>OZ012677.1:207921233-209154358 GCA_963942445.1 Argyra leucocephala | reverse complement strand
TGTTGTTGTTCATTAGCGCATGACAATTAATTGTATTGTTTTTTTTATTTATAACACATAACTGCAAATGTAGAAAATTTTAATTTTAACAATTATTGTCAACAAAAACAAAAATTCTGCAGTAGTTTTTGCAGAATGTGTTTATGAAAAGTCCTATTGTTTTAGAACCGATATTCACTAAATATTTGGATTTTGTTAATTTAAATTTTACAAAAATTATCGAGTTTATAAATAAATACCAAAAAGAATATTGGGTTGATAAAATAAATATCAACAAGGTTATTGGGTTTATATTGGGTTGATATAGTTATAATTCGATTCATATAAAGTTTTAGAACAAAATAGGATCCCATTAACTATATGTACATATTTGTTGAAATACATTTTCTAATTCAGGCACGTCTATTTGTTTTAGTGCACTTCTGTATTGTATGTATTTTAATAATTTCAACTTCAAATAAGAAGTGTAGCTTAATGAACATAAATTTAATTGATTAAATCTTAAATGCTTTATTATACAATTTTCCATACTTTGATGCATTGTTATTGTATGTATTCTGTTACCGAATTGTTGTACTGAAGTTGAATTTTTAAACGTCAAAACTTTGCAGAAAATTTACAGACAATTTTAATTAATAAATAATAAAATCAGTATTAACAAAATATGTTTATTTGTTTCTTTGCACAATGAAAACTAATCTGTCAATTTGACACAATTTTAGTTTTTGACGTTTATGAACTGTTCATTTTATTAAATGTTTGCATTGAGAGAGTTTTAACATTGTATCCAGCTTAAATATTTTATATTTAAGAATTTTAGGTAACACTTAATGTAACAATGTTTTTAAATCGTAAGTCTTAAAATTTGTAGTGATTTCAAATTTACTGTAAATTTCCAAAATATTTGAAATATCTTTTTTAATTCCCATTCCAATATCCACATTTAAATTAGTAGATATACCATAAAAATTCTAAAGTAAAGCTATTGTATGTGATTGGGTATGTCAATCTCTGTGTAAAAGCAGTTCGGGTGTTCATCCATCCCATAGACTTGGAATTATATAAAAAAAAAAAAAAAATAATCAATATACATTTTTTCTGCTTAAAATAATACCCTACAGTTATTACTACATATACAACTCTGACATTATTTTCTTTGTTATAAATAGTCTACGCGAATTATTTAATTTTTGTTATTTTGTTTATTAAGTGTCTTCTAATTGTTTATCTAACACAGATTCATAGAAAGAAAATTACGATATAGAAATAAAAAAAAAAAAACCGTGTGAAAATCTATTATTTAGTTTTTTTACAAATTTGAAATTGGTTCGAATTGAAATTGAATGAAAAATTTTAATTTGAAAAAAATTTTTTTTTGTTTAGGGAAACAAAGAATTTAAGCGAAAAAATAGAAACACGAAATCAAAAGAAATTGTAACAAATTGAGTACAATATGTGATTGAATTTAAGAGATATATGTAATTAGAAAGAAAGAGAAAAGTAATCGTGAGAAAATTAATTATAGAAAATTAGGTGATAATATGAAAATAATGTGAGTGAGTATTGAAAATATATAATAGACAAAATAATGACGATTATTTTATTTTTTAATTGTAAAAGTTGAAGTTGATTAAAAAATAATGTGTTGTAATTATGATTGAAATAAATTGGAAATGTTGTTTAGTGACCATTTTATGATTAAATGTATATGGAAAAAAAAAAATTATTTGATATTCTCATAATTGAGTTAAAATAACTATTGATATATGTATTAGAAGAAATATATTATATATTAACTAGGGGCCCCTGTTGAGTAATTATAATTCAAGTTGAAGCCAAATTTAAAATTTCATTGTATGTAACTAATAATAACTGATTTGTTTTTTATTTGAATAAAGAACTCACATATGTATATAATATGCATAATGGATTTGCTGAATAATAAAACCATATGAGTAAAAAATTTTCAACTGTGCGCGCATTATTGTTTTATATACAACTTATTTATATATTAGGAGTTCATTAAATAGAAGCGAAATAAAATGAAGAGGTGTCTACTGCGCAGGTCCTTAAATGCTTGTCAATTATAATTATAGATATCAAAGTCTTACTGTCGAATATTTAAAATGTCGAATTAATAAATTAATAAGGGTACTACGATTAAGTTTAAAAATCTAGTAGGTGTAAATTCTACAATGATTTGTAGAACGATTTCGTGAACACACCCTTGTACTTTCGATGTTGTACTATGATGTAGAATTGTGACAGTGGTTTGCTTACATATGAATTTAATTTATAATAATGGAAATAATTATGAGAAATAATTTTCCTTTTTTCACTTGTAACTACATACATTCATAAAATAATTCAATTCAAAGTTTGTTTCAATTTAAATTTTTTACTTGAAAAAATTACCACTGTCTTTATTTAAGCTATTTTCCAAATATGTGTATTGACTTTACAAATGTCAAAAAAGTACAATCGCAACTGAAGTACAATACTAAAAGCACAATAGGCTTGTGTCTTGTCAAAATATACAAGTCTTAAAGCATATTTTTTCATATAAAAATTTTACAATGGCCAACAAACTTCTACATTTCAATCTATACATTTATTCGTGAATACCCTTAATATTTTAGAAATGTTTGAAGTCTTAACAAAAAATAAATCAAAATGTTAGGTTAAGTTTATTAAATTTTTTATTTATCTAAATGTAATATAATTTAAAATACATAATAATTAATCAATATATATGGGGTTTGTAAAACTTATCGTAAATAAAGTTAATATTCAAAAATTATCGTAAATAAAGTATCGTAAATATCGTAAATTTTTAAAATGAATAGGAAAACTTGGCACTATAATTTAGATTTTTAAAAGTTAGCTGGAATTTTTTCTTTTAATAGAATGGTTGAAATTGATCCACTAATTTGTACCAATCTTTTGAATATTATCTCTAATATTATCAAGGTGTTATAACTCTGGCTACCTGACACGTACAACCCTGTCGTTGGTCAATAAATCAATTTTAAACAAACTCTCTTTGTATGTAATTTAGTATTTTTTGCGTTACATTTTGCTTTACTTTATTAATTTAATATTGACATTTTTTATTTTTATTTTTGTATTTTGTAACTGTATTACTTTTAGCTTTGAAATATCAACTTAATATTGTTTTATTGAACAATTTTATTATTTCTACTCTTATTATTACATTCATCACATATTCTCAGCTCAGGAATATCAGAATGATCTTACATTTAACTAATTTTATCATTACTGTTTTGCACATTTTGAAAGTTGAAACGATAAATCGATGATGAAAGATTTTAATTTTGAATAAATTAATTTGTCGTCAGTCGAACGAAACTGAATATCTATTCATCTTTAACTTTAAACTCACACGAAAATCAACAGTTTACTTTTATTATTAATCAAGTAGATTTTTTTTTATTAATAAAATTCTGATCTCATAATTTTTCCAATATATATATATATTATATATATGCATAATATTTAATATATATATTTTTCCAAATAAATTTCATTAACTTCGAATTAATCAAAGAATTAAAGAGTAACGCTAGCAAAAGAAAAATGATTTAGTTAAAACGAATCTATTTTATTTTTTTTTATATTTTTAAAATTCATAAATTAAAAAAATAATTTAAGATTTATAATTTTCCACTTGGAAAACTGTCTAATTTTCTTTATTTTCTTATTTCTTTTTTCAAGTAATTCAAGATTTTTTTTTTTTTTGTTTAAAAGCATGCAATTTCTCATAAATTTTCCTCTAATAAACTAATAAGTTTGTTGTTATTTGTATTTTGTTAAACAATATCATGGTGTCGAGTAGCACAGTGTAGCGTTGTGATTTTTTATATGATAATTAAAAAAAAAAAAAAAAATTTACTATTTTTAAATACGACTAGAATTTTCGTGCTCTTTTTATCCAATAAAATTCAAATAATATAAATTCATTGGTACTTTATGGGTTGCATTTCAAAATGTGCATCCATCCATTTATCTTTTATTCAAAATAAAAACAAAAGAAAAAAAAAATGAAAAATCATTCATTTCGATGAAATATTAAAGAATAATAAAAATCAGTGATCATTAAAAAAAAGAAAAACGGAACAAAAAAATTAATAAAGAGGGTGAGTGAACATTAAAATGTTCTTAAGAGATTTTCATTATTTTTTAAATCCAATTAAAAAGACAGCAACAAAGATATAGCACCCAATTTAGTTAAGGTTCTTTATAGATTGAAAATGTAGGAATTTTGTTTTGTTTGTTCTTATTTTATTTTTATATGATTTATTATCATCTATGTCGATGAAAATTATCATTTTTTTTTTTAAAAAACATTAACGGAAAATCTAGATTATTTATTCGTTTCTTATTCGATAGTCATAACATTTTAAGCAGAACGTTTTTTAAGAACGGTAAGAATAATCTAAAATGAAAAAAAATTTCCATAAACCATCATTATTAATTAATTTTTTAAATTGGTTCGAGTTTTTTTTTCTATCTTTTAACATTAGTTAAATACATTTTTTTTTTTACTGTTTAATTATATGTTAAAGAGAACAAAAAAAAAATCTCTATTTGCACACATTGCACATTGGGTGCGCTCAAGTTATTGAGTGCAACACTAGAAAATTACTGTTGATTATAAGTTGATGTAACAACAAAAAACAAAAAAAAAAAAACAAAAGAAGTTTGCAAAAATTACAATTATTCTAAGAACGTTAAAGTTCATAACAATGCATAGATTTCGAAAATATGAATCGCAGACAGTAATAATCTCTGTTGAGAATATTTTTCGTAGAAAAAAAAAATTCTGTAATAAATTTTTAAATTAGATTTTTGTTTTATTATTCCCAAATGTTTGCTATTTTTTAGTTTGCTACCTGCATTTGTGGGAAATTAGATACATATATAAATGTGAATTATGTCGTACTTTAATTTTCCAATAATTTCTTATCGAAGATCAGTGACTACCTGTACCTGTAAACTTCTTAATAAATATAAAAGACGTGTTTATTACTTACGACGTACCAAAGAATAATTCATACTTATTAAAACATTAAAAATGTTTCTTTTAGGGCCTACAACGTATTCAATAAAATATGTATAAACTTTTTGAGCTCAAAACGATACCACATGTATAAAATAATTGATTTTATTGGCCGTAGTGCTTATCATTACCAATTTTTTATTCTTCATTGATAAAACTTCTGTTATCATTGTGTAGCACATATGAATGTTTCTTATGCGAAGATATGTAGCTAAAATAAACTAAATCATAAGACTGTTTATGTAGATGTTTGAATTGTGTTTTAGCAATTAATGAATTTATCTGCTTTAACTACATTTTCAATTCGATTAGAATATAATCAATTCCTAATGTAAATTGTAATAATCAGATCTCAATGATTTTTGTAATGATTATTTATTTAAGCTTCCGAATTTGAGTTAAAAATACAATTTTGTCAGTATTTTAGTCTTGCAAAATCTTGCTATCACTTGTTCTCGCACATATTATCTATTAGAACATAAGTTTTCTAATGTAATTCCCAATTTGAATACAATTTTATCAGTATTTCAGTCTTGCAACAACTTGCAACATCTTGCTATCACTTGTTCTCGCACATATTATCTATTAGAACATAAGTTTTCTAATGTAATTTCGAATTTGAATACAATTTTATCAGTATTTCAGTCTTGCAACAACTTTCAACATCTTGCTGTTACTTGTATTCGCACATACTATCTATTAGAACATAAGTTTTCTAATATAATTTCCAATTTGAATTGGAAATATAACCACGAAAGTGTTGGACATCCATTTTAAAATGTATTTAAACTTTAAATATAATTCTGAGTACCATTCGAATTTCTTATATTATTGACAATGGAACTTGAGTTTTAAAAACTTAAATTATTTCATATTTATTTAAATTGAAATCGTTATCACATCTGCAGATTTATCTAACATTTCTACTGTTACAATTCCATTGCAAACAATCTTGTATTATATTTAATTAAAATCAAATTGTTATACTCATGTATAGCGATAAAATCATATATGAAAAAAAAAGAAAAAGTAAAAATTAAAATTATGTGTGTCGTGTTTGTACAGAAGTGATAATTTATTGACTTTTTTTCTTTATTGCATGTATCAAATTTTGTTTAAAAAAAAAATAGTCCATTTAAAAAGAAAAAAAAGAATTTTTTTGTGTTCAAAACGAAAGCATTTTTGTCCTTTTCTTTCAATTACAACTTTTCAGTCTTACAAGGTACGAACAGGAATTATATTTCATATAGGTAACGTGAACTGACTTAAATTTTATTACTATATTTACTTTCAGTGATTTTTATGTTCCAATCTCAATATTATTTCTGTAAAGTTTTCTTAAAAGTCATCTGTTGTCTGTAACCGAAAGGTAAATCAAAATTTATGACTTTATATACACATATACTTCTTGTAATACATATTAAAAAACATTTTTATAACACACGAGTGCGAGAATTTAAAATTAACGCAACTGTATTTTAAGATATTCCAAAAGAAGAAAATAATATGGTTTCAAAATAAAAATTTTGATTTAAATATTAAGGTTTTTTTTTTTGATTTTCTTTTTGAATCCTTCGGGGCTTGAAATTGATGTCGTCATTTTTCTTTATGATTTTAATTTCTTTGGAAAATTGAATTTTCCAAATTGCCGCACAAACTTTTTAAATAAAATCAAATAAAAATTTTGTTAACAAAATCCGTGAATTAATTTTATTACTTCAAATAAAAATTTTTATCTATACAATACTAATAATACAAATCCAATCTGGGGTTCTACATCCAAGGTAGAAAATTTCAATTTATTTGAAATATAACAATGCAATAAAAAATAATTAAAAATTAAAAAAAAAAAGAAAAATAAAAAGTAATTTGCACTGTACTTTAGTCAGTAATTGGTTAAAAAAATAATTACATGAGTAACTGGAATTCAAATTCAGTTCATGAATTTGTTTGATATTTGATAATAAATTTTAACTTGGTATTTGACATTACCTATGTATGTGATTTTAATGTGTTCTGAGTACTCTTAATAGTTGCAGTAATTAAAGATTAATAGTGAAGAAACATTAAGCCTATGCTAGATTTATGAATGCATCTAAAATCTAATATGTAAAATTTCGAGACTTATTTTGACATTCGATTTTTAGTCGAATGTACCTACAATATCTTAAGATAATAATTTAAGAAGGGTATCTAACATGCGTGGAATCTGAATAAACATTTAAAAAATACCATTACTGAATTGATCAAGTGCAGTAGATTTTAAGAGGTCGCACTTACATAGAACTCCCCATTAATTTCTGAATTGAGATCATTATGATTTGATTAACAAGGGAAAGTTTTTTAGGTGATAAATGTCAACAAAAAAATTGTATTAATACGGTAGAATACATATATAAAAATTTGTCAGTTTGTACAAGTAAGGTAATATGTAGAAAATATCTCATATGCTATATAAATGTTTCTACTGTTCTACTTAAAAGTTTTTATATCATGAAAAAATTGTAAAATTTGGATTATTAATAAAATTGGATTAATAATAAACTATTTGGCAACATATAATACAATTTTTAACTGAATAATTTTTTTCATAATAGTTAATTTATTTTTATTTTTTTATAAAATATCATAATTTTCCAAGTATTGTCCACGATTTTTTCAAACCATAATAAAATCTACAATCGCTATATATTTAAACAAAAAAAAAAAAAATAAGCATTAAAAATAATTACACATAGCTGTCAACAATAAAACTGAAGGCATAAATATTTCACTAGCATCTTTAGTATTTTATTTATAACAATTTATTTTAAATGTTGAAAATCTCCGTTTTCAACAAAACTTTCAGAAAGAAAAGAGGAAAAACAAACACAAGATATAAAACAGAATTCTACAAAAAAAAAAAAAAATTATTTATACATATAATATGATTCTTCTTTTTTTCTGCTTGCTTCTACTGACCTTTTCCGATCAAGTCTTCTGAAAAAAAAAAACACTCATATATACAACAAGTTTATCCTGCACCTAAAGAAGCACGTTTTTATTTATTTTTTTTTTTATTGTCAAATGATAAATGTACGCAGCACATATGCTTAAATATTTATTCTAAGTAGCCTTCTTTAGCCTTGGTTTATTTTTATATTTTATATTCTTTATTATTAATGTAATTTGACTTAATAAAAATTACGTAAAAAGTTAAAACAAAAAAAAAAAGAATAATATTAATAAATAAAATGTAAAGATACATATACTAGTCTAACTAACATAATCATTTTTCAACAATTTATTAAGCTACCTGAAATATTTTAGTTAGAATAAAAGAAAAAAAAATATCAAAAAAAAAATTCAATGGAAACTGTTCGTAAATGGATAGAAAACCTAAAAATTTGCAAAAAATAAAAAAAAAAACAAGTGAAAATGTCTAAAAGAAAATTTATAACGAATGATAGAACATGAATAAATGTTTGTATGTTTCATAAATTTAAATAATTAACATTCTCTAACATAGACTGTATAATTCCTGTTGTACAGATGTATGTAAATTTATATCTAACAAGATTTTTTATTTATTTAATTCTTTTTTTTCATTTAATTTAATTTTAATAATACATATCTTGATAATAATTCTAAAATTAATTTATTTTCTATCTATAATAACCATTTTCATATATATATATAATTATGTTTTTAATGAAAATCTGGTTTTAAAAATAGAATCGTGCTTTTAAAAGTTTTATGTTGTACAGAAAAAAAATATCAAACATGTTGCATTAAAATCACATTCAATATAAGTTAAAAGTTTTTAAGTTAAACTAATTTGAATAGATTTTGATGGAGTTTTGTGACAATCCCTTTGAAACAATATAATTTAATTATAATTATTATAATTAATCGAACATTTTGTTATCAACAATCATACATTTATTATCAACAATCATACATTTATATGCACTGAACGAATTCAAATTAAACTTGTATTTAATTGATATCGAACTCATCAGAACAAAATTAGCGCAATTACGTTTAGTCTTAAAAAACAACAACAATTTTTAAATAAGTTCTTAAATAAAATATATTTTTTAAATGTAATTTTTTAAAGAAATTTGAATTTGAATACCTATCCTTGTGTGATATCACACTGCAACAATTTCGTAATATTTTCTATTACAGCACATTTTTTTTAAAATAAATCCTATGAATTCCAATGCCATAAAATAACGAGCAATTGTGTCTCTACCTTTTTTTTTTTTTTTTGTTTTTTTTTTTTTTTTTTTTTTTTATATTATAGCCAAAACTTAGGTTTTGAACCTTTAAGTACTTGCGTACTTGTTGACTATTTGAAAAAGGAAAGGATAGTTAGAGGAAAGGAAAGAAAAAGGAAGAAGAAAAGTTTTGTGGGAAAGAGCGAACAATGTTGTTAATATTCGTCTTAAACCTCTGTAAGTCATAAATAAAAAATCCTTCTCTCATTGGGAATGCTTCGATTGGGACGCGGTTCCACAATCGGGATGTTCTTACTATAAAAGAATTTCCATAGCCGGACTTAAACCATCTCGGAATTTCCACTGTGAAAGGGTGGGCACTTGATGCCTCTCGTGTTGTGCGATTGAATTGCTTAAGAGGAGGAAGAAGTGATTTTAATTCCTCGGAACAAGTGCCAACACCAAGCAGATATCTATAAAATAGAGTAAGTGCTCCAACAATACGACGATGACCAAGTGGTATAAGGGATGAGGTCACATTTATGTCGCCTATAAGACGAATGGCGCGGTTTTGAACTTTGTCCAAAAAATTTAAAGCGGTTTTTGGTGCACCTGCCCATAAATGTGAGTTATACTCGAGCTTGGGTCGTATATATGCTTTATAGATTTTTAAAAGGTCTCGAGATGAAAAATAAGTTTTGCAGCGGCTCAAAAATCCTAAACATTTTGCGGCGCTTTTCGCAATATCGAAAATATGCTCATTCCAGTGCATATTTTGATTCACTCGCATTCCGAGAATGTTTAGATCTTTGAGTCGCTGGATACCTTCATTATACCACCTTTAGTCATAACATAAAAACCACCTTTAGTCATAACATAAAAAAATCCTGGAATAGTTTCATCCATCTATACCTACCTATCTGTACAATTAATCATACATTCCATTCAAATGATTAACAATTTCTAAATAATTTTGCTCCAAATAATAACAAATCGTTATTCAAATTTCAGTTCTTAGACCGCACACATTTCAATAACAACTATATTATTTTTTTTATTTATTCCCATCAAAACCTTCTAATCAATTTAATTGATACTTACAATGCTTATAAGTTAAAATAGAATTTAAAAAACAATTTCAAATTATATGTGGTAGTGTACATAATAGTTTAAAAGAAAATTTTATTTCAACATCACATAACAATTTGGCAAAATTCAATGAAATCATTTACCCTAAATCAATAATTAATTTGTAAAGGAAACAAATTAAAATTTAAAATTATTAAAGTCCGTCCCATTAAATTGATAGTGATATTATATTACTACTGTTGACTGGGTATTATTAATCTTGTTTATTAGACTAATCAAAAGAAATATTTTCCTATATTAATTTCTAATTATATTAAATCAAATTATTTCTTATTATTATTACTGTTTTTATATAGTTTGTTAGTTATTAACTACTTTATTACTTTACTATTCGCATCATTCATTTATGTTACTTTGTTTATTAATAATATTCCAAATTGTATTATAGAATTGAATTTCCATTTAAAATTGTTCCAATATTAACAATGCCACTTATATTTTTTAAATTTTTTTTTTTTTTTGCAAAATATTGACATTTAGGAAACAACTTACTTACTTCATCAAATAATAATTTTTTCACTATTTTTTTAATGAAATTTAAAATCACATATTTAATATTTGATTTATTTATTTAGTTCTCTCTTGGTAATACTTACGTTGATGATGTTAGATTTATTGGTTAATGTGGGACAAGTTTTATGAATTAAAAATAGAACTAGTAGAACATGTATAGTACATGCTAGTAGTTCTACTTACGTAACATGCCATTTACTATGTGTAAACCTACACTTTTACGATTTATGTTTACATTTTTATTTAAGTTCCATTTATACCCCCTTTTCTCATTTCAAAACAATAATTTATGGGTACTGAACATAATGTGTGATATTTTCAAAAATATAAACAATCTATAGACATGCGTTTTTTACAAAAGTTAAATATTGTTTAACATTCACTAGTGTGGTGTTTATAAACAAAATTTTAATCAGAATTGATTATCTGATAATCTTGTTGTAGAAATCCTAACGATTTTATTTGAAAATTTATTTTCTGTCTCATAGTCATAAGTAAAATAAGAGATCATTTATAATAGCAAAATAACTCTTATAACATTGCAGGTAAAAAAAAATTTTTATTTAGACTTAAAAAAATTTTTATTTACAATTTTCTTTTCATAAATTACACTTAATTTGATTTTTATTTTCCAATTTATATATTTCTTCTGTTTTTCTTTTGGCGCTTTCTTCTTTTCCCCATCCCTTAATTCTTCTCATATTTCTCTTGTATCTTGATCTTTTTTCTTTTTACATACTATTATGTGATGTTATTTATTTTATTTATTTATTTTCTGTTTTTTTTTTTTTTTTTGATATTAAGTTGTTAAAAATTATTTAAAATTAACGTTTTGGAATTCCTAATTTGTTTTTTTTTTTTGTTTTTTTTTTTTGTTTTGCTAAATTTCTTCTCTATTACTGGTTAATCCAGTAAATAATTTCGCATTTGCAAAATATTTACATGAAATTAAATAAAAAGAAAAATAAAATCAGAAATATCGTATTTAAAAGTTAAATGAACGTAAATTGTTATTGCATATCTTTAAGATAAAAGAAAAAAAAAACCTTTAATATGAGATTTAAAAAAACAACAACAACAACAAAACAAAATGAAATAAATTTGATCTGGTGAGATGCGATTATCTCTTGACATAATTGTTGATTATAAATTGCTGTAAAAATGTTATTGTCAGGTTTAAAAAATAAAATAAGAAAATAGGGTTAAATGAAAGAAATTCCAATTGGAAATAATGCAGTATGATGGATATGGTTTGTTCAATATCCGGAAAATGCATCGAAAATTGATTAATACCCTTGACAGACTATACTTCATTAGACTAAAATACTTCATTATGAAGAAAATCTGCTTCATTTAGCATTAAATTAAGAAAAAAGCCATCTGTTGGAAATTTTAAAACTAAATTTTTATTGAAAATCTAAATATTTGAAAATAACAATTCGAATTGACATTTTAATATTTTGTTTTGAATTATAATTCGAATTATCATTTTCCTATTTTATTTTGGTCAAGCTTAACCACATGATAGTGGTATTTTTGAAAAAAATAAAAATAATGAAAAATAATTAAATATAATTGAAAATAAACTTTCATTATAATATAGATACATAATAAAATGCATAAAGACCATCCGGGTAACATTTAATTTTCAAAAGGATACTGTTCTATCCTAAAAAAAACTTCATTACATTATTTTGAGTTATGATTCTGATAGAAAAGAATCTTATCAGGGCCTAATTATTCGTCAGAGAGGCCTAAGTGTTTAGGAAGTTGATTTCAATGACCACGTCTTAACCCAACCAATCAACGTATACTATAGAGTATTTAAATTTTTTTTTTATTTATATTAACATTTGCTTTCCATTGGATTTTTTCACACAAAGAATATTTCCCAAAAAATTTATTCTTTTTTGCAACAAAATAATTCTTGATAAATGATAAATCTGTTTTCTCTTAAGTTTAATTGTATTTCTTAAATAATTTAACAAGCTAAAATTCAAAATAACTTTTTTATTTTCCATTTTTATTGTTTATAAAATAATATAAAAAAAAAGTAATAATTAAGTAACTAATCTGTCACCACTTCATTAAATTTTACTTCATAATTAAGTTGAACTTCATAATGAAGTATAGTCTGTCAAGGGTATAAGTAGTGTTTTTTAATATAAATTTTCCAACATTTAACATTTTTTTTTTTAGACTATTTTTTTTGTTATTTTAGCTCAATTCAATTTAACTCATCTTATTTTAACTCAATTCTCTCAATTTGAAATTTTTGCAAATCTTATACTAGAAAAAAATTTATTAGGTGCTATCTAGCTTGAGAATGAACACTTAAATTAAATAAAAATCATATATGTATGTATATGTATAATTAGCCAAATATAATAAAAAAAAAAAACAAGTCAAGAAAAAAACCTTAAGATATTAGAGGACTGATTTCTCAACAAAGGTATTGTTTAAAGCGCAATTTTTATCTAAAGTAAAAAAAATTTAAAAAATATTTTATTGGAAATAATTTCATACCACCTTTTCAATTTGTATTTAAAATTGTAATTTAAATTCTTTACAAATTTTTCAAATAAGCAAAATCCATTCAGTAATTATTAAAAATCTTAACATTTATTTGCGTGTTGAATAACAGCGTTTTCAAATGGACATTTTTAACTAATCTTCAATTATTTAAATAGAAATTTTAAAGTGACATTTTAGTGCTCGTATTAATTTCACTGATATAAATTAAATATGAAGGAAAAATTTTGTTTTTACTTCCATTTCAAGTATAATTTAATGAATTTATTTTTTCCGATTATCAAATAATTATTTGTACCGTTTGTATTAATTATAACATTAAAATTATTAATATATTAAAAAAAAATGGAGAAATTAAAATTAAAAATAAAAAAAAAATAAAAAACATAAATTAAAAATTATATTTATTTAATATACCTAACTTTGATAATACATGTTATAAATTTTAATCATTTTAATTATGTTTTTTTTATTTAATTTTTTATTTTTATGTTTTAATTTTTAAATCATAATTGTTTTGTCGTCTTGATTATTAATGTATGTATCTTTCAGTGATCTTCTTTATATATTATATCGACTTGAATATTATGAAAAAGGTAGTTTTGTAGTATAAAATTTCGGATTGATATTGAAATGAACTTTCAAAGAACTATTGATTTTTCAAACTAGTTTTCTACATTTCTAAACTAGTTTGTCAATATTGTTGCATTAGTTAAATTAATTTTAAAATAAGATATGATAAAAGGTGAAGCTTGAAATAAGAGATATGAAAGTGTAAAATTACATACCTGCACATGCAAAATTACGTAATCACTATACTTTAAGTTAAATTAAATGGTTTTGTTACACTTCTAATTTATTGCGTCAAGATTTAATTTGACATTTTATTTTAGTTTTTAATTTTTAAGCAATCAGAACATTTTGGAGACTTGCTTTAAATTAATACAACAGATGCAGTGACCAGTTTGATTTACTTAAATTTCGAAACATAAGTAATATTGGAAAAAAAATAATATAAGTTAAAAAACTGAGGGAGTATATTTTGTTTTTATTGATTAAATAGTGTTCCTGATAATAATTTATCACATTATTAGTTAGTTATATTAGACAGACATTTAGTGCGAATA
Organism: Argyra leucocephala; assembly: GCA_963942445.1. Classification (NCBI taxonomy): domain Eukaryota; kingdom Metazoa; phylum Arthropoda; class Insecta; order Diptera; family Dolichopodidae; genus Argyra; species Argyra leucocephala. The sequence continues at coordinate 209,139,755 of OZ012677.1, read as the reverse complement.
ACATTTTAATTGAAAATTTTGATTATGACTGATTTGAATAGATATAGGTTTTTATTAGGATATTAAATTAAAAAAAAATATTCTGATATTTTTGAACTTACAAATAAGCAAATATGTTAAAAATTTGAGTTTCATCAATAAAAATGTAGCCAACATTATGGCTGTATACTGTTATATTAAAATATTTCCTCGTTAATATTCTAATTTCTTTTTTTGTGAAAACAAAAATTAATTACAAATTTTCTAAATTTTTTTCCTTTTTCCTTCCGTTACCATATTCAGGGAGTAGTGACAATTTTGCTTAAAATAACAAAACAACCAAAATGAATCAATAACCACTTTGATTTATAACTTTGCATTTATTATAAACATTTTTATTTTTCGTAATGAAAAACTTTAATTTTACTAGTTACAACGTTATTTGCGAAAATATTGTAATTTTATTACCATTTTAGTGAATGTGGCTTAAAGACGATTTAGTTTTTTATAATAGTCGTAATATTTCATATATAATCAATTCTTCTACAAGATAATTTCGCAATAAATAAATACTACCAAAAATACTAATGGTTTTCATAAACAAACAATATTGGCAATACTGTCTATATTGACAAGTACGTTGCTCATAAACAAAATGTTGCAAATGAACTTTATTCATAAACATTTTTCTAACTTAGCAGGAAAACTGCAAAATTATTGCAATTGTGTTGCTGTTTTTATGCTGCAAATTTACTGCAAATGTAAAAAAAATGAAATTTTAGCAATTCAATAAAAAAAAATTTTTTTTTGAGTATTTTGTTTTTGCAGTTTTTGTTTATGAAAATTCCTACTGTAGTTTCTGCAATATGCAGTACATATTGTATAATAATTAATTTGTATATATAAACTTATTCTATAAATTATTTGAAATTAGAAATTTATTAATCGTGTCTTTGTTGTAATTTCTGTTGCATTTGTTATTTATATTTGTAGTATAGAAGGTAGCAACGTCCTTGATACCCTTAGGATTTTATATTGTCATACCGTAAAATGATTACCTGATCTTAGAATACTGCTGGATTAACGGACAACAAAACGAAAAGATAAAGGTTTTTATTTACAACTTAAATCGATTACGAGTAACTGTAGTATTTATTTTTATTAATTAGTAATTTTAATTTTGATAAATAAAAATAATTAAAAACTTCTTTTTGCAGTTGAGTTGATTTTTCAAAAAAAAAAAAAAAAAAAAAAAAAGACCGAAAATTAACAAAATCTATAATTATAATTGACAAGCATTTAAGGTCCTGCGCAGTAGACACCTTTTCATTTTATTTCGATTCTCCTACTCCTTAATGAACTTCTAATATACATAATATATAAGATTATATATAAAACAAAAATGCGCACACAGTTGAACATTTTGTACTCATATGATTTTATTATTCAGCAAATACATTATGCATATCTGAGAACTTATTAAAATAATAAACAAAAGCAAACAATTCAGTTTTTATAATTTACATTATATACTTGCAAATGAATCTATGTACATATGCCAAAAAAAAAACAAAAAAAAAATTCATCTAAAATAAAAAATATAAAAACAACAAAAAAACGAATCACTTGAATTCTTCATTTTTATCTTTTAAGTAACTGTTTCTAAATTTTGGTTATTTGTAGTAATAATATACTTTTTATTAAACACGAGTGGTTTCTGCTATATCGTGCGAAGTCTATGTCAGTACGTAAATTACTGTTTTTTTAAAAACTTTAAATTTGACTTCAACTTGAAATATAATTACTCAACAGGGGCCCCTAGTATTATTAGAATAGATAAGTAAAATAGTTGGCCGCAAATTTTAAGTAAGATAACTTCTAACTTAAGATTGCAACCATAATTTTTCTACCAATAGAAAAAAAAAACAACAATTTAAATTCATGAAACGAATTATTACAAAATTTTTATTAAATAAAATTATATCGCCATCTTTTGTTTTTTTTTTTTTTTTTTTTTTTTGTTTTCTAAAACGTCATCTAAAATTCATATCTTTAATTTGAACACGTTCATCATAAACTATACAGTACGTAACAATACATTCTCAATAATATTAAAATTTTGTTTTTCACCTTTTTTTCGATATTTCAATTTATCAATTTAATTTTTTTTTCCCCCAGTTTTCCATTTTGCAAAATCATGAAAATTCATTTTCAAAAATTTTAAAATAAAAAAAAACAAAAAAAAAAAATAAAAAACCAAATTACAATTTTTATTTGTAAATTAATACAAATTATTATCATTATTATTATTTTTATTGCCAATGATATTGTTCTTTTTAGTAGGTGTTGGTGTAAGTCTTCAGAAATCGAAATAGCAAGAAAAAAAAAAAATCCATCAAATAGATTGTCGTGATTTACAGTTGCAAAATTTTAGCACGAATTTTAATTTTATATCTGAATCATATCACAAAAAAAAAAACATTTTTTTTTAATTTATTATTTTTTATAAAGTATATATATATATATTTTTTTTTGTTGATATTTTCATGAAAATTTTCACGGTCATTTCAACAACAACAAGAAAATTTAACATTGGTAGTTTGAGAATTTTTTTTTTTGAATTGAATTTTGGGTGGAAGATAATAAAAAAGAGAATATTGGTTATAATATGAGGAGAGAAAAAAAATGACTTTCATTATTGATTCATGATTTTGAAATTTAACCTTTTTCTTATAAATATATTTAAAATAAATAAATTTATTATACTCTTATTATATATATATATATTTTTTTTTTCTAAACATATATTTTATGATCAATAAAATAATACTTTTTTATGCTCTGTTATTTACCTAGGTTACCTAGGTTATATACTTGTTTTAATGATATTACCGTATATTACAATGTTGTTGACTTAAATTTGAAAATTATAATGTATTGGTTTGGTTCTTTAAATTTAACAAAAAAAAAAAAAAAAAAAACATTTTTTAATTTAGAACTTTGGTTTATGAGATTAAATTTAAGTTTGGTTGCTATTGTCATTGCAGGTGCTTCTTCTAAAAAATAGATACATTTTGCATTCTACAAATTTAACAGAATATGTAATTTGATAATGTTGAGTTACAATGTACGTTACATAAATTTCTATTCAATAATTTTTGAAAAAAGCCGTTGTTTGTAAAGTTATCACTTTTTTTATCATTATTATTATTGTGATTTTATTATCAAGTTGTTGTAAAACTGAAAATTAAGGACAACAAAGTAAGAATATCTGTTTAATAATAAATGATTCAAACCGATGTGATGTACAGGGTTATGTCACTTTACTATTACCAAAAATATTATAAACTATTTATATAGTTCATATTATTTTTGCTATATTACTAAGAAGGTCCTGGGTTTGAATATCGATCAGGGAATAAATATAACGAAATTACAAATTACAAGTAATTGAAATTACAAGTAATCACTCGAAGTAAAGTGGACACTATGATATTGTGAAGGTGAAGTTACTCTGCATTACATATGGTTTTAAACATTTAAACTGGTTTAAATAGAAAAACAATTAAAAGAAAAAAGTATATTACAACATTATGTGATTGTTAGTATAAACATAACTCTGACTGACTCGAAACAGAGAGAGTGTTCATCAAATAAAATGGAATTTTTGCGACTCTTTAAAATATTTAATATAATTCTTTTTCAGAATTTTTTGCTGAAAAAAGTTACAGATTAAAAGTTAAAGTTTGCAATTTTTAATTCATACTCGATTTGCTGTTGAAGTGATTAGAATTCCAGTGTTGCCATGCTGCATATCGTATTTATTTTAATTTCGTTGACTGGTTCTATATAACAATCAATTTTTCCTTCACCAAATTTTGTTTAAATTAAATTTTGAAAATTGATTCTGAACTAATAGTTGACGAAATATGATCAGCTACATTACGCACATTTCAAATAGGTTTGGTTATACACTACTGACAGACATGTAATATCGATATTGTGATATAAATATTCTAATACATATTTTCTATATCATAATATCAAAAGTAGTACGACAGACATATAAAATTTCATATTATGACATGTAAAATGGAAGATAATATTTAAAAAAAAAAATAATCATTTTTTTAAAAATTGTATTTAAAATTTGCACCTTCTTTTAATTTTATCCATTTTAAATTGATTTGACAATATAAATTTTTTAAAGCAAATTTTTGTTTAGCACTAAAAATTATGTAAAAATTAAAAATATTTTTGATGTACTTGCCAACAGACTGCTCTGATGTAAAATATTGCCATGTTGATTCCTGATATCAATACTACGTTTATTTATTTATTTATTATTTATCAACCACGTGGGTTTTGTCAAGCCCTCATTCTTTAAAGTTTTTTACATAATTATCTTTAGTTTATTTCATTATTATTCTTTAACATAATGTTGTTTTAAATTTAGATTTTTGATTTACTTTTTTGTTTCTTTTTTTTGTATACTACGTTTATATTACAATATTATTATATTAGGTGTCACACATGTACCGATACATTTCATGATATCAGCAATATTACAATATCGTCAGTTAATATATCGTATTATTACAATATCATATGTCTGTCAGTAGCATTAGGTTCAATTTTTAATTCGTAATATAATTTTGAATATAATATAATTGATTTCTATATATCCTCAATATTTGAAGACTGTATAGTGATTCCTTCATTGATTTGAATCGATAAATTCACATGAAGGAAGAACTGTTTTAGAAGAACGTTGATTTTGGTGGTTGTCGAAATTGGATAAACATGGAAAGAAATAAAAATCGTCTAACAAAATCGCATTTAGTTGAATGATTACACATTATAGCTCATTGTTCCACAATGATCTACAAAATTAATAGTAGTAGTTGCTGTGCACGTCACATATGAACATTTTATAGAATGTCAAAAACTTTTATTTCAATTTACTCAAAAAGTCTGTGAATTCTACATACTTTGTACATGGTTAAAAAAAAAAATCAAAAATTATTCAAAATTTCATTCACGTTAAGTAACAAAAAAGTTTTGTTTTTTTTTAGTTCATTGTATTTAAACAGTTATTTAAAAAGTTTCCTATTAAAAATGATCAAAAGGAAATAAAAAGTATATGAAAAGAAAAACAAAAAAATTATTAGGTCACAAAAATTTAATTACAGTTCATCTAAAAAAAATGTATGGATGTGTAATGTAATAAGTACGATTTATGAAAATTGAAAAAACCAATTAAAAATAATAATTTTTATTTGAATTTATTACATTTATATATATACATATACATAATATGTATGTATGTTTATGTGATTATATTAAAGCGGAACCACTTAAAAAAAAAAAAAAAAAAACTTTTTCACGAAAAATTAAAAAAAGAAAAATGAAAGCGTAATTAAAAAAGAAAAGGCAGTAAAATGATTCTTTCATATACAATTACATATATTATTATTATTATCACGACGAATATATCAGAGTTAATTTTTTTTTTTTTTTTTTTTTTTTTTTTTTTTTTTAAAGTTATGATGTTAAATTGAATTTTAAATTATTATCATCGAAAATACCATTTTATTGTGTCTCCCCAGTTGAAAGGAAAGAATTGAGATCTTAAAATATTAATAATGTTACGTTTCATTAATTTTACATTTCAATTAATTTTTTTTTTCACTTAATTTTTTAATTAAATCTCATCTAACAAAAAGATTTCTTTTAAATAGTGATTAAAATTTAAGAAAAATTTAAATTTACTTTGTTATTAAAAAAAAAAAAAAAAAAATTGAATTATGAAGAGTTTTTGCTAAATTTCAATTTAGTTGATTTTGTGACTCAGTACACAGAGAGAAAAGATTGCTAAAATCGAGTATTTTTGTAAATGAATCATGAAAATTTTCTACTGATTTTGGCCCAAGAAATTATATTCCCGTTTTATGTTTTTTTCTTAAAACATGAATTTATTTCTTCAGTTAAGAATTAGCTTTATCTGTAATTATGTATTTTAAAACATAAAATGTGAAAATATATTGCTTATATCAAGAAAAAAAATTTCAACAATTTAGTACTTTATAAAAATATTTTCTTCAATTAAGAAAAAAAAAATACTAAAAATTAAAAAACAATTACACAAAAAAATTCATAATTTAAGAAAAAATTTGATTGAATTATGTCTAATATTACTTATTTTAGTAAAAAACAAAATCATAAAACATTTAGGACGAAATAAGTTACTTTTTTCTCAATTCAATATATTTTGATAGTATAAATTAAGCATGTATATACTTAAATATTCTCTGAAATAAAGTTTTTTTTCAAATAAAATTTTTTTACATTTTTTTCGTATTAAATAATTTTATTTTCTTTTTTTAAATTCATTTTAACATACATATTTAAATATACAAAAAAAATAAGTATTTACATAAAGCGTGGCTTACAAATTGTTCTTTCCCATCTGGTTATTCATGTAATAAAAATAACATTAATTATTTCTTTATCAACTAAAATATTTCAAATACTATACATACATTACAAACAAACCTATTTTTTAGAATGAGTTTGATATGAAAGTATTGAAAAATATTATTAAAAAGATATAAAACTAATTATTTAAATCGGAAATTACAGTATAATTTAAATTAGAATCATTTTGATAAAAATATTTTTGGAAACTTTAAATTTAAGGTGCAAAATATTTTGAAACAACAATCATCATTCGTTGTTATGATTTTTAAAAAATATAATTGTGGCTGTAAATCATTTTCTGTGTTTACCTCTATGAAAAAAGAATTTAAAAAATCTTCAATTTATGGTTTCTAAAATCCACGCGTCTCTTTGTTGTCTCTGCAGATTCGTCCATTGGGTGGCAAAGCTGAACGAAGCAATCTAAGCCAAAAATAGTACCGAACTTCTAAGCGAAAAAGTAAAATAAATATTTAAACATTAACTTATTTTCTATTTTGAATTTATAGTTATTGAATGTATACACACAATTTAATTTTTTTTAAATTTTCAATTCAAAAATAATAAAAACGACCTTACCTTCTTCAGCTGGTATATTTTGCAAAATTTTTAAGGATTTACTTTGATTTAAATTTTTTGTCAGGACCAATACAGTCTTTTCTTTATAGCTATACTTTATTTCATTAATTTTAAAGTATAGAAATCTACTCCTAAATCTGATATTTTAAAAGAAGTAATTATTTCTTCTGAGCTTGTATTCATATTATTATTCTGTAGTATTAATTTTTTCTTGATCTAAATTCATAGCTATTACTAAATAGTAAAAAAATACTAGTAAATGACACTTAATTAAAATAGTAAAAATAAATTATGCATTTTATTTTATCACTGAAAATTATTTGTACTTCACATAAATAAAAACAAACTTGCTGAATCCAATGCTTTATTCAGACTGAATAAATTTCCAGTTTATTAAGCTTAACGGAGTCACAGGCGTTCTTTTTTAGCTTGATTATTAATTTCTTAAATATAAAATTTGTGAAAAAAAAAACTTAATTTGAGCCAACTATCAATAATTAAATTTTCAGAAATCAAGATTTTATTTTGTTTAAATTGATATTATGTTTATGAAATTCAACAATTCTGCATATATTTCTTAAAGTTATTTTTAAAGTCAAACATTTTTAGAAAATCATATTTTTAGAAAATAAGTCATAATTTGTGTATTATTCAATTTCATGATTCAAGCCAAACTTTCAAAAGTCAAGACAATGTTTTACTTAAATTATAATCATGAATATATTTTTATAAATTCTGTAATTATGGTTTTAAATCAAGTACAAAATTTCATAAAATATGAATCAAAATAAATCTTAAATTAAGAATCGAATCATAAATTAAGAAAATTTATGTTTTCATAAAACAAGAGTAAAATTCTTTAATTAAGTTTCTTTTTACTAGTATCAAGATTAAAATTCTTAAATATGTATTTTTTCAAAATTTCATATATTCTGAATCGGTGTTTCTTGAAATTAGAATAACTTTTCTCTCTGTGTAGAAGCACAGAAAAGTGCAAACTAAGGATGTGGTAAGCTGTCATGGGAAATAAGAATTCGTTTTTTTTTATACTGAACGGTAGATGAAATCGTGAATAGGTTAAAACAGTAAAGTAATCAATAATATTTTATGAAACATTGACGATTATAATTAAAATTAAATAAACAGTTTTGGGACCACAATTTCAAGCTGTATAGCGAAGGTCTATAGTTTTAAAGAAAAAAAATAAATACTTGCTGGATTACTTGAAACAATAAATTGACAATATCAATAGAGATAAAATCCCTAAGGCACTATCCATATTAGGTGTGCCGAAGAAGCTGATAAATCTGCTTAATATGACAATAAAAAACTTTGTTAGTAAAGTTCTTCTACAATGTGCAGTATCTCGGGAATTCGAAATAATCAGCGAAGTATGACAAGGAGATGATGTACTTTCTTTTATGATTTTTAGTATGGTCATTCTTTATTCTATGAGTAGGTAATGTTGACAAAATCTCATAAAATACATATGATGAGGATATATCAATTATTGCAAGAAACTACAATACGATTAAAAACTATAATTAATATTTAAAATACGAAAAGAGGAAACCTTGAAAATCGGTCTGCAAATAATTGGACCAAAGACAAAACCGAAGTGAAGTAAGAAGACAACCTGAAAAAAAATTGACGAATGTGAAATTGAAGGTGTAAAACCGTTTCAGTATCTAGGTGTTCTTTTATGTACATATAATGACAATAATATGAAAAGCAGCATACAACAAAGACTGCATAAAAAATTAATGAAATCCAAATTTCTATCTAGGAAAACAAAATACCAAATATATAACGGATCTAGTCACATAACGGATGTAAAGTTTGGACATTAATATTGAACCACGAAAATATTTTCCGATAAATCTATGGTGTATATTAGATTAGAAAATGGGCAATGTAGAAAAAGATATAATGACGAATGGCCATAATATAATAAAATTCATCAAAAGACAAAGACTAAGATGGACCGGACAAATAATAATAATCCCAGAACACCAAGATCAGCTTAGAATATTATCGATAAATCCCATGAGGACAAGAGGTAGAGGTAGACCAAAAAATTGATAGGAAGACAATATTGAAACAGGCACAAGAAATCTGAAAATACTGGAAGACGAGTGCAAGAGAAAGAGGTAGTTGAAGGATAAATTGTGAAGAAGGCGAAATCCTACCAAGAGTTGTATTGCTATATGATGATGATAATGATGGATTATAGATTGTTTATAAAACTTGCGCATTAGAACTCACATATTATCATTTTTTTTAATCTCTTGCTTTAATTTCAAATTATACTTCTTGTAATCCAATTAAATTTTAGGTGATTTTGCATTAAGTCTTGATAAACTATTAAATTGCTTCTGAAATATCATGATTAAAAGAAATCAAAGAGAGAATATTGTAGAGAATATTATTCTGTTTTTCTTCATTGGCAAATAAAAAAATAAATAAAGAACCATGGAAACTAAATTAGATCTATGGAATCGAAGCTTATTTGAAATAATTAGTCGTAAAATTAGTAGCAGAAGTAACTAAACTACTTTTGGAGTTTCCAATTGATCGAATTCCATTTGATCGCATGCACATAACGTTTTAAACGTTATTTATTGTAATTGCATGTTTATTTAAGTTTAAATTCCTACTACAGTGCTACATTGCTGGTATAATAGTTAACTGCTATACCATCTTGTTATTTTACACTACACAATACCTATAGTATTGAAGGTAATTGTTTTACTGTCACTTGAACTGTTAATACTGTTTGTCATAACTAATTTAATCGTACAAATTAATTTTGTACGATTCCCAAATAATTTTGAGTATAAGTAAAAAAAAAATTAGAAGTGAAAGGAAATTTGATTTTTATTGAAAAACTTGGTTACTACATAAAATATAAGGAAGATATGAAAAAATTGAAATATTATGAAAAATTTAAATTTAATTAATTATCTTCAAATTTATGTGAAAAAAAAATTAAATTAACAATAAATTAAATATAAAAACTTTGAGTGCACTCCAATGGTGATTTTTATGAAGATAAAATATAAAATTTTAATTGTAATCTTCTCTTTACTCTCCCATTTTTTTTTTTATATGGTTTTGTAAATTTTTTTCTTTAATAAATAAATCATTTTTAATATTAGATAAATTATAATATACAAAATACATATATACAAAAATTCACAGCAGGTCATATTTTATTTTAAAAATAGTGAACAATTTTTTTTTGGTCTAAGAAATGAAACATCTAAGGATCGCCATTAATTTTTGTAATTTAAGCACAACTTCAAACAAAAAAAGAAAACCTTTAAGTAGGGATCATAAATTGTTTTTTAAATAAATTTTTTAAATAATTATTCTTATAAAACAAACTAAAAATAATAAATATATATTATTTTTTTTAGAGAAATAACTCTTTTTTTAAATATCAATAAATATACTCAATTGATGGTTTGTTTATCATAAATTTTTGCAATTAAGGACTCTTCCTGTGTAAACAAAACAAAAAATATTGAAAGGTTTTTTATTTTTTGTTTATTTTATACTTTTTATCTTTTTGTTAAGGTTATTATAGCACTTAACTACAAAATTTTATGCCAATTTTGTTTTTATTATTTTTAAATTTTTGATTTAAAATATTTTTACTGGTTTTTTACAGTATAAAAAATTGTATTGTTTTTGTAATATTTTAAAAATAAGTTCATAAATCCAAAGTATAAATGTTAAAGAGTTAAATTTTCTACAAAATATAACTGTCGACTTTCTTTTTGATATGAAAGCTGAAAATACAAAAAATTTTTAGTTTTCTTTTGTTGCACAATTATAATTTTTTATTTTTCATCTTTGTTTATATGTTTTTGTTCTAAAAATTAATGTTTGAAAATCAGGAGCTTATTTATGACTCAGTAAAAATGAATTAATATTATGTACTTCAAAAGTGTTAAATTTAACAGTAATTTTTGTGGTCAATATCATATTTACGATTATTAATATTTGAGGTAAATATTAAAGGAAACTGATTTCCGAAGGGTAATTTTTGCTTTTATAATGAAGTTCGGACTTACATTGAAAACTTTTATTATGGAGAAATTGAAATTATTTCTCCAATTGTTATAGTCATATTGATTTAATCAAAAAATAAATTGTACTATAGTGTGATTGTACTATAGTGTACTGTAGTCGAAATTCGAGGAAGTTTAATAACAAAATTTGTATTGAATTTCATTATGAATTTATTGTTTTTCATCTTTTCAATTTAAAAAAAAACTTGGTGGTTACTATATTTTATTTTTTTATTGATTTATCTTAGACAACAACCGTATGCGTAATAATTTATTTAAAAAAAAAATTTAGGTGGTTATGCTAAAGTCCGAAGCGGAATATGTATCTCCGAAAAAAAATTCCGATCCGAATACGAAAAAATCGGTATGCTGAAATCCATTCGACTGCAAAGTCTGTACAGAAATTAAAATCAAATGTTTCGGAAAATATGTTTTTTTTTTTTCATTTTTATTTTAAATAAAAAAGGCGACAGAAAATATTTAAAATTCTCTAAAGAAAGTAAAATATATATGTATCGTTTTTAATACACATACATATTATGTTATAATATTAAAAATAATAAAATATATTATTCTTTTGAAGCGCTTTTTTATTATTAAAATTATATTATATATTTAAAAATATTTTCATAAACGAAAAAAAAATTTAAAAAAAAAAACTATTTATACTACATTTTCTACTTCTCCTATATTCTAAATACATAAATTGTATGGTTTATAATTCACTTCCGAACCATTCTAATACTTCCGAATGACAAATTCTGTCGTACAATTTTCAAATTATTTTCCGTTCCGTCGAAGTACAACATACATAAATTTAAAAATTTCGGATAAATAATGAAATTTGCAGACCGCGGAATACAATACGGACTTCAGCATACGAAATGCGGAATGTAAACGGAATTTGACATTCCGACGGACTTCAGCATAACCACCTAAATTTAAATTTAATTCTGGCCATGCGTGAGTTGTGGCAATTTGATAAACTAAAATTTAAATAATCTATAGTGCGACATCTACATTTTGTGGACTTATTTGTATCATGGAAATGTAAAAATGATGCTTCATGGCTTTACTTTTGTTTTGCATTTGTGAAGATGTATATGCATGTATACTTTTATATGGGTAAAATTTTAAATTAAAATTTCTAATTGAAAATTATAAATGTTTGGGAAAATATTTAATTTTGTTACGGTTCCTGTTAAATATCTATCATTTAAAAAAAAAAAAAAATCAAAATCGGTTGAGAAATGACTCTGGAAATTGTTCTGATTTATTGCGATCCGATATCCGATTGTTTCCATTTGTACAGATTAAATATTATGATTATATAAAAAAAAATAAAAACAAAAAAATAAAAAGTACAAAAACTTAAATAATAAAATCTATTTTGTCACACTTTATTTTGGGTTATTTGTTTCACTTGCGCAAATGTATTTTGAATGAGTCTTAATCTTCCTACTTAATTAATCCATAATTTTACTCCTCTTTACCCCTATGAATTTCATTGCAAAATTTGTCGGATGATTGTATCCTTTAAGTATATCCAATTCATTATTTAAACCAAGTCTTATTTGATCTGTCCTTTATTAGTTGTTTTCAATCCAGAATATCATACAATTGATTATTTGAAAATTGATATATACATGAAGACTTCTGTTTGACGATATTGAGTTTCCATATAGAACTTAATACTGAACATTTTGTATGTCATTTATTATATCGTAAGTCATGTTACTTAATACAGTTAACTTGCCCTGACTTATTAGAGTAGTAAATAATTTTATTTTAATGTCACTAGACAATAGTGTCTCTGGGAGCCATTTTAATGAAAAAACAATTTGATTTTGTTTTTTATTTGAAATTTTGATTCTTATCATCAACATTTTTAGATTGTAATTTTTATTTTAATTTTACATAAATTTTTCTAATAAATATATATATATATACATACATTTTTTTTAATTCGTTTTCATTTTCATTTATATTGTTCTTTTCTTTCTTTTTCAGGTGAGTTTCATGTTCCTTTTTAATGACACATACAATTCTACATATACGACATTACTACACAGCCATATATTGTTAAATATGGTCAGGTGAAGTATAAAAAATAAAAAAAAAAACAATAAAAAAGTATTTATTATATTAGGTATATAACAGATTATAACTTTTGCAGTAATTGGATTTTATTTTTAAATTGCTATTTAACACATATGAAATGAAGGAAATAAATTTAAAAAAAAAACTACAAAAAACAATGTAAAAATAGTATAGTTTAAAAAATGTGATATTGTTTATTAGTATATGTACATATGTATGTGCTTATGTGTGTGCCTATGACTTCTATATAGGCATGTTTATTTTTGTTTGACCTCTTTTTAAAATAATTGCATAAATCAAAATTGAAGCAGTCTGGAACTTAATTTTTTTTTTTAATGCCAAAGACAAATCCTTGCTAAGCTGCAGATTTTTTTACATTTTTATTTTTTATTTTTGTAAATTTAGTGTTTGACCAATTGTCTCATAATTTGGCATTACATACTTTAATTTTTGTAAACATTCAGTATGTATACCATGTACAAAATTTTAGTTTTCTATACGCCATTTTGTTTTAATTTTTTTTTGTTATAAGAGTAAATTAGATTGTTTTAAATGCTAGTGTAAATGAAATAGATTTTTGTACCATACAACATTGTTTTACAAAAACAAAAACGTACTTAAATGGCGTAGAATCATGAATTTCTACCCAATTGAAGAAAATGTCTCCATTGGTGTTATCTCGGACAATTATTTTCTATTATATTTTTATACTCTATAATTCTGAATTCTATAATGAAAGAGTGATGGAATGAACAGTTCTGAAATTTCGATCATATCAATTTTAAAATTTCGAGAAGTGTTAGATAATACGTAGATCAGATTCGAACTTATGTTACTCTGTATACAAATAAATTTTATTTTCTGTGCTCCTATCTTTAATTTTCAAAGCAAATAATTTTGTCACTGTTTTGTTAATCGTCTAGTAGAATACACGTATTTTTATCTGTTACCGGATTTGAGCCCGTGTTTATGACATATTTGAATTATTTTTTTTTTTTTCAATGTGCTCCTGCCTGTTAGATGAGAGAGAGATTTTTATTAAATATTATTGATAAAATACATACATATATTGTTTAACTGTATATGAAATAATTAATTATATTAAAATATTATATTCTAATTCTGTTTAGTAATGAAAATAATCAAAATAAAGAAATTATTTCCTATTAGTAATTTTTTACTAACATATTATTAAAACACGTGTGTTTTGCATTACTATAAAAAGGATTTCGAAATTACATGTATTTTTAATCACACATACATGACTTCTAAATATCTCTACACAATTATTTTCATTTAAAATGGTGAAAGTTTTTGATTTTATAAAATAAATTTTTATACGCACCATTATTTAGATGGTGTTTTATAAATAAAATCAAGGTGTTATCAAAAATTGCACAAAAATAAAATAAAATCAGAAAAAAAAAAGAAAAATTTGCAAATTAAAATTTTCCTTATACATAAATTAAATTAAATAAATTTTTATTTACACATTTGTTCAAAATTAAGGGGGTGGGAGCATAAGATTTTGTAAATTTTATTAAGTTAACATAGAAAAAAAAAGAAAAAAAGAAAAATTTAATTACACGCTTAATAAAATTTGTTATATGAGTACAGTTGTTTTGTATTTTCATTTAAATTTTCATGTTTAATGATTGCAAGTAATTATTTTGTACTGTAATTTGTGGTGTGAAATTTTATAGGCATTGATGTCTGTTAATAGAAATTTTTTTTTTGTGTTAGAGCTTTTTTTTTTCCTTGATGGCTTTAAATTTGTTTTGCGGACAAATTTTAAATTTTTTCTTCAAATTCTCTGAAAATTTTGAAACTGAAAAATGCCAGAAAATCTAAAGAGAAAACAATACATTTTATACCTACTTCAGATGATATTCTATAGATAATCTAAAACCATTCATTTTATTTTTATCGTATTTTAATCAGCTTCAACGCAAGTATCTAATAATACAAACTATAGTAAATTTTAGCTAAACTTAATACAAATTTGTGTAAATCAAACATAAATAAATAAAGTAAATAATAATGTCAGAAATATGTATTTGTCAAAATTAACTTGTTATTATTTATGTTTACGGGCATGTTCAAAAAAACACTATATACTCTCTGCATGATTAAACTAAAAAAATTAAAAAAGCCATTCGAGCTGTTTTAACAGCATAATCGAAACGGACTGGTAGCCCTAATTTTGACCTTAAGATAACTAACAACACAATTTTGCTTAAAAATATCTAAATTTAAATTACTTATCGATTTAATGATATCCATAACGTGGTCGGTTGGCATTGAATGATTTTTGAATACCTAATTAGTAACGCTTACCTACAAAATATAATCGTTCAAAATAAGAAAAAATAAAAAACTAATCGCGTTCACTACACAACAATATCAAGAACATTAAATTAATACATTACAAGACTAAATTAAAGTGGTTATTCAAAGGATGTACCTTTAATCATAATTTAATTGTTATGACATCACAAAATTTGAATTTTTGTTATCAGTTCTGTTCCAAGATCATAAGATTATCATAAAACAATGCAAAAAAATCTGCTCATATATAAATTATCAACTATAGTAGAAGCATTTATAAATTAAAATAAATTAAATTTTTTTTTAATGCACCACAATCATCATCAACATCATTATCATTATCGTTATTATTATCCTAGTTCATCATAGATTTTCTCTTCTTATTTTTGTTGTTATTAATTTAATTTAATATTTTGTATAGTTAATATCCATGAGAAAAACTTTTTTTGTTTTTTATTATTTTTTTACATTTTTAATAATAATTGCAATTGGGCACCCTGCTGTTTTCAATAAAAATCATAAAAAATAAAAACAAAATAAATAAAACAAAATCAACAAAAAAATGTAAAAAAGTTTAAAGTGTTATCATCACATATGGGAATTGAAGTAAAACTAAATCTCAAGTTACTTTTTGTTTTTTTTTGTTTCTATTTTTTTTTTATCTAAAACACACACAGTAAACAAAAAAAAAATCTCATGTTTTTCATCTATATTTCTTTCATTTGGGAGTTTTCATTCAAGAAAATGCAAAAAAAAAAAACCATAAAACAGCAAAATTGAAATTTTTACGCAATCTATACAAAATTTACCGGTGCTGCATCCAAAACTTTTTTTTTTTTTTACTAGGTAGGTATTCCGTTTTTGATTTTTATTTTTTCTGCTTTAAATATCAAATCATCAAAAAGATACATTCTTTAGATTAAAATATATAGTATGAATAGCATCATTATAATCATCATCATCATCATCATCATCATCATCTTTGCTTTGCAGTTATATTTTGCGAAAAAATTCAAGCAGGTGAAGAAATTTATCTCTTCTCAAAATATTATAATATACGAGTAGGGTATACATGGTAATGTTGTTGTTACTGGTGGTTGATGGTGCATTGATTGTTTGTTGTTGTTGTTGTTGTTGGAATATATTATGTTGTGCATTGTATGTTAAGAGGCTGTTATAACTTTTGATTGAATACTTGATTAGTTACACTATAATAATTTAATATTATTGTTATTATTATATAAATACTTTGTACTCATAGATGGTGTATTTAAGAAAAATTCACATAATAGAAAAATTCTTGGAAATTTATGGTTAATTTTAAATCATAATTCTCGATTTTTAATAATTTTAATAATGTTTTTTGTTTGTAATTCTTTTAAAACAAGATAGATGACTCTTATTATTAAAATTTTGTGTTTTAATTTTTTTACTTTTAATATAGATACAGTAACTTCGTGTTAATTTCAATAATGTAGAGTTAGCAGATTTTGGATGGAAAAGAAAATACCGAATTTTGTTTTTAGTGATATTTTAGTTACAATATTCTGAATTGTTGTCAAATTTCCTTTCACTAATAATACTTTTTATATATGATGGCAAATATCACTTCGGAAGTAACATACTTACTTTATCAGTCCTTGTTATTAATATAGCAAAATATTTTCTAAGTTAGTCAAAAATAATGATTTATTAAATTATTATATTTTATTTTATTGTTGATATTTTCAAAAGTCCGCCTAGAATACTTTAATTTTTAGTTAGTTAGTTTAGTTTTTTAAATTCATTTATTTAATATACTATATGTTATACATTAACTTAGTATACCTTAGAATATTATTATACTTAAGTTAATAAAAAAGTTTTGTGCAAAATGGTAAAATTAGATAAATGTAAACTTACTTACTTACTTTGGTGATCAATAGACCATGTAGGTTCTGAACTTATCTCATCAGTGTCCTTCTATTGTTCCTAGAATATTTTTTATTTCATAAATTCGATTAAATACTTTTTCTATTGCTATATGAATGGCACAATTTAGCCAGACATTTATATCCAGTCGAATAAAGTTAATTTAATTAAATATATTCCTATATAATAAATTACAATCTCTTTTACGTATCGATAGGAGTGTAGAAATTAACGGAATTCAACGATTTGACAATCTACAGATTTTAAATCTGTTAAATAGAGAGATCACACTAGAGAGATTAAATTTTATTTTTCAGCTCTAATTCAAAAACAAAAAAAAACTATTCAATTTATCGTGACTCTACTGTATTATTTTTGGTTTTTGTTTTAAGTATACTAATATTCATCATTACATATTATAAACTGAGTTTTAATAGTTTTTGTTGTTGTTGTTGTTGTTGTTGCTTACAATTATTTATTCATGTAATCAATATGTAACATATAAATTTATGTTAAATACTAACTGTAGTTAATTTTGCATGTTAAATGTTATGTTACAAAAAAAAAAAAATTTGAATAAACAAAAAAAAATAGAGGAATTGAATTTTTTTTGTTTAATTTTTTGTATATGAGACGAAGTAATAACACAAAAAAAAATGTATTCCGTAATAACGAATTCGACCAACATGAGATTAGATTGCACTTGCATCAAAGATTGTAACAAAAGATGATGAACACTGTACACTATTATGACCGACCACCAACAATCAGTTATATTACAGTAACCATCAACATTATTATTGAGAAAGTGAGAATTTAAAGCGAAAAACAACGAAAATAACATTCACAAAAAACTTCATTTCAAAGCGCATTTGAGAAGAGAAGAAGTGAAGTAAAGTGACAAGGCGTATGCATTATTAATAGTATTCTTCTTCCTTATTATGTTTTGCAATTGTTGTGATAATTTTATTTCGTTTTTTGTTTCTGTTTATGTTTTTTTTTTTGATTGTTTTTATTACAGAAGGCAGTGTACTACATAATATTTTTCGATCTTGTTGGATTTCTATGCAATGAATGGGTTCCTTATTTTTTATTTTTTTTTTTCTGTTTTTGTTTTAATACCATTAATGTAATGATTGTGTCTACTAATAGCTTTCAAAATTTGCATCTTAAAATCATAGTAGTTTTTTTTTTTTGTTATTCGAATTGAAACAGAAACAAAATAGAGAAGAAAAAAAATAGATTATTGTTTGGTTATGCGAAAAATAAACATTAAAATTAATGGTTAAGTTATTAAGAAAGATTGCCAACATTTTTTTATTCTTATTTTAATATTTTTTTTTTAATGTAAATAAAACAAATTTACTAAAAGAAAATTAATTTTTAGATTGTCCCGTTTTTTTTTTTTTAATGTTATATCTTAATTCATTTTATTTTCATTTAATTGTTATGCAATATTTTAATTTTTTTTTTTTGTAAAAATTAAAAAAACACTAGAAAAGAAAATATAATTAATTGCAGTTGCGATTATATAGGTTAACATATTATTTTTACGAAATATTGAATTAAGATAAAGAAAGTGAAACTTTAATTAAGTACCGTGACTAAAATAAAGAAAAAAAAATTGAAAAATTGAAAAAAAAAAAATAAAATAGATTGATTTGATGGTGTACGGTGGTGATCTGGTTGAAAAGGCCAAAAAAAAATTTTTTATTAATTGTTGGCCATTAATTTGGACATTTTGTTTTGTTTTTTTACATTAATATTATGAATTGGTTTCCTGGTCTCCTAAATCATATACATAAATTAAAATTCATTAAAATATACATGTGAAATATATATGTAGGTATTGAAAATTTTGAAAATTAAAAAAAAAAATTTATGAGTTCAAAGTTTTAGTAGGTCAGTTTTGTTTTGATCAAGATCTATTGAAAAAATATATGACCAATGAAAGATATGTAAGTCGAATTTAAGTACAGATTGCAAACTATTATGCATTATAGATTAAAAGTAAGGAATAAATGATTCTATAGTCGACTGTCATTGTATGGTAATTTGATTATTGTTGAATTCTTAAACATGAAAACTTTAGACAAAATTTTATAGCCAATATTATCAGTAAACAATAAAAAAAATGCCATTGCTTACAATAAAATCAAATTATTTTGCTAATTCAGCTAATTTAAGAGCAGTATTCGTTCAGTAGTATGCGTTGTAAGTTCTTAAATTTAAACTGGTAAAATTTGCAGCATATTAACGCTTAAAATTATTATCGCAAAAGTTATTAGTTCAAATTTCGCTTGTTGGAAAATCAGTCTCATTATTTTTTCTAGTAATTTTGAAATTTAATTTGGTAGTAGCTCTATAATACATATTCAGTTTTGAACATATAAATGAATTAATATTATTCATGAAATTAAAAAAAAACTACGGTGGTCATTTTATTGCCTTGACAAAAAAAAAATAGCTAAGAAAAGGATTTATAGTGAATATACTATGGCATGATTTTGTACGTAATCATCTTCCTTAACTAAATCTCTATTTTAACACATATAATGCATCATACTAAAACAGTAGAATAGATACTAAATAAATTCGTTTAAAAATTAATACATTTATTTTTTAAGAATTTTCTATACTTTTCTTCAAAAATTGTTTAGATTGTTAAAATCCATTATTCTGTGTAGTTATATTATAAAATATTTAATCTAATATATTAATTTTATTATTACACAAAATTAAGTTATTATTCTAAATTTAAATATTAATAATAATAAAAAAAAAAACTACTTTTTTCCAAAAAAAAAAAATTATGAGTTAATTTTAATCGCATTTATTTCACTTTCATAAAAATACACGATACTACTCTTCCTATTACACTTTTCCCATCTTACTTCTATTACTCATAATCATAAATTTATTTTTCTATTGTAATAATAATAAGGTGAGGTCAAAGATTATGTTACGCGTAAGTTATGTCACACTGAGAAGAAAATCACAAAAACAAAAGAAAACAGATTTTTTTTAATAAAGTTATTTAAATTTAGACAGGAAAACATGAACCTATAATTAAAATCTCTAAAAATATTAGAATTCAAATTTTGTAAGACTTCTCTCAATTTTTCTGTCAATTTCATTTTTGTTTAATGTAGTCGAAATCAATTCAAAATTAGTTCTTTCATACGAAATAAATTTTTACGGATTTTTGAATTAGTTTTGAAAAAAATTGACGTATAGTAGAGGTGTAGAGGTAAAGTAAACAAATCAAAATGCTAATTTAGAGTATTTATGAAAAATATGTATTTAAAATTATACGTTACATTTTTTGAGAGAATTTCCACGTTTGTACTAAAGTATGAAATAATCTAATGCTTGATTAGGTGGTTGTTAGGTACTCACATATGATGAAAAATAAATTGATCTTTTCATTGCTAAACGTAATAGTTCAGCTCAATAGAACTGAATTGATGTCAACTGTCTTAAAAATTAAATGTTTTGGATATACTAATCTGTCTGGCCTATTCTAAAAACCAAATTCGTATAAATGTCAACTACATTTCGTTTGATTTTGATTGGTGAGTACTGACGGAGATGATTAGCTCATGCTATAAATATGTTATAAATGTTCTACAGACAAAGATCAAGTTTTTTTTTTTTGGTTTGGTTCAATGTCAAAAGGGCAAAGAACCAAATTATACTAATAAACATTTGATATCTATTCAATATAGGTTATTAGCAACGTATCGCTTTATGATGGTACCTCAATGATTATCCCCAGTGTTATCAAAACACTAAATATGTATATTCAATAATTTGTCTAAGTGTACAATTTAAATTTGAAGCGTTTTTTTTTTTTTTACGAAATATTTACATATCAAAATTTAAATATAAAGAAAATGTTTTTTTAATCAGATTATCTATAACAGACAGAACAGACAGAAGTCAAACACCTTTTGTAATACTTTATATATACTTTATCAGTTATACACGTTATAAATTCAAAAAGAATAGTGCTATGTGTCCGTTGTCCAGTACTTTTTTTTTTTTCATTTGTACTTGCCAAACCTTTATTTTAATTCTTCTTTATTATTTTTTGTAAAATCATTTTCAATTGTTCTTTTCTTTATTCATTTTGGTTCCTCCATTTTTCATTTTCTAATTTTTAAATTGTTGTTTTGATGGTTTTTTTTTTCATATTTTCTTTTATATGTATCATAAATGCGAGCTCATAAATTTAATATCGACGGAATTTCATTATTATATCAACTAAATTCAAATAATTTATGTGATTTCAATTGAGAACAATGATAGTGGTAATTATGTGTGTTGACTGACAGACCCCGATTAACCAACCACCCAACCAACCAACCAACCAACCAACAAAACTAATAACAAAAATATTTAACATAATCAAAATTCTTATATACATATAAATAAATTTACTTACTTAGGCTCTCTTTATGACAGATTTAACATTATTTAGTTGTTGTTGTAATGATTTTAAACAAAAAAAAAGTCAAGTTAGCTTACGTAACAAGCACGATTCAGCGGTATAAAATTATATACGATATGATACGGTATTGCGGTTTTTTATTTGATTAACTTGATGCGATAAAATTGTAACACGTGATGGCATAAATGTCAAAATCAAAAACTAAAAATTTCATCGTTAAAGAATAGGTTCACTGCTTCTATGATTTTTTTTTTTTTTTTTTTTTTTTTTTTTTTGTATACGTACTAGTATGCATTCGCATTTTCAATTTTTACTCTAAAAAGGGTTCTTTTAAAAATAAAAAAAAAAATAAAAAAATTTGGTTAATGTAAATGTGATTGATTGAAAACACATTTACCAAAATGAAAGAAAAACTATGATGAAAGATAAAAACAAAAAAAAAAAAAAATTATTAAGTTTAAATATATACTTATAGTGTGTATATAAAATATATTCCGAAATGGTGGTTGCAAAGAGAAATGTCAAAAAGTTTCGAGTGAAATTTTTTTTTTTGGAAATAAATTTAAACAAAAAATATTTTCTAGTACATTAATACGTACATTTTAATTAATTCGGAATTTCGGTTGAATAAGTTCTGAAAAAAAAAATGAATTTTGAAAGTTTAACAAAATGAAAGTATAGTTACTTTGTTTCGTACATGTGAAATTTTACCCTAAATAAACTCTTTGCTAAATGTGACCTACACGTAATAAGTTTGAATTGAAGTTGAATTTAATTTAATAGAAATAAGATACTCCTACCTATATTTTGATAGTTTTGGTCAAAAGATAAATAACGGAATATAACAGAATTTGATAAATTTAATGCGCATTGCGATGGTGCTTATATAACGTATTTAAGTAGTAGAAAAATAAGGATATATTTTCATTTTTATTTATATAGCATTAATTACACTATACCCCACGGATGGGGTTGCGGGACAATAATAATTATAATTAATTTGTACACTCTAAAAACAATTGACAACAGTTAAGCATTTTGTTTATTTTTTTAATTAGGCATTTAGTGCCTGTTTTTTCAATATACCTATCTTATACTCAGTTTTGTGATGACAATGTTTAGCATTTGTACTATTCTTACGTTTGATATTAGTTTGGTCATTCACTATTATTTTCGCTACTCAGCCTTTTGGCATTCTATTTGCGTGGTCTCTCCAATTTCTTCGTATGTTTCGAGTCCTGCGGACAATGTTTTGAGTGTCGCATGCGTTCCTGATTTCATTATTACTTTTCTTATCTCTTAATGTCTCAGACTTCTCATTTCTGTTCTTTGTTCCTGCATTTTCTATTTTGGTTTAGATGTGTCCTCAATGTTGTCTTAATAGAGTATGTTAGTATGGGCCGAATACAGATTTTGTATATTCATGTTTTGTTTTCTATTAGCATTTGTTTCCCCATATAACATGTCGGAGATAACCTAAAATGGTTGCGACTTTTTCTACTCGGGTTCTAGTTTTTGTTTCCGTGAATTTATTGTCATCCAATTGTATAATAGTTCTGCAATTTTTTTTTTTTCTTAAATCTGTTCACTGCGAGTGTTTATTATGGAACATTGTAGAGCATTAAAGAACATTTCAATACCATTATCATTTCCGGGTAAAAAAAATTTCACGTAGAACTGAAAAAGAAATAAACAATTATTTACGTTAATTATTATTAAATGTTATATGTATTTAAAGGTTGGTTCACTATGAGGGATGCCACAAAATTTACTTTCAAAATTATTACATATACATTCAATCAACAACAATACAACAACAAAATTATTTTTGATCCCGATTGAGAACCATTGTTTTAATTTAAATAAAATTTAATTTAAATTATTTTGAATAGGGTAGTGATAGTAACAATGTTGTCATATACATTATTTTCAATTTAATTGTACTTTTTTTAAATTACATTAATTAAATTTTTAGAATTTAAAAAAAAAAAATTGAAATTAATAATTATTGCTTAACAAAGAAAACTATATTCTTATTTTAGAACCATTAATGTTTTGTAATAACATAATAAAAAAAATAAAAACAAAAGTTAACCCTTTCTTTATGCAAATTTACTGTAATTTTTGAACTTTTCTAACTTTTTTTTTTGTTATTGTTTTTGTTATTATGAAAATAAGGAATGCTGTTCTGATACATGCAATGTTTTAATTAATTAATTAATTTATTTATTATGTCACAATTATAGTAATATTGTGTAGATAATGTTGATTTCATTGTTGATTTAACTGTGAAAATATGTATGAATGATTTACGTAAATTTTTTTTTATTAACATCTTGTTTTTAATGCTAAATGTCAAAAATGGTTAACAAAAAAAAAAAAAAAAAAAAAAAAACTACTAGTGTTAAATAATTGTTGTATGTTTATTATTAAATTGTTTTTTTTTTTTTTTATGTATTTTTGTTATTGTTTTGATTATGAGCAATTTATAAAATATGAAAAACAGCTTCACTTTTATTAATATTTTTAATTATGAAATAGTGAAAATGAATTTAAAATAAAAAATTACATTGTTTTTTATGTCAAAGTTTCATGTTTTATGAGTACCTTACCTCTTTAAGGTTTATTTTCAGAAAAGTTTCATTCGAAAGTGAATTGAAGTTTTTAAACTAATAAAATGAATGTACGATTGCATCATACTTGTATAATTATGGACTGACTTTTAATTGCTGTGGAAGGTGATTTTAAGTCACCGGAGTTTTTTTTTTTGTTTTAAATTAATAATTTAGAACTATAAAACATATTAATGTTGGGATAACTTGACTTTTTTTTGTTTGTATTTATCTTAGGACATTTTACTTAAATCGTTAATTATTGCACAAAGTAGTTGATTACTATTACTATTCTACTTGGTGTGTCAGGTGCCATCTTTCATCTAGTTGAAAGTAAAAATTTGAATCTCGTACCTGAATTTGAGTCTCTGCTGTCTCATTAGATTGCATTTTTCTGCCATGACAGATTGGGATATAAATAAATAACTTGATACTATATAATTTATGTTTAAAGCATGAATCAGATTTTTTCTATTCCATATTTGGGAAAAATATCATCATTTACTGGAATTGGTAAAACTGGTGTTTTATCGATAGTGAATGGATATTAAAATTATGTATACTTTAACAAATTATTAAATTAGTAATTAAGCTTATAAAATTGTTATTTGTTTTAGCCATACAGATACATTCATTATTACGCAATTTAATTTTAACAGCACAATCAATTGGCAGTTAAAAAAAAATATTTGTATGTACCTACTTAATTTTCTTACAATGAGCCAATCATATATTTAGGAGTAACTTCAAAAATAATTTTAACAATTGGCTCAAATCTGGTTAAATGTGTGAAACATTTCCTAAAATTAGTGAAGTTGTTGTTGCGTTAAGATTTCAAAGGATAATTATGCTATATTGTGCATTAATGACAAAATATGCACTAATTTCGCAAAAAAATGTTTAAAATATATAAATAAAGGTTAAAAATGTTAGTATAGAATTAAGATGAGTTTTAAACTTTTTTAATTGATAAAAATGTTATTCGTGAGAATACGACATTTTAATATTAGAATATAATAGAATAGAATTAATTACTATAAAAGTATATGTTATGATTAATATATGTACTTACAACACTCGATCTTGGATTGTCTTCAATTCCGAATGGATTCTCTCCAGTTAGAGATTTAAAAAAAAATCCATATTCACCAACACTTCATTCTGACCAAAATATGGTTCACCTCAATGAATCATTTACAACGTATTTAATTCGAAGCATTTTTTCCGTTCGTTCTTTTTGATCCAACCAGAATCAGAGTTTTTATTTGTCTTTTTTTTTTTTTTTGTGATAAGACACGCTAGATTATTCATTGCAGTCTTATTTAATTCAACGTTGTATATTTTCTACCAAACCTCTTCATCAAACATTGGTATATATTAAGTTCAATAATATATTTAGTATACTAAGGTTGTATTAAATATACAATGAAATCATTTGAGCTATCTATAATGAACAAGCATTTAAGGACCTGCGCAATAGACTTCCTATCTTTTTTCTCCTTAACGAACTCTTCATATGTAAATGAGTTGTATATTCAAGAGAAAAAAATTATATTTTGTTTTATAATATTCAAACTTTTAAATAAAATATGTCCATTTTGTGTCATTCACCATCTCATTATTTTTATACATAATCAAAGGAAATTTATTCTATTAATTTTTTAAAGTATCTCAAATTATTGTTTTCTATATTTTGGTCATTTATAGTAATTATATAGTTTTGGTTAAAAATATGTATATGTATATACCTCTTTAATTACCAAAATACTTTATTTTTTGTAATTTTATCCACTAAATGCCACTGACTATGGGAAATATATCGGAAACGAATCAGTCACCATATGAGGGAGGTGTATTTATGTGTCCAAAATAAAACATACTAACCTAAAAACTTTTTATTAAACATTAATGGTTTTTATAAAAACTTGTTTTCCAGCGTTAGAGTAAAATTTTGGTATAACAGTGAAAATAGTCGAATATTTTCCTTTTAATTTTACTGATATGCTTATCATACAGATACGCGTATTTCGTCTACTACTTGCAGACTTCTTCTCTGTCGACTGTACTCGACTGGCAACATTAATGGTTTGTGCTTTATCGTGAGAAGTCTATGTCAGTACGTAAATTACTGTTCTTTTTAAAACTTAAAATTTCGCTTCAACTTGAATTATAATTACTCAACAGGCGCCCCTAGTACTTTATATTAAAAATTTATTGTAAATGTAACCAATATAAATCCCTACACGACTTAACAATACAAATAATTGAAATAAGTGAACGATAATCTTTTGAATATAAATTTCATATGATGCATCATTTCAAAATCCAAAAAAACAAAAAAAAAAAATATTTTTGGAACAAAATTTTAAATTTATTCTCTGATTTTGTATTTAAATCCGAAGAACATAAATATATCAAATTAATAATTTCACACCATATTAATTTTAAATTTAAGAAATTAACAACAACATCAGCAAAAAAAAAATTAATCTGTGAATGGTTTTATTTGCGTGAAATAATCCATTGAATTATTTTTTGTTTTGTATCTCGCTTTTTTTTTTTTTTTGTTTTTTTTTTGTTAGTAAAGATATTGTTTTAATTAATTAATTACTGATTTATGAAATTCGGTTATCTTCTTCTCGTAAATAATTTCGTAGAAAATTTACAACTTTCACCACTATGAAAATATTTTAAATATTGTTTTTATTTTTATTTTTTTGTTTTTTTATTAATTAGGTGAATATAATTTACGAATGTTAATTTGTGTTTTAATTTGTAATTTATTTAAAAAAAAAAAAAAAAATTATTCACTCGATTAATTTATCGTGTCGATTGGAAAATTTTTTATTTTTGTTTTGGTGTTAATTATTTAATTGGAAATTTTTGTGTGTCAAAAATTTATTTTTTAATTGAGTTATTTATGAGTTGAATTTAGAATAGGTTTTATTGAGAAAAAAATTATTTATAATACTCTGAGAAATAAATTTGAATTTAAAAAGAAAATTTTGACATATTACAATGATGATTAACCTGTCAATCGGTTGTTTTGTCAAAATGTTAATTTGACAACTCTAGAAAATGTTTGAGAAATGATTTTAAACTAAATAAACTAACAGAAAAAATTATCGATTGTTTGCTAAAAATTTAATTATTACTAAAAAATTACTGGTTTTTTTTCGAAATTTCGTAATTTCCATGGTTTTGATATTGGCATTTAAAAAAAGTCTATTTTCCAATTAGTTTCTATAATTGACCTAATAATAAAATTAAAATTACTCTTTGTTTTCTACATTTTTTTTTTTAATTTTAATTTTTCTTTTGTAATTGCTGTATTCCATTTTTCTTCATTAATTTTTTTTTTTTTTTTTTTGTATTAAATGCATTTTTAACTTTCATATTATACTATTTAAAATAAATTGAAATATTAAAAATAATTTTTAATTTTTGAAATATTTCTATATAAAAAACTCTTTTGACAATTAAAATTTTTTTTTATTTTCATCTCTTAATTACATGTGAAAGTCCAACATAATTTCTTTCTTTTGTTTAACGATAAACAACAATATTCATTAAAAATAAATAGACATTTAAACGTCATTAGGATGCATTTACAAAATTTTTTTTAAAAATTTAACGTCCAGCAATTGAGAGCATAATATTTTCATTCGGAATTTCACTATTATTTTATTACAGATTACAAAATTTTGAATTGATTCAATCAACTGAGGAATCTTTAGAACAGTGGTTTTAAACCTTTTTTATATGTTATTGCCATATTTAGTTTTTTTTTAATTTGATAGCAATAACAAAAATATTTTCATTCATTAGATGTGAATACAAGAATAAGAAATTTATTTTGATTTTTAGGAAATTTCAGTTTTAGATGGATCGTTAGAGTACCTCTTTATCGTACATTTTTTCACACTGTTTAGAGGTTATATTATAGAAGTTGGAAAATATTTTTTAAGATCAGATTGTGATTGCTTCACAGTAGTGTGTTATGTCTGTTCAAAAACAAATCAGTTGTACTGCTGTTTATATTATTATAATACAAAACTTCAAATTTTAATAACTCTGTCATAAAATTTTTTTTTCTGCAGTATTTTGTTTTTGGATTATGTGTTTATGAAAACCCTAGCATTATTTACTTTTTTTTCTCTTGTCAAAATATCACAGATTTGAATAATTAATTTGTTATACAGCAAAATTACTTGTATAAAGCAACTAATGTTATAGCACATTTTATACCCCACAAAAATGGTATATAAAACACCCACTTTAGTACCCAAAAAAGTCTATTAACTTACTGGATTTACTCGATGATAACGATTTAGTATAACCTACTATATTGTTCATATACAAAATTAAACAAACAAACAAACATACAGATATTATAAAATATCACATACATGACTTATGTGCCTATTACATGTATCAATTTTTTTGTCGGATCCGAGTAATTTCAGGTGACAAGACTAATTACTATTACAACTGTCACGCGCCGACTGAAAAATGCGACTCAATTGTCACTTGCAATTTATATGTGACAGGATTCCGTTTGCCTGTAATTTTGTAATTTTTTGTCTCTATATAAATTTAAATAATGGATTCTGAAAAGAAAGGGTAATGTAAATATTTACAAATTTATTGAAATAATTTATATTTGAATTTGAATTTATATTATATAATATATATTTGAATATATTAATTCAAAAATTGGATGATAAACATTTTTGTTTATTTTAGTTTAAAAAAAAACAACAAAAACGCAATTTAAATAAAAAACATAAAAAAACACATCAACCAACTTTGTATTCTTATAAAAATATTTTTTTTAAACTCAAACGTCAAATGAGTTTTTCTGTCAAAGTACATAAAAAATACGTTCAGAAATTTGTTGCTGTCGGATGAGACTTGTAATGCGAAAGTAAATTTCATTCGGGTGACTGGGAAAAATGACTGGAAAAATGGTGTGACACCTGTAATAGGCGCATTAATGTTATAGATTTGCAACACCTGAATTAGAACTTCATAGAAATGAGATGGGTAAGAGAAGTGATGACAAATTTCTCGTTATATAGAAGAAAAAAAAAAATTCCCATTGTGTAAATTCACAATATAAGTACATGTATACATACTGACTCGTAGTATTGCCATGCGTAAAATTCCATTTTAATTAGTCTTCGGTATGTTTTTTTCGTTTGTGCTTTACTGCTGTTATTTTATTTCATTATTGATATATGTATTTGTAGTGAGCGCTACCATTAAACTATATTTATTGACTAAAGCTATTAAAATAACCGCACAATTAGTTAAAATGTTCGTTCATATATATACACATATGTACATTTTTTTGTTTTCGTTTTTCTTTTTGAATGATAAATTCATGTTGATTAGTTTCTGTAGACCACATCAATATTATCAGCAACAGCAGTTAATGAATGAATTCGAATTGTTTTTTTTTTTTTTACTATTTTAGTTGTTCTGTTTCTGTTTTTTTTTTTTTTTTTTTTTTTTTTGTAAATATCTAACCTAAAACCTCAAATCATAAAAAAACAAAAAGAAAAGCAAAATAAAAACAAAAATAAGTGATAAAAAGTGAAGAATTTTGGAAGTGATTTAGGAATTTCACAAGACAATTAGCTTCCCATAACTCTTTTTGAATTTGCTGCTGTTATTTTACTACTACTGGTATATTGGTGATGGTGATCACAGTGATGTGAACTCTTCAGGCTTTATAATTAATTCATAGTAAAAGTACGTGACGTACATTAATTTTTTGTTTAGTTCGAAGATATGGTAGCAAATTTAGTCATTTCATATTTTTGACAGATCATTTCTATTTTATTTTTTGCGTTTTCTATTTGGAAACTATTCGAAATACTATAGTTGGTAACTTACTAGGATTTTCTTGAATTGGTTACATTTATAGACATGACAATGATTTACCGATAAAAATCTGTCAGTTTTGCTAATTATAAAAGAGAGTAGGAAAAGAGATTTTTCTTATTTTTTGTTTCTTTTTTTATGTTTTTTTTTTTTTTTTTGGTAATGATGATGTGTGCCCTCTTCTCAACTTAACTCATTAAATTACATTGACTCGGTCTGACGTTGACTTATGATGTCTGTTTAACTGACTGATTTTCTGGTAGAGTGTGTTTTTTTTTTTTTTTACTTTTTCGTTTTGGTATCTTAATATTTAAAATGATGGTTTTAGTGAAGAAAGATATAATTGATGTCAAACAACAACTTAATATGATTGATGTGCTGTTGTGGTATTGGAAGGGAAAAAGAAAAATATTTTTGTTTAAGTTCCAAAGAAAATTAAGTTGTAATGAAATATAAAGAATGACAAAAATTTGTTTTTCTTGTTTCTATGTTATGTTGTATTATGGTGGTTGAATCAAAGGCACACTTAAGTAAAGATATATCAATAAAATTATAACACAAGGAAGTAACAAAATGTTTAACTTTAAAAGATTGTGAATTTTAATTTTGTGCATTTGTTGTTATAAATTACATAGATTTGACTTAATGTTGACAATGTTGATTTGAAATAATAATTTAGTTCAATAACAAATTAAAAGATTTTTTAATTTGTGTAATTTTGAAAATTATTTAGTATAAATAGTAAGATGAATTGCTGAAGAACTATTCACACATTTTTATTAATAAGTTAATACTAATATTTGAACAGATTTCGTTTTAAATCAATAAATTTAAATTCCAATATTTAAAATATATCGAAGTTTATTAAAAATACTCTTCTTTTCTCATTTGGGGTCCTATAGTTTTACGAAATAAAACGAAAATTAAAATAAACCAAATTTTGTAATATATTTTTGTTAAAAATTGTTTAAATCTAATCATATAGACTAGTAGCAGTAGAGCAATGAATTTCAAATTTTATTGTTTCCATTTTCTTTAAAAGGAAATATGATAAAAATAATTTAACCTTAATTAAATTTTCTTACAATTATTTGCTTTACATAATACAATCGTAATAATGACTTAAAATAATTCAATGTTATTTATTATTCTATATTATACTTGTAATAACATACTGCTTATTTTATCATACATACACATACTATACTTTCAAACTTTTCAAATACATATCGCTATATTTCTAAATTTGTTATAATAAATATAAAAATAAATTTATTAATGTCAAAGTTAATAATGATAATTTTTAATTTCTTTCATTAATTTCTTCATACCATGACAGTTGCGAAAAAAATTCTATTTAAGAACAGACTGTTACTTTACACACATTCTATTAAAATCTTTCTCAAGAAACAAATCCATACCACTTGTGCTTGCATACCTGTTAAAATTACGTCAAAATCTTGTTAGTGTTACCAGATAGATAGTATATAACCATTGATTGGTTTTGTTAGTTTGTTTTTGGTATTTTTCCTTAATTGATGTAAGCCATTTACGTATATTTGATAAAAAGGATTGTCATGTTTATACCTTTAAAAAAAAATACATATTTTTTTTGACTTATTTTTTTGTGCCTATCATTATGAACACATTTCAACTTCAACCTATTTTCTTAAAGATTTTTAGTTCATTTCAATCACGCCGGATGACGAAGTAGGTAGAGCACTTGCCTTTCAATTGAAATTTTCCAGATTCGACAAAAATGCTTTGCGTTTTTCATTCTGGTTCAGTACTGTGTATTCAACTAATAACTTCAACACTTTAAATTATAACCCCTATCATAATAGAATATAGGCGATGCGATTCACATGAGTAAAATCGTGTCACTTGAATATGAAATTGGTATCATAATAGACATAAGATACGTCGAAAAAATTGAACCGGTAGCACAATATTAGTACAATTTAGTATAAATTTTTAAATTTTAGTTTCTCTATTCGGTATTTGTTAATATTCTGGATTGCAATTTTTGAATTTTATAAACCAAATTAATAAAATTAAAACATTAAAAAGTGAAATAAGATTAAAAATTTAACAATATCAACATATAATTGTATTTATTTATTTACAAAGGTTCAAGTTTTATTATTTTCAAAATTTTATTTTTGTATTTAGGTACAACGAAAAACAAACATTTTTATTTTTATTTACAAAACTTAACAACAATTTACTTTTAAAAATACTTGTATTGTTTAAAACTAGCACAAAATTATTTAAACATTTTAACTGTCGCCTAATAATAGAACACGATTGAAAATACGATAATTTTCGCATGTACTGTAAAACTTTTCGTACTAGATTTTTGCCTAGGCGAAATTATTTGAAAAAAAAGGTTTAATGTGATACCAAAATGTTGTATTTATCGCCACATACGACCACCGTCATTTTTTTAGCCTATTCTGATATAACGGTTTATATATATTTTTTTTTTAACTTTTAATGCATTCATTTATATTTTAATACTACTTATAATTCTAGTAATTCAGTATGTGAGTTATAATATGTAAATCTATGTACGTAAATAGATGTAAATCTATAACTGCGAGTTATAAAGTATGAAATGAAATTACTACTATATGATATGATAAGTACCTTTTGTCATTGGGATAAAATAAATTGATAGTAATTTGGTAACAACTTACTTACATAAAGTGGAACTATGCTCTTTAAGAAGGCTTAGTCCTGACAATAATAGTAGTTTTCCACATTTAATGAGTTAATAAGTCAAAAATTTGATAAATAAAATACTCGAAGGACATTGTAGTAAAATATGTAGTAAAAACTTGTAGTACTGTACTTAATTAAGCATGACAAGGTAATTCTTCCTAAGTTACTGTTAAGAAAAAAAAAAGCCTAGTTTGTATATAATTTATTTAACATATATATATTAATACATTTTATATTGCATTTATTTACAAATAATTTTTCTGTTTGAAAATCTTACCAATGCTGACCAACCGATTTATCACAATTATTTGCTTATTATGAACATAAAATCTGCAGTTCTATACATTTTTTGGACTTTGGAACTCCTCGTCTATTAGTCATATAGAATTTTTGTTTTATTTTCGGGATCATATTTTTCGACATCTGGTAACTCTGATAATAATATTTGTACTAAATTTATTTTAATTCAATGATTTTTGTTTTTATTCGTGAAATATTTGACCTAGAAAATACAAGGATTATGAGAACTAAAGTACAAAAAATAATAAAAAAAAAAAATGCTGACACGCAAAATTTACCCACAAAATAGTAAGAAAAACCCAAAAAAAAAACAAAAAACAAGAAAGGATTATTTTGGATTTATCCTTTTATTTTTATATATAAATAATTTTGTTATTTCTACTATTTAAAAAGATTTTTGAAATATAATAAAAAAAATAAACTTATTTTTGATAGAAATTATTGACTTAATTTTTTTTTTTTTTTTTACTTTTACTTTATCTTTTTATTTTACCATTCTTATTTTTTATTTTTTTGCATTTGGCTCCGATTGGTACGAAATGATTTTTAAGTTTTTCTTTTTATTCTATTTGAAACTAAAAAAAAAAAAAAAAAAAAAAAAAAAAAAAAAAAACAATTTTTTTAATAACAAATAAAAATAGTAAAATTATTATATTTTTTTTTTTTGACAAACGAAAACAAAATTGTTCAAATTAAATAATTCGATTTGTTCTCGAACAAATATTTTGCAAAGTTGTTTTTTCTATTTCTTTTTTTTTTAACATTAGTTAAAACTTTTAATTAAATTAATATTTTTTTTAAAGTTTAAAACAAAATTTGTGACAACGCAAATATTCGTACAAAACGCTAATTTTCGAATTTTAAATCGAAATATTGAATTATAAAATGAATATAATTAATTCAAGTTGGTAACACTATGATTATATCTCATTAATTTAAAATATCATATTTTATTCTTGTGTTTAAACTCAGAGAGTGTAAAATAATGGAATTAATTAAATTAAACTTTGGAGGAATAAATTTAAAATTTTGAAAAAATTATTAACCGCTTAAATTAAAATATTCCAAAATTCTAATTTCTTCCTATGTATTTAAAAGTGTATAAAATGGAAACTAGCAAAAATTATAATGTTATTAAAAATCTGCGATTCATCTTTTAAAAATTCTATTGTATGCATAATATTTATTTTCAAAAGAATATAATTTTTAAACTCCTTCTGTGTTTTTTTTTACACGTAATTGAATAAGTGAAAGTTATTTTGTTTTCTTGAAAATTATGATCCGCATGCCACATAGATGTACTTTGTATTTAACAAATATGCGTTCGTTTATGCATATTTAAAACTAACATTTATAATAAACTGGCCTATGCAACTCAACCATAAAAAAACATTTTTTTTTAAATTCCAATCATCACAACGTATATTTTAATAGACTTTAAGACAATAATTATAACATCCCATCTTCAATCACATAATATGCCAATTGATCTAATTTTTTGTTTTTGTTTGTCGTGTTATATTATTTGATTCTCATAAAATACATCTAGATGTATATAGAAATAATTCAAATAACATTTTTTTCAAACCCTATTTTTTTTTTTTTTTTTTTTTTTTTTTTTTTACATATTATACAACATTATGGGTGTATTCACTCACCACCCCCTTCACCATCATTTTATACACAAAAAAATCAAAGAAATTAACGATATTTTGGAATGATTCGTTTGAAAAAAACAAGCAGAATGTAACACCTGCGTTACAAATCACCTGTTGAAAATCAATTGTCACATTGATTATGGTTATTCGTTTTTTTAAATCTTATAAGAGAACCTGAATACTTATTTCACAAAAGAAAAAAATTATCAAATAGAAATTTTTTTGTTTAAATTCAGATCTATTGAATCAATTACAAAAAAAAAAAAACAAAAAAAATCAGCATTCAAAATTCTTCTAACAAAAACCTAACAACAATCAAATAAGCTTATGAATCGAATCGGAAATAACCGCTTTTTACGTGGTATTACCTGCATCTAAAGAGAAAAAGAAACACAAAAAAAAAAAAAAATGAAACACCCCTATGATAAAGAAATTTCGGCCCGATCCATTAATCTATCATCACATACTAAATTTAACTGAATATAACAACAACAAAAATGAAGTAAAAGTAAAATTTTTGCACGCCTAATGATCCGCTCAGAAAAATAAAAAACAAAAAAAATTACAATCAAACTGGATATTACTATTCTGTGTTAACAGATGTCAGTGGTGGTGTTGATGACGATGTTGTATTATTAATTTCATAACTAAAAAGAAAAGAAGAAAAAAAAATTTTATTTCTTATGGGATTAGCGTTCATCACACAGTATGTTGGTTGATGACTTACAAACAAGCAAGCAAAAAAAAAAGATTTCCGAGATATTTAAATTTCCCCAACACTTTGGTACAAGACAAAAAAAAAACACAATGTACATTACATATATACATTTTTTTTTTTTATTTTCACATTCTCTACGGTTGATTAACTGATTTTTTTTTTATTAACTTTTTATTGCATAGAGAAGATCAGCTCTCTTTTCTTTTTTATCATTTCCTCCTTTTCTATATTGATCTATCTTGTCAACCGAATTTTGTTTTGTTTCATAATAATATATACTCCATTGAGTTGAATTTTTTAGTAAATAAAAAAAAAAAAATTTCAATCAATAATAATAATAAAAAAATAAACAAAAAATTGAGATTCTGGCAATTTTCGTTTCATTCATTTGTCTGCCGACACTTTTATTAAAATTGTTAGATTTTTTTTCTCATTTTTCTATTATAGCATAACTTAAATTTAGTATGTATTACCTTTAAAGTATTCGAATTATCGATTATCATATACATAACTGCTGGCTTTAATTACATGTCGGAATTATTTTAACAAATCTGATGAACTTGAGTATATATTTTCAAAATAAATTTTCTTGTAATGTAAATTTCAATAGTAAAGAATTTTCAATAGAAATATTTATGTATATATATATATGTATGTATATATATAGATGTATGTATATTGAAAATTGAACGTAAATTTAAATATCAAATTTAATACGGTATAAAATCAAATATAATGAATTAGTTTTGGTGATAAAAGAAAGGAAGAAATTATAGTGAGAAAAGTGGGGAATTTTATTTTATTTTATGTTGTAAGTAATCTCTTTTGTCCATGAACATTGGAAGAGTGAATGGGGAACAAATGAATGAATCAAGTTTAACGAAATCATCATTACAATTAGTTGATTGCTCTTATTTATTACTTCTATGTACTATTATTGCTATTATAGCTTTTTATTACTATTATTATTTTTTCATTACTGTTATTACTATATATAATATTAACTGTTATTTTATAGTAAAAAAAAAAAAAGGATTAACAAATGAGAGTAGATTTGAATAACAACAAAAATACAAAATTTACATTATTACGTGGTTGAATAAAAATAAAAATTTAATTTAAAAAAAATCAGCAATCTCAAAAATTATAGATACAAATTTCGATATAAATTTTCCAATTATTAAATTTCATTGTATTTACATTTATTTAATTTTTATTTCGTAATTCATATTATTTAAGTGTACAGTAAAGATGACGAATTTTAAATTAAAGTTTATGTTTTTGTTAATTTCTATAAATTGAGTAAATTGACAGTGGAATAAATTGTTCGAATACTAAAATAAACTAAAAACTAATTTAAAATTGAATAACTAGTCTTTATTTTTATAAATCTCATTATTTTACTTCACAATCACAATCAAATTAGTCAAGTTTCATTGTTTTTATTTTTTTTTTTTAATTAATTTTGAAAAATTGTATTATCTATGATAATTAATTTATAAGCTTTTATTTTTCGTAATTATTCATGAGTTTTATCAAGATAAGATAAATATGCTTTAATTAAATATTCGAATGCATTACAAGAATGAATTTATTGACTTGATTTAATTTTATGATATAAAGGGAAATAGTAACACAGTGGTTATGAATAGTATAGTCAAATATGTATCAAAAATTGGAATTCAGCTCCTGGAGTTTTTTTTTCTCTTTATGCATAGCCGAAACAATTGATGATGATCTAAAATTATTTCCTGCTTGTTTCTAATTGGGTTTTTAACAAAGTTAATCTATGACCACAGTTCTACACCATCAACATCATTTTTCAGAGACAAAATCCAATTCGATCATTTCAATCAATTGTTACTAACGTAAATGTACCTATCACCGCCCTAGTACATTATGCCGCCCAAACCCTTTTTTTGTAAATACAATACTTCCACGCTTTAAATTCCAAATTTATTTTTGAATTAAAAAAAGAATATGATTTCGTCGTTGTAATGCGAAATAATGCACATTTGTATTCATATTAATAAATAAGTTATTGATAGAAAACTAAACTAGGTAGACATTTTAGCGAAAATATTGGTTCAAACGTTTAAATATTTTTTTATTTTGTTAAGACCATAATAATTAAACTGTGATGTTCACTTATTTATTTTATTCAAATAATTGTAAAAGATATATTATTAAATAGATTATAATACATACTTTCTTCAATTTGTAAATAAAAAATTGCTAATTAGTTTTGAGCGGGAATTAGGTACACGTAAATTTATGTTGTACGTATTTACGATCGACCGGGCGGAATTAGGAAAATGATATATCGAAATAATTAATTAAGTTATTCACCTATTTTTGATTATATAAGAATGCAACTGGACGATTTTAAATTGAAATTGAACAAACTAAGCTGGACCTAATTACGACCTCTAAATTTAATTTCGCATATGTGTTTTTTGTTACAACTAAATTTGGAGTTTTTATAAAAATTTGTATGAAAAAGCGGGTCGGTAATACGTGCAATATGACCTAATTCCGAACTAAATATACAGGTGTAAGCTATATGGACTAAATTCATACCAAGTCTTATATTTAAAGAAAAAACTATATTTTAATTGTTGAAAATAAGAGAATATTTTCCTTTTATTAGTAGACGAAGTACGCGTAGCGTATCTTTATGATAAGTATATTTAGTAAAATTAAAAGGAAAATATTCGACTATTTTTAACTATTAGATAAATTTTACTCTAACGCAAAGAATAAGTTCATCCAAAACTATGTTTTACTTTTATTATATTTTGTATAATTTAAAAAATCTCTGGAACTATCTGGCCTTGCCACCTAAATTTTATTAAGGCATTATAAATTACCAAAATAATTTTTTTTGTATACATTTCACAATAAGTTAAATAGAGGAGTGAAAACCATAACCATGTCTGGCACATTTTGGAGATGGCCTGTAAAAGAAGATATTCTAATATATAGAATTTATAATATATTAGAATAATAGACAGTGACATAGTCTGCAAAATTGAGCCTCCTGTTTTAATGAACAGCAGAGGACAATATAATGTACCTGATATCATACAAATAAAAAATACCAAAACTAAGAAGTAGTATATGTGATTTTTACTTTGTATGTATATGAAATATTTTGTATTTTTATTTATTTATTTTAAATGTGCATTGTTATAATATTTAAGTTAATTATGTTATATTGAATTATTTTTTTTTGCTTGAAATAACTGAATGGTTGCATTGTTTAATTTTTTTTTAATTTTCATATTGAAATAAATGTATATTTTTATGTGTAACAAATAATTTTACTTACATTATAAGTTATTTATTTTCTTTATTCAAATTACTTATAGTAATATTGTTTTTTTATTATAATAAATATTTTTTATAATTTTACTACTAGTTAATTATTTAAAAAATTAATTATTAATTTTACTCTTAATAATTATTTTAAATAGCTTTTTTAAATAAAATCGTAAATAGGTACTGTGAATTGGAAATAGGTTAAAAAACGGAACTGAGTTCATATAAGGGCGGAATTAGTTCAGATTGAAATTGTCGATCGGAAATACGTACAATCAAATTTTTTTTGGCAGTTATAATATTTTATTATTTATTTAGAAAAAATTAAATTATAATTAGATGAAAATATTTTTTTTTTAATTAAAAAACACTAATTGTTGTAATTTGAAAAAAAAAAAATTAAAAAAAAACTTATATATTGATTATTTTGTCAACTTAAACTAATTTTTCCTTAAGGGGGCGGAAATTGGTACATTTACTTTACTATCTGAATCTCCTCCACATTTGATTCTTTATAGAATTTTAGTAAATCCAATGATGGTTTCGTGATTGAGTAATTAACTATATAAATAACTATGATTACATTTCATTTTATTTTTTCATTTGATTTATTTTGATTCATTTGTTTAAAATAATCAAAGGGTAACAAAACATTAATATAATTTTTTATTATTCTTATTAACCCGATTAAATGAAATGATGAAATAAAAATTGAATTCAAAACTTCAATGATTCCGAATTCAAAAATAAAAACCAAAAAGCACTCAAAATATTTTCATTTCATTGTTTTATGGCTGAGATGATAAATGAATTTTTTTTAAGACGATTACCGGTACCTTTTTTTTATTATTTTCTTTTCAATCTATATGTATATATATATATATTATAAATCACCCGAAATACGCTATCATAATTGAAAAACCGCACACACCATATTTTCTTAACCTTTAATTAAAACTATTTTCTTTCTTGTGCTGTTTTTTTTTCTTTTTGTTTTGTAAAGTACATACATTTTAGTCTTTAATCTTTTGTATCTGATGTTTTGAATTCCATAAAATGCAATAACATTTTCAACAAATCAAAATAAATTTTTCATAAGTTTTAATTTTGATGTTGGATTAAAACCTTCAACTACTATTAGGCTACCTGAATATCAGTCATTTCATTTTTATATTTTTTTTTTCTCATAACTTTATTCGATATAAGATTTAAATTCACATCTGATTTTGATCCATAAGTCATGATGATTGTTTTTTTTTTTATCCCATCATTATCATTACCATCACCATCTTTTTGGAATGTTTTGGAATGTTTTGGAATGTTCTACAGTGATGTAAATCTTGAAATTTTGTTGTTATGTTTGTTGTATGTATTGTATTTTCAGTGGAAATCCTTTTATTCTTTTACTATTCAAGAAATAATTACAACTACATCGTCAGCATCTATCAGCAATAACTATAAATGTAACTAACATTAACAGTTAATAATGTGGATCACATTCTACGAATCACCAAAATCATCAAATCTCAACTCGTCAAAATTAATTGCGGTTGATTCTCTGTACCCAAATTCTTATGAACATATAAAAAAAAAAAAAAAAGAACACATGGTCCATTTCTGGGTATTTATAAAACACAAGAAGTAGTTGTGCTCATATACAGGTAACAGTAGTATAGCATGACAGTATTAAAAAAAAAAAAAATTAAAAATTAAATATTTTTGAAAATCTTGGCTGGCAGAAGATCAGTTGATAATATATATATATATATATATATATATATATATATATTTGTAATGGATAAAAGAAATTAAATGATGGGTTAAATTCTTTTTATTCATTTTGAGTGTTTGTTGTGTAGTAAAACAGATATTGATGAAATTTATAATTCAAGGGCCAAATATAATACTTGCAGTGTATAGTGTATTAAAACAATCGCTTTAAAACGAAATTTAGAATTTTAATACGATTTCGTTTAATATTAGAGATTTAAAGGTTAGGCAAGTATTTTGAGTTATTCTTTTTTTTTTTTTAACTGAACTACGCTTGTTATCCATTAATGAAAGAATTGCTCCGTGCCCTCTTTTTAATATCTATAGAACCTAATCTTTAGTTGGGTAGCAGAAAAATCAATTTAATGATGTGGTAAGCACGGATTCAAAATATTAAATAAAATTTGCCTCTTCTATATTAGACGATAGGTGGCACAAATAAATTTTATCAACACCAAATTGTTGATTTGATTAGTTTTGTTATTGTTTCAGAGCTTTTGTTTGGAACTAAGCAAACTATTTTTGTAATAATTGTTCTATTTTACTTTCATTTCCTAGACATTTCTTAATAGTTTGCTGAAATCACGATTGCTTCAATTTTTTTTCAATAACCATCAAATGGCATTTAATTCGGCTTCAGATTATTCAAAGCAATCAGAATTGTAAATGAGCGAACTCCATTTGTCAAATCAAGTTAGGTATATTGAGTCCACTTATACATCAGTACATATACACGCAATCATACTTTGACTAAAGGTACACATTCATATAAACAATGTTCCCGCTAAAAATCATTCGCGCAATGGTTTGCAAAATTCGCGCACTTGTTTTTTTTTTTTAATTTTTAGAAATATTGTTACAAAATTATTTATATCCCTATACAAAGTATACAACATATTTAAGAGTAGAATAGGTTCCCTGAAGAAGATTTCATAGAGTGGTATGCATTCGATCCTGGTGCAATAGCAAACACTACTAACTTTGAATTTGTGAAAGAAAGTGTTCTAAAGTTAGTACGAAAATATTCTATGTTTATTCCCAAATTTAATAACACTGCAGCAGAGACGATATGTCAGCATTCAAATTTATTGTGGCCGAAAAATACAAAGCTGGTTCAATTCAAACATTCACGGACTTGGTGAATTTCGTTTTAAAAGATGACCAATTCAATGAACTGAAATTTTTACTAGACATTAGCTCAACATTTCTAGCATCAAGTTGCGATTGTGAACGTAGATTCAGTTTAATGAATTCTATAAAAACTAAATCTAGAAATAGAATTGAAATTAATCATTTGGAATGCTATAATGTGTTAATGAATAAAATCACATTTATTGTCTCAAAAAAATATAAATTTAGATGAAGTTTATCAATATTGGGCTAATGAAAAAGACAGACGTGAAAAAATGCCGTAGTGGACATTCCGTCGTTTAATATTATATATTTTCTTTTATAAATCCAAATAATTAAATTTAAAAAGAATATTATAAGATAAGTATGTACATTATGAAATGTAAATTGAATAAATAAATGAAGTATTAATATGCATTAATTACTAAGTCAATATATAGCTTTAGCTATAAATATGAATTATATACGAAAAAATGAATTATATACGAAAAAATGAATTACATATATAATAAATTAAATATTTAATTTTTTAATTTTTGTTTTAATTAATTTTTATGCAAATTTTCCGCTCACTAAATCTTGTTCTGTAAATTTACTGCTCACGCCGCACATTTTCCGCTCAGATATCTAAAAAATTAGAGGGAACGTTGCATATAAGCTAAGTCAATTTAAAGATATGAGCAAAATATAGCCTGCACTTTTAAGACAATATTTTAGTTGACTCAACTGAAAATTAAGTAGTTTACAACCAATTAAATTAATTTAATGCAACTTTGGATAATTAAAACTCGTAAAATAGTTGTACACTTCTGAATTATTGCATTGTTAGTCATTTTTTTAATACTCGTAGATATATTTCGGTTTCTTAATGAAATAAATAACGTAATAATGTGTA
Source organism: Argyra leucocephala (assembly GCA_963942445.1). Taxonomy (NCBI): domain Eukaryota; kingdom Metazoa; phylum Arthropoda; class Insecta; order Diptera; family Dolichopodidae; genus Argyra; species Argyra leucocephala. The sequence goes on along the minus strand of OZ012677.1, from coordinate 209,096,834 downwards.
GTTTTTCTTCCTTTTATGTTTTTCATTTTCATACATGGTCATCTCACTTAGATATGTATCTTACAGAAAAACAAAAAAAAACAGAAAAACAAAGAAAGAAAATAAAAACAAAAAAAAAAGAAGTTGTGTGGTATAAATTACAGCATAATCATAAATGAATTTAAAAGAATTGAATTAAAAAAAATGGATAAAAAGTAATAATAATAATAAATAAAAAAGAAAAATTGAAACTTACGGTAATCAAAAACATTTCAATTTTCATTTGTTTTTTTTTTTTTTTTTTTTATCTCACCTGAAAGGTAACATTCTTTTGTAGGATTTTTCTTGTTTTGGTTTTTGGTTTTTGTTTTGTGAGGTAATGAGATAGATAAATAAAAAAAAAAAGTTGATTATTACTTATATGAATGGGATGAGATGAATTGGAAAAAAGAGAGATTTATACGGATTTTATGTAATAAAAAAGTAACAATAAGAAAAATAAAACAACAACAATAACATACTATTGCAATAACATATATGTAGTAAAAAAGATACATTTTGAATCATCTCATTTTAATGGATTTTTCTATTACATTATTTCAATTGCATAAATAAATATTATTTATTTATTTTTTTTTTTTTAATAATGAAAATTTGAAAATTATTATCAATTACAAAATAATTACGTTAGAAAAAAAGAATTATGTGCTTACTTATAAAATATTACTGTGCAACCAAGCGCTCCCCCCGTCCCATCAATCAATTAATAAAAAAGGTAAAAATTTAAGATAAAAATGGGTGGACCAATATGCCTAAATTAGATTGTCAGAAAATTTTGAATTCACTATATTGAATATAAAATTAAAATATAGTAGTGAACATGGAAGAAATAAATAAATTCGGGACTTGATTTAATTGTTTTTAGTGCTACGATATAAACTGTTCGTAATGTATATGTGTAGGTGAGAATCAAAGTGAAACTATTCCACTTTTCAAAAAAAAAAAAAAGTTAAGTACGCAGAACTGTTCTCCAAAGAAAATGGAATATTTTTCTATTGCGTTTTTTTTTCAAAGTTGATCTATTTCACTGACGTGTGATGTAAACAAAACAAAACTATTTCATGCAAAATTATATCGAAACAAAACAAATCTATTCCTATATCTCTTATTTGCAAACACTTCATGTATTAATCAAAATAGAACTAAGTATGCTATTTGCTACATATGTGTATAATGAACTGAAATCTATTTTGTTTTTATTTTTTAAAATACTTTATTTTGTTTTAATACTATGTTCCTGAAATATATATGTATTAATTTGATTAATTTAATTTTTTAATTTAATTTAATAATGTTATTCAATGAAAAACAAAATTTTGTTCTTCTATTATTAAAAAATGTTAAATAAATTTTATAAACAAAATAAAACTATTCCCTTATGAAGTACTTTCAAAACCATAGAGTTTTTTTTCAAAACAATATACTCCAAATTTTAAAGCTCGATCAAAGACAAAACAACAGCCCGTGAATATGGATGTTAATAACACTTATTCCGAGCGTTAAATTCTTATGTTTAGCTTAACTCATTTGTCAAAAATTTGATACTGAAAAGAATTAAACGTTTTTTTTATTTTACTCAAAATTTATTTCTAAATGGAATAGTTTCACTTTGATTCTCACCTACACATATATTAATCTGACATGAAACTGCTTCCTTGTTCAGGGTTTGTTTATTAAACATTTATTCGCCTTATGTTCCACGGATGGGGTTGCCGGGATAATGATGATGATGATTCAATTTATTTTGATTCTGTTTCGATTATTTTCAATATCTCTAATTTAAGTACAAATTCAACCAAAAAAAAAAAAAATAAAAAAAAATTTGATTTATATTGAAAAATTACGTGAACCAAAGAGTCGTAATCAGTTTGGAAGAATGAATCAAAGTGGAAGATGGTTTTTTTTTAATAAATAAATAAACAATTTATATGAAATTTACAAATTGTAACGTTGTTTTTAATTAATTGTTTTTTTTTTATATATTTTCAGAGTCCTCAGACCACCAGGTGGTGGAAATAGCCAATTATTTGGTGATGATGTACCACATACACCACGATCAGTTAAAAATCATATGGCATCAAATATATTTGGCAGTGATCAGAATGCTTCTGTCAAACAAACTGGTAAAAGAATATTTTCTAGAAATTACAAAAAAAAAATATTTTCATTTTTATTAAAATTTATTAATTTTTAATATAAGTAGATTCCAATTATTATTGCTATATTTAAATTGAAAGAAAAATCAGAAAATCAACAAAAAAAAAAAAAAAAAAAATAGTTGCTTAAAATTTTTTTATACTAAGTCAAATGGAAAAGTTAACTTTTAAAAAATAATTTTTAAACAAAATGTGAGAAATTTGTTTTATTGTTTCCAAAGAAATAGAAATTAGAAAATAATTTTTAAAATACATAGATAAGCATAAAAATTATTATTATATATTATTATTATATTATATGACAGTTTGAAACAACAAAACTGTTAACAGAAATTATTAAAAATAATTCGAGTGATTTTTTTATTAAATTATTGAAATTCGCATTATAATTTGATGTCTAAACAAATTTTTCAAATAATTTTTTGTCAAGTGGAGTGTAGTCACAATCTATTAAAATTAATTAAAAGATAATAAATATAAAATATTAAAGCATTTTTGTGGCTTTAATTATTTATTGTGTTTGAATGTTTCTGTTCATAAAGCTTTATGGAAAGTTTTAAGAAAATTTTGTAAATTTTTTTTATTTATTTTAGATTAAATTAACTAACGGTATATTTCAAATTATTTTTAAAATAAGTTAAATTGTCAATTTGGGGAAGCAGAAATTATATGGGATGTACAATGTGTGATCATAAAACATGCAAACAAAAAAAATGGATTTCGTTTCGTATTTTTGTATAATAGCACTGTATAAAGATAGTTTTAACATTCCTATACCAATCTAAATCTAAATCAAATTCGTTTTTCATGAACATGATTCCAAATGATAATCTTAAAATTTTATAACTTTTCATTAATATTTTTATTCTTCGTTATAAACAAAATTTGGATAAAAGCACAAACCGACATGGCTTTAAAATAAAGATATCTACATATGTACATAATTATTAAAATATTTTTATCTAAAAAATTAAAATTTGTTGACAATGAGGATTCAATAATTACAGATCTAATAAGCTTTATATTTTCAATTTGTAAAGAAAAAAAAAATTGTAAATGAGCACCTCACGAATACTGAATACCTACATATTTATTAATTAATTACAAATATCAATACATATTTGAACAAATATATTCGTATTATATACATATAAATTTTTATTTTTTTTTTTATAAATAATATACCTATACAGATCGTAATGTGTAATAAGTACTTAGGTTCTTTCGTTTTAATAGTGTCAAATAATTTTATATATTATTATAAATATATACAATTAATGTATATTAATATTAATAAATTAAAATTTTGTATATACTAATTCTTGGAACTGTTTTACTTTAATTGAACTTAATTTAAAAAAATTCAATTTAAAAATTGATGTTAATAAGACAAAACAATGAGATTAAATGATAAAAACAAATCTAGTATGACATTAACGACATTTATATTTCGAAAATTCAAATCAGGGTTTAAAAAACTACAGCAGAAATAGTAAAAGCACTTAAATTATTGCTGTTGCTGACTATCACAGCATTTCAAATTTTAAAAAAAAACTATTACTGCGCTTTGCTGTTACAACTTAACCGAAGTAAAGTAATAGTTTTATGCTTTTTACACATACAAATACTACGCATGTGCTTTTGCTTTTGAAAACATAATAGCAATAGTAGAATTTTGCTGAATGCTTTTTAATATTTTAAGTCAAAGTAAAAAAAAAGCTATTTGCTGTGCTGATTTTGCTGTGCAGACTTAGCTGTGCATTTAGAAAGAAATTTTATTTCGAAGAAAAAAGTGAAGTAAATGAAAAAAATATGTCCAAAAGGTTTGTTCAATATGCAAATTAATATTGAATAGAGTAGAGCCAATGTGTGTGTATTCAACGGGACCTTGTCATATGAACTAAATCTTCTAGGTGGTGACTGGTGGATAGAGCCAAGTTCAAGAAATTGAACAGCTTCTAGCAAAAATAGGTTCGGGTACCACCTCACAAAGCCATCGAAAATTTTTTTTATTTTTTTTTTCAACTTGTCTTCAGTGAAATCGCTCCTAGGCATGATGCAAACAAGCGGTCCCAAGAATCGGGACCGAAGACCTTAAATTTTTTTTTTTTTTTGTAATTTTTTTTGTCATCAGTACAATGACCCTTAAAAGTGATGAAGACAATAGGTTCGAGGTCCTAGGAATTGGGGCCGAAACTCTATTTCACCAGTTTAAATTTTATTTTTCTGGGAAAAAATTATTAATAATTATTATGAATAATTTTTAAAAAATTTTCAGATTGTTCCGCGGTTCAGAAGTCGGGACCGTAGACCTTGAACAAAAAAATTGTCCAAAAACCAAAATGTCAATAATGTTCATTACGTATCAAGATAAGTATAAAAAAAAATATTTGTTTTTTTTTTTTTGTTCAAGGTTCTTTGGTTCCGACTTCCGGACTGTCGGACCAATCTGAAATTTTTTAAAAATTATTTATAATAATTATTAATAACCTTTTCTCAGAAAAATAAAACTTAAACTGGTGAAATAGAGTTTCGGCCCCAATTCCTAGGACCTCGGACCTATTGTCTTCATCACATTTAAGGGTCATTGTACTGATGACAAAAAAAATTAAAAAAAAAAAAAAAAATTTAAGGTCTTCGGTCCCGATTCTTGGGACCGCTTGTTTGCATCATGCCTAGGAGCGATTTCACTGAAGACAAGTTGAAAAAAAAAATAAAAAAAATTTTCGAGGGCTTTGTGAGGTGGGACCCTGACCTATTTTTGCTAGAGGCTGCTCAATTTCTTGAACTTGGCTCTTTCCACCAGTCACCACCTCGAAGATTTTTTTACTTTTTTCATGTCCACTTATAAATTTAAAATAAAATACTTACCATTTTTTTGTAAATCCATTTTTTAAATTTTAAACAACAAAAGTTTTCAAACAAACATACAAGGAACAAAAAATCACAGTAACTCTAAGTAAAACAAAAGTGTATTGTAAAGTGCTGTAAATGCTGAATAGTAATTCAAAGCAACAGCAAATGCTGTTTAGCTGTATTCAACTCATTTTGCTGTAGCTATTTAAAAAAATAATGAAAAAGCTTTTTTTGCATATTACTTTTTGAAATAAAAATGCGCAGCAAAGCGGAAGCAAAACAACTACAAAAAAAATGCTTTTGCTATGCCTTTGCTGAATTGATGTTAGAAAGCAATAGCAAAAAAATAGTAAAAGCTTGAAATAACTGCGAAGTTTTTTAAACCCTGATTCAAATAATAAAATATATGACAAAAAATATATTATCCATATGAATTACCGACAAAACTTTGACATTTTCTTCAAACCTTGACCCTGAACCGAAGAAAAAAACACAGCCAAACTTTACGAAAAATCAACAAAAATTTATTTTAGAACATATTTTTTTTTCAATAAAGAACAAAATTTTTAGATCATAGATTATCGATTAGTTATACGTATGTATGTTATTTAAGTAAAGCTACATAATCTGCAGTTAAATAATGTAACGTATTTCTGTGAATTTTAAATTTTTTTTTAAATAATTATATAAATTAATTTAAGCAAAAAAAAAAAATTAAAGTCAAGTCAAATATTTATTTTTCCAATAGAAACAAAAAATTATAATTTTAAGTTAACTTTTCCATTTGTATTTTTTAAGTTAAGGTTAGCATTTAATAACACCAAAAAAACGTTGTTTTTTTTTAAATTTAAATCTTTTTTAAAAAATAAGAATTAAATCACATTATTATAAAAAAAAAATATATATTTAAATAAATTTGAAATTAATTAAAACAAATTTTTTTCCCTTTATTTTTTTCTTTTTCAATTTATTTAAAATATTTACAAAACAAAAAAAAATAAAAATAAAAATGGGACAAAATTACAAAAATATTAAATAAAAAATTTTGTATGATGTATTTTTCATAAATATAAATACAAAATTACAAAAAAAAATATATATATATCTAAAATAAAAAACCTTCCAGTCCGGCAAGGGATACACAGATTCTATTTCATTGGTATATTTCAAAATTTAATTTTTTTAACAATAATATCAATTTTTTTGTCAATATACTTATTTATTTAATAATTAAAAACAAAATAATTCAAAGTGCATATATATATACATATGTATACTATTTAAAATCAATATAGAATTTTATTTTTGCATTTTTTTTTCTTTAATTTTATATAATAAAAATTTATTTTAAATTAATAAATTAATTTCTTTTTTTTTTTTTAATTAATAAAAGTTTTTCATGCAATAAAAAATAATTTGAAATTCAGCAAAAAAATTTAATGAAATTTTTAATTTATTTGTAAAATTGGATACATAAAATAATATTAAAACTATTCTGAATTTGTGATGGAATGTTTAAAATAGATTTAATATGATTCACGACAATCACCTAACCAAACTAACGAAACACTATGTATACTATAATATATAATCATACCTAGTTTAGCGAGTGGTACGATATTAAAGACAATTGACAGATTCTAAATTATTATTACTATTATTATTGAATTGACCATATAATTTAAATTATGGCCAATTTTATAAGCACTAGATTCTAAATATTTAGTTGAAATACTAGTACATAAATGACGATTAATTCCAGTGTTGCAACTCGAATGTTATTTATTGAATTATTCGTACACCATTCCATTTAAAATTGATATTTGATTATTTCATTTCATCAAATGGCAACTCTTAATTTGACACTTCATTTGATTCGTTCAAATCAAATTGACGAAAAGAATTTATTTGTTTATTATTATTTAACTGTCATATTTCTGAAAATGTTAAAATTGTTGTTGGTGTAGATTTATTGTGCGAAAAGCTTTTATCAATTACCGTTATTTTTTTAAAAATATTTATTTTATTTAATTTTATTAATAATACATACATATTTCAATAATACTCTTATATAAATATATAATTTTAATCTATAACCGAAATTTTTTTATATTACAAAAAATTATAATTAAATTTTTTTTTTTTTTGTAATTACAATTAATTTAAAATAAATTTTTATTATTTTTTTTTTTTTTTTTATTAATTAATAAACTTAATTAAAGAAAATTAATTTATTTTTGTAAATAACCTCACTTTTATTTTTCTTTTTTGATTTTGAAATTATTCAAAAAATGAACACAAAACACAAATTTTTTCTAAAAAAAAAATGTTATCAAAAAATATTTTTCTAGAATTTTTAAATAATATCGCAACACTTCAAATAATATAAAACAATTTAATATATAAAGCAATTTTATTAAGCAATATATAGAATATAGTTAATTAGTGAAAAACGAAAAAAAAAACTAAATAGGGGTAATTGCAATTTTTGAAAAAAAAATTAAATTCTAAAATTTTATTTTAAGTAAGGGTGGTTACTATAAATTTATTTTAAAATAGTAATTCATTATTTCATTTATCTTCTTAAATCTTACATCTTGTTTACGGTAGTTGTATATTAAATTTTTTTTAACATGCTTATGTAAAAACATAACTAAATACTCATAGAATTATCGTATTTCATTAAATGAGTATAAATTTGGGTATTACTGTTTTTACAAAACTATATGACTTTATTAGTCAATTTATGTTAATTGCTATGATGATGACATGTCCATGCTATTGTTATGTTTAATATTTACTTATTCGTTTAATGATTATATTTGTTTCAAGGTTACCGTTAGTTAGACTGACTTAAATTTAATTTTTATTAACCTATTTTTAATATATTCTTTGTACTGTTATAATACTATTACAATTCATTATGTTTATTAATACAGGGATGTATTCAGGTATACAACAGCTATCATTCATAATTTGAAATTATTTTTGTTTGTATTTCTGTTATATATAACAGTAAAACAAATAATTTTTGTCAAATATTTCTCTTAGAAATCGCGTTCAATATTTCTTTTTATGTTTGTTATCCCGAAATATCTGTATTAATGTTATTATCAATATTTATATATTATTATTAAATACCATTTAAATATAGACTCAACTTATTACTTAACTCAAATTTTTAGTCTCTTTCATACTTTAAGCGAAACTATATATTCTCAGAAGATAGACTCTTAGTATATACTCTGAGCAGATTTATAATATGACCTGATTTAATAATATTTGTATTTATTTCAAATTTATTAAAGATTTTTAGTTATTTTTGTAATTAAAATGTAATTATGTAAACTTAACTCAGTTCAGTTCGACTATATTGTGTCAATATATGTCACTACCACTCAAGAAATCGAAATGTCTATTGTGAATATATTACTTGTCTAATTTCAACTTACATGAATGAACAGTGAAATTGAAAAGTATCTATACAATACATAATATTATTTTCATTAATATAGCAAATTATTTTGCACAAAAATAACTTCATTAACTGCTTTACAGAACATATTGCTATTTTGTTTTCTGCATTTAAAAATTGATAACATGAAAACACATAATCTGATGACCCACATCTCCAGTAGAAAAGGATCTCATTACTTGACTGGAATTTTATACTCATTTAATAAATAAATAAATTGATTTAAATTAAATTTAAGGGAGGATGAAATTTAATCCTGAAAATTATTACATTTCTATTTTCGAAAAGTTTTCATGTCAAGTGTCAAAAATACATTCGAAAAGTTTTTCGAATTAAACAGAATATTTCTGTAACAAAAAAATTAAAAATAATTAGAGAAAAATAATAAATATCATATTTTAGAATTTCTTGTAATGCACAGTACAGTGTTTTAGAAGATGTTCTTCAAAATGTTTACATCTTTAAGCATTCAAATCTAAAAACAGCAAACACAAAAATACATACATACATACATATTCATTTCAAATTCTATTTTTGTTACCCATTAAATATTATTTTCCATTAAATATCATAAAATTAAAAATTGATGTCATTGTCAAATATAATTGTTTGTTCATACAGCAAAATATAGACACATTTCTATTTAAATATCACAAAAAAATAAAAGCAAAAAAAAAAATAATAAAAAAAACTAAAATGAAGCCAAGGATTCTTGAAATTCTCTTAGCATTTTTCTCTATAGAAACAAAATGTTACAATTGATTAAACATACAAAAGGAAGTGCCTTTTGTCACAGAATATCCTTTTAAAAAATAAAAAATAAAATAAAGATATCCTTTTTGAAAAGAAATAGTAATAAAAAATAAAATATCCTTTTAAAATGTAATAAAATGTGGCTGCTGCTTGGTGGGATACAAATTTTTTGATTATTTTGTTGAATTTTCCCATTTTTTTTTTTTGTTATTTTACATTTTTCTAATTTGGTTGCATTAAATGCAAATGCATTTAAGTTAAGGTAATATAATATAACCCCTTTTGAGTTACTTTTAAGCATGCGCAATTCATATAATTGTTGTAAGTTGTTAAAATTTTATCTTAAAATCTGAAAAAAAAAAAATCTTTTAAAAAAATTTTCATTGAAAAAATCACGTTTTCTTACATTTCATATCTTGATTTGTAATCGATACACCATCGAAAAATATATATATATATATATACAATATTATATACAATGTAAAATATAAAATAAAATATCTTTACTTCAGGGCGTAGTAAGTCACAAAATATGAATGTACATATAAATAAATAAATATAATGTCCTGTATGTGTCTCATGTCATGTTATATATGTATATTCGTATGCTAATGCTTTCCTTTCGTTTCGTGTCATTTAAAAAAAAAAAAAAAAAATATTCCATTTCACTTAAAAATTTTAAGTTTTCTATTATCAGTTGTTGTTCTGTTTAGAGTTTTCGGAACTCTTTGTTTAATTTTTGTTGTTTAACAACTATGACAACAACATTGTAAATTTATATGTACTGTGTATTCTCTGTTATTATCTATATATACATACATGTATTGTGCAATTATTTCAAGCCAATTAATCAGTTATTAGTCAAACAGATGGTGATGTGTCATATTTAAAATTGGCTGCAAGCTAAAATTGCTTGCTTTGCCTTCTTACTAATTTTTTTTGTTTTTTTTTTTTTGTTTTTCCATTGATCGTTTGATAATGAAATCAAATCATAAATGAATAAAACAATAACAACATAGTTTTTAATGCATATATCAAAGCGCATGTGCATCACAATTTATGATTATGTATATAATATGAAAGAGAAAGAAAAAATAAGAAAAGAAAAGAAAGTAAAAAAGAGAAGTGACAACAAAATAAATGGTGTTCAATAATCAATTCAAGAAATGAATCTTGTGAAATTTTAATCACGTATAAATAATTCAAAAACATTTTTTTTTCATATTATTTTTTTTTTTTTTTAATTTATGAATAAAACCTAGTCATACAGCATCCTTAGTGTCTAAATAAACAGTGGTGGAAAGGTAATTTTTTTTTTTGTTTTTGTTTTTAAAAAGTTGAGTAAATTTTTCAAAAATCTATAATGATTGTGTGTTAGATAAGGTTTCTTAAAAATTTGTACAAAGCTAAAGTTAAGAAGATTTAAAGTCTATAGCACTTAGCAAAGTAAGTGGAAGTTATTGGATTGGATATAATTATAATCACCATTCCATAGTTACAATCAATCTAAATTTACAATTGCCTACTCTAGGTTAGTCTGTATTTCAAAATTACCGAAACCGATAGATTCGTCGGCTTCTGTTTTTCCCCATATTCGATAGATTTTATATAATATATCTCTTGCTTTTTCCCTAAGTATTTAGTAATTCATTATACTATCAGTAATACACATATTTAAGCTGCTGTTGTTACGTCATGTTGATATTTGTACCATATTAGTAGGCAGTTGATATTTGTAAAATAAATTGACAAATAATACCAAGATCGTGTACTCAAATCCAACTTGACACTTTACATATTTAAAAATATTTTTATTATTCCAGAAAAACCTAAATTTATTCCAGAAAAACCTAAATAATTCTAATAATAATATTAAACTAATGGAGCACTAGTTATTAAATGATAATTTCATTTAGTGAAAAATTGGTGAATACCAAATTTCAATATATTTATCGAACATTCTGTATAGGTTCTATATACAGGATGAAAAATCCTTTAAATAGTAAAAAATAAAAACTTTATGTATGTTTCACTAAATTTAATTAATATAATATTTTGATCGATTGCTACACCATCATCAGAAAACTTCGTTTTTGATATTTCTTCTGCAATTTAAAATTTTCCACACCAGAGGGATAATGTTTATTAAAAATGTAATTTATTTTTTGACAGGAATTGTTTTTTTTTTTTGTGTTTACATTTTCAAAGGAGTTGCAATATTTTTGTATTTGCAGATTGCAGACTTTGAAGTATCATTTATCACGTAACTTTTATTTCTATATTTTCTATACATAATTGTTTTATCACAGAATATAGAACAACTCATATTTAAAACCGAATAATATAACAGTATATTTAGCTAGTTATTTTTATGGTTACATTTAGGTCTTAAGAAATTTTTTTTTCATATATTTTGAACAAATATGTTGGTTAAGATCTCATTAATATGATTAAAAGTGATTACCACCACAAATTACAGACCACAAATTACAGACATTCACAACTTTTTCATTTAAAAATATGACATTTATCTTTCCATTTCTGTACATTAATAAAAATTGAATTTGGGCTGAAATTTATTGAATTTTTCACAAGAAACTCTTTACTTTTCAGTTACTTAGATTTTTAATATTTTTTTTTTTTTTTAAATATTTTATTTCAGTTATTTCTATTTGAAAAAAAATCATGCTGATTTCTTTATTTTTATAACGAGATCATAAATTTTTATTATAATATTTAAGCAAAAAAAAAAAAAAACAAAGAAGCACAGATTCCCATATGGTTAAATTATTTATTCAAAGTGCATTCAGAGTGTCATTTATGTATGGTATTATATTTGGGTGAACTTGTTCCGAGATTAAAATTTCAATTTTCTAATGAATCAAAATGGATTTATGATGAAACTTTGTATGCATAATAAATAATAATTTTTTTTATGAAAATTAATTTTAATATATTTAATTGGAGTCTATTATAAATGTATATAGTAACTTGATTACTACAAGAATTTTGAGATTTAAAAGATTTTTTTATATAATTTTTTTTTTTATTTTATTTATTTTTTATTATATGCAAATGTCATGTCTATAGAAGGCTTTATATAAACATACGTAGAAAAATGAAAAATAGTACTAGCCGCAGTCTTTTGAAAATTGTTCGATATGAAGTAAAATTTCGGATTTGAAATTGACTATCAAAAAATTTTATTTGTTGATGTTTGATTTGACGCCAAAACTGAGACTAATTAAAAAAAAAGAGGAAAGCAAATTTACTTCTGTTTTATACAAATATATAATTTTTGGTTATATATTTTTCGTCAACATTTTCTTTCCTCTATATTAAATATTTCGCATTTTATATTTTAAATATAAATTTACTTTTATTATACTTTGGTTATAACCCACGAGGGCGTATAGGTCATACGTCAAAAGTAACTTTTAAAACTTAATAAAACTCTTACGCATTAATATATGGTCATTATTATATTATTTTTAATTTATTGTTAAAATTAGAAATCAGGATATCTCTTACATTGTATTTATACTTTTATTTCATGCTTTTTTGATTACCCTTGAAACTTTAAAAAAAAAAAAATCACTTCTGTCTTGTGTCATTTTTATCAGAATTATTTACAAATAATTTAAATAAGTAGAAATTAAAAAAAAAAATTTTTTTAATTGAAAATGAAAAAAAAAATTTTTAATTGAAAATTGAAAAAATGTCAGGCATCATACATTTTTTTTCTTAAACTTATTAATTTATGCAGTGGTGATATGCCAAATCGGTACGTTTACAAAAACAAGAAAAATAAATTGCTACAATGGTTATACCCTTTCAATTTCGATTAATTACAATTATCCATTTGGATAATAATAAAAGTGATAATACAAACGCAACAGTATATTGTAATCTAACATACTTCGTTACTTCCAACTACTTTCATTACTTTGACTTCACTTAGCTCTAATATTTTATTGTGTTACTGTTATCAATCTCAGTTCTTTTTATCGAAATAATAAACATAATTTTCAATAAGTAGTAATAGTTATCACGACATTTTTATTAAATTGAAAATTCAAACTTTATAAATATCAAGTGTCATTCATTTGCTGTCAAACATTAGCCACATTTTAAATCATTCCAGGGAACTCGGACATTCGATTTTAAAAACTCTATTATAAAACATTTCAATTGAAGTTAAGTTATAAGGTTCAAATTCCACCATGTGTACTAGTTTGTTTAAGAATAGAAAATAACTGTAATTAGTATTTACAGTAATAAAACTACAAAATTTAAGAAAATCGTGTCAAATTTTAATATGACAGATAGAATGTCAAGACTTATGTCAAAGTACATACATCACAATCTAAAAAAATTCAATTATTATGTTTAAAGTATCGTTTACAGAATATTTGCTCGCAGCACTGCATGTACGATTCTGCATATGAATTATTTATTTATTCCGATTTGATAATTTGATTACTTGGCAATGCTTACGCAAAAACAGGTAAACATAAATAGGTAAAGTAAAAATCTACAATGAAACAAAAAATACTTTCGATAGATATTTTTAGGGCTGGGAATTATTATGTAAAAATAACGAAAAGAAAATAACAGTAAAAATTACTCATATATGTATATAAAAATTTATATAACACTGCACAATATTTGTAGTGAAAGGTTAAATTTCAAGTCTTATACGTGTTTGAAGGTTAATTAATGGTATTATTATCAAACAAATCTCATGAGAGAATATAAAAAACATTAGCAGGTGATTATATAGAATTGGCTATATTCCCTTGAGAAGTAATTGAAAATAAATAAAGTTTAAAATTTTAACAATCAGTTATTCCCGACGATACAATATCACCTCTGTATTTATATGCACATGAATTATATAATAACAAACTGTCATTATATTAAATAGACAAGAAAATACATTGAACATAGTTTTGAATTTGAATTGTACATATATATATATATATGTGTAGATAAATAATCCAAAAGATGACACTTCATGTAGATACATCGTTATAAAATCAATAAAAATTTACTAACGAGAAGCGCAATCAGAAATAAAAATAAAATCAATAATAATAATAACAACAACAACAATAATAAATTTGAAAGAAAAACAAATTAAAAATGTCGAAAGTACCAAAGATCAGGTGAAATGAGAAAAATATTTGATTCGTTCTCATGGGATTTTCTTTTTTTTGAACTTTCCAGACTTCAGATGTACTCATTTTGATGGCGCGTATTATTTATATTGGAAGTGACAATAATAAAAAAAAAAAATAAATGCTTTCGTTTGGGGTACATACATTTATATAATTATATATGAAAACTTAAAAGTGTGACCTGTATACATATTATGATCGCAAGAGAGGTTTTAAAAACAACAAAAACAACTGAAATTATTTTGAAAAGAAAAGGATTTAAAGCTTTCACTTTTTTAAGAATTAAATACTTTTTTTTATTTTTTTTTTTTTATTCATTTATGATAAATGCTTTTACAAAAATAAAAAAACAAATAGTGATCTAATATCAGCGCTTTACAATTTTGTTTCATTTTCAATAAAATATAAAAGAAAAAAAATTTCATTTGCACCCAGGTGTTTATTTTTGACTGACTTTGCCTTGAGATAATGAGATGCGTAATATTCAAAATAATTTTTTTTATTTACTTTTTTGTTTGTTGGGTTTTTTTTGTTTATTGAAAAGTTATTGACAGGTCTTGAAATCAAAATTGAGAGTAAGAGAAAAAGGAAGAAATAAAGAAAAGGAATATATTATGAAGTATATGTATAGGCATTAAATTTTTTTTTTTTTTGTTTTTGTGGTTTCAACATTGATGACATTTTAATGAGAGTTCAATTTGAATTTCAAATTTGTATAAAGTTAATTTAAAAACAAAAGTGAAAAATAAATATTCAATTAAATTTCTGTAATTTTTTACTTTATTTATAATCGATTCTTTTCTGGTATAAATATACTTCGATTGATGTATTCAAAAGCGGTCACTTAGATCAAGATGGTTAAGATGAATTTTCATAGGTAGGTAAAGTAAAAAGTAAATGAAAAGAAAATAAGTTTATTTCAAGTATCGTAATAAAGTAAAATATTAATTCAAAAAATAACTAGTATGAATCCTATCAGTTATTTTATACCCAATTTCACACTATTTTGAATTCTAATATTTTATACAAATATTAATTTATAATTATAGTTAATCCGCTTAAGGTACATATTTCTTTCCGTCATACCAATTTTGACAATGAGTAAAATAAAATTTAATTACATACAACAATAAGTTTAAATAACTGATATAATGCAAAATTATAAACCTTATAGAAATAATATCGATAATATTGTCTTAAACATAATTCCAGTCTTATAAGCATTTTAAATGAATATATAAAGAAATACTCATATGTTAACATACTCTGAAATTATATACGTTTACTAGAAGTTAGTGGGGGGATGCGTACACTTAAATTATATTTAAAGAAACTGGATTAGTACTGATTTTTAGCAGTATGGTTTTGTCAGATAATACAAATTATTGAACACAGTTTCAACACTTTTACTATTCTGAAAAATATATGTACTTTAAAATATTTTGTTTTGAATTCACTCTAATATTTAATCAATCATCACATTTTGCTTATTCCCAAAATCGTTCAAGTTTTAATCATCATTCTTTTTCTACGTTTGAAAATCTTTCAACTTGTTCCATTTGATTTATCTTAATAATAATAAGGGAAACAAGAGTAGACTAATCAATTATTATGTGAAAAATTTAACAATTAAAGAAACTTAAGTACATCTTTGGAACTACAATGGTTGACAGAGCTAAACTATATGCTTCTAGAGTAAAAAAAGGACGAAAAAATTCGATAACACAGTTAAGTTCTTTGATATGAAAATTCTGCTAAAAGATTCAACCGGATTAATTTTTAATTAGAAATACCTTAATTTTTTTATTTCAATATAGATAATATTTTTCAAGTTAAAGGATAATTTTAACATGCAGACTACTGATGGTATTAGAGATTTTCTCTAATCAATTTGGGTTGGAAAAAAAAGACAAAAATAAAAATTTATTAAAATTAATTAAAACCACAGAACCACAATAAAATACAATTCAATTTTAATCGTGATTCAAATAATTTAGAAAAAAAAAATGAATACTACATATTAAAAAAATCAATTTAGAAAATTTTTAAATTATTATTATTAAGTAAAAAAATTACAAGTAAAGATCTGAAGATAGAAAAAACAGAACAAACCAACTGATATTAGATGTCGTTTTTATTTTTTGTTTTTTTACTTTTTGTAGTCAAAAAAACTCACGAAAACGATTAAAGTTTTTTTAAAATTAATTTATGTTTTTTTTTTTTTTAGTAAATTCCGATGATTGCACCACAATCATAAGAACATTATTTCACCATTTTGATGATATTCATTTTCCGCGCTCTTTGTCTCCTCTAATCCTATATACATAGTTTTTGTATCACCATCACCGATGTTTACCACATTTGTTTGTGTGTAAATTCATGTCTTCAGTTAAAATTAGAAACAGAAACTAAAATAAAAAAATATAAAAAAAAATTATTTATTAATTTTTTTTTAATATAAAAAATTATTTTCTTTATTAAAAGAAAAAAGAGAAGATCCAGCACACCCATCCAAAACAAAACACAAAAAAAAATGTTGAGATAAAAAAAAGTTAAAATTAATTTATTTCATCAAAAAAAAAAAAGTAAAAAATTAAATTGAAATAGTAATCTATGTTCTTCTATGCATTACCGTTAATATATTTAAGTAGTAATGGTAGTTAGATGAAATATAGTAGTAAATAGTAATATAATAAAAACCTGACCACCCACTATCATAGCAACTGTTGTTTACCATTATGAATATAATCGATTGATGTTAATTCCGGACACAAAAAAAAAAAAAAACGTAAAAAAAGAAATGAAAGTAAGAAAGAAAAATTAAAATAATCCAATATTATAACTCTTGCAATAAATTTAATTTTAAAATTAAAAAAAAATAAATATATTTTTTTTTTTAAATAAAATGCTACATTTTGACTACAGAGAGAGTTAAAAATTATCCAGTTATAAATTTTTTGATGATATCAATTCATTTATATTGTATTACTATCCAACTTCATAAGATTTCATAAATCGTTTTTTTAATTTTTTTTTTGTCTCTATAGCTTAATTGGTAGACTGTCAAAAAAATTCCAAATCTAACCATGTGACATGCACGGGTTCAAATCTGTTCGAAAGATAAAATTTGTAGTTCACCTATTAGACTATAGGTAAATCAAGTAGAACACCAACAGTAGCCTGTTCTAGTCACTTTGTGAACAATATTTCCAAACTGTAATGCAATCTCATGACCACAACATCTGAACTACATACCACTACATACCACCCAAGTGGAGGGAAATAGAATAAAAAATAAATAGATTAAAATGTTTTGATTTCCGTAAAATACAATTGTCGTGTGAAAATAAAAAATACAAAATGATAGTCAAATTTGTCTGGACTAACGACAGTTGTATGATAATGTTGAAGTTGAATGTTCCAAAAACAAATTATTGACTATTTATTGACCTACAATTAGACAAAACCTAAACATTTGGAATTAAAGCACTTGAAAAAATTTGTGTACACCCGAAAAATTGAACTAATTTTGTAGACAAATCTTACTTACCACCACTATAATATATTTTATTATAAATATAACATATATATAGCTTAAGATAGTTCAATTCAATTATTATAGTATAAAATCTGGCTAGTAAATAATAATAAAAAAAAAATATCAGTGATCTTTAAACATTAAAACATACATTTTTATTTTCTATTTTATTTCACCTCATTTGATCTAATTTTGATTTTGGTTTAACCAATTTAATTTGTACCAATTTTTTTTTTTTTATCATTATTTTTATTATTATTTTATTAATTTTATAATTTAAAATTTTTTAATTAGAAGATTATATTTTCTAGATATTTTCATAAATATTTCAAATATTTGTTAAATGTTGTTGTTGCATGATTGTTCATTTTTTAAGTCATATCAACATTTCATTATATATATAACATAATAGATGTTATTCCAGATATGTTTATATGTATACATATATTATGTTATAGTTTTAATTTCAATATATTTAGTTAGATATATGTCTAAATTAAATAATTTTATAGTCTAGTTTTGAAAATAAAAAAAATTGTTAAAAAATTAATATAAAAGTGAATGATTTGAATAAGTTGTCGTATAGTGTTCTCAATTGTATGTATAGTACATATATACTTGTAAAACTCAAGCTGAATTTGAATTGTTTAAACAATTATTGTCAATATTTATTAAGACAATTGTTTTATTGAATTTAATTTAAAAAATTGTCAAAGATGAATGCTACAACGTCAAAAGAATTAGTTATTTAAAGCCTAGGTTGTTATCGTATGTCTAAAACTGGCGCAGTCATGCAATTTTTAATTTTGCAACTTGTTGATTGCACATTTGTTTTCCATTAGTTTATATGACAGCGGTCACACCTGCAACTGATTTTATGTGTGCGCGTTTTTATATAAACCAATGGAAAATAAATGTGCAAGTTACAAAACTAAAAATTGCATGGCTGCGCCTAGCCTAAATATTATGTTTTATTGTATATTACGTAAGCATAAGAAATTATTTACACAACAATGAATTAATTAGTTGATGACTTATCAACACTGCTATCTGTGTTATTACAATTATTTTATTAATTAGTGTATATTAATTTTTTTTTTGTATTAAATTGACATAGAAGATACATGAAATCGATTAACCGGGATGAACGAATAATTTAAATAGAAAAAATTACGTCATTATGTCATTATCCATAATCTTGTTTTTATTTATATTTTAGTTTTTGACAGTTGTTGTTTCCGTGTTTTAAAATAAGCACATTAAATTAACATTCTATGTTGTAATTGGTCTGATCCCTTGTGACATCATGTATATTGTATTTGAACCTTTAATTAAATTCTGAATCAAATCATAGTTTCCATTTTATTACAGTCATAAGTTTTTGAGTTTGTCATTTTCGTCCTTTTTCTTCTCGGCATTTTTGAATATTGTGTTTTGATGACTTTTTTTTCAAATTATTAATTTTAACTATCATCTGGGTTTCAGCTTTAATCTCGTTCACAATTTTTCTTCATTTTGTTCTGATTTGAACATCTGTTAATTTCGATTTGGCTATAATTGCTTTCGACTTCGGTTAGTTCTCAGTTTTTATTCTGGGCTATGTTGGACAACTGGTTTATTCTAGTTGTTTCGATATCATTTACTCTCTTAATATTGGTCTAGTTCTTGCTCTAGTTTACTTTTAAGAATATAATTTTTGTTAATTATAAAGCCGATTACAATGCTTATTATTTATATGTATCTGTTCTGTTATACTATACTGATTACTGAATGTTAAAATAGGAAAATTACTATGATTTTGAAATATAAAATTTTATTATTTAAAACAAATTTTTTTTTAAATTTTGCAAGTTACCCTTGTTTTTTTCTCTCTTTCTTTCTTTCTTTTTCAAAATTATTATTGCATATTTGAATTTTCGTTTTAAATTTATTAATTCAAATCTAATCATTAAAATTTAACTAATAAAATAATGTATAAATTTTTTCTAAATTCAATTTACTAATTAAATTTTTTTATTTTTAATTTTTTTTATTTTAAATTTTTTTTTTTTTTTTTTTTTAATTATCTTCAACACCATTAACAACAACATCATTATTTAACAACAACAAATTTTGAAAAAAATCAGGAGATCGTCGTGGCCAGAAACAAACCGATTCATATACTCGACTTTTTGGTGAACCAGAACGTAATTATACACCAGCAAAAAATCATATGAAGAGTAGCATTCCAATTGGTGGTGCAAATGGTTCTACTTCATCTGCATCATCATCATCTACATCAAATGGTATGGAAACAAATGGACATAAAAATGGTAATGGTACACACCATCATCAAAATGGTAATGGTACTGCATTATCATCATCGGCTTCTTCTTCAGCTAGAAATGGTAAAATGGAAAACGGTGGTGGTTCATCAAGCTGTGCGTCATCTGAATATCAAAATGGTGTATCAAAAACAGGTGAGAAAAATATATTGTTTTTTTTTTTTTATTTGTTTTTAATTTTTTGAATTTGTTTTGTATTTGTTGTTTTTTTTTTGTTTTTGTTTAATGATTTGTTTATCACTAATAAAAATAAATTTTTGTTTTATGTCCCGCTGAGAATTTTTTTTTTTTTTTACTAAGAGTGTGAGTGCTATTATTGTGCTTTCACATATGAATCAAATTTATAATTTGTTATGTGCACACCTTGATATTGCTTATTATTTGATTTTTGATAGCAATTAATTTTACAGTTATGATCTATAATAATTGTGAAAAGGCGTGCTTTTTCTTTAAAAAAAAAAAAAAAAAAAAAAGAAAGTCAATTTTTTGTTATATTTAATTTTGATAGATTTTTATTGCAATTTCAAATATAAATCGTGTTTATTTATTAAAGTCATATCGTTGAATTTATTATATTTAAAGTTTAGGATGTTTTCTGACCTTTTGTTTATATAGTTTTACTTTGTTTTACGCGATTGGTTAAAGTAAAGTAAAAATTTAATTCAAAATTGTTTTCTTTAAATGACTAAGAATTGAAATGTGAATTTCTTTGTTTGTGATTTTTTTTTTTTGTTTGATGATTCAGAACGCATGTTGATTCTTGTATAGAGCTTAAACGAATAATTCGCTAAAACAATCATCAACAACAAATCAATTACTGGAGTTGTAGCATCAAAACGGTATAACTAAGTCTTAATTGTTTTTCCAGAAACAACTGAAATATCATTTTTTACATACGAATCTATTTAGCATCTTTGTTTATAGTAGATTTATATGATTTTACCACTAGGTTTGATAATTTTTTCCTTTCATTTAATCTGCTAGAGGATTGATTTTTGTTGCAGAAAGATTACTTTTTTCTATTGATTTATAAGTATAGGCAAAAGTTAAAAAAATTAGGAAATTTTAATAAATTTGTGAAACAAGGATGAATTTGTATCGAATGAAAAGTTCTCAGTATACTTCAAAGAGGTAGAGGTAATAAAAATAAAGCTAAACTCATTAAAAAACAGCCAATTTCTAGTTGCAATAAAATTTTTCTAAATAGAAAAAAAATAAAGTGACTGGAGTTTAAATGTCAGATGTGAAAATAAACTAAAATAAATTGATTGTGAAGTAAATATTTCAGTATAGAATATATCAAGATATTTCATCATGATGTTGCAACTATATTGTTCACCCATATAATGCTTGACTTTCCTCTTGAATGAGTTAGAAAATATATTTTTTCGAGTTCTTTTCTGATTCAGTTCTTCTCTACAATTTATTTAAATCGTAGTCAATCATTTCGTAATAATTTCTTTGTTACGAGTTCCTTTCAAAATTAAACATTAGTAAAGCCGAATCCTGAATAAGGGTTTTTTTTTTAAATTATGAATTTAGCAGTAAAAATTAATTCATATGCAAAGGTTTTTTTTCAATAATTTTTTAAAATGAACCAAAAATAATTTTGTATAATTGATTATTTGTCATAATATTTTCATCAAAACTATTTTAATTAACTTAAAACAAAATTGTCAACCAACCATTCATTTTATTCAAATATTGAAGAATATATTACAAATTAAGTTCAAGGAGATTTATTTTATTTTAATGTGCCTAATGAATAATTTTCATGAAGGATCATTATAAATTGTTGAAGTATATCGTTATAAGGACAACACTATATATATATATATATATATATAAATATTATAAATAACATTTTGTTGACAATTCAAATTTTAAAAGAGATGCACTTAAGTGCTTTTAATTTATAAGAACAGCTGGTTGTGTAAACATTTTACAACTAAAATAAAAATTATAAAAAAAAGGATATATGAAAACAGTATTTGAAAATTAATTAAAAGAAATTTTAGTAAAATTTAGAGGTCACACTTTTTTGTATTTAATTTAAAATTTTGTCCTTTTTTTGCTTTTTGCATTTTATAAAGGTGAAAAAAATCAATTTTTTTCAAAATTTCGAAAATTTAATAAACCGTTAGAAATATTATATTTTTTTCAATATGTATTTACGAATTGCGTGTCTCTATAAGTAGAAATTTTAAATATGTTTTAACCAATATTTTGTGATTCCTACCTAGTGAAAACAACATTGATTATTAAAATATTACTAGAAATATAAGGTATATATTTTGATAATTGTCTAAAGAAAAAATATATACTTCATATTTAGAAACTACATCTTATAAAATTGAAGCTTATTATTGTAGAAATTAGGATACAATTTTAGCCAGTTTTAATTACTATTTTTTATTAACATTCCTTCCATCAGTAGATCTGGATGATTTTTTCAGTATAGAGTACAATGTTTTTGGATCGACAGCATGATCAAAAATATCAAAGTTAATTTCAGTTTAATCAAAAAATTTTGTTCAAAATTAACTTTACTATCTTGAATAAAATTAAATTACCATTTTGTGTTTCAAATTTGAATTTCTTACAATTTTAAATACGATACTTAGATACTAATATTATGGTGTTAATTTAAATATTCTTATAAAATTATTGATTAAATTAATTAGTTTATTAAATATAGATGCCCTTTGTGTATTTCGATAACAATTTTGGTTTTGTACGTTGATAAAATTGGCATTATGTATTTCAATATCGATGAACGATTTGATAACGATCGATCAAAATACATAATATGCACCCATACTTTAATTAAATATTTGTATTTTCTTTAAATTACCAAAAAACTAGAAAATTATATGATTTTATATTTTCCTTTTATATTGTTCTAGTAGTTTAGAGTTACAGTTCAGCTCGATTACATATGTGGTCCTCAAACTGTATTGTAAGTTTATTGAAATCATTGCGTTTATTTTTTAATAAAAAAGTTGATTAGTTTGTTTTCCAACTGTGTTGTTTGTGTCTGTCCACCTATTCGAAAAATATTCACACATATTCTAAAAACTGAAAATTTATTGTTGTAATAAATTACAAGTTATGACCTCAATCAAACGAAGATTATAGGGTGCTTTTTTAATGAGAAAGTACAATCTTTAGTGTATTGTTCAAATTTTTATTAATCTCAAAATATTTTTTTTTTATTACAAATTCAATTTTTAATCTTAATCAATTTAAATATCACCTCTATAATATCTTTATAAAACAACTTGACGGAAAAAAATGTCAGAGCATTTCAGTAGCTTTAATGTGCTACAAAACATATTTATTACATTTGACTGACACTGATCATTTCTTTCGTTATACGAAGTAAGTAAAAATGCAAAAAATAACAAAAATAAAAAAATAAAAATAAAAAAAACAGCAACACCTTTTAAGATTTTCTGTTTAAAATTATTATAAAAAATAATTATAAATTATTACATTATTTTCAAAGTGAATATTAGTTCCATCCCCTGATTTTTGAAATTTTATAATCTTTGATCATTTTGTGTTGTTTTTTTTTTTTTTTTCTAAAGAAGGTTTATTGGATACTCTGAATTAGTACGCGTCTAATTTTAAGTGACTTTTAAAACAGAAAATGTACTTTCTTTCTTAACAACATTATAGACAATTTTTTTTTATTTTAAAATTTATAAAATGAAAATAAAAAAAAGGAAAAAAAATTGCAATTATTACTTTTTCTATGTTTTAACAATTTTCATTTTTTGTAAATTTCTTATAAAATTTCAACAAAACAAAAACACACAAAATTTGACTTGCTTTAAACTTGACATGACACGACTTGACTTGACTTAACTTAAAGTGATTACCAAACCAACAAATAGCTAGAACAACTAGTGATATTGTTAACACTAAAAAAAAAAAAAAAACAAAAAAAAAAAAACAAAAAAAAAAATTAAAGTTAAAAGAAGCTCTACCATAGGATATTCGTAGAAAATTTATAGAAAACTACAATACTATAGAAAAAAAATAAGATATTGTATTCAAAATTTTCTATCGCTAATGCGTAAATTTTTCTTTCTGATAATTATCGTAAATATTAATAAAAATGTCAAAATTCAATTATTATTTCGATTTTTTAAAAAATGTTTCTAGATTATCTACCCCTCGTAAGTCGTAAATATATAGCTCGAAAAAATGACGTTGGCACCTTTTGTACAACAAAATTATGTTTATCTAAATGTCATGGTAGATATTTCTAATTTGGTGTCAAGATTTGTCATCTGCAAAATTTTTTCTTTACATAATATTCTGTCAGTCTAAGGTTCAAAATTTTCAAACAATATTGGTTGACATTTTGAATAAAAAAGAGTCATGCATTTGGTTTGCATATTAAATATTTAAAGGAAATAAATAAATTTAATATCTCGAAACATGAACCAGTTTCTTATAAATTACCCTAATGAACAAAATAGGAAAATTTGGATGACACAAGGTTTTAAAATTTTTATGATTTATAATTAAATTTTATGTTTTTATAATCACAAATGACAAGTTTAATATTTCATCCTAAAAATATGCAATCCAATATGTATTGCAAAATCTTTTCTTTCTTTTAAACGAAAATAAAACTTTACATTTAATTTTTGACGTTTGCCGTTCATTTTCAAATATGTAAACCCAATACGTTTGTTTAATCACTGTTTTCCATCATTATAAGCCCCATTATCTGTTAGTATATTATAAACGTTTATTTAAAAAAATAACATTCTTTAAAATCATAATTTTCTCATGATCGCTAAATTTTTAAATATAATTTTTCTGACTCTTATTTACTATTTTGATCCTGAGGCAACGGCTTAAAAAAAAATTTAATAAAAAAAAAAATAGATTATGATTACCTGTGCTGCTAAGATATTGTACAACAACAGCAACAGACTAAAATGAGTAACTATACACGTAGAATGAATTATTTTTTTTTGTTTTGTTCTTCATTTCTTATTATGGTTATCGCAGCATCTTAAAATCGCAATTTGCCACTACTGTCTTCTTGTTAGTCACTATTTAACCGTTAAAAAATACTACTACTACCACTCATAATAGTAAATTTTTTAAAGAAAAGTTATTGTTAAGTGGTTGTTCCTATTTTTTTTTTATTTTTATTTTTTTTTTTTAATAATAGATTAATATCAGCTTATGATTAACATTATAGATAGATAGGATTATGATGATAATGATGATGATGATGATAATAATGATAGTGGTGGGTACATCAATCCAGTATGAGAATATTGTGTTGCTTTTAAATAATATTAGTAGCAGTGGGTGTTTCAATTTTAGATGTTTTGTTATAATTTTTGTTTTTATAAAATGTTTTTTTTTTTGCGAAAAAAAATATTATTTTACTGGTTTGCCATTTTATCCTTTATTATAATAAGAAAAAAAAAAAACAACATTAGTTGTTGATAATGATAATAATGATTGTGATGATGATGATGATGATGATGAGGGTTAGTATGGTAACGAAAAATGAAAATAAAATTACATACTATTTTTTAAAAAGTAGATATAGGTGAAAATTTGTGAAATTTTCTCTGCTATTACATATTTTAAATAATCACTAATTTCTATAATTTTCTCCAAATTACTGAGCCACTAGGAATAAAGCTAATTTTCGTTTTTTTATTCATATATCTAGTTTTAAAGATTTGATTTCGTTTAGTAAAGTTTTTAATAATAATAATTTAAATTTTGAAATCTTTTATTACCATAAATTATATTTTTTACACAATTTTCCTAATTATACAAATATACACAATTTGTATATATATAAAGTAATTATAGTATATATATTTCATAATAAATATTATTATATAGTTTTTAATTTTAATTTATTGGTGTGAAATATACAATGCAAGTTTTTCCAAGTTTAAATGTTGAAGGTTATTTAATATAGTTAAGTAACTTAAATATCCCGACGAAGAAAAGACCTTCAATCAAAATCTCGGAATTTAAATTCCTTTTCCCAAAATAAAATAAAATACGAATTTCAACAACTGTTTTTTTTCTGATTATCATTGCGCACCCAATCTAAAATCGATGTTATAAACTAACAAAACTAAAATTTGAATATTTATATTTAACCTGTATTCTGTCAATTATATACTCTATACTAGTTAACTGGAAGGCCTGTTAAATTATGACAGGATTCTTTTCATGTCTATTATTTAATTGTTGTAATAAAAGCATTAAGTATTAGTATTAAGAATGGAAAAAAATAAATGCAAAAATAATATATACAAATTTTTCATACCTTTTAATTGAGAAATATCTCAACATATTTTTTTTTGTTTAAATCAAACAAGTTACAATAATGAATTTAATCTTACAATAATATTTACAACTTATAAAAGGAAAATTTTAACTTTTAATTATTTACAAATTATACTTGAAGTCCAATTAATGGTATAAATGCACTGAATTTAATCATGACAAATACTATCTTAAACGTCAAAACATTATTTGAATTTTAACATCGGTCAATAATTAAAAATGATTTAATAAAAAAAATATATACAACTATTTTATATTATTGGCTCGATGTAGATTCAACAGAGTAATAATAATAAATTTGAAAACTCAGTAATTAAAGTGAATAGTTATAAATAATAATTTGCATATAGGTGTAGTTGTATTAAAATTATAAATATTGTATAAAATATCGTAATATATGTATATGTTATGTACATGTATGCATATATTTTTTGGAGCAGTACTTGTACCAATGTTATAAGCATTTATTTAACGATAACTGATAATATTATAATTTAATTATTATAAATTTCACTTTTTAAATAATTTAAAAAAAAAATTATTCCTTCTGTAATTTTCTTAATTTAAAATTATATTTTATTAAACCAAAATTAAAAAAATTCCAAATAAAAAATTTTCACTGGTGAATAATGATTATTTTTTTTTTCTATTAAAAATTATATTTTAACATATCAAAAGATTCAATTTTTATGACACAATTTGACATTTTAACAACACCCATTTTCCATTTTACTGGGCTGGCTGATATTCAATCAGACATTTTAAATTTTTATCAATAAATATCCCGTATTTCAATAGTATGTATAGATACTTATAATAAACATTTGAGTAAACTTAATGTTTAACACACTCGAATGTTGTCTACTATTCGAAAGTCTAATTATACTCGTATTTAGTTAGTATATTTTGTATAAATTTAATTAAAATTAATTTCTTTAATAAAATCACTACCAAAATGATATAAAATCAAATTTTAAAGTGACATTTTAATTTCTTTCATTTTTATGACTTTTTCTAATGATCTTCTTGTATATCTTATGTTTTTAAGAGTTCATAAATTTTCTCATGTATAAATGCTTATGATTAAATTTATATGTAACAATATTACAAAAACAAATTTTTTTACACTCCACTCCTTTCAAGCAAAAAAAATGTTTTTCAATTAAAATTACAATATTTTTTTTTTTTGTATAATCTTGTAGTACAACGATGAGTTTTGAAAAATTAATAAATGACGTTCGCGTCTATGGTGGTGAAAAACAGTTAATGACGTAATAAATATGTCTAAGAAGGAGGTGAATTAATTGTTGAATATCGAAATTAAATTGAATTGGATTTTCTTAATCTTTTTTTTCTTTTTGAACAATCAATTCAATTGATATATTTTCTTATTGATGATTTATTCATTATTATTCCATTGGAAAATAATCTATTGTTTATGTCTCTTAGAAAATTTTTATGTAATTTATTTTATTTTTCAAAATTTAAATCTCGCCATGATTTGATATGGCTTTACTATTAGATCATTTTCTCAAAAAATTCTTTAGAGTTGTATAACATTTACGTAGAATATATAAAAAAAAAATTAATAAGGAGAAAAGAAAATCATATTTAGCCTTGATGGATACTCATTCAAAATCGACGATGATCGTCAAGCTTGATTGAAAACAATGTTAAAAAAACAAAAACAAAATTATGTTCGCTAATTTGTTTTCTATTGATTTTGATTTTGCTTCCTTATATGTGCTTTTAATTAAATTAATGAATATGCGTCTCTAAATGAAATTATAGTGTAAAATGTCAAAGATGTCAAATTACAGTATAGCGTTGTTGTTTTAATATTGGCAAAAAATAAAATAATTTTGTTTCTTTCTGTGATATTTTTTTAAAAATTAAATTAATTTATTCATGTGTAGAAATATTGATTTTATCTGGTCTTCTAAGTATTCAAGTAAAAAGACCTTAAAATCAAATCATCCGAATCGTTACTAAGAATTAAGAAAAAAAAAAAATCTCAAAGAATCAAAATCAATGTTAAGATAAATTTAATTTTGATATTAACAATGACAGTGGCTCCAAACATTTTTTGATCTACATCATAATTGTTTCACAATGGTATTCCTTTATTTAAAATGCTTAAAAACTGTTTTCTTAAATAAAATACATTTTTTTTATTGATTATTTAATTTATTTATTTTCTCAATTTAATTTTTACAATGGTTTCTATTGCCTTGGTAATAAATTAATTTTTGATATAATCTAACAGCAACTAATTTAGGGTTCAGTTTTTACTTTATATCTATCATTTGGCTGTAATATCTGTGTTCTTTTCATCCAGTTCAAGGTCCTGGTCAATCGTTTAATATGAAAATACAATAACAACTCAAAACCCACATATTTATCTGATTTTATACAGGTCTCAAATATTTAGTAATGCTATTTGTCACGAGTGGCGCTTGCATAGTTTTGTAATAAAAATTTTTGATAATTTAATTAACAAAATTTAATAAAACCACAGTGAACCATATGAAAAAAACAGCTAATATTTTAATTTATGAAGTAAAAGTCACTAAAAACAAATCAAAATCAATAACCAATATTTTTTTTTTCAAAAATTTAATATGTTATGCCTTCAACAGACATGTAATATCAATACTATAATATCAATATTGTAATATTCGAGATATTACCCCTTGACAAACATAAACCTAGTATTAATTATAACATGTAAAATGGAGAGATAAAACTTTTTTTTTTTTAAGTTATGATTTTTTTTAAATTTTATTTAAAATTTGCCTATTCCTTAAATTAAATTTCAAATTTGTCTCCATTTTTTTATTTTTATTCATTTTGGATTTTGACTTGACAATAAAAAATTTTGTTTAATTTTGAAAATGTGTCAAATGAACTATTTTTTAGTACTAATTTAATTATTTATTTGACAATAGACTACGCTAATGTGCATCATTGCCGCGTTGATTCGTAATATTATGCCTTTGATTGGTAATATCAATACTACGTTTATATTGCCTTAATATCATGCGATATTAGGTGACACATATAGGAATATCATAATATCAGCAATATTACAATATCGATACGACATGTCTGTCAGTGGCATTATATGTGCATACTATTTTATTTTTGGAGGAAAGGAAGAGAAAACTTCCGTTGAATTTAATTTTGCTTATATACCGACTTGAAGTACTGTTATTTACTTGTTGACTGTTAAAGTCCTAAATTTGATGAAATTTTAACATATAAATAAAAATAAATTATCTTATTTTCCAACAGCTTTTCGAGAGCATTGGCTTTTTTCAAAATTTTTCTCCAGATAAACCGGTGCTCAACACATAGTCTTCACTTATTTACATCTATAAATCTACTAATCTTAAATATATCTATTTACATTTTGTAGATATCAACTCTGATATTATCGGTTCACATTACATTTGGTCTTTGCTTCCCACTTATAAAAAATAAATCATCAACATAAGAAAATATTTTTTCTTTGAAATTTTCCAGTTCTTCAGATTGAGATACCCTGTTTGTTCTATAATGTTTATACATTTTTATAATGATTATTTATGATTTATTGAAATTCAAAAATTGATTATTAAAATCTATTTTTTGTTTTTTTCATTGTTTTTTTGATTAATCGAATTAATATTTATATTGTTTAAAATTTTAAATTTTAAAAACTGAGTTCACTATATTAATTTTATCAAATTTCATTTTCAGTCGAAAATTACATTTTACCTCAAAGCTTGTTTCTTTACAATTTAATTTTAAAATATTTAATAATTCTATTTAATATCGTCTCTGAAATTAAAAATTATAAATATTTTAACTTAGTATTTATAATTGCAATTTTTGGTTTTTATATATTTTTGTTCAAATTAATTAAATTATTTTAAATAAAAAATTATTATTTTAATTAATTTCATCACATCAAAAAAAATTATAATAAAAAAAAAATCAAAAAAAAAATTTTTTTTTTTTGCACGCTTTCTCTATAATCAGTTTATAATTATCGGAAAATGAGCAGTAAGTAATTATGTTATTTGGCAAACAAAAAATTTATTCAAAATTAATATAAATTAGATTGTTGTATGCATATATTTATCAAAAAATAAAATAATTAACAAAATTTTATTTGAATATGGTGCGAAAATAACAAAAAATTAATAAAAATGAATTAAAAAAATTAATCAAACCTAAAAATTAAACCATCATTTTATGTTTTACTATTTTTATTTTAATTTATTAATTGGGAGTTTTAGGAAAAACTGTTTTGGCTATTTAATTGTTACCTTAATATTTTTTAAATTGTATTTAGTTTGATTTTAGTTTTTTTTTTTTTGTTATTTTTGTGTGAACAGTTTTCTTAGCTTATAAATTAGCGTTGGTGTGTTAAAGCAAGTTTTAAGATTTATGATTAATTTTTTATTTCAAAAATTTATTTTTATTTAATATTATATCAAATATTTTTGACTAAAATATAAGCTATAACTTAATAAAATTAACTTTATAAGTTAATTAATATAAGCTTTTTAATATATATTGACGAACATTTATATTTACATATAATATAGACAAACATTTTATTAGAAATCAATTTTTAGAAATTATTAATATAATTAAAATATTTAGAAAACTATTTTTCTATAATAGTTATAGTTAAAAAAGAGTTATTAAATTAATTATTATTATTTTTTTGAGTTAATTTTAATTTATAATTTTTTTATCGCATAAAAATAAATTGAAAAATATAATCAAATCCCTTTAGAAATTGAAAATAAAAAAAATTATTCTGAAATAAAAGAAATATCTGAAAATGAAGTAACAAATCAATCAAGTTCGAATTCAAATTCAATAAATTTAGAATGTGATGATAATAAAATATCATTAATATCATCAGATCCAATAATTGATTCAATTGATATTGATCAAATCAAATTAGATCTGTATGATTCTGAAAATGATGAAAAAATTGAAAATATAATTTCTCCCCCTGAAATAGATATATCACGACCAAATTTATCTATAAATAGAACAGCATCAGCACGTACCAAATTCGAAAACGAAAAAAATTATCACCAAACGACATTATCACCAAAACAACAACAAAAAAAACAACAACAAGAACATCAACAACAAAAAAATATGAAATTACAAGAAAAGGGTGGCAATGATTTATCTATACAATCGTTTAGTCAACCCGCCGATAGTGATGTTCATCAACAATATAATGGTGATGATGATAAATTAAATATTATTAAAGAAGATGATACAATAAGTATTATTAGCAACAGACCGTTGTCTAAAAAAGAAATTTCACAACAACAACAACAACAAACACAGCCAGAAGTAAATAATACAGAATTACAATTGAATTCTATTAGAAATATTGATGTTGATAGCTTAAATCGTTCACAGTCAGCTACAACAACTCCATCTTCTGCTACAACAACAACAAAAACAACAACATCATCATATGGTTTAATAAATATGGCAAATGCAAATGTTAAATCGCCACGACGTGATATTAAAATATGTCGTAATCCGGTTACTGGTACTGGTTTAGGTGATTTAACTGATATAAGATTTAGACGTTGTGCTAATCAGCATAAAGGTGAAAAATTCAAATTTTCTTTATTGGAAATTTTTTTTTTTTTTTTATTCAGTTATATTTTTACATATTTCCAATTCCAAAATTATTTTTTACATCTTCTATTCAACAATATAATTTTTAATTATATTTAAAATTAAAATTGATAATTTTTTTTTTTTTTTTTGTAAATTTAATTAATTTTATTATAGTTACAAAAAATTATATTGTTTGTAGAGTTTTTGAAAAGCTTTTTTTTTTTTTTAAATATTAATAATTTATTTTCAAATGTAGTATCAATACCCTTTCAACCCGGCTTCACACATAAAAATATCATATATTTTTAAATTTTGTAATACAAAAACTACAAAATTCATGCAATTTTTCATTTAAATGCTATATTAATAATATTGACATTAGAAAACTATCCAGAGAAACAATACTTTGCCATAAAACTTTAATAGTAGAAAATAATTTGTTATATGTAATATGTATATATACTTTGTAAATTCGGATATTCTCATATACAACATAACAAATTTCAAATTTCTTATCTAATTAAATGTAAATAATTTGAAAAATATGTAAATTAAATTTTAATATACATAACAAATCTATTAGTTAGTTACAGATTACAGTAAAGAGCTATTAAATCAAAAACTAAAATTTTATTTCAGTATTTGAAAGTTCAGAAAAATTTAAATCTAATTCAAAATTATCATTTTTAGTGTACAATAATTTGTAATGATAGAAAAAATATTAAATCTCAATTATTTAAAAAAAAAAAAATTAGAATTGTTCAAAAACAATTTGTAATGAATCCAAACAAATAAACAAATCGAAACTAATATATTAAAAACACAAGAAACTAAAATATCCAGAATACTTAAACATCACTTAAATATAAAAAAAAAATCACATTGTTTTGTTCCAAATAACAAAAGCATTAACTTAAAAAATTAATTTTCACTTTTCTTAAATTTATCTATAGAATTGCAAATAAAATTTAAAGCTAATTAAAAGAGAAGAGCAAATTATATACAAATTTGCAATTAAATTGAAATAATTTTCACATTAATTTCAATAATTCAATTTTAAAAAGAATTTAGAATCACTTTTTATATTTTCACTAAAATCTCTTTAAATTAAATAAATTTATAAATTATTAATAATATTTCTTAATTTAATTTTCTTTCAAAAATTAATTTTAAATTATAAAAATTAAATAAAATAAAATAAAAAAAAAATAAAAAACAAGATACTATGAACGATGTCATTAAAGAAAATAAGCTAGAAACTTCAACTATATCTAGCGGAACAAAACGAAATCATAATGAGAATCAAAAAGAATTAAATTCTGCTAATTCAGCTTCATATGATGATATTGATGTTGATAATAGTATAATTATTGATACAGTTTCAAATCAATATGAATCTGTATACCCTCCATCAAAAACTAAAAAAATTCCATCTTCTGCACCAGCAATAAGATACGGTCTTGTTAATATGTGTAATGCAAGGATTAAATCACCAAGTCATCATATTGATACAAGTCGTAATCCAGTACTTGGAATTGGTGTTCAAAATCCTCATATCACAATTAGACGTATTTTACATACAGGTGATATTAAATAGTTGAAATAAATTTAATGGCAAATTCTCACAATTAACACATATCTAATTAAAATTAATAATAATAATAATAATAATAAAAAAAAAAAAAACAAATTTTTTTCTTACTAGATTCACTAGAATGTGTACATTAATTTTTATTAGAAAATTTAATTGAATTTAAATACCTGCAATCGCGATATAATTTTTAGTATTCGCTTATTTTTATTAGATAAAATTAAAACCAATTGATTAGCAGAGAAAATATGCATAAATTTACAATATTTGCAATTAAATTGAAATAATTTTCACAAAAATTTCTAATAATTAAAAAAATAAAAAAAAATAAAAATATTTTGAATCACTTTATCTTCACTAAAATTTCTTTCTAAAATTTATTATAAATATTATTAATATTTTTTAATTTAATTTTCTTTCAAAAATAAAATTTTAATTTCAACAAAACATAAAAAAAAAATAAAATAATAATAAAAAAAAAAAAAACAAGATACTATGGACGATGTCATCAAAGAAAATAAGCTAGAATCTTCAACTGCATCTAGCGGAATAAAACGAAATCATAATGAAAATCAAAAAGAATTAAAAATTTCTTTTCGTAAGGAAGAAAATTCTATTAATTCTCCTTCAACCATTCAAAATATGGAAATTGATATTTTAAATGATAATAATGATGTTAATGCTGATAATAGTATAATTAATACAGTTTCATATCAATCTGAACTTGCATCTCCTCCATCAAAAATTAAAATAATTCCATCTTCTGCACCAGCAATAAGATACGGTCTTGTTAATATGTGTAATGCAAGGATTAAATCACCAACTCGTCATTTTGATTTAAATCGTAATCCAGTACTTGGAACTAGTGTTGAAAATCCACATATTACAATTAGACGTATTTTACATACAGGTGATATTAAATAGTTGAAAAAATTAATAAAAAAAAGAAAATGGCAAATTCTCACAATTAACACATATCTATAATTAAAATTAATAATAATAAAAAAAAAAAAAAAAAAATTCTTAACTAGATTCACTAGAAAATTTTATTAGAAAATATAATTAGATTTAAATTCTAGATCTTTTCATATAATTTTTAGAATATTATATATTATTCGCTTTTTTTATTAATATTTAATCTTAATTTAATTAATGTATAGCATTTATTTACATCAAAATGACACCGCAATAAATTTCATTAAATTCACAATATTAAAAGTAAACTAATTCATAAATTAATCGATTCAATTGTAAGTATATATATTTAAGTATATGTTAGGTCGTATGTGAGGAAGGAATTATTAAATTTTTTTATATATTATTAACTGTAACGCTCTTTGATATGAAATTAGCTTACTACATTCTACATTAAAATTGATAAAATGCTTGATGATTGCTATGACACTATTGTGAAATAGTAAAATCAGAAATGACTGACATTGAACTTTAACTAACCACATTAATATTTTTATCCCACCTTATCTGTTATATTCTGTTTACGTGACATTTTAATAATAATTTACGCAATCGTAGTTATATAGGTAATCACTTTTTTATAGATAGTGAAACCAAATTCCATCTTATGTGTTCCCAAAACATGACAAATTTTATATTTAACATGACAAATTTTATTTATTTACCTTCGTTCGTAATTGTCCTCCTTCCCTTTTACCATCCTCCTTTCCAAATTTTCCTTTCCCACCCTAGCCAAACGTACCAATCGGTATAAAAGGTCCCCACCTCGTGTTTTGGCTATGCATAAAAAAAAAAAAAAAAAAAATTATCCTATGTAATTATTTTGTAAGATTTATTGCTAAGCCGTCCGACTGTTTCATATTTAATTAAGACAACCGGAGTTTGAGAATTCCATTGTGTTAGTTTTATAAACTTTGATAATCATTTAATGTACAAAATTTAATTTCGATTCAGTTCAAATTTTGTATTCATCGAATTCAAAAATATGTATATATTAAAATATAAACGAATTTGAGGTATGAGTTTATTCAATATTTTAGCGATAAATTGATTTGACGTAAGAAATGAGTCCTCTCATATACTATAATAACGTCATGTTACAAAAATAAAGTATATCTGGTATAAATATATATTGAAAAAGGTACGTAAGTATTTTAACATGCTGAGCTCATCACAAAACAATCAATATCATCTATTTTAATTTCATTGATAATGTATAAATTATATCTCATTAGTATATAAAAAAAAATATAATTTGAATTTTCAGATTTTTTTTTCTTTTAGTTAAAATATATTTATAACATTTAATAATTTATTTTTCTATTTTTTGTTTAATTATAGATGGCAATCCTGTTACTGGTGAAGGTTATAAGGGTGCTGAAATAAACACATCAATTCCATCATTAAATGGTGCCAATCAAGTGATCAATAAAAATCGTATTCCACCAGGTGGTTATTCATCTGGTCTTTGGTAGATACGATAAGTTTTGCATCTTCTTTAATAATTATTATATATATTTATATACATATATAAATCAATAATTTTTTTTAAAAAAAAAAAAAACTGACAAAAACAACAAAAACAATATTAAAGAATGTGTGTGGAATTAAGTAAAAATTTATTGTGAACAAAGAACAACATCAACAACAACAACAATACAAGAAATAAAAACAAAAAGAAGATCCAAACATTACAATTTTTATTATAAAAATGCAATTTAAATTGATTAAAAAAAAACAAATCACCATAAAAAATAATAAAAAAAAAAAGACGAATAATTAATTCTGAAACTATAAAAAATAACGCATTTAAAATTTTTAAAATCTAAATTTTAAAGAAAAATTATCCAAGCACACATTAATAATAATAAAAAAAAAAAAAACAATAAGAAATGATAATTAGAAGAAAACTTATATATACATAATATATTTATATATTATATATAAAATAAAAACTTAGTAATTTTAAAATAATATCTAATAATAATTATTCAGAAACAGAGAAATAAAATAAACAAAAGAAAGAAAAAATCACGAAAAAAAAAATTATCATAAAAATGAATAAATATATATAATTATAATGAAAAAAAAAAAGAAAAACAATAATAAAACTTTAATTTTACCCTCCCCCCCCCCCCCCACTATTATGATGAAAATCAAAAGAACATTTTTTTAAACTTTGTTTTTAAGTTTTTTGACATATTTTTTAATAAATTTTTCGAACAAAACAAAAAATATTGTTATGAAAAACAGTTTTGTTTTAACACACACACCTACTCCAATAATATTGACTCTTGATTAGAAATCATTTTATTTATTTTTTTTTTTTTTTTGTATTAAGAAGTTCTAAAATACAGAAGTTTGAAATAACAATATTTTCCAGAAAAAGATCTAAAATTTTCAAGATATTATTTTTTTGTATTCTTAAAAACAAAAAGAGAAAAAGTATTTCAAATATTACTAAAATCTTACGAATAAATCCCAATATGAAGAGAATTCGTTAAATTTAATTAAATTTGCAAAATCGATACGAAAAATATTCGAAATTACAAATGTTTGTTTTATATTATGGAACAATTCTAAATTAATTCTGACCCTAAATCTGATTTATTATCTGATGCATTAATATTTGAAGGTTAAACAAAAACAAAATGGTGGGCGAAAAAAAATTTTTTTTTTCATTATTTTTTTTTTTATTTGTTAGTTTTTAATTTTATTTTTTAAAATGACATTTTTCTTACAACATAGTATACATACACATTATGATAGTATATTAAAATTTAATTAATTTTTTAATTAAATATCTATTATACAAACAACATTATATGTAATAATAATAAAAATAACATAATATTCAAAAATATGTAATTTCTCATTAAAAAAAAAAAAAAAAAAACAAAACCAAAACAAAAAAAAAAAAACAAATTTTTTTTAGTAATCACCACGAGTTCTCTTTTGTTTCATTTTTTTTTCTCGTTTTTGCTTTTATTTTATATACTTTGTATTTTTTGTATTTCATTCACACATACACATATATCCATATATATTATAAATATAAATTTTACTTTTAATTAAAAGAAAAACAAAAGAAATCATTTAATAATTAATTAACCATTCGTTAGAAATATTATAAATTTATATATATATATATATATAACTATATATATATTTATATATATGTATATATATATATATAAATATAATAAAGAAAAAAAAGAAATAAAAAATAAATTTTTTTTTAGCACGACTGAATTTTGTTCTTTTTATTTTCAAAATATATATATATATATATAAATAATATGTACTTTAATTGTGTTCTTAATATGAATAATTTCCTATTTTCCCTTTAAAATTTTGCTTATTTAAAATATTGTTTTCTCTTATTTGTGGTTTTTTTAATTCAATAATATTTTCAATTTCAATATACATCAAAAAATATGTATGTTATCTGATAAAATTCCATAATTTTTTTAATATTCTATCTATATATATATATATATATAGACATATTTTGTATTATTCTAAAATAAGAAAATTTTGACTGTCGTTTTCAATTTCTAAGTGAGAGAATCCGTTCACCTATCAAATTGTAATCACCTCTATCATAATAGATTTCAATAAATATCATATTTGATTATTGACATGTTTTATTTTTTTATCGACAAGGAGTGTACCGAATTTATGATATTCATTTATTATCTATGATTTAGTAGATGATAAAAAAAATAATTATATGATTTAATAATTTATAATTATGATGAATAACTTTCTAATTATTCAATTTAGCCTTAAAATGATAAGTGTAATGAGTATACTTAAAACTAGTATATTGGTAATACTGACCTATTACATAAGTATTTTCCACAACTATTCAAGTCTATATATTTAAATCATATTACATAAAGCTAGCATTTAATTTTTTTTTTTCTGCATATAAAAATGGACAGCAAATTTTTAATCAATTAAAACTGGCTAAATTTTGAATTTGAAATATGCAGAGAAAAAAAAAATAAATAGTTCGATTTTCAGATTTTTGACATAATTTAATACAATATAGCTGAATTCTTTTAATCGGTACTTAATATATTTAATGTTTTTCTAAAATTTTAATCTTAATCGAATATGTGACAGTTATAATTGTTTTATAATTAACATTTCCAGTAATAAGTGATTTTAAATAAAATGTAATAGTGTTACCAGTATTTTAGTAATATTGGCGATGATAATTTTCAGTTATTCAAGTTTAAAAAATAAATGTAAAATTTATGAATTTTAAATCGAAATTTTTATAATATACTAAAGTATAAAGATTTGAAAGATTTAATTGATTACATTTTCATTAATTAGTGGTGGTGTAGTAGTAGTAGTAGTAGTAGTTGTTGTAGTAGTAAAACAAAAAGAATGAAATTAATTAAAAAACGGAAAATGATTTCGAAAACATAAATAAATTCTCGTTTCAGTATTATGACAGTCAAAATATTTATTAATTTCTTAAATATGTACTATGTTTCCCCCTCATTCCTTTAAAATTAATATATAATTTTTCTAATAATTTTGTAGTTTGTAAAAAGAAAAACAGAAAAAAAAAATACAAATAAATAATTTAATAATTTTTTTTATAATCGATTTAATTTATACATGCATACATAAACACATATATATATACATTAATTAAAGAAAAAAAAAAAAAAATTATATCATTTTTTTATAGAAAATAAATAAAACAAAAAAAATAAAAAAAAAAAACAATAAATAATCATTTACGTGCATAAATTTATTCATACTTTTTTTTTTTTTTTGTTTAATTTTTAAGAAAACCATTTTCTAATTATTTTTTTATAAATTTATTATTTTATTTTATTATTATTATTTTTTTTTTTGTATTAATATAATTTTGATTTGCCTAATTTAAGAACAGGAAGAAGATATTATATGTGTATGGACGTACATATATCTGTCGATAAAATTTTGTGTAATTAATTTTTGAAAAAGGATGTTACTCTGAGTGAGATACTGTTAAAGTTGTATTAGGTAATTTTTGGTTTCTTCTATAAAAGGATGAAAAAAGAAAAAATAAAAACAATTTTGGATGTGTTACTCAGAAGGCAAAAGTTCGACATTCTTCTTCTTGTAGGTTTTTTTTTTTTTTTTTTGTATTTTAAATTTACATACCAATGTAAAAAGGAAAATTTTAAGAATCTAATAAAATATTTAATAAAAATTACAAAATTTTGTTTTAATTTAATTATTTAAATTTTAATAAAAGGATAACTACAACAATAAGGATCTATGTACATATATTTTGGTTTCTGTTACAGTCTATGCGTAAAAGTTAATTTTAGGACTATAATGATGACGCACAAAATTATGGTTGATAAACGTTATATTTTGGTATGATTGAAAACGTGAGATTTGTTTACGTTTAGAAATTGAGAAAACAATTTTGAAGAAAAGAAAAATCTTTCGAGCTGAAATTGCGTTATATTTGGGATGAATTATTCAATTTGATAACACGGGGTGAAATCAAAAAATAAACACTGCGACAGTGTTTAACAATTAAGCTTATATTTAGCATATGCTGAATTGTTAAACATTGCCGCAGTATTTATTTTTTGATTTCACCTACGTTTTCAATTATAGGACGACAAGAAGTGAAGTTGATAATTGATACATTTACGGTTTCGTTTTGCATCTCAAGTTCTTGGAGTTGGGACAAATCGTAATCGACTTATTAAATGTTAAAGTTAAAACTATACATGATTTGACTTAAAAAATAAGCAAAAAATAAGACAAAAAAAATAATGAAAAAAATGTGATAAAAAATTTAAGTAAAAACTAATTTTCGTAAGAACAAGAAGCTATTAAAATTTGTTGATATAATGATCAGTAACAAGCAGCATTTTCAAATTGTGAGAAACAAATTAAAGTTATGATTTCACTTTTTTTTTAACCTGTAAGATAGTATTAAGTTTTACAAATAAATTTTATATCATTAATCTGAGGGCTATTAATTTCGCATAATGTATGAAAAATTTTAACTCGTTATAAAAGTAAGAATTATCATAAATGCATAAAAATACATATAATAAATTCGATCTCTTAAAATTTAATTTAATTAATTATTATATTTATGTAACATGAATTGAGGCGAATAAATAAACCACATTTAATTTTTTTTTTAGAAGAGCTTTAATTCTAAATACTTTAAAAGCGTACTTATTTAATGAATAGGAACCAGCATATCAGATACATAATGTATAAAGAAAACTTCAATTGAATCAGAAATAATAATCGCTAATCTTATCTAATTTTCCTTACCCCTAATCCCGTAATTCTACCTAATTTTAATACATCAATCTATAAATCAAATTAAATTAACCAAATGAATTTAGCTACAATATGCCGGTATTTATATTTTTCCGTTATTACTTTTTGCATATGAACATTTACAAATCGTTTTTTATTTGTTTAAAATATTTTAAAATAATTATTTAAATAAAAAATAATTCAACTTTTTATATTAAGTTCATTTTTCTTTTTATATTTCTCTTATCTTTAAATTTTTATCATATAAAAATCATTCATTCATCCATAATCAAATCTCAATTACAATACAAATACAATATAAGAAGTACCGTATCATATTTGATAAAGGTCATTTTGACACACATTTTGAATAATTTAAATTTTGACATTTAAATTCATTTCAATAACGTATTATTTTTTTTTTTTGTTTTAATAGTTTGCAACATCGCCGTAAATTTATGAAATAAATAGCTGAAAGTTTTAATTAGAACTTATAATTTTTAAAATTTAAATTTATAAAATGATATTCCATATGGCAAAGAAAATATTTTGTGTTCATCCAACGTCAATAAAAAATACACGTATTTATGTATGAGAAAACTCGGAAATTCCAAAATCAGAATAAAACCTGAATTTATAAAATGTATGTATGTAGGCATTCAAACAATTTTTTAGCAAATGAAAATTTAAAATTTCTATTCGAAAGTAGCCATTCAACACAATTACTATTGATAACGAAATAAAATAAATTTTAGTCAAAACTTTCAATATTTAACTAAATATATTAACTAAAAATTTCTAATAATTAAAATAGAAATATAATGTAGATTATAGAATATTTTTATATTCACACACCCCTGACTTTTTCTGACAAACATCAATTATCCATTGATAATTGATACTTGTCAATCGATTTTTGCAGAAATTATCATATCGATTATAAAATATCAAACGTCATTGTAAAACCGACATTTCAATTGTCAATTTGATTGATGCTTGATTAAAGTTATCAAATATCAATTATTCAGTCAAATTTGATGAATTTGATATTTTATTTTAAAAAATTAATACAAAAATGTAAATATTTTTATTTTAATTTGTTAATATAATTTATTTTAATTGATTTTACTTTTATAGGAATAAAGTTGTAAGCAACAAAAGACAATTAGCTAAATTGGTTAATTTAATGAAAATGAATCCAGATATTGCGAAGGGTATATGCTCAAAAAATGCAGCAAGGGGAAGATTGGAGGAATTTACAGTAGAATTAAATAGTTTGGGTCCACCAGAACGTGATTGGGATAAATGGTTAAGAGTATGTGTATTTTATTAGGGATAAAT
This sequence comes from Argyra leucocephala, assembly GCA_963942445.1. Classification (NCBI taxonomy): domain Eukaryota; kingdom Metazoa; phylum Arthropoda; class Insecta; order Diptera; family Dolichopodidae; genus Argyra; species Argyra leucocephala. Next base: position 209,054,303 of record OZ012677.1, on the reverse strand, counting down.
GGATACAATTTTCCTAAATTTTATGTAATTTTTCTAAATATTTTAGGTGTGGATGGATTTGAAATGTAAAATAAAAAAGAAAAAATCCAAAATGGAAATGGCCGCAAATGATGTTAACCCAAATAAAATATACCATTTTAGTGATTTAGAGGAAACTGTGGTTGAAATGATGCAATGGGATACATCCATCAATCAATCTGGCAATGAAATAGGCTTGGAAGAGGTGAATTGTAACGATTATCAAATTAAAATGGAAGAAAATGAAATTCATATCATGGATGTATTAAATGACGAATCAGTAACCGAAGACTCTGAACGACCGAAATTTAAGATGCCACGAAAAGATGAACCTAATCAGAGATTAAATTTGCTAGAACAACAAACTAATGCTCAAAAACATTTTTATGAAAATATTAATTTACACATGACGGACATAAAAACCAGTCTTAAAAAAATGGAGGAATATACACGAAAAATGTTTCATCAAAAAGAAGAAATTCTCAAACTTAAAAGAGAAAAATTTAAACTTTATAAGAAACACATCGAATCTAAGGAAAGAGATAGGGCCGGAAAATTGAATATAAAAACCGAACCAGAGTAAATTTATGAATAAATATATACAGTATTTAAACTATGGTTGTCATTTGTTCTAATTTTAATCAGAGAATGAAAAGTTAAGTTAAATAAATTATATATACCTTTTTATTTTTAGTAAATAAAATTTTTAAATTGAAAATAACAATAAAATAAAAGTTACATAAATTTTAACTAATATCTTCAGATTTATTTTGCTTTGATGAATTATCAGTTTCGTTAGTTGGTGATTCTAAAGTAATTGTAACTGGTCCATCATTTTGTATGTGAACTTGCATATAAGCACCGAATTTTCCATCTAAAACAAAATAATATTATAATATGTACTCGATTGAAAAGAATTTGGTTTTGTTGTTTTGTCACCTTTGATTTTATCAGCATTATAATTTGTACCTAATTTTTGCAAAAAACTATTGTAAAGATTTTGAGCAACAGGTCCTTGCATTGCCATATGAAAATCTGGTTTATTACCTTTTAGTCTATGATAAAGTGTAAATTGACTAACACATAAAATTTCATGATTCTCTTCTTTAACACATTTTTGCCAACGTTTTCCAGCAGAATCTTCAAATAAACGAAGAGCTAGTAATTTTCGAACCCTAACATGAGAAAAATAAGTTCGTATATCTCTGTATCGATAATGTTATAAACATACTTACATATAATCTACATCTTTTTCTGTATCATTTTGACAAATTCCAACCAAAACACATAACCCTCTGCCAATGCTGCTTATTAGTTCATCGTTGACTTTGCAAGTGGAAAAATGCGTAATGTTTTTCAGATATTTATATAACATTTAGTTCATTTAAATATTCAGTGTACTTACCAGTGACTTTAGCGGATGTTACTCTTTGAATTACAGCCTTCATTTTTGTCAGGATCAAAAAGAAAATTGCATCAATATTTCTAAAATGTTCTTTATTTTCAATTTGTTTACATTTTTTATTTTTTTTTTCTTTTACTTTTAGGTGTCAATTTAATTGCCCGGTGAACAAGTATTAAGCACACTTTGTGAATGCCTTTATATTTGATAACTGGTAGTGACATCTGATGGTAATAAATTTTTAAGGGATATAAAATTTTATTGAAATGTCATATTTTCTATTTGTTTCGTTTGACAGATTTCTTTTAATAAATAACAAAACACGTGAAGGTGTTTTATAAAATTTTAATAATTTTTATACGAATATTTGTGTAAAAATTATTAATAATGCGTATTGAAACGTGTTATTTTTGTTCAAGTAAAATATATCCTGGTCATGGATTACATTTTGTAAGAAATGATTGTAAGGTAAGTCGAAAATTAATTTATATTTTAAACATTTAAATTACGCATAAGAATGCTAAAAATATCTCGAATACTGCCCAGGCATTACAGTTTGCATATACATACCTACAATAAATTTAAAAACATTATGAAATTGCATATATTCGTTTCAAATAATGTTTAAATTACATTAAAATGTACTTTATATTACTTTGAACAATAATTTAAATTTTTTTTTGTTTTTAGGTTTTCAAATTTTGCAGAAGTAAATGTCATAAAGCATTTAAAAGGAAGAAGAATCCACGTAAAGTACGTTGGACTAAAGCTCACCGAAAGGCAGCTGGTAAAGAATTATCAATTGATCCTAGCTTTGAATTTGAGAAACGTCGTAATTTACCAGTAAAATATAATCGTGAATTATGGCTCAATACAATCGATGCTATGAAAAAGGCTACTGAAATTAAAGAGAAAAGACAAACACATTTCGTTATGCAAAGACTTCGCAAAGGACGTGATATTGAAATTCAAATGGATGTTAAAGATGTTCAAAGGAATATGGCATTAATTAGATCACCAGCAGCTGGTCTTAAAGAACGTAGAGCTAGAGAAGCTGAACAAGAAGCAGCATTGATGGAAGAGGATGAAGAAAAGATCACTTATGTTGATGCTAGAGAATTAGAAAAGAAATTAGAAGAAGGTGGAATGGAAGCTGATCTTGAAATGATGGCTGAATCTTAAATTATATATTTATGAATATGCTTAATTACACATTATAGAATCATACTATACATACAAGATTTTAATAGATCTGTTTAGTTTTACGAAAGTTTGTTTATAAATTTTCCTAAATGCTTTGTATGTAGGTATGTGCAATTATAATAAAAAGAAAAAAAAATTAAAAATATTTAAATATGTATCATGAAATGTACAACAAACAGTTACCGAATTGTGTATTCATGTTAAATCCACCCTTCAGTAAAATTTAAAATAAAATTTGTAAATTTTAAATTGTGTTTTATAATTTAGAAAGCTTTAACCACATATCAGGGTCTTTTAATTCCGTATCAACATTTCTATTAAATTGTTATAAAAATGAAATTAATCGGGTAACTAACATTGAACTTGAACACTTTTTGGTTTTATATTAAGAGATTAAGAATCACAAAAACGTAAAATAATTTTCATTATTTGTTTTGTTTTCAAAAATGTTTTCTATTCTCTGCAAAGTATATTTATATTTATTTTTCTTTTGAGTAAATTTACCTTTGTATTTCATAAGCTAATTGGATTAGTAACCTTTTTGCCATAAAAATTCAGAATTTCTCAATTTTTTAATAGAATCTGACAGTTTTTATTTACAACTTGTCGAGAAAACAACTGAAATTTAAGGATAACATGGATATTTTAAAGAAAAGTAAGATTTTATTTATTTGTTTAAGTATCTAATAATAATAAAATTGTAATTTATGTATTTATTCATTTATAGAAAACATTTCGAAAATATTTTCTATAATAATTGCCATTTCAAGTATTTTGTTTGTGTTTTGGAAGAAATTTTTAAATGAAAACATACCAAATTTAGTGAAAAATATAAATGAACTGAATACAATGGAATTTGATTATATCATAGGTGAAAATGAATTTGAAAATTTATTTATTTTTAATTTGAAATTAATAAATTACAGTTGGAGCTGGTACATGTGGTTCTGTTGTTGCTTCAACATTAGCTGAAAAATCAAATTATACAGTTCTATTGATTGAAGCTGGCCATACATTTAATTTATTGACATCAAGTGTTCCAATTTTTGCTACTCTACTACAAAAATCTAAAAATGATTGGAATTTATTAACGGTACCACAAAAATACTCATCAAAAGCTATTTACAAACAGGTGAATTATCAGCTTTGTTCACTCACTATTACTGATTAATCAACATTATTCCACTCAAATAATTTATCTTATTTTGAGGTTGCGCTTTAAAGAAAAATTGAAGAATAATTTTATATTCTTAAATAAATTTTAGAGCACGTGGTAACTTTTTACATACGTAAATATAAAATTAACGTGACTTGGAATAATAAACATATAATTATTTTGAATTCATATAAAAACATCGAATGTTTATGCAATTAAAAAAAAACAACGTATGTACATTACATACAAGCAATACAAGTCTCCGGCTTTTGAGTTTATTTATTTCAAACACTTGTATAGCTTTAATTTCGTTTGGTGGTTACGATTAATTTTATTTTATTTAACGGGAATATGTGCTTTTAAAATCAAATCCTTTATTAATCTCTAGAACAAAAATTAACCCAACATACACATATTATATAACAACATAATAAATACTTTATATAACTACATTGGTTTCCCTATACAAATATAAATTTTAAATAAATTCTATCATTCCTTCTTCTCACAGTTCAAAATAAAATTCAACATCTATTTGAAAATCATTAAACTATTTTAGTCTGTTCAGCAAACCAAACTTTTTTATTACTAACTAAAATAGTACTCATAATTTCGAATTATCGAATTTCAAATTTAACATTTTATTTTAATGTGTGTTTTTGTATGTACATGTACATGTATATTTTCTCTATATTCTATACCATTAATTTTCTATTTTTTACATATTATTTTCTTTTTAATTTTTATATAGCGACAATGCTTACCTCGTGGTAAAGGACTTGGTGGTTCTTCTCAAATGAATTTTATGTTACATTTTTCTGGATATAAAAAGGATTTTGATAAATGGCAAACACTTAAATTAACCAACTGGGACTATGAAACAATTCGAAATTATATATATGAAGATGATAATTTTAATAAGTCACTTTTACATCACTCACCACCAAAGAAATTAAATATTTGGAAAATGCCCATTAATTTTTCTAAGCTATCACAAGCTTTTGATAAAGCTCGAATTGAATTCAATGAAAACAATTTAGATTTTCAATTAACAGAATATACACTCAAAAATGGATTAAGATCAAATGTTTATCAGAATTTCTTAAGACCAAGTTTTAATTATGGAAATTTAAAAATTTTAACAAATGCTGTTGTTGATAAAGTCAATTTTGATGAAAACAAACGAATTACAGGAGTTAATATAAAAATTAAAAATGGTAATGAATTAAAAACTTTTTCAATTTCAGCTAAAAAAGAAATTATTATTTCGGCTGGAACTTATTTAACACCAGGAATACTTCAAAGATCTGGTATTGGATCAAAAAGTTTAGAAAAAATTGGTATAAAAATGATTCATGAATCACCAAATGTTGGTAAAAATCTTTACGATCATATGACTTTTCCATTATTTGTTTCAATTGATAAAATTGCTAGTGCTACAATTGATAAGATTTTAAGTATAAAAGAAATTTGGAAATATTTAACCACTGGCGAAGGATATTATAGTAGTTTTGGTGTAATTGGTACAATAATTTCATTGAATGATTCATTTGGTATAAATATATTTGGTGCTGGGAGTGTTGATGAACGATTTTTAATGACAATATCAAATTTTAAACAAGATTCATTCAGATCAATATTTCCAATGTATTATAATACAAGTCAAGAAGGTTTTGTTTTACTTACAACTTGTTATCAATTAAAAAGTCGTGGTACAGTACAAATAAATAGTTCTGATCCATTTGATCCACCATTAATTAATCCGAATTATTTAAAAGATAAATTCGATATTGATTGTATAATAAAAGGAATACGAACTGCTGTTAAAATTATTGAATCGAATTCATTTAATCATTTAAAACCAAAAATACATTGGGCTAAAAATGTACAATGTGAAAATTATGGTCCAACAGAAAATGATTTTATAACTAATCAGCCAAATGATAAATATTTAGAGTGTATGATAAGAGAGGTTGCATTAAATTCACATCATCCTGGTGGTACATGTGCAATGCAATCAGATTCACACAGTAGTTTTGGACCATTAGATCAAGATTTAAATGTAAAAGGTGTTAAGGGTTTAAGAGTTGTTGATGCAAGTGTCTTACCAACACCTATTTCGGGAACACCAAATTCTGTTTTAATTGCAATAGCAAAAAAAGCTACTCAGTTAATTTTAGAATAATAAAATTTTATTTATTTGATGTTAGTTCTTAAAATACGATAAAACAGAGCAAATTTGGACAATGTTTTGCCGTTACAATTTTATGTGATAGTATTTAAGAGATTTATTTCTATTTTTGTTTTGTTATATTTTAAAATAAAATAATTATTTTTGATTTTGAGTATATATTTTGAATTTTATTAAATTTAAGTAATGGTTATTTCAAAAGTTATTAATTTAAATTCAATTATGACTAAGAATTACTATTTTTTTAAATGTTGTAAATTCCTTTGATGAATTTCGAAATTTTTGTTTTTACATACATACATCCATACATACATTTAATGATTAATTTTATTTATTGCAATTGCAAATGATGAATTTGAAATATTGCCAATTATTTTTTTTATTTATTTACTTATGTTAATTTAATTTATAGGGTGTTTTAAATGTTAAAAAAAAAAAAAAAAAAAAAAAACGCACTATTAAATTTCTTTTAATCGAAATTGAATTAACTTTTAACGGAATGAATTGAAATTCATCAAAGCTTTACAATTCAAATTGATTTAAGTTCACCCACAGCTATATCGAATTACATATTCACCATATTTTGTATTCACCTGACCTTATTTGATAGATATCCTGTAGGAATGAACAGTTATGTTATAAAATGTAATCAAAAAATTTAATCGTTCAAATTGTATAGAAATATATAGGTGGTATACACATGTAGATACATACATAACTGGCATACAAACAAGAAAAAAAAGAAATACGGTCATATTTTTACGAAATGACCCCAAATACGATCTTGGGGTAATTTCAAATCAACGAAATGGAATAACATTTTTTATTCTACGTAAATTATCTATGTTATATATGGTAATAATTTCTGTTATAATAAAGTAATAATAATGAAAAAAATATGTATAACTATAGTTGAATACATAGGTTAGTTAATTTTAATAGAAAATTGTTAAACAAGTTGAATTTAATAGATAAATTGGGTATTTTACTTTTAAACGTAAACGTACAATTATCAAAATATTGCATGTATCTTGAGAGTATAAGATTTACGAAGCGAAGCGTTCACACTAAGTGGGCATAAAAATTAACAAGTGAAGCGTTGCGGTATTTTGAGACGTTTTTTGCACTATGTATGTTTCACTAATTATTTGATCACCCATATTCTGTTAGACCCATCTCGTGAGATCGCGTCAAAATATCTCTGAAAAGATAGTTTTGTATTCTGTTAGACACCACAGACGCGATAGCCAATAGCCGCGATGGCAAATGTCAAATTTTTTATCTCGTCAAAATTTGTAAACGATAGAGTATCTCGCCAAAGTATTTTTTGTTTTTTTTTTTTTATCAAAAAACTGAATTAAATAAATAAATTGAATAGATAAAATAGTTAAATAAAGATTAATAAACAATTTTTCATTATTGTTTTTGCGTTATTATTAAAATTGTGTTTTTGTTTTGAAAAAGAAAACCATCTTTACTTTTACTGTTTTACTACTGTTTATGTACTAAACTAAAAAATATTTAAAACATAAATATATTTATATTTATTTTTTATTTAAAAAATATTTTCCCCACTAATACTTTCCAAACATTTTATAAACCATATTTTGTTCATATACCAATAATTTTTTTTGACAGAAATGCATATTCAGCGAGACGAAACGAGATAAATTTTTTCTTCTCGTCAACGATGGGTCTAAGAGAATATGGGTGGATTGGATATGTCATTATTATTTTATAACATCAATCTAGCTGGTTGGCGGTCTTCCTCTCTACTTTTTGTGTCTCACTTCGTCTTAATTAACCTTACTTGTTATCATTTATTCTTGAAACATCACCTACATAATTTCGTTTTAACTTTTATTATTCGTTTTGTAAAATCATTTCTTTACCTTATAACCAACTTAAAAATTTTATTTATTCTTGAGATTTCCAATATCAATCGTTCCATGGAATTCTGAGAGATAATTGATAAATTCGCATAAAACAGCTAATGCGAAGGTATTTTACATAACGAAATGCATCAAGAAAAAATAAAAAAATATTTTAGAATAAATAAAGGATTAAATATTTAATAAGGATAAATATTTTAGAATAAAACCAAAATTAAATTCAGTTAAAATTTTTTTTATAATTTTATTATTTTCATAATAAAATAAATCCATTATTGGTGGCAAAAATAACAAAAAACAAAAATTTATTTTACTACAGTGTATATTACAGACTACAGATTTACGAACAGGATACGTTCTGTCAAAGTGTACGTATATCGAATATTCGTAAAGCGAGCCCAATATTTTAGAATAGCATTCTATTGAAAATAAATAGATACGTTCCAGAGATTGAAAATATTTGTAAAAAAAAAAAATAGAATTTGATATTACATATTAACCCTTTACCGCCGGTTGTACTATATATAGTACAGCAAAACAGGGTGTACAAATTAATTTTTTTTTCTGAAACTAATTTGATTATTTTAAGCCAAATTGTTGTGAATTCTATTCTTAAAGAATGTGCCAACACTTTTATTTGCATAAGTGTCAATTTTATTCATTAGAAAATGTGTGTTTTTTTAGAAATTACAAAATAATGTACCTTTGACCATAAAATTATTAAAAATTGTTATTAAAATTTTAAATTGTTTTATAAATTAAATTGAAAAGTGTTAATTAAATAAAAACGAAAATAAAGTGAATGTTAATTAAAAATTATTAATAAATTTAGTTTGGTGTACTATATAAAGTACAACCGGCGGATATGGGATCAAAATAATATGAATAATTTCATTTTATTGCATATATCAATATTTCAAAATTAATTATTGTTCTTTTTATGTGTTTAAGACTAATTAAAAGATTTACATTATTTATTACTACGTTTTACTAAAACTATTATACCTTCTAAGCACTATTTCAACAATAATATTGGGAATTGGATTGGGAATAATAAGTTATATATAAATGACAGACTTAATGATGACTTAGGTTCTATTTAAAAGTGGAAACATTCAGCTAAGCAGTTCATTCGAGGAAAACCTGTTCGATTTGGATATAAGAATTGGATGTTATACAGCTCTTCTGGTTATTGCTACAATTTTGATGTATATTACGGAAAAAATGATGAAAATAAGCGGTTGATTCCGCTGGGTCCAAAAACAGTAACTGATTTTTTGAAAATGATACCAGAACCAACTAAACATTGCGTATTTTTCGACAATTTTTTTACTACTCATGCATTGATGAAACTCTTAAAAAACATGAATTTTCGAGCAACAGATACCATTCGAGAAAATCGTTTAAAAAATTGTCCATTTGAAAAAAATAAAACATATAAAAATAAACCTCGTGGCACATTTGATTATAGATATGATAGTACAACCGAATTACTTGCTGTGCAATGGATGAATAATAGCGTATGTTCAATTTTAACAAATTTTGATACCGTGATACCATTGCATCACGTAAAATGTTGGTTCAAAGTAGACCGTAAAAAAGTACAAATTGGTCTACCAAAAGTGTATGCAACATATAATACAAACATGGGAGGTGTTGACAACGCTGATCAAAATATAAATTCGTATAGAATTGCTATCAAAGGAAAAAAATGGTGGTGGGTAATTTTCACATATCTAATCGATTTAACAATGGTAAATTCATGAAAATTGTACATTCAATCACGAAATAGCAATGACGAATTTTCATCTCAGCTTTATTTTCGGAGGTCTATAGTACGCATAATATTACAAGAAGCCAGAGCAAGCACTTCTATAATCAAAAAAAGGAACCCTTCTTCATCAGTAGAAAAAGAAAAAACTCAACATGTTTCTCAAAAAATGCACACTCAACTTAGATGTGTCGTGTGTCATTTAAGAAGAATGTACTCTTGTAAAATATGTAGAAAAACATTATGTATAAAAAGAAAAGGCTTTGCAGAATATCATATGTAAAATTTGAATGAAAGAATTTATGTTTTATGATGGTTATATTCTTCACAATAAAAATAAATAAAATTAACATAATTATTAGATTTTTATTTTTTCATTCTTATAAATTTTTTCATATTGATTTTTGCACCCATATCCCGCCGGTTGTACTATACAAAGTAGAGGCCGGATTTGGCGGGACTATCACCACAAAACTAATTTGTAATTCTTGGCCTAAAAATAGACTACTCTCAAAAATTCATCACGATCGTACAACGGCAAACTGGTAGCCGGCGGTAAAGGGTTAAGAAAAAAATATTAATTATAAATGTTATATTTAATCTGATGTGTCGTATTAGCTCTCGTCTCAGTCAGTAGATGATGGTTTATCTGAACTAGCACTTAAAATAGATTCTACTTCTTCTTATTTTATCTTGATTATTTTTGATTGTGCAAAACAGTTGAAGTAGCGAGACCAAAAGCTTTTCCCCTCCCCCCATATTTTTAATTAAATTTTTTGAAAAAAATAAACTGGTGGTGGTATCAGGAATTTTAATAATAATAATCAAATAAATAATACACTAAAGCAATACAACAGTTTTTATTTTATTCAAATATTGTCAAAAAATCGGTATTTGTTCAAAAGACCAATAAACGATTTCGTTAAGTAAAATGAAATTATCCGTTTTCCTTTTTTTAATTTAAGTTAATTGTTGTTAGTATTTTTAGTTAATCATTTTTTTTTTTTTATATATATTATATTATTTATCTGTGACATAATGAAATATTGCTGAATTGAACCATATGAGTAGATTTTAACCGCCTAAATAACATTATCTCATCTATAAATTGTTTATTTATATGTAAATAAATTTGTTTACAATCAAAAAATTTAAAATGTAACGAATTTTGTGCCAAATTTTCATTTTGAAAGTATACAAATTTAACCAGCTGATTGAAAGACATTCACTATATATAGATAGATTCTTTAATGGATAGCTAATGATATTTTGGCACAAGTTTAAAGAAGTTTATATGCACACATAAATATGTATGCGCATTAAATTTTTCTTTTAATCATTTCAAGTGTGCATGCAGCATGTGCAATGAATATTTTTCAAATTTATCTTTACAAAATGATTACAAACATTAATATTGTATATGTATACTATATAACTACATATATTTTTTATTGAACATTTGTACATAATACGGATACATATATGTATATTTGTAGGTGGAATTCATTCAAGAATATTTATAAATGATAGATAGAAAAACTTTGAACTTGGACTTGATTTTCAAATACTAATTAATTGTATGTAAATAAAAATGTATTAAAAAAAAATTTATAGATACCTAAGTAATTTTTTCGTTTTTTTTTTTTTTTTTTTTTTTATTTTTAGGAAGAGAGTTTTCTTTCTTGTTTCTTTTTAGAATTTATGCATCAATATAAAAAAAAAAAACATAAAAATTATTTAAATTAGATAATTTTATATCAAGGTTGATAAAATCTTTTTTAATCTCATTTTTTTGTATTTTAAAGTTTTAAATTGAACAATCAAGCAATTTAATACAGACAGCCATTCAAGAGTCGGATTTGTTTTTTTAATCTTAAGAAACTATTTTTTTTTTTTGCTTTTTTTATTAATATTTATTAAAAGTAATTTTTTTATTAAGCAGTGATTGGTCATTTTTATACATATATTTCCTATTTTCTGAATACATTTTAATAGGAGTGTGATGCTTATTTTATTAAGATTGTAGATTGTATAGTTTCAAGGCATAAAAAAAGAAATAAATATGTCCGGTTTAATTTAATAAAGATCGTTATTGTTTTATTGTTGTATATATAATAATATTTTATATACATAGCCGAAGGTTTCAGATGCTAACTCTAGCATTATTTGCTATAAAGTGAATGTAAATTCAATTTGTTATTATATATGTAACTATTATATATACATAATAGAGATGTACTTAAAGTGCTAATTTTACTACTTTAATTATAAATTTAGTTAAATCTTGGATAAGGCAAAAAAAAAAAATTCTTAGCTTAAAAATGTATACTGTTACCGTTTTTTTATACGCTACTGTACCTACTCATACACAATATTATTTATATGTAAGATAATAAACTGACATCCATGCAATGGTTCTAATATATTGTCAAATAGCCTTGGACATTTATGCTCTACTTATTCTATTTTATCTTACTCTGCCTGAATATACCCATCACATTTGAAGATTGCGCATGTTAACCCAATTTTCAAAAAAGTCGGCAAAATCGATCCCTCTAACTACGCGTACCTATATGTATAATAACGATAGTTTCCAAATTGATAAAGGTCTTAATAAACAAGAAGCTGACCAAATATGTAGGCACGATACGGATCTAGATCCCACAGTTGATTTTATGATTGTCATGCTTACCTTTAACGCTCTTTTTCTAACCTTCTTTCCCCTCCCTAGACAAACGTACTAATCGGGACAAACAGATTTTAGCCTGGAAAGCAACATTTAAAAAATCTGATTTTTATAGAATTCATAAGTATTAAAAAAGAAATTTTGTTATTGCGTTCTGAATAGAGTAAACACAAAAGAAGAAGAGCATCTTACATTTATGGCGTAATTGGTTATACCGGGTGTTCCACACCATGCGTATCAGCTTTTTAAGAGGGGAAGAAGCCGTTATTTTAAAATTTAGAAAAAAGTTTTTTGAACTAAATCGAGGATGCTCTATCGATTGGTGGTATTTTCAACTTTCGGAAAGGACCGAAAATCGGTTTTTTAAGATAAAAAATCGCCAAAATTGGCCGAAATCGAGATTTTTAAATGATATTTTTAATGCAAATTCAGATTCTACGACAAAAAATAAGGAAATTATGTTAAATGATTTTTTTTTTCGTTTTCTTAGTATTTTTCGTCAAAATTAATAACAATAAAACAAAAATGCTCAATATTTTCCTTTGGTAAACTAAAATTAATGATAATCAATTTTATAAATTAATTTGCTTTTCATGTTATCATATTTTTTATCTCAGTTTTGGGTTCCTTTGATACAGCCATACTTGCATCGCACAAGGATAAGAATGTGGCTTCTGGGCTCGTGCAAGAGAGCTTAAACAATATCGAATTATGGTTGAACAAATGGAAGATTAAAGCCAATGAAACTAAGTCTAATCACGTTACGTTCACATTAAGGAGGGGTACATGTCCTACAGTATTTTTAAATAGTAATGCTGTTCCTCAAACAGAAAGTGTCAAGTATCTTGGAATGCATCTGGATCGCCGTCTGACCTGGAAAAAGCACATCTACACAAAAAGAATCCAACTAAGCACAAATTTCAGGAAATTATATTGGCTTGTCGGTAGAAGGTCTCAAATGACACTGGAAAACAAATTGCTGATATATAGGATGATACTCCAACCAATATGGACTTATGGTATACAATTATGGGGAACAGCCAAAAAAACTAATATTGAAATATTACAACGCTTCCAAAATAAGGTACTGCGAGCTTTAGTTGATGCACCTTGGTTTGTGCCAAATTACATAATACACAATGATTTGCAAGTGTCGACGGTCCAAGACGAAATTCACCGACACAGCCAGAGATATCGTGCTAGATTAAATAGGCATCCCAATGTAATAGCAAGTACACTTATGAATATTACACAACATACAAGATTACAACGAAATACACCAGGAGATCTGTAGAAATTTCTTGACATTATTATCAATATATTTTTTATTATAAATTAAGAAATTACTTTTATTGGATTGTAATTTCACATGTCTATTATTAACTAAGTCAGTCAAAAACACATTCACTTATTGTATTATTTTTAATTAACATACAGATTGTGAATAAAAAAACAAACAAAAAAAAAAAAAAAATGTTATCATATTTTTTATCTCAGTTTTGGGTTCCTACAAGGTTTAAACAAAACAAAAAAAAAACAAAAAAAAAATTAAAAAAAAAAAAAAAAATTACTTAACAAAAGTTTCTTATTTTTTGATGTAGAATCCGAATTTGCATTAAAAAGTACCCATTTGAAAATCTCGATTTCGGCCAATTTCGGCGATTTTTGATCGTAAAAAACCGGTTTGCAGTCCTTTCCGAAAGTTGAAAATACCACCAATCGATAGAGCATCCTCGATTTAGTTCAAAAAACTTTTTTCTAAATTTTAAAATAACGGCTCCTTCCCCTCTTAAAAAGCTGATACGCATTGTCTGGAACACCCGGTATACAAATTCTTCTCTAAATTAAAAATTTTCATACATACAAATTATGTTTCAAAGTCTATATGAGTATTCTGATCCAGAGCATGCATATCAGCTTTCTAAGAGGTGAAGAAGCCGTTATTTTATGCTCTATCGATTGGTGATATTTTCAACTTCCGGAAAATACCGGAAATAGGTTTTGTAAACCGGAAATTCGTCAAAATCGAGATTTTCAAATGGGAAGAGGTACTTTTTGATGCAAATTCGGATTCTACGTCAAAAAATAAGAAACTTATATGTAAAATAAGAAGTTTAAAATATCACCAATCGATAGAGCATCGTCGATTTACCTATTAAAGCTTTATTTTTAATTTTTAAATATAACGGCTCCTTCCCGTCTTAAAAAACTTATACGCATGCTTTGGACAACCCGGTATGTGTATACATACATAGAATGGGTTGAATTTTGATCAATAGATTACTCCAAGTGATTCGCATTGATATGATCAAAACAAAATGTAGCAGTGGACTTTTACGAAATTGTGTTGTTATCCTATTGTCGGTAACTTACGTAAATAAGGTTTTATGGTTCTAATTTTAAAATTGGCTATTTCTTGCTATTTCTTTGATACAGTCAAATGAGATTCTTACTTGAATAGATTACCTTTTTTTTGTTGATGTTTTTGTAATAACTCTATAATATTTTTATTCATTACGCTCTGAATAGCGATCCTTAAACGGAAGGAAAAGGATAGAGCTAAATTGAATAAAAGTTTATATCGATCCACTAAACCATAGTGAAAAAGATAATATCAACCTTTTATTTCCTACAATTATCAGAAAATGTAGAATACATACAAAATTTAAAACTAATTTAATTTTTGATTGAAGATCTGCGTCAATGAATGCATCATTGAAATTATTGTCATATAGTTGCAGTCAACCAAATGCAACATGACATAGTGACTAATTTGTTCATTTTAACATAATAATATTAAATTATTAATAATAATGTGCCATTAAAAATAAATAGGTGAAAAATAAAAATTTCCTACATTGTATTTTATATAGATAATAATTTAAAATTTTTATATTAAGAAATTAATTTCACTTTCAAATAACCATAATGAATAAAATTACCAATTATATCTGGCTATTATTCATTTTATGTATTTTTTTTTTTTTGTTGTTGCTTAAATTATTTATTTACATAAAGAGTTTTTTCAGAATTTTTGAATGGAATTAACAACGTCGAATAATGTAATTCAATTTGTATATGAAGTATTCGTGGGGCCTAATTACTAAATACCTAATATGGTAAAAACTTACCTATTATGATACGTAAGAAATTTGCGTTGTATCATGTTTGCCTATTATTTTACTTATTAAGCATTAAAAGCAATTATAGCACTACAAAATGATAGACATACGAAATTAGACTGCTACAAAAAGTACTATTGTACTGGGGATACAGTTATAAGGATACAGCTACAAATACAAGATACATCTATCAAATTAAAATATTTTTTTTAATTTCGAATCTAAATAACTCCTTAAATCACATGTTTAACAAATATCAAATGTATATCTGTTTCTTTATTTTCTTTTTGTACTCGACTCGAGACCTCGACTTTGTCAATTGGAATTTAAAATTATTTTTTAGTTTGTATTAATACATAATAGGCTACATGTACATATGTATGTAAACAAAATGAAAAAATGTCCTTTGATGACAAATTAATAATTAAATATTTGAAATATTTATTAATTAGGAATAATGTTTCCTTTTTATTTTAATTTCACAATTGAAAATTCGAAATTGTTCGAAATTTTTTTTTTAATTTTACATTTTGTGTGTGATTGCATTTGTTGAAGCGACCGTTCTGTAGCAGTCTAATTTTCTATCTGTAACTGTAGCCCTATATAATCCTTTTTAATGGTTTAAGCATTTTTACGTATACGATTAAGAATTTCAAATTTTTATTAAATGTACTTATACTGACTTTGTATAATGTACAATATGTAAAATGTATAGTAAATAGAGTCAAAATGATCGTCATGATGATCAAAAACTGATGTAGTTATATATAAAAATAATTTAATTTGTATTAGCTTAGAATTTAGATTATCATTAATAATATATGAACTATATCAGTTAAGTCAACAAACTGACTACTGAACTGATACATGTGTACATACATACATACATAGTACACCCTTGCAGCTCTAATATTTATTTTAACATCGAAAACATTTTCTTTAGATTACAATATTAAAATATGAAAACCACAAAACAAAACATTGTTTTTAGTACACACGATTCAAACAAGTGTTCACTCAATCGTACTCAATTCAGAAAATCCCTTTAAATTTCTAAATTCCATCATCAAAACAAAATTCATTTTTATAATTTGATTAATTGAATTATAAAAATTTTGTTTTTGATTTTCATTAATTGCAACGTCCAAACATTTTTATTTATGTTTTTTGGCTAGAAATGGCACAACAAAATTAAGATATTTAAAATAAAATTTTTTATAGATTTCATAAATATGGTTTTATACGTAAGTACATATGCAAATACAGGCATACATATGTATGTAAGTGTGTACATATTTCAGTACTTTCTTAAAATTTATTAATTGCAATTAATAGTATTTAAAATTGTTTAAATTTTCATTGTAAAAATGAAAATTTGTACATAAAGACAGAATTATGCATGTGTAGTATGATGGGTGTTTCAAACATCAGTGCACCAGGTATATGACAAGATTAGATCAAGAGTTTTGGTTATCATTAAAAATAAAATGGAAACTAAGCTATTATGAAGGCGAAGTACCCCAAGTAACACCAATAATGCTTATAGCACGAAAAATTCAAAATAAGCATTATAACTGTCGTATAAGCAACAACTAGCATGATAAAGGCATGACAATTATTGTACAAGCATTATAAGTGTCGAATAACATAATGCTTCAGAAATTGTTTTATAAATGCATTGTAAAAGTCGTTTAATAGCAAGCCGTGCTGTAATTGTGCATTTACTCGACACATACATCAACAATGAAGCATTATAAAGTCGTCACTTTGTAGATATAAGTGTAGTATAAATGCATTATAGCAGTTATATGACTAATTTTGCATGCTTTAAGCATAGTAAATTAGCATTAATGCTTCTATAATGCTATAAATTGTTATTTGGGACTCTCAGTAGATACAGTTTTCCACATTTAAATTAGTCTGTAAAAGCAGTTATAGGATGTTCATTCCATAGACTTGGAGTTATATATAAAAAAAAAAAACATTAGTGGATAAAAATTTCTTACACGAACGCCTCCCCAAGCTACATGAAGGTTCAAAGCTACATAAATTAAATTTTTTTCAAATTTATAAATTCATAAGTTTGTTGTAAGAACTATTTTAGGATAATGAATAAATGTTTTCTACATATACATATATATATATATGTACATAGTATATAGTTTTTGGAAGTCATAATTATGTGAATCTGATTTAAGTAATTTTATTTAGGAACATGACAATTGTACATCAGTTAGGCTAGCGATCGGTTGAAATGGTATCGTGTCAATCCTAATCCTCTATATTTGTTAAATATTTACTCAATTTTTTTGAAAGTGTTTAAGTTTGATTATACTAAAAACCTTTAATACCGGGTTTTGTCATAAACTTCCTTTGGCAAAAAATATTACTCATGTACTGTGTATTTATTATAATTAGTCAAAGATTAGCCAAGCATTGTGTATAAAGTTAGATTTTAACATTTTTCATCCGCAAAACTTCAACCCATTAAAAAACATATATCTTGCTTCAGAATTAAAAAAAAAACATGTTATATGGAGTCTATTCTGCAGAGAAAAATACCTACAAAGTTGTCAAATTTTGATTGGTTGATATTATGGAAGCTGCCCGAGCAGCCAAATTTCACAAGAAGGTGATAATATGTTGACAAATTTTGGTGAATTGTCGACAAAATTTTGTGACAATTTTTGTTGAAAAAAGGTGGTTGGGTTGAGTGTTGACCATATTTGTCACAGTTTAGTTGACAATTTTGTCAACACATTTGTCGACAATTTGTTGATAATTTGTCATCCATTTGTGGACAATTTTGACAACAGTTTGTAAATAATTTGTCATCAATTTGTGGAGGGTTTTTTTTTTTTTTTTTTACAGACAAGACAGTTTTTTTTAGTAAGTTAGAGGTGGATATTTAATAATAAAAACATTTTGTTTTTTATATCTTACATATTTTATTCTATCTATAATTTATTCAATAAAAATAATTAAAAAACAAGTTATATTTCAATTGTTACAAAATTACAAAATTCATTCATATTTTTAAATAAATTTTGTTGTGTTTTTCAAAATACAATGATCAAAACAATACAGATTCTAAAAAGTGTTGAATAGGACCATAGGACTGATGAATTGTTATACTATTACATATAAAAATAAATAAAAAACTTACAAACCTTGTCAACCAATTGTCACATATTGTTGACCAAAAATTGTCATGCCAAATATTTGTCAACATTTTGTCGAAAAAATGTGAGTGGGTTTACAACCAAAATTTTGTAACAAATTTTGTCGCCAAATTGCCATCATAATTTTGACGACAAAATGTGCCAACAATTTTCTGACAATATGTTGACAAAAACTTGTTATGACAATTTTTGGTTACTAGAGTGTGTCTTTTTATCTGCAAATTATTTTTTACTAATACTTTGTTTGTTACTGTGCAGTTTTTTTACTCTGATCTCTAGGAACACAAAGTTACCATAATAATCTGAGCAAAACGAAGCCAATCGAACATAAACATCGGAAAATATTCTTAACAAATATGTTTAGAATTTTATAAGTAAGGGCCTTTCCGAACCTCTCGCACTTTCACTTGATACTCGCACTAAACCTGTCAAATCGCATTTGATTTGTTGTCAAAATTTTAGTGTAGTCTCAAATACACTAAATATCGCAAAACTAAATTTATTAAAACTGAAAATAGAAAAAAAAATTTAGTGCGATTTGACGGGTTTAGTGCGAGTATCAAGTGAAAGTGCGAAAGGTTCG
This sequence comes from Argyra leucocephala, assembly GCA_963942445.1. Classification (NCBI taxonomy): domain Eukaryota; kingdom Metazoa; phylum Arthropoda; class Insecta; order Diptera; family Dolichopodidae; genus Argyra; species Argyra leucocephala. The sequence continues at coordinate 209,035,097 of OZ012677.1, read as the reverse complement.
GAAACGCCCTAAGTACACAAAAAAATAACATATACCTATCTATCTATTTCTTAATTTTAGATAAAAAGCGGACGGTTTATTCTGTCTATTTTTAAATTTTATTTAATTGACTGCAGTTCCTTGTTTATGTAAACAAAATATCTGTCGGTTACTAACGCTTCGTTTTTCCTGAATATATATACAATATTTTACATATATATTCTCTAAAAAAATAATACATATTATACATATGTACATACATATTTATTGAAAGGTCATACGACTAAAACCAAAATATAAAAAATGTTTTTATTTATGAGTTTACTAAACATTTTGCATATAATATTTTGGTCAATTCTAGCTTTTGTTGCCACCATAAAACAAGTGATAGGGACAAACGTTTGAACAAGTTGAATTTTTTGAAGCCGCTGACAGTTTTATGCTACGCTTTCCCAAACCAAGAACCCAGACAAAATTAAGATGATGTTGATAAAGACATTAAGAAGGGAATTTAACAAATACAATCTTGAATTTCCTAATGTTACATATTTCAAATATTTATAGATATATATTCTGTCTATACCTATCCACCACAAATATCTATAATATGTACCTACTAAAATTATATATGTGAAAACCCAAAAAATTAAAATTTAATCCAAACTTTCACTTTTATTGTATTTAATTTTCTCGTTTTCTCACATTCTAATAAAATCTTTGGACTTAAACCAAATTTACACACAAACATAACTCTATCTATATATGCAATATAAAATGTATATATTTTTTTTAATCTCTATGTACATATATAATATTATCTACATATAAATATAAAATAAATTAAATAAATAAGATATGTATATTATTATATAGATTTTTTTTTTTAGATAAATCAAGGAAAAAAACAAACATGTTCGTTACCCTCTCATACATACACGTGAAAATTTATATATTATGTATAATAGTTGTTTTAAATTAAGTAATTGGTAAATTTAATTTACTTTAATTTAAATTTATAATAAAGCTTCATAAATACATAATATTTATTTTCTCTTTACATTACATTGTATTATATATATATATATATTTAAACTACACTTTAAAAATCTATTTAAGTTTCAAATTTATAGAAAAGATTTGATTGATAAGTCTTTATTAACACTATAACGACATAACAATTTATTTATTAAAAAGATAAAAATCTCTCAAAATAGATTTTGCACAATTCCTCATTATAGAATCAATCATACGCAACAAGAAGATGGAATCACTACCTATTTAAAAAAAATCATTTTTTATTTATTTATTGATTTATTTTAACAGTGGATCCTTCTACAGATAAATCTGCGCAGCCAACTTATATGTTATTTTCCCTTTCGAAATGTGGTTTTATGTAGTAATTATTTTGTATATATTTTTTTATATTATTTTTATTAGTTTATACATAATTATTATATCTTTATTAATTATTATTTTATACTATAACCGATGAGCGGTTGTATTGAAAATTACATTTTACAGTTTGTTTTACATTTGGTTTGAACCCGTAGCTCCTCGGTCGTTACATTACAATAATCGAGTGCTTTACCACTCAATTACCGAGGCCACAATTATTTTTTAATGATCGTTATTTCTCTAACGACATCAATGAATTCAAAAACGACAAAAAAAACTATATATGGAAGAACATTAGCTATCAAAGATCGACACATATGTTTTTGATGTGAAACAATTAATATTGAGTTAAAAAATATCAATAATTATAAAAATGATAATAAAATGATAAAGAAATGGTTATACAAGACTCGGCTGCATGTTTGTCATATAAAATATATATTATCAAACATTTTGGAAACTTATACATACCTTTAAAGTTATTGAAATGGTGATGTAGCTAACAGAAAGTTATGTTATGTAGATTTTCTTAATTTCAGTTTTCCAAAAAGAATATAAAATTTTGAAAAGTTTTGAACTAGGATGTTTTAACTAATTGAAATAGTACCGGTTTTCCACCACCCTTCTATATTAATTTATTGTGGTGTAGTATGTTTTTATTCTTAGCTAGCCCATATGCATTCTAAAGGTCAACTCAAATTTTAAATATACCAAAATTTATATCAGTTTAAAAATAGTTACACATAAACTGCATCCTAAAACCATCTAAACTGCATTCCACTAAAAATAGAATTAAAAAAAAAAAAATAAAAAAAAAATTTTTAGGGGCGCTAATTTGGGGGTGAATCACTTACTTAGCTGATGATATTCAATTCAAAGTGAAAAAACAAAAAAAAAAAATATCTCAATTGGGATATTTTGTGCAATTGTGCTTTTTAATATTAAAAATACATTAAATTAAAACTGTAAATAGGTAAATTTTATCTCTCTTAAAAGAGAGTAAAAACATGCATTATTTTTATTATATACATCAGTTAGTTAGTTAGTTTTCAAGGTGATTTTGTTATATGGATAATTGAAAGAACAACAACAATAACAACAAATTTTTTTAAAGAGAAATTCTTATGTACATTTATAGAAATACAAAAAAAAAAAAAAAAAAAAAAAAATTCAAAATAAATCAGAATATTATTTTTATTTAGTGCAATTGTCAAATTAGTGAATATAAATTATTACTAAAATTTAAGATACAACCATACAATAATTGTACTAGTGATCATTCATGATGAGCAGTCAGATTCACTCACTACTCACTATACTCAGACGGGAACGGGATCAGCATTGATCATTTATTTAATTCAACAATTTACTAAAAAAAAATATTTCCCCTTTCGAATCCGAATCTTAGAGAAATTATAAGCAAAATAGTGATTTTAATACATTAATCTTTTAGATCATTATTATTAGTTCGCATCGGAATATCGTCTAAGTTGTTACGTTTAAAATAAAATTAATTTTTTTTTAAAAAATTAACCAACAAGGATTACGCGATTAACAAATAAAAATTTAATTTAATTTGAATGGGAATTGTTGTTAATAATAATATAATATTATATTTAGAAGGGAATAAATTTAAAATAATTTTAAATAAAATATTTAAAAATATTTTACGTATCGGATGGATTTTATTAAATTTAATTTAAAAAATATAAAGAAATTTTATATTTTAATTACATAAGTTTTAAAGATTTTGAAAAAAAAAAAATATATATATATATGTATGTATCTATGTAATATCAATATAATATATGTGAATATATAAATTAAAAAAAAAATAGTGGTGATTTTAAAACAATTAAAAAAAAAAATTAAATTTAGTTTCTGACATAGTTGTAGTTGTTTTTTTTTTTTTGTTTTTTTGTTCAAAATGACGGAAATTGAAGATATTGTCTCGCATATGCAAAGATTTTCATGGCCAGATTATTTAGTTTTTACCATAATGTTATTCATGTGTATTTTAATTGGAATTTATTTTGGTTTTATGCAAAGCAAATCAATGGATGAAGATGATTATTTAATGGGTGGCAGAACAATGATGGTATAATTTTTGTTTTTAATGTTAATTGATTGTAAAATTATTTACTTTTAATGTTTAAATTATTATTGTTTTGTTATACGATACGATATTCAAATTTAATAATTTACATTTTAATTCAGTTCATATCAAATTATAATTATTTATTATTATACTTTTTTTTAATCAAATTTGTCAAACAAATTTGTTTGAAGAAATGTTGAATTTAAATGTAAAAAAGTATATTATATTATTTTTTGATGTAGAATCCGAATTTGCATTAAAAAGTACCTCTTCCCATTTGAAAATCTCGATTTCGGTCAATTTCGACGATTTTTGATCTTAAAAAAACCGATTTTCGGTCCTTTCCAAAAGTTGAAAATACCAGCAATCGATAGAGCACCCTCGATTTAGTTAACAAACTTTTTTCTAAATTTTAAAATAACTGCTCCTTCCCTTCTTAAAAAACTGATACGCCTGCTCTGAACCACCCGGTATATACTCTTAAATTGATAATTTATGTAGATTGTATTAACCCAGAGATGCTAACCTACAACATATCCAATATAGTATTAATTTATTTACTAAACTGAACTGATCTTTGAAAATTATGTATGGTAATAAGACACTAGTATCCGAACAGTTAACATATTTTTTAACTATGAAGGTTAGGACAAATGTTTTAAATGATTTTAAAATTGTTTTTAATAATATTATGTTGGTTAAAAAATAATTAAATATATATTTTTAATTATAAATTATGTTTTTTGAATACCTATATGATAAACACCAGTAGCCGAACAGTAGAATTAAATTTCCGAACACTTTTATTCTACTATTCGAACACAGAATATTTTATAAAATATAGATAGGTACCTACATACTAATAAATTATAGTGAAATAATTATATTTTACAACTACAATTAACTACTAATAATATTGTCTAGAGATAATTAAATGTATAGATTTTTGTTTTTTAATTTTATTAGAATCCAAATGCGAAGCTGAAAATAATATCATAGATAAATAATTTTATAAAATACAGTTACTTTTTGAATTTGAATTTTACAGTTACTTTTTGAATCACTCATCGTCACTGACTCTTTTTTTTTGTACATAGATATGAGTCATTTACAGAATGATTGCGACAATTGGCATACTAATATTATTTATAAAAAAGATTTTCGTATATTTACGGAACTTGGTATTTCGTCAATTTATGAAAGATGATTCAGTTCAGAACTAGCGCCAAAACGTGTAAAATTTATGTATCGCATGCACATCTAATTTGCGATGTTGAAAATTGATATGTGATGGGAAAAGTAATTGAAATCGTGTATAAAATTCACATCGAAAATATAGTGCTGTCATGTCTAGAGATTTTCAAATTTATGTGTTTGACAATTAAGGTGTGTTTTAGCTGTTAAACATTTTAAGTGTGATAAGATTTTGTTGGTTCTAAGGTCTACAGGTTATTCTCACTTATATTTTGTCCATTGCTTTGTATACTATATCAATTTAATATTGTTAAACAATATACAAGACAATGGACAATGTTTTGTCTATTAATATACTGAAAAAAAAAATGTATTCTGACATTTTTGAAAGTTTCACCTCAAAAAAAAAAAAAAAAAATTAAATACAAAAGACTTATCTCTAATAAATTTAGTTGGGTTACAATACAAAAACATTTTAGAATGTTATTCTTATTTTCGTTTTGAAAAATATTAGAACTAAAATACCTAATCAAATTGTTTATTTCTGTAATTTACACTGAATGCAAATATTTTAGTTCTAGCTATTTGTTCTTGATTTACGTTATCATGTATGTTTGAATTTATCAGACCGCACAATATTGATTTGAATAATAGAGTCAGTCAATTTATTGATATTGCACTTACTTATTTGTTTGGCGCTAGTAATCAGGATATATCTGGTTTTACATTTGATATTTTATATTTACAAAAAAAGTTTGATATTCTTCGACATCTCATACCAATTTTTCTTCTTTTTGGGAGATGTTGATGATTCCTGGAGTCAGTACAAAATTTCGTATTTTTCTCCCCAGGACATGCTAAATATCTATAAATCATACATACGACTTAATTTGGAATACAATTCACATATATGAGTCGGTGATGAATCATCAACCGCTTTCAATTTCCTTGACAAATTTTAAAAATGTGCCATTCGTCTTATCAACAATGTGACGTTATCCCGTATACCACTTGAAAACCGTCGTAGTTATTGTTGTATAATTTTCTCTATTTTATAGATATATCGTAGGTTTAGTCACTTTTTCAGACAAAATAAAAACCCTTAAAACATTTCCACCGCCCAGGAGTGCAAATTCCAAGGTGGCTTAAAACGGGCTATGGTAATTCGTTTATAATGAAATTTTCTCAAATGTGAAAGTAGTATAAACTTGCAGTACCGTACTTTAATTAAGCACGACAAGGTGATTCTACCTAACTTACTGTCAAGAACAAAAAAAAAAAAAAAAAAAAAAAAACATATTCCAACAAACGCATTTTTTTAACCCAAAACTATATTTTCATACATTCTACAAAAGTTCAAGAGTAATATTAACAAATTTATTCTGATAAATGAATGACTTTCCCCAATCCTTAAAAAGTAGTGCAAGCTGTGCATTCGTGTATAAAAGTTTCGTTTAAAACCTACACTGTTTAACTTAACTTAAAAAAATAATTTCTACTTTAATTAATATTTATCACTCATATGAAAGCAAAGTAAATATCGCTTGTTTTTCGTAATAATAGTTAATAATTCGTTACAATAATTAACAACAACAACAACAACAACAATAACAACAAAAATAAATAAATAAATTTGAATTATTTAATTAAATTATTAATTTTAATTTTATTTTTTCAGGTCTTTCCAATTAGTCTATCATTGGTAGCCAGTTTTATATCTGGGATAACATTACTGGGCCTGCCAACCGAAGTCTATTCATATGGTATACAATATGTTTATGTTGCTGGTGGTGTTATTCTAATGGGATTAGTTATGGGAATTTTTTATTTACCAGTTTTTCATGATTTAAATATCACATCAACGTATGAGGTAAGTTGACAAAAACAGAAAAAAAAAAAATTAAATTATGTTTCCTAACAATATATGTAATAATTTTTAAAACCATCTAAATAACTTCTAAAATTTACAAATAATATCTATTACGAAAATACGCCCACCTATAAAATATTCGTTTTAATTTTTTCTTCTATTTCAAATTTCATCCCCTAACAATGGTGAATAATGTCCAAATTTTTAACATTATTATTGTGATTGAAAATTTTCTTAAATGACTAATTGAAATTAGGAATGAGTAGGACTGAACTGACTATAATTATTATTAAAGTGTCAAAAGATGATTTTCTGATTTAAATTTTTATAAAATTATCGTGAGAAGTCAATTTTTGGGAATTTTTAATGAATAAATTTTAATATGAATGTGAAAATATAATTTATTATTACTGTATATATGTATTTATATTATTTCATATATACATATATGTATTCATATTATGTATATATGTATTTATATTGTTCCAGATGTACATAAAGTTATTTATGTTGGTTGCAATAGCATAGCTATTGTATATTTTTGTAGAAAATATTTTATTTATTTTTATCTACCAGCTTCCTTGAGGTCCCTTGAGGAAGACATTCACTGTCCAATGAGAGTCGTCAAGGAGCGCATCCATTTATACTTTCGGGCCAGAGCGACTGAAAGGTGGCATAGACTAAATACCTGTGCGACCTCGAGGAAAACGTGGCCCGCGTATAATATTAATAAAACCAAACAACTCTTAACCAGATCCCGCACAGATATAGCAAGAGTAGTAGCCATCAGTACTGGTCACTGGCCAATAGGAAGCCACGCTGCCAAGCTAGGTATTCCTTTCAATCCCCACTGTCGCAGTTGCAAGGATGAGAATGAGGCAGAAACTCTTCAATACTTCCTTTGCAGATTTCCAGCATTAGCTAGAGTCAGACTCCGGACTTTAGGTGAAGCTTTCCTCAGCAATATAGGTTTTATTGCGGAAAGCAAAATAGGAGATCTGATCAACCTTCTTAATCTCACAGGGTGGCTCTAGTACTGAGTCCCTGGGGAGAGTGAAGATAAGAGAACGCCCACCTATAACAACTGACAACATGAAATAGGTCACTCGAGTCGTGGTATCAAAAAGGCACAATTAAGTGCTAATTGGTTTTTCAGAAGTAACTGGAATGGCCACTTCTACCTACCTACCTATCTACCAGCTTGCATATAAACTAAGCGTTTCGGTTCAAAATAATCATAGAAAATTTCACTTACTCAAATTTAATTATCAAATTCAAATAAGTCGAGTCCAAAACACTGAAGAAGTCTACAAGTATGTATGATAAGCATATCAGTAAAATTAAAAGGAAAATATTCGACTATTTTCGACAATTATACAAAACACTTTACTCTAACGCTAGAAAACTAGTTTTTATAAAAAAATATTTACATATTATCTTAAAGAGGGTTGGATTACCCCTAGAGAAAAGCTTTTTATTATACATATATGTAAATTATAATAAACTACTGTGATTTTTATTTTTTATATTTTAATTTGTTTGTAAATATAGAAAACTGTAAACTATGCAATTACAAAAGAAAATAAAACTAAAGCTAATTAAAAATTTTATTTTAAAATTTATATTTGCAATAAAATAAAATGAAAAAAAAAAAATAAATAAATAAATATTTAATTAAATTTTTCCCTTCCCCATTTAAAATAAATCAAATTCAATATAAAAAATTGTAATCTAATAATGGAACAGTGTTTAGGGGGGGGGGGGGGGGGGGGGGGTTAACAAAAATGTAAATTATTTCAATTGACTTGAATCGAAAATATTAACATGATTTAGGTACAAATTGTTTTGATTCTTGAAATATTATATAAACAAATTAAAAATAATTTATTTGAGGTTAGTTCAAGGCATTTGTTCCAAAAGAGAAGATTTTCTAAAAATTTCGAAATTTTATAAATTTGATTCCAGTTAAAAAATTATTATGTATATTCGAAATGGTTTAATTCGATTCAGCCAACCGGCATAGTGTAGTGGAAAAATCATCTGACTAATAATTAGAAGATCCTCTGTTTAGAGTACCTACCACAATTCATGGATTTTTAATTGAAGTTTTTTCTTTCTTCCATTGGCCCTGAAATAATTAAATTTTATTAAAAAAAAAGGTTTTGAAAGTATAATTTGGGAATAACTTATATTAAATCACAAACTAAATAACTATATATATTAGTTATTTAGTTTGTGATAAACTGGAACTGTTCCGGGACGTATAATAAATTAAAATATGTAATACATATGCATACTGAGAATATTTATTAGTTATATATTAGTTATTCGATATATTGTATACAATGATATAATTAGTCTCTAGCTCTACAATATTGTACATAGTTTACTAATGTAAACTACGGTGTACAGAATATGATAAAATTACTGAAATACTAAAGAAAAGTTAAAATGAAAATTGAATTTGCCAAAATACAATTATTGGTGTTACAATGTATGCATTTACCCAAAACAGAGTCTCCTATATAAAATGGTTGCATTATATCACACCTAATAGCAATGAACAATCGAATCGAAAGTGACAAAATTCACTGAGACTGATGATTTATTAAAAAATATCTCAAGGACCTACCGAAATCAAGTTTATTATAAATATAGGTAAGAAGGAAAATAGTCCAAAAAATTTCGCGTTTAATTATTAACATTTCGTTTTGGCGAAATATTCTGTTTATGTACAAAAGTTGAAAATTTATTCTTGATCTTCTTTCTCTTCGATGGCATTTCAGATTTCTTATGCTCTCTCGTATGTTATTTAAAATAAACATTTTTTTTTTTTACTATTCTTTTACTGCTCAAACTAAATAGGAGCGTACGACTAAATAGGAGCGTAATTTCAAAAACAATGTCTAAAGAGAGATTATATCTCATTACAGACTCTATATAAGTTTACATTTAGGCTATTAAAACAATACTAGCTATTCCCGGCATAACATTCGCCGGTCTAGCATTAGCATTATAAATGAAACAATTTATTTTATTTATTTATTTTCTTTATTTTCTTAAAAAATCAATGTTTTATATATTTTTTTATTACATAATAAATAAGTTAAATTGAAAACCTTAAAACTATAATTGTAAAACATTGATTTTTTTAAGAAAATAAAGAAAATAAACAAATAAAATAAATTGTTTAATTTATAATGCTAATGCTAGACCGGCGAATGTTACGCCGGGAATGGCTAGTAATTTACAATATTGTTTGATCTATCTATAACTATTTTTTTTATATTTTTTATTTAGGTATTTTTTTATGTATTATAAATTAATTTTGACCGCTAATAGTTTTGAAGAAAACTTTTATAGAAGGCAGCGTTTATACGTTTTTGAATTGTATTTATAACGTATAAATGATGTTCATTAAAATTTGACATCCGATTTTGTTATAGAATATCATTATTTTTAAATAATAGTGCTCGACACGCATTTTTGTATTTCGCAAGTTGAAAAGTGAATTTTGCGAGAAAAGGTTTTATAAACTTCTAATTGTGTTATGCCAATATATTGAAAGATATACATTAAAAAATACAAAAAATGTGTATTAAATATTATTATTATTATTTATCAATACAAATACTTATATTTCATAAATGTTCTGAAATTACACCGTATATTTATATTTGTGGATTTTGTATGAAGAAATATAGTATACTTTGCAACTGTATTTCTTTATCTTTCAGATATGTAATTACAACTTTTGAAATAAAATTTGATGTAATTGCAATAAAATTTGTAAATGTAATAAAAATAAGTAAAACAAAACTTTCATGAAACAAAATCTGATGTCTAAACGTTCACTAACAAATACTATTAATAGAGACGTACATTTCAACAAAATGTGGCGAACAGAGATGTCGCTGGCAGTATAGATATGAAATTAAACTAAATACATACCACACCCACATTAAAAACACATTAAAATAGCCATAGATACGTTTTTTGTGTTTTTTCTTATTATCATAATAGCCCTAACTATTTCCAAACTCAAAATAAAAAAATAAAAGCATTTATTTATAGAATTTATATTTTTATTTCACTTCTTTTAAATTTTGGTTTTGACGTTTTGGTATGATAAGGTATGACCATTATAGTAAAGGTTATGATTGGTTATGACTTTGTTAAATCATATCGAAGCATATAGACTATTTAACAAAGTATCATATGACATCATATGACGCCTTATGACTATTATAGTTAGGGGTAAAGCCAATAATTATTCTTTTTCTCTTATTGTTCAGTTTTTATTGCCGCCTTATGACTATTATAGTTACGGGTAAAGCCAATTCCAAATTCCATCTGATTCTTGGTCTGCCTCTTGCTCTATTATATAGTGGTCTTGTTTTGAAAATTCTTTGTTGAGGGCGATTTTCGTTCATTTTTATCATATGCCCTGTCCATCTTAGTCGTTGTGCATTTACAAACTTTACAATATCTTCATGTTGTATTATACTATTGATTTCTTCGTTATTCCTTCTTTGATAATCTCCGTTTTGCAATCTTTTTGGGACAAAGATTTTTCGAATTATTTTTCTTTCGAATATACGTAAATGTTCTTCGTCTCTTAATGGGAGTGTCCATCAGCATTCACATCCATATGTTACTATTGGTTTTAATTATTGTCTTATATATCACAAGTTTTGAATTGTAGTAATTTTTTATTAACATATATAGTAACTTCTATTTCCTACATTTATTCGATCCTGTATGCACGAGTGCATACTGTTGTCATTTTTTATTAGTACACCAAGATAATTAAAGTTTGTGACACCTTCAAAATTAAAGTTGTTGATGGTAATATTTTGTGGTATTCTTTGATCGGTTTTCCTTGCCATTTTCATATATTTTGTCTTGTTTTCGTTAATTTCCACACCAACTTGTCTTTGTCTTTTGTTTTAAGTGTTTTTCTGCCATTTTCCTATAAATTTTCCTACAATTGTTATATCGTCAGCGTAGGCGATAATTTGGAAGGATTTTGTGAATATATTACCGCCTTTATCAATTTCCTCTGTGGCTTGTTCTAAGACCATATTAAATAACAAAGCTGATAGAGCGCGTCTCCTTGTCGCACTCCCGATTTAATTTCAAAATCTATAGAGGTTGTATTTTGTATCATGACTTTTGCTCATGGAACATGGTTTGAATTGCCAGTTTAGCTAATTTACACCGAGGTACACCAAGTTTTATTAATGAGTATGCTATTTTATTTCTATTAATGCTATCGAAGGCTTGCTTGTAGTCAATAAATAAAATGTGTAAATCTTGACCAAATTTATAGCATTTTTCCATGTTTTGTTTTAATAAATATATGTATTTGGTCAACAGTGAATCTTTGTTTACGAAAACCGCACTGATATTCGCCAAGCCTTTTTTCAGCATACGGTTCGATTTTTTCGTATACTATATTTGACAGTATTTTGTACGCTGTGTTTAGTAGCATAATCCCTCGATAATTATTACAGTTAGTTCTATCTCCCTTCTTATGGATTGGTCTTCTTAGTACACTTATACGCCATTTTTCTGGTATTGTTTCATTAAACCATATTGCACATATTAATTTATGTATCTAGAGAAATTAAATATTGATGATTACTATATAGCTACATATTTATAACTTCTTATATACATTGTATATACGAGAATATGTATACGTTAATACATGACATGTATCTAATTAAAAAAAAAACGTGTGTCGTTAAATTAGAAAAAGTTAAATATCAGCCCTGAAAAGAATTGAAATCCATTCATTGATTTGCAATTGAATTAATCATAAATAAATATTTACATGAAATTAACTTTAAAATAACAGCCATCTAATTGACTCAATATATCAATTAGAATAAAATGAATAAGTATACAGCGTGTTTTATTCAAAGCTCTACAATAATTATAAAATGCTTTGTAAATATGCTAATAAGGAAAAACGTGTATGATGATTTTCACAAATCTCAATATTTTGATGTAAAAAATATTTAAAAAATCAGAAGTAGTCTTAATCTATGTTGAAAATTGAGCGAGTGTTTTGTTGTTGCATCAAACCCCTTCTTTCTTTTATGTGGAACACCTTGTATTTTGTATTGAAGTCTTTTGCATCCATCAAATTGTTCAATTATTGAAAATATTTTCTTAATTGACATGTTCATTCAATTATCAGGAAGTAAACATATTAAAATTTGATTTTTTTTTTTATAATAAATTGTCTTTTTTTATTACAGTTAACAGTTACATTTTAATATTTTTAATTTGTTTTTTTTTTTTGTTTTTACTATTTAACTATAAATATTATATATCTATAAATATTTTTTTTTAATAAAAACTAAGAAAAATTAAATTAATTTGTTGAGTTATTTTTATTATATTGGTAAACAAATTGCAAATATTTATAATGTGGAATATGGAATGTGGAACAAAAAAAAAATTCTTCTAAGAAAAAAGTGATGACGTTTTCACTGATAAATACATAGATATTAACTTCTCCTAATTAAATTAAATTATAAAGACAAATACGAATGCCAAACATGTTTACTTCTACGAATTGCAAAAATTTGATTATTAAATTGACCAACAAACAACGAAACTGTACCGAAACGTCATATAATGTAATATGTATAAGAAAATAAATGAATAAAAATAAATTAAATGTAAATATAAAAAATATATATATGTAATGCAAATAAGAAACTCTAGATTATTTTTCATCACTAAGTTTATAATTAACTTAACATATCTTAATCGATTTGGGTATTTATAAACAATCGCCAGAAGACTTCTGTTAGTCTTCTGATAATATAATTTGATCGAGTAACAATCGAAAACGATAGTTTACACTCTACAGTCTATTCAATAATAATTATGTATCTGGTTTAAATTACGATTAACTCCCGAGATATTTCAATTTCACGACACTTGAAAGTGCAATTTAAAAAAAAAAAAACAGTTACATAATTTTGAAATTGAATTGAAAAACGAGAATAGATCTTCTTCAACTACTAAGTATAATTTAATCGTAATGGAAATTTTCTACAAAATATTATTTTGTTAAATAGAAACAACGACATTTTATGTTAGATGTATATATAATATATTTTAGAGACGTATAGGATACCAAAATTAGTTAAATAACAACAAAACAATTTTTTTAGCATAGAATGAATGTTAGATGTAAACGTAAATAATGAATATTCTAAATAAAATTTTAATTTTAGATCTACTTATCTTAATGTTGTTATATTTTCGGTTATTTTTCATTTAAAAATTCTTTAGTTATTTATGAAGTGAAATTATACAGGGTGAATCGAAAATATTCTTTGTTAAATTCGACTTGGTCATTGAAGAGATTATAACGAAACAAAATAGTTATTCGATGAGATGGAATCTATTTTCAACTAACTAATGAACTATAGAAGCATTTTTTTATAACTGTAATTTTTAATTCAGAATCAAACAAAACTAATATCAAACTTGTAAAAAACATTTTAATACTTAGGAACATATAAAATTCTTTTTTATAAATAAAAAAAAAATAAAATAATAGTTTTTATGAATAATTAAGATTTATGCATATTAAGATTTAAATATTTAGGAATAATGAGTTCTTATTTTTAGGAATAAAATAAAATATTTCCTAATCGTCTCTTTGATAGCTTCTATGGGCAATCTATTGCCAAAACACCCTCACCATTCATGCATTTTCCCTTAAAATTGTATACATACATTTATATGGTGTTAAAATATATATTATATTCAAAAAATTGCCAAAAATTTTAAAAGTGTGGTGCACATTTCTTTTTTATAAGTCATTTCCACTGTAATAACAATAATAATGAAATACATTAACCACATTAACATTAAACGGAAACAATAATAAAAATATTACGTAAATTGTAAGAAATTCTTCTTTTTTTTTTTGGGAATAATAATTGGCGCCTAGACATCTCATTTTCTTTTAAATACATTTATTATATATATATATATTTATATGTATATATATATATATATATATATATATATAAATAAATATATAATAATAACTATAAATACAAAATTATTTAGAAAATTTCGAAATAGCTAAAGAATTTTTGAAATTTAAATAATTGTCACTTAAAATATAAATGAAATTGATTCATTATTATTATTATTAGTATAGTGAGGAACAAAAGAGAAATTAAGGGAAGAAAGGGGGGATGTGATATGAGATGTGAGACCAAAAAGGATATTCGATAACTATATGTATTAAATAAAATTATATTAAAATTGAAATATTCAAATCTCGAGTAGAAAATATTTTTACTCTTATTTATAAACATTGTTTTTTTAATTTAATATTTTCAAGTTGCAACAATCCTGAAACAATCATATTGTTGTAGTGAATCAATTATAAAATAAAAATAATTTAAAAATTATTTATTTCAAATTGACCTTACAATTATTTTTTTCTAAAACATTGTTGTCGAAGACCATTTTTTATTTAATTTTCTTTTTAAATTAAATAATTTTCAGTTGCAATTTGAAAACAAGTTGTATGTGCATACATAATGTATATATATAGATATACATAAACATATATGTATATATTTATGTATTAATAGGAAGTTGCAAATTTAAAATATCATAAAGCTGGTTAAAAGCATGATTGCTGTTGATGCAATTCTAATTGGAAAGGATTTTTATGTAACTTTTCTATTTATGGCCATAAATTTAAAATATTAGTCAAATTTAGTTATAAAAAGTGTTATATTTTGATTATATCTATTAACATTCATTGTATTCTTTGATTATAAATTAATTAGTACATAATATATGTACATATATGTATTTCAATCGACACTTTTAACCATCGAATGGACACTTCAGCTTATGCTCTTTTGAATCAATCTTTTGCTCATTAGCGCTTTTTTGTATTTCAAAATTATTAATTCTTAACACTTTTAACCATCATTTGATTTGATGGGTATGGTATGGAAAGTGTATTATATTATTTATATGTAGATATAGATATTAATGATTATTTTATACATAAATAATAGCTGTCCGATATGAGTGGGAGACTAATGTAGTCACATTTAATATTTGAGTAACCCGTGTTTTACTAAGAAAATAATAAATGAGAGTTGAATATTGTAAAAATTTTATTTTTTAGTCAAAATTAGTTAAAATTACTGAAATTAGTTAGGGTTAATGAAATTTTATATGACTTTACATGGAAAACGGCAAGTCTGATGTGAAAGTTGTGTATGACAAAGTTGCAGGGGATGATGTAGCGCATCAACACAATAAAAAAAAAAAAAAAAAATTAACTAATTTTTTCGAAATAATCGACGTTTTTTACCAAAATTTTCAGTTTTTAAAAGCAAAATTTTAAGTTTATGCAGTTATTATTGAAAAACGGTAAGTCTGATACTGATTCAACATATACCGTTAATTAGGTGTATTAATTCTAATAAAAAGCTATAAAGAAGATGTTGCTGTAGTTTCAATTTCTTCTGAGCTGTAGCGGATAATCTTTAGACATAATTTTTCTAAACCGATTTTCTTTAACCCTCTGTAGCCCAGGTAAATTTAAAAATAGACCCCTCTTCTAGAACAATTTTTTTTCTAAAATACTCCAAGGAATCACCCCTTAAAAACTTTTTGCTCTAAACCGGACCACCCTGTATATATATACAATATACATATTTACTTACATATATTTATACTAATATAGAAAAAGATTAAAAGGAACGAGAAGAAAAGAAGGGGCAAGAAGGGGAGCATAATTCATAAAAAATTATTAAAGAATTTTTTAAAATTTTTAATTTATTTATTAAAATATTAAAAATTATTTTTTTTTAGTATCTAGAAAGACGTTTTGATAGTCGGCTACGATTGTTTGGATCAGTTATGTTTACAATAATGAATGTAAGTGAACTTATTTATCAAGGATTAGTTGTTTTTCTAAAAATTTATTAATTTACATTAAATATTTTTCTTTATATACATAACACAGATTGCTTATTTACCAATAGTTATTTATGTTCCAGCTTTAGCTTTTAATCAAGGTAAGAATTTTACAATTCCAAGATTATAATTGCATATACATATGTACATAATATTATGTATGTATGTAGGTATTTTATAATTATATGTTATTAAAATGTATGTACATTCTACAATATAAAAATACACTGGACTGCACATCATACATTTAGATAGAAGAGAATAATATAAATGGAGAAGAGGATGAACTGAACCTAGAGCTGAGGTTGCTCTAAATTCAAGATAAAAATAAAATTGCAAATCACAAATTGATTGATATAAATATAAAAAATTTATAATAAATAATTGATAACAAGTAATGCAGCAAAAACTTTAATGTTTTGATACTGATGCCAGGACATATTTTATTTGCCAAAATCCAGAAAATACATATTATATATGTATAAGATAAATACATAATAAAATGCATACCTATGTATATAAAAGTTCAAATATAATTTTTTGTTAACTGATCCCACCTTACAATTTTTAATACACAAAATGAAAATATATATATGTATATATATATATATATATATTTTTCTTTTAATGCAACGAATTTATTTAAAAATTAATTTCGTATATTTTCATTTCAGTTACTGGAGTTGATGTTCATACAATTACACCTATAGTCTGTATAGTATGCATTTTTTATACCTGTGTGGTAAGTTCAAAAATATAATTTAAAATTTCTATATTTTTAATAAATTAACTTTCTTTTTCTTAAAATACAGGGTGGCTTGAAAGCTGTAGTATGGACTGATGTTGTGCAAACTTTTTCAATGCTTGGTGCTTTAATTTTAGTTGCTGTTAAGGGTACATACGATTTAGGTTCAACAAATGCTTTTACTGTTTTCACAGAAGCTATAGAAACAGAACGAATAGAATGGCCAGAGTAAGATAAATAAAAATTGAAAATAAAAATAAAATAATTTAATTTAAAATAGTTTGAATATTAATCCAACAATTCGTCATACATTGTGGTCGCAAATTATTGGTGGTGTTTTTTATTGGACACAAACAAACGCTGTATCGCAAAATATGATACAACGGTATTTGTCATTACCTTCATTAAAAGCTGGTCGTCAAGCTTTGACTATATTTGTTGTAGGTGTGATTGTACTAATGATGTTGTGCAGCTACAATGGATTATTAATTTATGCCTCATATAAAGGATGTGATCCTTTAACAACAAAAGTAAATATATATATGAACTTGTTTTTATGTTTTAATTGTAACCATTTAAATTTTGTTGTTGTTGCAGTTAGCAAAAGCAAGAGATCAGTTATTGCCACTTTTTGTAATGGATATTTTAAGAGACTTACCCGGTTTATCTGGTTTATTTATTGCTGGAGTTTTTAGTGCTGCTTTAAGTTCACTTTCAACATGCTTAAATTCAATGTCTGCCGTAGTACTAGAAGATTTTTTTAAACCCTATGTAAAATCACCATTGTCCGATAGAGCAGTTAATTGGATAATGCGATCAGTTGTAGTTTTATTAGGTGCTTTATGTCTTGTATTAGTATATGTTGTTGAAAAAATGGGAACTGTTTTACAATTAACTATGAGTTTGGAAGCAATAACAAATGGTCCACTATTTGGTATATTCACTTTGGGTGTATTTATGCCATGGATTAATGGAAGTGTATGCAAATTTTAAGAAAGTTTAAAATTTTAATTTAATTTTTAACCTGTTAACATTATTTCTATTATAGAGTGCATTAACTGGTGGTATTGTAGGGGTGATTTTAATGTCATGGATTAGCTTAAATGCACAATGGGGTATAGCATCTGGGGCGATCAAATATGAAACTAAACAACTCTCTGTTGAAAATTGTACATATAAATTTGATACAATGAATTTAATAAGTAATACGACACATTTAACTGCTGAGGCGAGGTAAATTTATAGAAGAAAATTGGAAAATTCAAAATGTAAAAAAGAATAAATATTTTACGGTTTCTTTTACAGTGAAATATTTCCCTTATACCGAATTTCTTATATGTGGTATACCTGTTTAGGTGCACTTACTACAATTGGTATAGCTTTGATGTGTATGTTAATATTTGGACGTAATGATGTTAGAAAGGTTGATAAAACTTTAATTACACCGTTTATTCGTAAATTTATATGTGATCAAAAAGTTCAAGAAACCGTAAGTTTGAATTTATAAATCTTTTTTTTTTTATGTATTTCACTTTTTAATTTAAATATTTGAATTGTTTTCAGAATGGTTATAACATTAAAAACATTCCGAAAAAATCAAAACAAATTGAATCAGCGCTTTAATAGTTTTATAATTAATTTTAAGTAGAAATAAATTTGTAATTGTATTAAAATAAATATTATTTTTGTAAACTTTATATAGATAATAATAAATTAAAGTAACTAAGATTAAGGTAGTATGTAAATAATGAATAAAAATTTTGGAAATTTAAAATTTATAAAGAAATAAATTATATGAAATCAAAATCGTATTAATTTTTGAGATTAAACTGAAAAAAAAAAAATTAAATACAAAGTTCTGTTCAAATGTATTATTTATTTAAATATTTATATTTTACTGACTTATAGTAGTTCACTACATCCAAATATCTCCTATCTTCTGTGCCTTGATCTTGATCTTGATCTAGATTTTCTACTTTTTTTAGTTTTCTTTTTGTGCTTTTTTTCATCTTCTGACGAAGCGTTATATTTGTGTTTATTTTTCTTGCTTTTCTTTGATTTAGAAGACTTTTTTTTTGACGATTTATGTTTTCGTTTTTCTGAACTATCATTACTTGAATCAGAATCTGATTCACTAAAATTTCTTTTCAAGTTCCTAGATCTTGATTGTTCTTTTGAAGGTATACTTTTACAGTTTGACTTGTCTTCCCTCTGATTATATTGTTTTGAACTACTAAAATTATCATTACTAATTTCATTGTGATCTATATTACGATATGATTTAGAAGATTTTTCATGCTCAGCAGGGGAATAATAATGTGATGATGACCCCTTATGATTTAAATCATTTTTTTCCGTTTTAATTTTTATTTCATCCTTTTTAATTTGTAATTTGGAATATGATTCTTTTTCTGATGAATTTCTAGATAATTTAGTGTTATGATCTTTACTTTGGTTGTGTTTATTATAGCTATCATCATCATATTCTTTTTTAATATTAGGCTCATTTTTTATGGACAAATTTTCTTGTACATCATATTTTGAATCCTTTACATTTTCTTTTCTTTTGTACTCTTCATATTTTACAGAATCTGAAATAATTAAATATTTAATTGTAGACAATGATCAAAGAATTCAATAACTGTAAATAGTATTTTAAAACTTACTTATAACTTTTCCATAAGTTTCAAATTCCTTTTTCGACACTGGTTGTAACAAATATTCTCCTAAAGATTCTTTTACACCACCTAGAGCTAATTTAACTATAAGTCTTCCAGTATGATCCTCCCAAGCTTCTATTTGCCCATATTGACTCTTATGTTTTCCAGCCAGTATTTTAACATAACTATTTTTCTTTATTTCTAATTTTTCATTTTCTTCTGGTGGTATTAGAACTGGCAAACGTTTGATAGCTTTATCAGCGCCTAATCCCATTCCTTTAGGTCGAGGACAAAGAATATCATCTTCAACATTTCTCTTTTTTATGATTTCTTCTGTTAATCCCATTCCACGTAGCATGGCCATACCAAATTGATTAATTGGAATACTTTCATAGTCGTCTATAGTTGATTCTTTGGCTCCATCCAACGGCATATCCTCCGGTTTGACGACGAGTGTTAATTTTGAATTATTTGCATCAGAATTACTATTAGGATCTCTTCGTGCTTCAATCAGCAATTCTGTTATAGCTCTTTTTTCCAACGAATCAAATTTTGAATTGTCTAGAGTTCCATTTTCAGTTTTAAGTTCAGCAACTGAATCTTTTTTTTCAACTTCAAGTCCTTCCAAAACTGCCTTACGCATTTTAAGGCTTTCTAATGCTCGAGATGTCTTTGAGGTGTTTTGACATGGAATTATGAGAGCTTTATCTTCTACTTTGTTTTCTCTGTAGTTAAAAGATTAGATAAGTTCAATGAAAATGTTTTGCTGTTTTATTTAATACTTACTTTACAAGTTTTATTTCTTTACCTTCCAGACACGTTATTAATTCAACTTTGCTTTTAATATCTGAAATTTTGTTTAACTGTAATTGAGGTCTTTTGATTGTTTTTGTAAAACCAAATATAATTTTCTTTCCTTCCATTTTTTATTGCCTTTTCTAAAAGTTTTTAAAAAATATTATTTTACACAACTTTAATTTTTAAACGATTCAATTTTATTTTATTTATCCGCTTAGCACTTCATCAAAATATTTTTTTTTGTTTTTATTTTTAATTTTGACACTTTGACAGTAAATATTTGTTATTATAAGTGTTACCGTTTTTTTTTTTTTTTGCAAATTTTCAATCAAAATTCAAAAGTAGTTTTTCACAAATTCCATTATTTCAGTCAGTAGTAGAACTTGTTTAACTTTCAGTTAACTTTTGGTGCAAAAACGTAGGTATATAACAAAATCTATATTCTATAGTCGAAGGAGAAAATGGTAGTACTACCTTACGTCCTTACCTTACCAGTACGTTGTTCTCACAGAAAATTGTGCAATACAATTAATTACATGTATTGTATTCTATTTTAAAAAGTATTGTAAATTTTAATCATTAAAGTCTTGCTATAATTTTATTATTAAATGTTTTCTTAAAGAAAATTTTTTAAAAAGTATGGTAGTTGTAATTTAGATACTCAAAAAATATCAAAAGACGTTATGTTATACGATAAAGTTACTTTAATATATTTATTTGATCACCAAATCATTTTATGGCCATGTTAGATATGAAATTTCGAAAGTGATCGTTTTATTTAATGACATACTAATTATAATATATAGAAAAGAATTTTAATTTAAATTTTCTTTGAAAAACATTAAAGAAATAGAAAATAAATTTAACTTTCTGGAATCGCTTATTTTGGAAAGACTTATCCTAACCTTCTGCCAATCAACCAAATATTTGAAATATATTTTAAATCATATTTGCTTATATAATACTTACCATGAATTCAGTTTCTGAAATTTAAAAAGTATAGTACCAAAACACTGAAGTTTCAGTACAATGTTATGTAATTAGTTTAGTAGCATAAGCATTCAAAGTGTAGATCAGTTTTATTTGTTAAGATAAAGAGAGCATTTTGTGTTTTCAAAAGTCATATAGAAAATAAGTCCAAAAATATATCTGTTAAAAAAAAAAACCGAATATTGTCATATCAAATCACTTAAATCATAATCATAAATCATAATATCCTAATCTCGTAAACATAATCATATTTCACAAGCTCCTATAGAATTAATAAGAATTCATACGTAATTTACATATAAAGTAGCATGCTGATGAAACATGAACTCGTTAGTCGTTAACATAATCTGACATTGCGAAATTAAGTGTGGTTTATAAATTTGTACAGTAGAAAGTTTTAATAACATTTAAGTAAAAAGATAAATTAACTTCAAAACAAAAGGCATTCATTTTTAAAATCATGGTAAATACAGCAGTACAAAAGCGAAATATTTCGACTGCTATTGTTGCTGGTGTAGGTATAGGTTTAGTATATTATCTATTTCGCAAAAGATCAACAATTGTGAATAGTATCCGAAGACTTTGTAATTTTCGAGATGCCTTGCGAAATGCACAAATTGAAATTGTTGAAGATGTTGACCATTGCAACTTAGTTGTTAAAAATTTAAAAAGGTAAGTGTTAAAAAATTCTATTGATGATAGTATTTATAGAAAAATCAATTATATTTTCAGAGATTGTGAAAAGTATAGAGTGTTGGGATTTGATTGTGAATGGGTAACAGTAGGTGGGTCAAGGCGACCAACTGCTCTCCTACAACTTGCTTCGCAGAATGGTCTTTGTGCTTTGATAAGGTTGTGTAAATTAAAGCATATTCCTAAAACTTTGCGTGAAATATTAGAAGATGACAATATTTTAAAAGTTGGTATTGTACCAAGTGAAGATGCAATAAAATTATCACATGATTATGGTGTAGGTGTTTCAAGTACATTAGATTTAAGATTTCTAGCTATTCGTGTAAACAGAAAACCTGAAGGAATGGCAAATATGGCAAAAACAATTTTAAATATTGAATTAGACAAAGATTGGAGAATTAGTTGTTCCAACTGGGAAGCTTTTTTTTTAAGTGAAAGACAAGTAAATTATGCAGCAAAAGATGCCTTAGTTGCAATAGAAGCGTACAAAGTTTATTCGAAAGAAATAATGGGAAAATTCTGGTTTAATAAAAAGACTAATGAAGAATTTTTATCCTCAATTGAACCATTTATTGATATAAAATATAAAGATAGCTATGCAAGTAATTTAACTAAATTGAATTCAATCTCAGCTAAGAATGGTTTAATGAAAAATAAAAGTAAAATGAATTTTAATAAGAGAACTTATACAACCATAGTAAGAACGAAAGCTTTGTATGATAATTGTATGTTGGAAGCACCAGATGGTGAATTGCTTTGCACTTGTGATAGACGAAAAGCTCAATGGTATTTAGATCAAAATCTTGGAGATATTGTGAAAGAACAACCTTTTACAGTGAGAATAAATTTTGAACCATCTGGAAGAGCTGTTGGAGAAGTTGGTGAATATTATAAAATTCCTAAAGAAAATCGTTGCGTTGTTTGTGGTAGTGAAGATGCATTTATTAGAAAAAACGTTGTTCCAAGGGAATATAGAAAATACTTTCCAGGTATAATTTTTATATGAATAATTTTAAGTTTACTGTGTATATAATGTAACGAATTATTTTTTTCAACGCAGATATTATGAAATCTCATACATCGCATGATGTACTTTTACTATGTCCAAATTGCCACCAAACGAGTAATATTTCAGATATTAAAATTCGACAGCATTTGGCTCAAGTTTGTAATGCACCATTACTTTTTCAACAAGGCGGAGCAAAATATACTGAAAATCCTGAACTAAAGTGAGTAATACATATTTCGTCCTTTTAACGTCCTTCTATTCTTTTCTTTACACATTTTTATGTAATCATTTAGAAAAATAAGATCTGCGGCAAGAGCTTTGCTATATAGCTCAAATAAAATACCTTTACCGAGACAAGAAGAACTAAGAAAAGTATTGTGGGAACACTTTTCAGATGAAACAGAGTTAGATTCCAATCTTTTAGAGTTTGCTGCAAATGTTGAAGTATTGTTAGTAATTTCAAAAACTAAAATGCTTATGTATTGAATTACATATTTTTTAGGGAATCTGTTGAAAATTATTGTTCCCATGGTCTTACGGTCGTTGGAAAATATCAAACTGAACTTGGTGGTCTTATTGAACTAGAAAAATTATGGAGAACTCATTTCCTTAATACAATGAAACCCAGATATATGCCAGAGTTTTGGTCAGTTAATCATAATGAAAATAGGTACTTTTTTTTAATTAAAATGTTGATTCTTAATTTATTTTTCTTTTCCATATATTCAGATTAGAAATTCGAGCAACAGAAGGACGCGTAGGAAAAGATGACATGATTATTGCTGGAATGGACCCGAATTCAATAAAAAATGTAAACATGGAATTAACAAATACAACTGAATAGTCTACAATTTTCATTTTTATTTACACAAATGTGTCTTATTAATTATTATATTTGTTTTATAATTTTATTTGATTTATTTTAACATCAACTTCTCCAAAGCTAACTATTTTTCATTTCATATATAAATAATGTGTACTATATTTAATATTTTTTACAATTAAAATTTAAAATTATTTACAACATTTTTCTAATTTACATATACATATTTCTAAAATTTTCTAAATACCATGAAAAAAAATATTAAAATAAGAATCCTTTACGTTGTGATTAACTTATGTCGTAATTTATATTTATACAATTTTGGTAGGAATCATGAATGCATACTTTGTAATAAATAGATTACTTATAGGTACCGATATTGCTTGCATAAAGGATAAAAAAATTAACATTTTGAGAATCGTCTTTCGTTCGCGTTTCTAATACTAATAAACATTTTATTATTTGACATCAACTTGGAATACACATACTCGTATTATATTCAAACGACTATTTATATAAATTCGAAACCTTCATATTTCAAATCGGTTGGAACCTTTTGTTCTTCTAGTATAATATTTCCATCAACATCAAATACGGTAATAAATGTAGACGTTTTTCCATTAAGTTCTTCCGTTTTAATAGCAACAATTATTTTATCATCGGTACCAGGAATGAATTTAAAACTTGAATAACCATGTGTTGGTTTTATTTTGTCAATTTTAGTAATTTTAATTTCTGAAAAATTTTCATCAGCACATACTAAAACATTACACCCCATATGTTCGTCTCGAGTTTCGTTATATCTATATTATAATATAAATGCATTTTAGATTTTAACAAATAAAAAAAATAAACTTACTTTTCTCTTGAACATCTCCTAGGTAGAAAATACCATTTCCTATTTCTATTTGAAAACATAGCCGATTCATGAATCATGTAGCCAGGCCATGTAATACCAATTTGTTCTCTCATTAATTTATAATATACAGACCAATTTAAATGTCTTACTTCTCCATTTATAGAAATTGTTTTAACCCACATTGGACTTTCGTTTTCAAAATCTCCTTGTGATGTGGTCCATTCCTTACCCATTGATCCTACGTATAATGTTTTATCTTTGATTGTTGCCCATTCAGCTTTAAAACCTTTTACTAGATTACCTTCACCATCTGGTAATATGACCCATGGTATTACTTTGTCTTGCTGAATCTCGTATATTAAACCAGTTCTGTCGTCAACTGTGTACAATTTTCCATTAAAAGTAATTAATTCGGATAGTTCCATACCTCGACCTTTTAAAGAATAACTTGATTTTAATTCAATTGGTTCCGTTTCATCCCATGTTATCACTATAGATTTTGCCACCGAATTATAACTTAAAAATCCTCTTTTAATATAACTTTTCCATTCATCTTTATCTTTTATTTTAGAATTTGTATCTAAATCAGCTACCATACCTATACGGTATGTTTGACTGCCGCGTATTAATATGGGCGTAGTTAAGGGATAAGTTGAATTATACATATCTAAAATTACAGATGGTCTAATGCGGTTAGACCACGAAAAATCTGATGAGCTTGACGAATCATGTTTTATATATATAAACATAAATATTAACGATATAATAGCTAAAATCAAAAATACAGCATAATAATTAAATCGAAAACTTCGATTTCCTATACGATATGTTGGAGGCGATGACAGAGCTGTTCGCCAATCTCTATACATTATACGATTGTTCGTATTATCACCACCACTTAGTATACCTTGCCTCATTGATCAGCTATTTTTATTAACATTTTTGTTTAAAGAATATTTAAAATTTAAAACACGGAACGGATAAAAATTAAATTTCATTTAAATTATTGAAAGGATGCAAAATAAATTGTTGACTCAATTTTAATATTTCCTTTCTATTCCTTAATTGCTTTTACAAAATTTTGATTAGATGAAAAGCAAAGGCCACGAAGAAGGTATTCATCTATTTTGCTTTTGACTTGACAGTTGACTGAATTTAATAAAAATAAATGTCAAGTCAAATTTGTCAAATGTTAGATTCTTCAAATGATTCCATATTTTAAAAAGATGTTTGTATTCGTTAAAAAAGAATTGATAGTAAATTGTAATCAATGCAATTGTAATCAATTTTACCAAAATTGAAAAAATTAAATTTTCACACGAACATTTATACAATAAACGATTTAGTACCTCTAGCTCTACCAGTGCTGCCGTTTTAAATATACTGGTAGCATGAGGTTGTTAAATGTTGCAGTACTTTGTATTGTAAAGTACATATGTAACAGAAAAGTAAAAAAAAAGATGGAAAAAAGGGATTTAGATATTTATTGGAAATACTATTTATTGTGCGTACCCGTCCGTACGTTATACGTAAACGTAGTACCATACCAGTACGTAATCTATACTATACTGATGCTTAGTTTAATTAAAGTCTGGTCTATTGTAAGGATAGTAATATGTACTATGTAGTACATAGTACTAACTACTAGTACAGAAAGGTACATACTTCTGTGTAATGTACCAAATTTCGTCTTCATCAAACTAATTTTAATAAAGTATAAAATAAGTTAACATTTTAGAATGTTTTATTTTACTGAACTCAAAACAAACTACATATTTCAATTTTGTGTTATTTATATTTATGCAATTATAAAAATTCACAAAAACAATATTTCAAAAAAAATTTTTAAAAAAAATTTATATTCAATGTAATTATTAAGGTACATATTTTCTAAGTACATACAATTTTAGTTATTCTTTTATTTGAAATGAAGGCACTTATTCAAAATTAAGTATGTTTTTGTGTGTATTTAAATTTGATTTAAAAATCATTCAACTGTTTTTTTTTATACTGTTAAGTGTTAAACATAATATAATAATAATATATTTTTTCTTATTTTAAACTTAAACTAATTTAATTATTAAACTTTATAATAAAATAAAAGTATACCCATATGTATATATATAATTTTGTAAGTATACATTTGATCTTAATTTAAAAATAATAATAATAGAAATAGGTAGATATTTTATGTATGTATGTTGTATGTATATATATTTAAAAATTTTTAAATAATATGATTACTTTGTGAGTGAGTAGAATTTAATTTTTTGTATGTTTGTTCAGCAATTTTTTTCAAATTGTCTGCATCGTGAGGTCCAGTTGCTTCAACCATTTGACTCAAATCTCCATTCGGATTTTGTAATAATAAATATGGTATATCAAATTCTTTGGCAGAACCAGCTTCCATTACTAAAATTCGATCAGAATCCATGACTGTGTGCAATCTATGTGCAACAGTCATAACGGTACAGTATTGAAATTTTTCCCGAATGGTTTTTTGTATCAACGCATCCGTCCTTTAAAAACAAAACATTTAATTTTTATTTATTTTACAACCATTAATTGTAAACATTTATAAACTTACTGTGGATCAACATTTGCAGTAGCTTCATCTAAAACTAATATTTTATTGTTTCGTAAAATAGCTCTTGCTAAACAAATCAATTGTCTTTGCCCAACACTAAAATTGCTGCCTCTTTCAGTTACCATAAAATCTAAGCCATCTGCAATAGCATGTTTTAGTTCAACTTCTTCAAGTGCTTTCCAAATTTCGCTGTCATTATATTTTCCAAAGGGATCTAAATTATATCTAATAGTAGCTGAAAATAATACTGGATCTTGTGGAATAATTGAAATATTTGTTCTTAGTTCTGATAAAGATATTGAACCAGTTTCGATATCATCAATTAAAATTTCTCCTTCAATTGGTGCCAATCGAAATAGAGCTCCTATGAGAGATGATTTTCCAGCACCAGTTCGCCCAACAATACCAACTTTCCAACTCGGTCTAATGATAAAATTTAAGTCTTTGAGTACTGGCGGTTTTTCTAAATCATATCTTAAACTCATTTTTTTGAAACATATTTGTCCAGAAGTTGGCCAACCCTTTGGTGGATGTTGCAAGGTTTTTGTTTCCTGTTCTAGATCAGTATATTGAAGAACACGTTCAACACTAGTCATTTGTTGTACAGATTCAGCAACTTGTCGAACACCATATTGTACCATACCAGTTAAAATCATAGCTTGGGAAATAGCTAAGCCAACATTTCCACTAAAAGTGTCTATTGATAACAAAAGTTCCAATTATTAATTGTAAAATATTTTTTGAAAAATTTGTTATGTATTTAAAAAAAATTACTTTGATAAAGTAGTATAAAACTAAAAGCAACTGATGCTAAAAATCCACAACTAACGCAATCTAACCATAGTCCTAAAGCAGTATTAACTGACATAGTCAGTTGCCAAACACCACTATGTACATCTTGTAACTCATCAAATTCCTGTATTACTTTCTCTTGAAGACCTCTAGCACGAATTGTTGAGATGCCAGTTAAACTTGCAGAAAGATGTGAAAAAACAGGGCTCCGACCTTTAATTTTAATAAAAAAATGTTTAATTTGGGAACGTTAATTTTTTTTTCTAAATTTACATACATATTCCTTCTAAACGTTTTAAATCTTGTGATGGACGCATATATAACTTCAATATTAAAAGATATATTATCACAGCTATTCCCAAAGCTATTAATAGTATTGGATTAACAACACTTATTAATATTAGAATACCAAACATAACTAAAGCAATTTGAATAAATTCCATTATAGCTCTTGGTAGCATTTCATCAATAGCACCCATATCTTTTGAGAAACGATTTAAAATTCGTCCAGATGGATTTGTATCAAAAAATCGCATTGTTGCATTCAGAATAGAACCAAACATTCTGTCATGTAATACTTTTGATGCATGCATACATATTTTAAAGAATAACCAACCACGTAATATTGTCATCTACAATTAAAATTTTGTTGAATGCTGACATTTTTATTTTGTTGAATACTTACAAGAACTACTCCAATAATTAAACTTCCATAAATATATAAGCATTCATAAGTAGTTAAGCTTGTTGTTCTATTATTCATTCTTAAATATTCCTGCTGTGTCCAAATATTAACAAAATAATCTGAACCACTTGTTATGATTTGTGATAGAATTAAAAAGAATACGAGGGCGAATAGTATTAACATAGTACCACCAGCTAAAAAATATTTCTTCCATACTTGAAGTGAAACACCACCTTGAGCTTGGTCTTCAGCTGTTTCCAAATCTTCATCGGTTTCATTGGTATCAGTACTTGACTAGTAAATTGAAAAAAAGTAAAATTTCAGTATTTTATTTTGAAATTAAATATATATATATACAGTACAGGAACTACGAAGTGAAAATAAATAAGCTCTAAGAGTATTAAGAAATA
Source organism: Argyra leucocephala (assembly GCA_963942445.1). Lineage (NCBI taxonomy): Eukaryota > Metazoa > Arthropoda > Insecta > Diptera > Dolichopodidae > Argyra > Argyra leucocephala. The sequence continues at coordinate 209,005,520 of OZ012677.1, read as the reverse complement.
ATTAGCATGCAAAGTTTGGGAAATTATTTTGTGATAAGTGAGAAGAGGTACTACAACTACTTCACTAGTGTTTGGTTATTGAAATAAAATGCTTCAACCAATTTTTTTGACTTACATTAATTGATTTGCTATCTAAGCTTTGCTATAAAAATTATATATAAAATTTATTTAGGATTAGTTATGATTTATGATGACAGATTAAGATTAAGAAGAATAATTTTAAAGATTCGGTTAATATTCACAAACACATGTTATTATTTTAATAATTTTTTTTTTTTACTCTAATCGCACAGTTGTACATTGCTCATTATTATATTTAATTGATGTGAGTTTAAATTTTATTTTTAAATTGTTAATATGTTGTATTGAATCACTATTATAGATATTATTCTAATATTGCATAAAATCAACTTACAGATTTTTTATTTGTTGATCCAATAGAAGAACTTCTTTTTTTCAAAGGTTGATAACCTGTAACACCATCAATAAATGGAATATCATCATCATCCAAATCTTCATTTTCCATTTGATCAATTTCTGCTGAGTCTGAATCTGTTTTTTCTAAAAGTTTTGCAAAATCTAAATCACTTTTACACAAATCCTTGTAAGTTCCTTGATGTGAAATCATTCCTTTTTCTATAATTACAATCCAATCAGCTTCAGAAAGAAAATGTACTTGATGTGTTACTAGAAGTCGTGTAGCTTTATCTTTTGCCAATCGTCCTTTTGGACCAATAACTTCATCAAATAAATGACGTCCAACATGAGCATCTACTGCACTTAAGGGATCATCAAGCAGATATATCGATGCTGATTTATATACAGCACGAGCCAAACTTACACGTGCTCGTTGTCCACCTGACAAAGAAGCACCTCTTTCACCAACAATCGTTTTATCTCCATTAGAAAGTTGTTGAAAATCTGTTGCAAGTGCACAACATTTTGTAATCTAAAATAGAAAATGTATATGTACGTACGTGTATATACAAAAAAAAAATTGCAGTATTACTTCACTGTATCTCTTTCTATTGTAATCTTCTCCAAATAGAATGTTATTACGAACAGTTCCAGTAAATAACCAAGGTTCTTGACAAGCATATGATATTTCTCCATGCACTGTAGCAGTACCACTAATTATTGGCAATTCACCCAAAAGTAATTGTAATAAGGAACTTTTACCAGCACCAACGGGTCCAATAATTGCACACAATTGTCCTTTTTTAACATTTAGATTTATATTTTCTAATGTTATTCTTGCACCACGATCCCAACTTGCTGTTACCTTTTTTAATATAATAGCTTTAGAATTTGCATCAATTGTTGAAAAATCAGTTTTAAGTTCAAGACCAATCATTTGATCATCATGGTCTTCCATAAGTAAATATTTTTCAATACGATTAATTGAAACTAAAGCTTCAGCACCAAATGATACAGCAAGAGGATAAAAAATTGCAGCTATTAATTGTAAAATATTATAATATTGTGCTGCTGAGAAAACAACATCAGCAGTAACAGCTTCATGTAGAAAAACCATAGCTGCAATTGTTATAAATAAAGTTGATCTTTCTGTAAATACCATTGTACTTAAATAGAATCCACGTAAAAATGATGCATATCTTATTTGTTTAATTTCACGTCGTCTAGCTTCAGCAACAACATTTTGAAATGGTTTCTCCCATGCATACATTTTTATTACTTGTATACCCTGAACAATTTCATTCATTATGCCAACACGAATATCTGTTCTTTGGGCGATTTTCATACGAAGTTTTGATGACAATTTACTAAGACCAGTTTGAACTGGTATTGTTTTTAATAGTAATCCAATAACACCAACAAATGCTGCATACCCAATTCTTAACCATATTAAATATGCAATTAAAATTGATTGTATTGGTAAAATCCAAATGTAATGAGCAAATATAAAACCATAATCTAAACGCCCGACATCATTAGAGAGCAAATTTATTAAATAGCCTGCTGGTGTTGATCCAGCAGTTTTTTTTGATAAACGCAAAGTTTTTCTATATATTAATGAACAACATGCTATTCTCATTCGAGCACCTAAAAGTCTTTGTCGCAAATCTGAATGATGATTCAAAAAACATCCGAATAAAGTTGATAGGACAAGAATTACTGTTAACCAATAAATGTCATTCCAAATATAAATAAAGAATTCTGCAGAAGTTTCTATTTCATTTGTTGTTGACAAATTTGTTTTTTCAACATTATCATTAGTTATTATACTTGGATTTGATTTTTCGTTTGAAATAAATGTTTTATTGAAATCTTTAATAATATTATTTTCAAGATTTACATTTTGTCCATCACCACCTACAAAAAAAAAAATAAATAATAATAATTACATAATGTATTCATTATATATTTAAATACTTAATAGAAAAATATAAAAATAAAAATTCAACTAAATAATTAAAATACCATAAAAATGAATCGAAATTCATCGTTTATGCACTTATGTCCTTGAATCTTTTGTGTTTGTTGAAAACTCTAGATTTTCTTAGTTAATTTTATTATATTTAATTTTGCAACTTTTAAATCTGAGCTCATTTAATCTGAATTTTATTTATTTATATAAATTTAATATTTATGTACATTCGCATTATTTATTTATTCTTCTCACATTTGACACCATTAACGTCGCATTTAAATATTAAGCAGTATATGAATTCAAAACGAGTATTATATAAATATGACACTATTTAATTTAAATTTTAAAATAGTTTCGCTACTGATAAGCGATAACTGTATATAAGTAAGTGTAATCGATTCTTAATAGAATAAAAAAAATATATATATGTACATAAATTTGATGTGAAAGAATTCATTGATGTGATTTAACTCAAAGTGCATATTTTATTTTGTGATTTCAAGGTCTCGTTTATTAATTTTAATTAAATAAAAAATATAAGTGCATCAAGACTAATAAATTGAACTTTTATTACTATGTAATTATTTATATATTCATATATATATATAATACATATTGTCCCTACACTCTGAATAGGGTAAATGTAAGATAGTAAGAAGCATTTTTTTTTTGCCGGAATTCATCCCATAATTAATGCTCGTAATTTTAAAAAAAAAAATAATTTGAGGGGTAATTTGTACCAAATTCTATAAGATGTATATGTGTTTATGTATTTATAGTATGGTCATTATTAAAATTGAATGATTTTAAAAAACAAACGAAAAATCAAATGAGGCTGAGAAGAATGAAACGATAGATTAACTGCTTGAAATGTTGTGTTGTGGATATTAATATAGTTTTTGCAGTATGCCCCAACAGGAGTTAAAGAATCCAAAGTAAGTAAGCATTATATAGTTAGTTAGCTTAGTTTTGTTAAAACCAACATTTTAAACTAGAAAAAATGCAGCCAATAATATGTTTAAGTTTATACTTATTCAAGTCAAATATATACGTAGATATACTTTATAGTATTATAAAAAGAAGCTTGAACGTCAATTAAAAGTAAATTAAAACTTATTTTTATTTTGGGTTTTAACCATGATCACCCAATAATAAAAACATCCTTTTTTAGTTTTTAAACAATAGTTTGAATTTAAAAATTAATACATTTAAATGAAAATCTTAATTTTCTAATGACTTTGTTTCACATATTTTCAGAATAATATCATTCATTCATTACGTTTTTTTTTTTTATCTCACTTACTTTTATCATTAATATCTGGAATAAAGTTATAAAAATGATTTTGTTTGCTATAATCATTATTACTGGCGGCATATAATAAACTCTCATCATAAAATAATGCATTACGTTCATAACGATTCACAATATCAGCAATCTGAGATGATTGTGTTGAATTTAATTGATTTGTATTTATTGGGTCAATAATATTTACTGGTTGTTGGAATTTAAATAACAATTGAGCTAATACAAGCGGTATAACTGATCTAAAAAAAAAAACAAATATAAAACAAAAATAAAAATAAAATAATAAAAAAATAAAGCAAAAAGAATGTAATTAAGCTATATGGTGATAAATATTAATTATATTTATTTGAATGGAAAAACTTACTTTAAAATTGTATAAATAAAACACACTAAACCATCAACAACACATTGAGGCCAATATGTTCTTAGCATAGCTTTTCTTAATTTTGGTTTCCGTTGTTGCTTATGTGCTTGTTCTAATTCTTGCAGCCATTGACTATAACATTAATAAGAACATTAAATTATTGAAAAATTCTAACTATAGGAAATAAAAAATAAAAAAAAAAAATTAAAATAAAACTTGTGAGTAATGAATTTTAAAGATAAAATTTAAATTCATTTAGTACGTTTTATAATTGAAATTAGGTTCGTTCAATTGTTGAATACTTATAATATTTCTGTATTATAATTTGTAATTATTAAAATATTTGCAATTATAGGTACATAAGTACTTACTCTTCCAATTTATCACCAAGATCTTCAGATTTATCACGTTTGAGACATTTTGTTAAATCATCTGAATTTAATCCATTTCGAGCACCACGAAACATTAATGGTATAGACCATAAAAATAGAATTTGTGACAATATATTAGCACCTTTACGGGGATTTTTTTTCTCCGGTTTCTTTGAACTATCCATTTTTTTTTTTATATTATGTATATATATTTATATACTATATGAATACATATATGGTTTGTTGTTTTTCTTTATTAATGTGTATCGTGTATGTATATTATTTCCTGTTATTTAAATTTTTTGTATTAAAGCAAATAAATATACGGCAAGTACTATTTCCACATTATTACGGTTTATCTGTACAAAAAAAAAACATAAAAAAAAGTTTAAAACAAATCATGTTAATGTCAACTGAAAAATTTGGAAATATAAGTATATTCACATACGAGAAGACAAGAAGACAAATATTTTATTAAAAAATTAATTTATAAAGCTATTTTGTCTGTTGTCATATTAAATAAAAGTGAAATAAATTTAAGAAGAAACAATAAAAATATTAATTTATTTATGTATTTTGCAGGATCTTCCCAGATAACTGTTTTAACTTCGCAGTCGCAACAACAGAAAAAAAAAATTATTATATATGAATATGTACATCCATAGTTTGATCGTAAATAAAACGATAATGAAAACTACAAAAAAATATTATTTTATTATGGCAATCCAAATCATATCAGATAAAGCAGAAATTTAATAGTCTGAATTGCAGGACACATTCGCATAATTGAAAACAAAATGGTATAGATAAATAGGTTTTATTGGTTATAAATATGGTCATTAATCAAAAGATCAAGTCTCAACTGAAGTTCATTAATATGTGTACATGTTAATGGATGAGATTTATATCTACCAGTTAAGGAGAAGATTATAATGGCGAACTATATGAGTTGTATAATGATTTAGATTAAGGCAAGAAAAAGTCAAATTAAGAGAACGAAAATTTCAGAACTACAATAACAAAACAATGAAGGGTAATTCCAGAAACTTCTAGGTATGTAACGCATTATTATTTATTATTATTAAAAGATAATACATTATGGATGTGAATCTATAATCTGGTTATTTATCGTCTCAGTGGAAATTTACTGAAACAATTTTGATACCAAGCCCTGCCAAGCCAATTTTTTTTTTGTAAAATTCATATAATAAAATTTTAATTATAGTATGGGGTGAACCTCACTGTTTTTATAACATTGCAGAGTAACTTAGATTTCATAATACCATAGTAGCATTTCATTTTAAGTGATTATAAAAATGTTAAAATTCAACAATCACTAGTTATAGAAGTGTAGAATCAGGTTGAAGTATTAAATTTTTCGTAGAAAGATAAAATAAATTGTAAAGTATGTACTTGGCTATGCACTTGGATAGGCGGCTTAAAAAAATGTATCTATAATCTTATAACAAATAATAGAGAAAATTAGAAGCTTAAGTGGAAAATATACACTAAGATAACACATCAAAATAGACTAGCAAGATACTAGTTGGTTAGTTTTAAATAAAAATAAGTATTCTACAGTTATACTTCAGCAATATTGTGGACTATAACGAGAACATGAATTATTTCCCCCGCTAGCCGTTGTATGTGAATGGCTATATTTTTTTTGTTTTTTATATAATTTCAAGTATATGGGATGAATGAACACCCTTACTGTTTTTATACAGAGATTGAAATACACATAATATTGAAATACATATAATATTTATCTAATAATTTTAAATGTGAAAAATTATAATTAAATTATTCGCCTTCATAATAGCATAGTTCCATTTTATTTTTAGTGATAACCAAAACTCTCAACTATTTTTTTATCATTTATTTTATGCCAATGACAAATGGTAATCGTACTGGACCAGGTCGAAAAATCCAGAAAGCATTTTTTGCCTTCGATAATCGAATCTGAAACATTTCACTTGAAAGACGTTCTACTGAGCGACCCAGTGTGTAAATGAATTTATTTAAAAAAAAAATTTAAATTTATATAATTTTTATACCATTACTATAATAGTTAATAGCAATCAATACCTAATCTTTAATTCATTGCATTGTTTGTCATCGTTAACAAACTTCGTGTAAGAATATAAATACATATTTTAATTTTAATTATAATATATTCTTTTTGTTAAAATCTAGTTAAATTTTATTAGCTAAAAACGCGGTACGAAGGTGCCCAATTGATTCATATTATGATTGTTAAAACAATGAATATTCAAAAGAACATGTACATATACTTAATAAAAGAAATGAGCACTCGGTTGTACTGTAAATATTATTTGTTTGAAGAATTTACCATATTTTCCAGTAACTTCAAAAACTTGAAAAAAAAGAAAAAATAAACGATAATGTAATAAAACAATTATTATAATCTATAAATAGATTCAAAGTTTATATTTAAAATTTGTGAAATTGAAATTAACGCAAAATATTTTTTTTAAATAAAACAAAAAACCATTTCTTTATTCTAATATTAGAAAAAAATGTCATTTTAAATGTAATTAAAAATGAAAAACCAGAAATACTTTAAAAGTGAAAACAGAAAAGAATACTGCACAAGTTACAACAATAAAAGAAAAAAAAAATCAAAATAAATATACGTGATTCCTGACCTGGTTAACTACAAGTGGTTTAATATCAAAGTTGTTGTAAGTCCCAAAATTAGATTTTAAGATAAATCAGTTTTTATTGTTATAAAAAAAAATTTGGTTATTATTTCTATTTATAGACGTAGATTAATTAGGTACATTGTTAGATAAATTATTTACTACTATTAGTATATGCACGAGTATATGAGTATTTTCAGATCTTCATTAGTATGTAAAACTTTTTTATGGAATTTAGGTTCCTATTCAAATGACTTCTAAAGAATGGGAATTTCAACGAAATTGTTTTGCTTTTTTTAAAGTTCTTATAAATTGAATTATAATTTTGTCCACACGTCTTTCGAATGAGGGTTTTAAACAGGTTTCTACAATGTTAAGTTATCCAGTATAGATTTCTAGAATTTTTAAATTTTTTATTAATTTTTTTATAATAACGGTAATTTTCCAAGGATGTAATATGATTTTTAATTGATAAAGTCGACTTTTTCATGTTAGAGATGTGCGGGAATCAGCCTTTATTTTTATAATCTGTACTGTTTCAGTAAATAAAATACAAAGAAAATAATTACCGAAAGATTGTGTTTCTTTGTTAAAAAATATAATTTGGGTACTTTGACCAATATTTTTTTTGTAAAAAGTTGTTTTGTATTCCTAAAATCAGTACCTATTAAGCTAGAGCTAAATAGATTATAGTGTAGTAGGTATGTAAAAACTTTATTTCTAATAAAACAATAAATATATAACAAAAAAAAATCAATTTACGCCTTCCTTGTTTTCGAAAATTATCCAAATATTTTATTACTTTTTATTCTAAATTTAAGAAAAATTAATATTTACTTTTTTATCACTCTTTATTTTCTAATATTTTTTTTTAATAAAAATTTTGATGAAAAGATTGATTCAAAATTGTTATGCCTCCAAACGATTTCAACACAATTTCACAAATTAATAGAAAATATAATAAAATGTAATATAATTTATTGAATAATCAGCAAGAATGTCTTAAATTGTTTATTTATAATATTTCACCTCCTCTAAAATTCTCTCAAATTTTTTTTTGCATATATACAAATTATCAAAATTTATATTTACTATACCATTATAGACAGAATTGAAGACAGACATAAGTACATAGATGTGCAAAAATGTATGTACGTGCACATTTATTGTAGATAATAATAATTTAAATTAATAATCTTTCTATTGTCGTTTACTTTCATTTTTGAAATTATTTAAAATTTTTCGATAATCATCATATCACTAATAATTATTATTGGCGATTTGAAATAAATGTTTTGATAATTTGTTATGTCATTTAAATTACTTTAACGGTTTATATAATTGTTATATGTATTATATATAATTTAAATACATATGTAAACATAAAGTTCTTATAAAAAGCTTATTATGTCACATGCAACACTATAATCTTTGATGAAACATTGTTTCTGTATATTTAATTGACAAGAAAACGTGCAATTATAACATATTTTCTATTATTTCAATTGAAATCAATCTTTTAAAACTATTTCTAATAATAATTATATTTTTTATTAATTTTCTATTAAATTAAAAAAGAAAAATAGCAAATGTTACCGGCTTTTCTACCTTTAAATAATAATTTTAGAATAAAAAAAAAATACAAAGAATCACATAGATATATACCACAATACATCACTTTATTTAGTTTGAACTAAAAAAAGTTCATTATTATAAAGAGGTGAAGGTTAAGCACTCGTTTTTTTTTTGTTTTTTTTTTACTGAGATAACATAATTATTTATGTTAGAAATTTAACTTACTTTTTATTATTTAAATGACAGTGTTATAAATTTATTTTATATTATTATAAGTATTTAATTAATATAAAAATGAACACAAATATTTAATTTATTAATAATAATTAACAAAAGTTAGATATATAGAATTAATTTTAAACTGGTAGAAAATTTAAGTAAATTTTAAAATTAATTTATTTAAGTAGTTATTTTCTTTTTGTTTTTATTTTTATCACAGTATATTATAGTTCAATTTTTAAGTATCTATTTCTTTTAGAATATTTATTTATATAAAATATATATAAAATTTTTGTTTTTAATAATAATAAAATTTTTGTAATAATTTTCATTTCACTAAGTCATTTTTTATAAAAAATATTTTGGATATTTATTTTTCCGAAACTGTAGAAATTATATTAAAATAGAATGATAGTGACTAGTGACAGCAAGAGTTAACACTGAACTAAAAAATCAATGAAAATAAAAAGTTTTCTTTTTCTCTATCTACTAGTCTACTCTCTAATCTCTATAGTTTCTACTCTATAACGACTCTATAGCTATACTGTTTGTAATTGTGATTGCGACAAGTTGCGTTGCGTTGCGTTGCGACTCTGTCTGTATGTATGCAAACAAATACAAAATACAATACACTAACAATATCAATGCTTCTATACTATTAGCCCAACCATACAGATGACAACTTTAAAAATTATTTAAGACATTATATTTTCATATAAATTTTCTTTTTTGTATCCAGATCATATTTTCTTGTATAATTAACCTGTTATTATGATATTATGTTATTTAATTCTAATTAAAAATAATAAAAATATTCAATATTATTTATCTAAATTGGTAAAATTTACAAAAAATACAAAAACATTTTAATTAATAATTTTCAGTTTAAAAAAAAAAAAAAATCTTACTATCCGACGTGGAACATATTTCTATCAAACTATAATGAACCCTCAAAATAAAATATATTTTTTTAATATATTCCATACCACTCATATACCACTCATGGGCACTGATGACTGGTGGGTGAGTGGTAAGACGAAATTAAAATCGCATGTAAATTGTTGTTGTTTATTTATTTTTTGTTTGAACAAAACCTTTAATAGTGTTATTCAATTTGTAGTATGTATTAAATTTTACAGAATATTTTTGTTTGTATTAGTAGTGTTTTTCTCAAATTTTATTTTTATCAAAAATAAATTTATACACAAAACAAAAACAAAATTCAAAACGAAATAGTAATTCGATAAATTCCGGAAAATTCTTCGTGTGCCTCAGCCAGAAAATATAGAGGCATTGTACACTACACTATGACTATGGACTAGGCTATCATTTAAATTTCATATTGAATTTAAGAGATTGAGAAATAAAAATTACAAATTTATGAGAATTTATATGAAAATTTGTGGTGTAGTGTAGTCGTATTCGTACGTAGCGGGTGCGTGTTGGCTTTGTGAACAGATTACAGAATACAGAATACAGAAATAGATAAACAGTCTAGCTAGAGTCGTACGTTATAAATATATATATATATCTGTAGATTGTAGTAATGTGTAGATTATAGTTTAGATCATTGTGGAAAATGCTTTGTTTTCAGAATCATAAAAACTAATACCATTAAAATGCCCATATAGAACACTATTTAAGAAGATTTTCCTTCAAATATACAGTTTAGAAAAATACTATTAGCGCCAGATTCTATTGGGTGTAAGTTAAAAACAAAAAGCTTCCTGGTTCAAATAATCTATAGTGAAAAGAGTTTTTAAATTCATATCTGAAGGTGGTAACAGATGTTGGGACAAACCAAACTCTCATGAATAGCAACTGGATAGACACGAGATCAGCTTCAAAATTTTGTATAGCATTGAATAATAGTTTATTGCAGTTTCAAAATTCTGTATTCCAAAATCTGAAATTACAAAATTCTGTTTTTCTCAAAGTTCTTAGCTCACAAAATTAACTTATCTTCAAATAAAAAAAAAAAAAACTGTAAATAATTGAATAGTTGTGAAATTGCAATTTTTATATTCAATCGTTTTGCGCAAACTGTGCAATACTTGTAAACTAAAATACGTTTTTAAATTTGTTTTTGTACATAAAATTTTATTTGAAATTTCACAATTGATTAAGAATACTAACGTATATACATAGTCTTTTGTGTGAACGAAATGCCGAACTTCTGTAAAAATTAAAATTGTGCAATGCACATTAAATATTTTGGTTCTTTGGATGAACCATAAAAGAAAACAAAATGAAGCGAAACGAATCGAATTCTCTTATTTTTCTTTTATTTTTTTTTTAAGAGAAACATTACAAAACAAATTCATAAACTGAATGTATATTACCATACCACATTACCAACTTGGCTACGCATATAATATACTCAACTAATATTATCGAATGAATCTTTCTGGATAAACTAACCAAACTAGAACCACTAACCAGCACTCAGTAGTACTCAACTCAGTGTCAGCACTCATCAGTCGAAATATTAAAAGAAGTTATACCTATACCTATAATAAAAGGAAAATAATAAAGATAAAAGAGAAACAACAAATTTTCATACATAGTTGGGTGGGTGGGTGTTTGTAGAATAACGAAAAATAAAATTACATAAAAGCTACAGGTACATTGTTGTTGTTTTACTGTTTCTTGTGTTGCTCGTTTAATTGAATTTGATTAATGGTTCGATTGTAAATGTTACTGAAGTTCTTATGCTTTTATTATTATTTGATTTCTCATAAGAATGTAGTTGTAAAAATAAATAATTTAAAGCTTTCAATGATAAAGCATAAATAAAATAATAAGCATATAAATGTAGAAATAGCAATATGAAAATAAAAAATTCCATACTTTAATGTCTTAAACAGAGTGAAATTAATCATAACGCATCTACCGCAATCAAATGTCAATACAAATGTTGTTTTTAAACAATCGATTTTTTTTTTTTTTAGAGATAAACTACAACAAAATATAATATACAAAGATATAAATTAATTCAGAAAATTAATTTAGTTCAGCAGTCTTGCATTAATGTTCAGTCATTTGTATTGTATAATCACAATGCTATAATATTTGTTTTATATTACACTGGTAATTTTGATCACTTAAATGGCGATTTTTCTGTTTAAGTTTGACTGATTGATAAAACATATTTTACGTTACTTCAAAAAAATCATTAAATTATTATGATAATGAAAATCTTGTGTCAAATAAATATTATATCGTACGTAACTAAATAAAGATATAAAATGTAATTCTTTTCAAATCTAATTTATAAATAAAATATTAAAATTTTTACTATTTACCTGTCTCTTTTACTATCATAAAATTAAAACAGAACGTAAAATAAGAAAAATCGAGAACCAAAACTAATTTTGATGTAGGCAATGTTAGCTTTGAAAAAACTTTGTGTTGCAACAATGTTGCAATAATGTTGATTTTTTGAATTCACTTAAATTTTTAGGAATATTAATTTTGGATATTTTTAATAATATTAACAAAAGGGTGTGTACGTGTTAAATTTTAAAATACAGAAATGTGGATAACGTTTACTGGATCAATGACAACTAAAATTAATCGCTCAGATTTCCGAGTCATAGAAGAAATTTCCATTTGATTTTGTTTAAAAAATTTATTTGTGTAAATGATGCATATATATGTACACATATCTATATATGTATACTAAATAACAAATTAATTTGTATAAATATTAAGAATTTATTTTTGTCCATTATTTAAATTTCATTATTGTTTCTTTACTTTTTTTTCTTTTTTTTTTTTTAATTATATTTACAACCAAAATTTTGTGAAAAAAATAACAAAAAAAACAAATCTAAATTTTGTTTTAAAGTCAGTTAAAAAAATATTATTATTCATATTATAAATATGCATACTTCCATAATATGTATGTAATTTTTCACCAAATATTTTACTTTTTTTATTGTTTTTAATTTTATTTACTTTAAACTGCAAATATAAAAAACAATCATTGACCTTTGTTGGAAATTTATCATAATATGAGAAATTTGGTATATATACTTGGTATAACAAACAACTTTAAAATTTTAAAAATTCCTTTCTGAGTGCAATTCCTTCCATATAATCTTATAGTTACGAAATTTATACGTAAGTAGTACAAAGGGGGAAAGGGAGAAGGAAAAAAGTCTTATTTCAAGATTGTTTTTAATTCACCAAACACCTGAAAAGGTTGTTTTTGAAGAATTAAGCATTTTAGAGACTAACACAATTCAATCTGTTTTGCTCATTTGAGTCGCTTAACAAAATTTTAGAATAAACCATATGACTTTAATAGTTTTGATCAAAGGTAATTAAATATTTAAATATATATGTACATATCAGTGAAAAGACAATGCTTGAAGACTTTCAAACGAATAATCAATTCTATAACATACATAATGTAAATATTAAATTGTTTTTGTAAATATGCGTAAACAAACGTAGCTAAAACATAAAAGGTGCGTCAGCTTTAGGAAGTTTTTTTTTTTTGTTTTTTTTTTTATGTTTTGATTTTGTTTATTATTATGTACGTTATCTTACATCACAATTCACAATATTTATAATTGGAAATCACCATGGTACACATTTTATATATAATAAATATTAAAATATGCATATAATACTCAATTATTCTAAAATATTCTAGTGTAAATTCATCAAAACAAAAATACAAAAAAAAAAAAAAACAAGTAAAACAAAAACGTCCTGAAAATCTTTTAAAAAACAATTTTAAAGTATTTTAGATACATATTCTCACAAAAGCATGAATTTTTCAAAGTTGCCATGCCTATGTCAGGGGTTGAGGAAAACAAAAAATATACCACCGTCCTCTACGATTTGTATAACAACGTGAATGTAATTGCAAAAATCAGTTTAATTCATATATCAGAATGTCTGGAAACATAAAGAATAAATCTAATTATTTCTGAGTTCTTTTTTTTTTATATGTATATGTATATGTATGTTATAAACGTTGTTATTGTCGTAACTTATGTAGAATTAACTTTTCGTACATTACTTGCGGTACTGTAATTTTTGCTAGACAAATTGAAATGAATGTTTTTCGAATACATATGTATGTATTTTATGCTATTCGAGTATATTTTCTGGTATATCGACTAAATAAATGTGGTAAATTACTACTATTCAGGAATATATGTAAGTAAATAATGTTAGATGTTTGTGGGTTGTTAGGTATATCTTCAAAAATTGTGTTACCCAGATGATATTGCTAACAGAAAGTTAATAATTCGTTAAACCTATAGGATAACAAAAATTGTTCTTTTGGAATATGAAAATGTTGTCGCATCAAGATTTGAACGAATCACCAACATTGAACGTAGTTAAATATTTTACACTATAAAGTCCAGCATATTATTTAATAAATAACGTACATATTATCTGAAATAAATTCACATTTAATATTTTGATGTTTTTTTGTAGAAAATCATTTTGATCCTAACATTTTTTTTTATATTACTATCATGTTATTTCACCGTGTAGAATGTACAAGGATTTTTAGGTCTAAGTGCTTCATACGGATCAAGTGATGAGAAAAGATACTATGAAAATAGATGATTCATGTCATGAATCCATGAATTTAAAAATTTTTAAATCTTCTACAATGAAATTTTGCAGTTATGTATTTAGTATTATAGTATTGAATATTATAGTAATTATTTTATTAGCAGTTAGTATGCATATTATGTAGATTAATATTTTGTACTGGTATGCAATAAATATGAATTCTTTAGCTAAGACACTAATCCTGATAATAGTTTGAATATACTTACATCGGTTTTAAAGGCTTTAAAGGTATTAATATTCATTTTTTGGAAAGACATTTCGTCTCGATTTGCATTCTCTTCAATTAGGTGTATTGTATTTTGAATTACTAATTTATGCGAAAATTAATCAAAATTTGTAAACAAAAAAAAAAAAATACAAAAACACAATATAGAAAAAAAATATTTTAATTTTAAAAGAAGAGTAGCTATAATTAACACAAAATATCATAAAATTGAAAAGTTGAAGGACGACAATATTTAACTTTTACATAATTTGTTTGTAATTGGCAAGTCTGACATAGAAATTTATTTGTGATCAAATAAAAATCATGGAAATTTGTCTCTTCATCTATTAAAATTGATTTCCTGTGTTCGAACAGAATTCTTTAATTCTTTACTTTGTCTATATTCAAAAAAAAAAACAACAAAACAAAAAAATAAAAAAAAAAAAAATGAAAAATGTTATAACAAAAAAAAAAAGACATTAAAAAATTTCACTTTTTCCTTATTACATTATTGTTGTTGTTTTTTTTTTTCGTTTTTTTTTTTTTGTGAAGACCGAGACCGAGATCAGAACTAAAATAAATAAGCAGAGGCCATAAATAACAAAAACGAATAATGTTCTATATGTTGCAAAAAATTATGTAATAATTTCTTTTTTTTATTGTTTTGTTAATATGTTGTCTTAATTAGATTCATTGCAAACTATGTAGGTAGGTATGTATGTACGTACATTACCATTTTATTTCAGTTTTATATCCACTTAAATACAACTACAGTCCAGTCACATAGTGATGATACAAATAATCTAATATATTGAAATATGGATAAAATGAATTGATCAAGAGGAGACATGTTTTTTTTTTGTTGTTTTTTTTTTTTTTTTTTTTATTTTTTCTGAATATGATGATGCTGAATAATGTGCGCATACAAAATAGAAGAAAGCAGACTTATTTTTTATTTTTATTATATTATTTTTAATGTTCCTATTAATCCCCATAACCTTTCGAAGGAGTACATGAATATAATGTAAATAGATATACTCATTTATATGGAAAAAGTAAATAAAAGATCGCGACCTGTAAACGAGGCAAAAATATAAATTATTTCAAGAATACCAAAGTTATTTCAGACAGTTGTTTTTTTTTTTTTTTATTATTTTTACTATGTTGTTAGATTGTGATATTTTTGTTATTGTTCTTTTTAATGATCAGAAATTTACTATACAAAAATTAATCAATAAAATTATTCTTCATTTCAATTTGTTTTTCCTCGATTTTCCTAGAAAATTCGATTAAGGTTAGTTTAATATTTAAGTATTTGTAAAATAAAAGTTAGATTTCTTATAATTTCGTTTTTGAAAATATTTTGAGATTTTTTGGAAGAATTCAAATTGGTCACATAATTGTTGTGGTAAACATGTTTAGCTGCACAAAAACTAGATAAATATCCGAAGTAAACTCTTGTATTCATTATTGCAGTAAAATGTACGTCGCTACGACGCTACTGCGCTGGTTATTCTTTGATGATTATGAACGGTAAGTTATCTGCAGATGAATAAAAAACAATTAGTGCACATTTTTGTGTTAATAAACATCGGAAAAAGTTTTTAACGTTAGAGTTTTTTATTTATTAAATTTTATAAATATACGTTTAATAAATTAAATACCATATTTTAAAAAAATACAAGCAATACTAACGAGTACGAAAACACAAGCGCATATACTTTTTAACATCAGCTGATATACAAAATCTTCAATTCTGCTAATGTTCTTTGTTTATGTGCTTACCTCACCTAACTACTCTTACTCTATCCATTTTAAGACTTCTAAATTTTTTTTTTTATAAACAACAGTATCTGGAAGAAAAAACTTAAGACCGATTACCAAAAATAATAATCATTACCATATGATTTTCAAACATATAGATTCAGAAGTAATAACATATGTATACCAAAAGTCGATCAAAAATTTGAAATGGTGCCAAATTTTGTTTAAGATATCTCATGTTAAAGGTACATTATTTTCTGCAATGCATATTTTTATTGAATTTGTTGAAAAATTGTTTTTTTTTCTATTTCAATTCGTGTAAAATTCAAATTTAAATGTAAATGCTTCTTAATTTCTAATCTTGATTTTGTTTAATGCATAATCCAATAAGCAACAATTTTAATACTTTGGATATTTTAGATACTGATGAGATTCTAATTTGTATTTATTATATTATTTTTAAATTTTATCCACATGAACAATCATAATAATATAGTATACAAATATATAATTTTCTGCATTTATCTGGATGTTTGTAAGTTTGACGGAATACTCCAACACATATACAAGTTGCAATATATGTACAAATTGTAACATCATGTAATAGTCATAAACATAGTATCATCTGTCATCTGTCATTTATCATCTGTTATATGTGTCATTTGCCCATCATTTCATAATGATTGTCATGTCATTCAAGTGTTAAATTTAGATGGTGCCATAGAACTTTTTACTTTTTTTATGGTTTAATTAATTTCATTTTACAATTTGAATTTTACAGTAGAAAACTGCTGGGATTGTAAAAATATAAAATTATTGTAAGTTTATATTATATAGTTAGATTTTGTTTTTATTAAAAATATTATTTGAATTTAGTATTTCTATATTAATTTAAAT
This sequence comes from Argyra leucocephala, assembly GCA_963942445.1. Lineage (NCBI taxonomy): Eukaryota > Metazoa > Arthropoda > Insecta > Diptera > Dolichopodidae > Argyra > Argyra leucocephala. The sequence continues at coordinate 208,988,160 of OZ012677.1, read as the reverse complement.
TAAAATTATCTTTTTCACTAACTTATATTATAATTAATTGAATACAATAGAATGTCTAAGAATATTGATTATTTAGAATTATTGAGGTCTTAGGATAATATATTTTTAAATTTCCATTTAAAATGATCGAGAAAATAACCCTTAGGGAATAGAAAATTTTGCACCTTACTACAAATATTCTGTTTATATGGTAATTAAAAGCATTCTAATAAAGGTATGATAATATTGATAAATTAGTAAGCAAATGCATATTAAACTTGAAATGAAAACTCTAATAAAGGAAGAAATGCTAGAATTTATTTTGCTTCCGTCATTTGTGGCGGGTTACAAAACTAGTAAAAATATATAAACATATTGTATTATTAGATATTATATAAATAAATGTACAGTAGTGTAGTATGCAATAAAGTGATATTGAAAAAATGATAAATTGTTGTAGCTATATCATTTAATTTTGAAGCCTAAATACAAAATTGTAGCTCAATTATTTTATCTATATATTATATGTGTGTAAAAATCTATATTTTAATTTATCTGCATTAATTATTAGATATCATACCCTCCTGGCAAGTTGATTTTTTCTATTTGATTGCACTGTCCATGATAAGCACTTTTGTTTTTTTTTATTTCCATTTTCTGCAACTATCTTTACAGATTAATATTATCACTAAAGCAATAATCATATACATATTCCACTTTTACTCTTCGAATTTACTTATTGAATTGAGATCGATTAGAATCGATTTTAGAATTTATTTTCTCAATTCTTGATAGTAAAATATAGGACCTAGTATAGTAAAATTTAAAATATTAATTATGAGGATGAATAAACAAACACAATGCACCAAGTATTGGTCAAAAATGTTTTGTAACCTGATTACATCTCTGAAAATATATATGTATGTATATAATATATGCTAAATGTATAAACATTGCAAAGTTCATCCATCATCTTTCAATAATTCAGCCATAATGAACGACATATTAAAAATAATTTTTTTTTAAACCAGCAAAAATCAAAAAAAAAAAAAAGGAGAAGAACAAAACGAAAAGGTCTAGAAAAAAAAATAAAGGCGACTCTAAAAAAAAAAAAACACGAAAAAAAATTAAAATATCGAAGGTACTAATGTTACTTGATGTTAGAAAAACAAATAACAAAAATACAAATTTAAACTCGCCGTACTTTATTCTATAGTAGTCTCTTTATATTATTGAGAACATCATCATGACAATGAAGGAAAATCAACCAATTTCAATAACAAAGTGATCATATTGTGATAATGATAATACCACAGGGTTAGTTGATTATTATCAACATCATTTTCCATTATGATCATTTGTCGTCATCAATGATATAAATAAATTCCTGGTCAGGATAATGATGAGAATTTAATAAAAACAATAACAATAAAAATATTTTTAAATCACGATAAAAAAGTAAATCGTTTCCTTTAATCTATTCGAGAATGTTTTTTGTTTTATATTATATATAAAAAAAAAAACTGGGAAGCAATTCTAGATTTAGAAACAAAAATAAAAAAAAAAAAAAAGAAAAAAACTAAAACAAAAATCTAGACTAGGGCATAATTTAAAAAAATGTTTTTTGTTTTGTTTTTATTTATTCATAGGTATATTTGTGTTTTTCGATTTTTGTTTTTGTATTTTTTATCCAATCAATTTAAATTATTTCAACTCTAGAGAGCTTGTAAAACGTTAGTATTTATAAGATTCAAATTTAACCGTACGGTATGAGAATTTTTTTGTTTTGGTACTTTTTTTTTTGCTTTTTGTATTTTTTTTTAGTCTTGTATTCGTTGAAACTTTACTTCGGCATCTTCTTCATCATACATAACATACCTTTTCGTATTAACTCGTACTTTATAATTTAAATTTACGTACGTATGCATGTATATATGTTAAATAATATTACATATATATATAAGAATGTAGCCTTAAACTTGAGTATGTGTTTGTATGTGTGTGTGGATGTTTAATGAATGATCTTTTGCCAAAAGGGAGAGTGAAATTTTATTGTAGATTTTATTGTCTTCGGTTCATGAATAAAATTAAAAAAAAAAAAAAAAATAATATAGAAGAAAATGAGAAAAAAACCAAAAAAAAAAAAACTGACAATTTATTTTATAATTCATTTCACTGACAATATTATTCACTTGGGTTGTTAGTTTATTTCCATTTTGATAAAAAATGTTCTGAATTTTTTTTATTTGTTTAACTGTCGTATTCGAATTTGTTTAGGGTGTTTTTGTTTTTGTAATCTGAACAAAAATCTGAGTAGATGTCAAACACTCAGATTTAATCAAAGCATAGCTAATTTTTTCCGAACTCTGAAACTCTGAGTTAAAACATTTTTTACTTTTTATTAGTGTTAGATTTACATACGAATATGATTTTAATTTGAAATTAAATTTAAAATTTGTTCATCGAATTCAATTTACTTTTTATTTTTTAACAACTCTCTTGATGGGATTAGAATTTTTTTTACAAACAAACAGATCATAAGCAGGATCTAGTATAGTTTAAATAGAAATAGGTATATGTACATATTTAAAATTTTATCTACCTCTACTAAAAATCTCATTGAAAACTAAATTAATTAACATTTCATTGGAACTGACGAATTAATATTTTTTTTTTTTACTTTTATTGCTCTTTTTTTCTCTATTTACTTACATACTAAGAAATCTTTAACCATCAATAATCATGTAAAGTTTTATTGGGATTACTTCAGTAAAATAGAATAAAAAAATAAATCGAATTGAGAATGTATGAAAACAAAGTGTTAACATTAACTAAAGACAATTTTCGGTTGAATTACAGCTAAGAAGGCCTGTAATAAACTGAATTGGTTGTAGGCAGGCGGGTATGCGAAATAAAAAATTCACCTTTTATTTTGATTGATTTTTTGTTTTAATTTTTAACAACTGTGCGTTTGTTTTTTTTTGAAGCTAACAAATCGCATTCTGACCAGCTAATGAGTACATTCCGACACACACACACACTTACACAAAATGAATAATCTCGATAAACTGTGAACAAAAATATAATAAAAAATTTCTATGAATTTAGATGCATAAGGACAATTTTATTGCAAAAAGAACATTCACATTTTTCCTTTCATTACCGTAGTAAGCTTCTTATATCTTATTTCGCTAACAAACTAAAATTTTCAAATTAATCTTCACAAACTGTTAGGTACATAAGTTTAATAAATTATTTAATATTATACATTATACATGAAAAACGGCAAGTCTGATATGAAAGTTGTGTATGAAAAAGTTTTAGCGGATGGGTGTAACGCATCAACACAATAAAATAAAATTAGCGAGCTTTTTCGTGATAACGTTTTTTACAAAATTTTCAGTTGTTAAAAACCAAATTTTAAGTACACCTATTTTTCAAAAACGGTAAGTCTGATACTCATCCAACAAATACCGTTAATTAGGTGTTGTAAATTTTTTAAAAAAATTATGAAGAAGATGTTGCTCTAGTTTCAATTCCTTCGGAACAGTAGTGAAGATTGTTTAGACATAATTTTTCTAATCCGATTTTTTTTAACAATCTGTAACCCTGGTTAAATTTAAAGATAGACCTCTCGGCTGGAACAATTTTTGTCCTAAAATACTCCAAGGAATCAATCCTTAAAATATTTTTGCTCTTAACTGGACCACCCTGTGTACTTGTATTTTTATGTTCTCAATGAATAATTTCAATTGATTTAATGCCGCTCATTTCAAATACTTAAAAAATATATTCCTTTCCTATAAGAAATCAATCCATACTGTGCCGTGTTTTTATTTTTGGTGTGTTGAGTTTTTTTTTTTTTTTTTTTTTGATCAAAATTTTTACCATTTTTTTTTTTAGTCAGTCTTCAACACAATTGATACGGGTTAGCAGCTTAAAATTTATTTTAAAAATAAAAGAAAGTGTGACAAAAATTTTATTTTAATTTTAAAATAAATAAAAAAAAGAAAAATTAAATTCAATTTTATAAAATTTGTGAATTTAAAAAAAAAAATAAAATTTTTTTATAATGAATTTAATAGAACGTAAATTATTTTTTCAAATTACACGTCAGTTAATCGGAAATAATCAGAATAAATATAATAATCATAATAAAAATATAAATTATTTTTCAACAATAATAACGGTTAATAATAAAAGCTCATTTTGTGGTTCTTCAATTGATCATACCAATAAATCATCATCATCATCATCTTCGTCATCACGAATGTCATCTCATTTACCCTCTAATAAATCTTCAGGTATAGTGTCAAAATTAAGAAATGCAAGTTCAATTGCAGTTCCAGTTACAGTATCATCACCACCATCATCATCATCATCATCATCACCATCAATAGCAACAAGAACAACAACAGTAACACATACAACAACAGTAGATACAGATATTGGTGCATTAAAAACTGCAACTGCAAGATCATCATTAGGAATATCAAAGGAAATAATTTCAAATGAATCAACAGCAGCAGCTGTAGCAATTTCAAAAAATTCATTTAAAATTCAAAATAAGAATTTAAATATTTTATATGAGAAAAATATTTTAGCATTTGAAAAAATTCCAGCAGCCAAAGGATTGCCAATATTCGGAACACATTTAGATTTTATTGCTGCTGGTTCAGCACAACAGTAAGCTTTGATTTTTATTTTTTCATTTATTTTTTTTTTGTTTATTTGCGAATTCGTGTTTTTTTTTTTTAATATTGTGAAAATTTGAATTTCTTTTTGATTTGTTGTTGTTTTTGATTGATCGTTGATAAATTGTCAAAATGTGCAATTGCAAATTTTTATTTTTTTTTAAATTGCCTGATTTAATTTTTATGGTTATTTTTTTTTTTTTAAATACTGTTACTGTTAATGGTAATGATGATGATGAATTTTTATTGATTGTAATCATTTCTTTTTTTTTTTGTTATTGATTAATTTGATTGAAATATGAGATTTTAAAAGTAAATTTTTTATGTAATTTTAATTTTTGTTTTTTTTTTTTTAAATTTTGAAATATGTAAATATTAAATACATCCATACATACATATATGCATTTCATATGTACATGCTAATGTTATCAGTTTAAAATTTTAAATTATAAAATTAAAACGTACAAAACTATAATATATTTACTATTTAAAATATTTTCGGAAAAATACTATTGGTTATGATGCTTATCAAAGATGGTGAAGATAATGGAACTACCAGAAATAAAAGTGGTTAAATCAATTAAATAAAAAATGAAGAAAATTTATATTGAAAGTTACAGTGTTGTTGTTCTGTAATTATATTATAATTATTAAAAAATCATATATAAAATTAATTAAAATATAATTAAACTAAAATAAGCTAAAAAAAAATTAAGTAACTGAAAACTAAGAATAAACTAGGGAGTGGGCATGTAATTTGAAGAAAATAAAATTTCATTTGAAAAAATAGATGTCTCCTTTTTCATATCCAACCAGCGGTTAACTTACACATAGAAATGAAAACGAAAACGGTTACGGCAGCCACTAAGTGCTGTCAAGGGTACGACGACCTTGACGGTACCCTCCAACGTTGTTGAATTAATTTCAATATTTTGGATTTTTTTTTTTTTGTTTTTGTTTTTTTTTTTAGTTATGAATGATATCATTCCATAAACAACAACTTGAGGTTAATAGCTTCACAATTAATTTTAAAATACATTATTTTTTCGAATATATACCTAGTTGCGTTCAGTAAACTGTTCGAGAACGTTCTAAAACGTTCCGTTAATTGAACTTTTTTGTCCAAAAGTATTCTGATCTGTGTTCATTAGATGGTGCGAAACAAAATTATCTAAAATTATCTATTTTGTTCTGATTGTTTTTTTAGTTTTGAACCTTTTTTTATTGTTGTTTTCTTTTTGACAGTAAAACAAATAAATTTGAGAACAAACAAAAATCAGAACGAAAATGTTTAAAAAAGGTGTTCAGTAGATTTTTCTGTTCTAAGTGGGTCTAAAATGTTTGTCCAAAACTGTTCTGTCCGTTTCTGTTCTAAATCTACTGAACACAACTAGTATCTTATTCAGCTCAGCTGATGGTTAAAAACGATTTTGCTCTATATTGGGCAGCTGTTTTCTATTCATTAATTCCATTTTTTTTATTTAATTGTTTTTGACTTTGTTCAGTCATCTTAATTTTGCTCTAGCATTATACTACCATACTGCGTACTGTATATTTTTTTTTTTTTAAACATCCTTTGATCATTTATCCTCATCACATGCTCTGTGCATCTTATTCTTTGTATACCCTAATAGATTTTTTAATATTGTGGCCTTTAATTTGCATCTATTACGTATGTCACCATCGTCATTAATGTTGTGACCAAATATTTTTATCGTTCTGTGATGTGATACAATTAAGTAGTTATACATAGTTACAAATTTATTCAATGATATAATAGCAATTTCCGGATAAAATTGTCAGTATTTTTTAAATTGCATAGTCAATCTGTTAATTTGGATTACTGGTGAATATTTTTATTGGATTGATTCTATCAATGTAGTTAAAACTCAGAGAAGAGAATAAAAATAATATTCTAATTTCTTACAAAATATAATTATGTATATGTAAGTAATATTGAATGTTATATTTAAAATTGAATTTATTACGGAATACAATGAGCCATGAAACTGTAGAAAATATTTTTAGAAAGATCACCAAAATTAAAGTTTAAATTGTTTTTGATATCGCTATTCTCAGTAGAAATTTGTACATATGTGTATTGTGTAGTTAATTGAAACAGAGAAAAATCCTGAAAAAAATAAAACAGGATTATTTAAGATGCAAGGATAAAACAAGATTACATATAGAAACATAATCCAGTAAGATTTATGAAATATGTAGAGAATAACAACAAAGGGGACTTACATATATTTGAATTAAGTAGACATTTTAGATGTGTCGTGACACATAACCTTGAATCAATAAATTTTGAATACATATGCTCATACTTAATATGTTTAATGATAATTTATTAAGTGTATTGAAAAGGAAAAATATTCTCACACAATAATTAAAAAATTAAGGTATTATGGGAATTGGTGTTTAATTGAACTTTTCGTTACTAGAGTTGTAGACTATGCACGATCTCGATCTTATCTCATATTTTTACCTAAAGAGTTTAAAAAAAAAATCCAGATTCAAAGATTCTGATTATATAATATTTACCACAATGCTCCTAACGTAGCCCAATGAATATGTCTAGTGACTATCGGGCATTGAGTTGTATAAATCAAATAAAATCTAGCCTAATTTAGTTTTTAAATTCTAAAATATTATAAAGAAAACTATAGAAAACTAAGTAAAATGGATTAACAGAATTTAAGTGAACAGAAATCCGAATTTGTTGAAAAAATAATAAATTGAGCATTTGCAAATGTGATTAACAATTTGGGATATTGAAAATTTCAAAAATTAAAATTAAGTAGGTATGTGTGTTTGTGTGTATTTGGAAATTTCAAATTTGTATTTAATGTTAAAGCCGATCTCAACTTAATATTTTCCCATCACCTCTTCATTTTCATTATAACATAATTGACTGTTGACATCCAGAAATAGAAAATAATTAAAACAAAAAAACCAGAAAAAATAAATTTGCATGAAAAAATAAATTAACGGCAACAATATAAAAAAATGTCAATCCTTTTTAAAACCTCTTCTGAAATATCATTCTGACGTAATGGAAATTTTGTTTTGTTTATTAATTTTGTAAACGATTGAGTAAAGTACATGCAGATTTTTTATGTATAAAATAATTCTTCCAAAATCTTCTAAATTTTTGTTTTTGCTTAAATTACGCAAAATTTTTGTATAAATCCGAGTTATAGGATATTGAACATTTTTATTTATCAACGATGCGTTTAAAATTTACAGAAACGAGTTACTGAAACTACAAAAATTACAAACTGCGGTGCGATCCATTATCCAAAGAATCGTTCTTTCAACTAATTTGTAAATTCTGTGATCTATAATGATAATTTAACCTCTTCCTAGCTTATATTGGAAATGACACTACTTGTGGACATAGATCCTTAGACCAAAGAGGTCTAATATTGTGATACCACGTAGTCAATTTCAAGTTCGAAAAATTTTTTTTAAGTAATTTAAATTTAATTCAAATCTTAAATACACTAAAAATGATTGTTAAAAAATGATTTGAATGATTCAGGGTAGCGACTAGTGAGGTCAATTAGAACTTTTATTTCTATTATATTTAATTTTTTTTTCTCTCCCCCCTCTCCCTCATTTAAAAAAAGTATTAAAAAGTTGTACAAAAGGACAAACTCAAATCTGAAAAAGGTGAGTTAGTTTATCAACAATAGACAACAATATAAATTCTTTTTTTTAATATTTAGAATTTTTTTTTATTTCAAAATAAAAATTGATTAAAAGAAATGTTAAATCTCGAATTTTAATATACTTATGTATGTACCTACAAATTAATTTTAATTTAAATTCGTATGACTACTCTTTATCATTATTCTAATTGTATTATTTATTAATTTTTTCACGTTTCTTTAGTTATTTTATTTTTTTGTTGATATTTTATTCATTATTTTGTAAAGAACAGATATTATAACGGTATATTTTATATAATTTTTATCAAAGATATACGTAGGTATTCAGAAGTGATACTGAAAATATTTCATATTCGGTACGTTTAAAAAGAGTTTTTTTCATCCTATTTACTTTGAAAATAGTCAAACACAAAATTCATAGAACATCACTTTATAGAATATTTTTACCACGAGCATGAGAAATATGAGATGAGAGTTAAGAAAAAGAAACTTTGTTTATCTTAAGGAATTTGATTTAAAATATGAGCATGTTTACCTTAAGAATTCTATGGTACCGTGTAAAGATCTCGGAAAGTACGATAACAATAATCTAAATGCTTCCGTTTGCTCGGAATAAATCGGTAACTATTTTCGATTCGCGAAAGCATACTTTATTTAATTTATTCAAGTATGTTGTATCATACAGATATCTAAATTCTAAGTATACATATCGTTAATGGTATCTACATCTCGTCGGTTGCATTCCTATGTATCCAATAGACCATTTTTTTCGAAATTGACTCTTCAATGTACCAATATACCATTTTTGACTATGCTCTATCCGAATTTGCAGTCAAAATAAACGTACATATCTCTTATAGTTTTCGAAATATATTTTTCTGATTTATCGAAACAATCTTTATTTTGCTGCTTTTTAGGCCTTCAAGTTATTTATCCAAACTACAGTTTATGTACTGAGAATTCATACAAATTTTTAGAAGCATTCCGTATGATTGGGTAGTCCTAAGTATCTAACAGACCATTTTTATTCCGAAATGTCCAAACACATATGAAGCTTTACACTATACATTACATACTAACATTTTTTTTTTAAATATATTAGTTAAATATTTCAAATATTCAAATTATAAAACTATGCATGTTAGATGTTAAAAAATGACTCAAATTTTGTTTGGTTATTTTTAAATTTTTCCAGTCAAAATTTTCGTCAAACTAAAAAAATCAATTTTTTCAACATTTTGCTTTTAGTCGATTAGATATATGGGAATGCAGCCGACGTAGATTATTATGATATGAAAGTGGAACAAGATTAGTAATACATATATAATATGTTTTAATTTGTCTAAAATTTCTATTTCGAATGAAATATAGAGTTGAAAAGAATCTGATTTTTATTATAGATTAAATTAAAAACAATTACAATTCGTACCGGCTAAATTTCAACTCTGAATTATTATGTAATAGTGAATTAATATTTGTATTTTGTATACAATGTATCTATGCCTATGATGAAGGTAATTATGTATTCGATTTGAATACCGGATTCTTTTCGAATACCTATGTATACAACTATTTAATTTGTTTAATTTTAAATAATCTATAAATTTTTATTGTCCACTTCTATGGCACTACAGTTCAATGATAACTCTTAGTTTAATTTTTTGAAGTTTTATCATAGTTATATTTTTTTATTTTTAATTGTTTGAAATTCGATTGCAACTTGTTAGATATAGGATCATTATGATGGGATAAAAACCTTTACGCCATTGAGTCAGTCATTTAAAGTTCGATGTTATTGTATTCTGCTCTAGATCCAACTATTATTCTTTTCTGAAGTGCATATCATGTATTCGGTCGAAAAATTTTATTTTGAAGATGTTCTTGTATTCGTATTGGCAAACTTAGTGGTTGTGATTCATAGAACAGACTTGACAGTTTGAGCGTGATGTATGTATGTACATATTTGCATTTTTGTGTTTTAAAATTGAAAACAAACTGAAGTAAACTGATTTCGCAAACTGAAATAGCAAAGATTTGTTTTTCAAGATTATTTTTCATCAAAGTGCATTGCATAGATGTCAATTATTATATAGAATTAAAACTATTTTTTGTGTACTTAAATTTCCTACTAGATGCTTGCAAGCAACAATGTTGAAAATTTTTTAGAATTATGAGAGGATTTAAAATTTTCTCCAATGGTATTTCTGATTTAAATGTATATGGGCATAACAACATTTACATAAATTACGTATTTTACCATTTAAATTTTATTTATTGTGGATTTCGAAGAGATGAAAATATTAAACTGCCACCAAAATTCAGAATCTGTAGGAAATTTACAAATCGACGCACAAAATTTTGCTTATAGAAATTTTTTTTTTTGGTTTTTTTAAATTTTTTCAGATAACCGAAATTAGGAACAACAAATTTACAAGTTCAATGTTCTCCCATTGTATTTATTTTATAAAATCAACAGAAAATAAGAAAAATAAATAAATAAAAAAAATATACATATATATAAAGAGATATAAAATGTGCGTGTTAAGTAAGCTTTAAAAATTTAAAGCAAGATCAAGGTACAAAAAATTTCTTTAAACTTGACATTGATTTTTGTAATTTTTTTTTTTTTATGAAACCAAACTAATTTGATTTGTATAGACAAAAGTTTTATTGTTGTTTTAATGTTAGTAGAGGAATTTAGAAAAAAAAAGAAAAAATTTATATCAACTCAATTTTTATTACGTTAAAGCTTTGGATTGACTAGTGTTTTAATCTTCATCTTAATTTTTTTTTTTAAAAAGTACGATCTAGTAACAGCTTGTGTCTAATATTGATTTGGGAGTGTAATGTTAAGTTAATTCATCATTTTCTAATTTTCAAGTACAAATATTTTATAGAATATTTTACTATTATAAATACAGTGTATCTATAGAATGCAGCTAGATCAAGATTATTTAATAATAAATATCTTTTTATAGGAGATATAATTATAATATAATCACCTTTCCGCTCAGAATTTTGGGTGGCTCTTCATTGCATGACAAATTCGTAAATAGTAACAAGAGATGTAAAAAATTACGCAAAATCAAAAATTGATTTCGGTGTCAAATGATGTTCATGATTGTTCACAATTCATTTGTGTCATTTTGTTTTCGAATTAAAGAGTACCAAATTTTAAAATTTGTAAATCGTTTAACGAAATTAGTAGTATGCGATTAGGTTACATTGTATGTACATCTATTATGTTGTGGAAGGTTAAAGTTGACCAGGACATTAATCTTTCAAATAATTAAAGTTAACCATTACATTAAAAATATTATTAAGAAAGTAAACTATGTACTTATGTAGTTTCAAAATCTTAATTATTAGTACTTTTAAAAGTTTTTACGTGAGGTATGAGGTATGTATAACGTATGTACAATTATTGGCGACTTCAAAATTTATTTTGAGTCGCCAATAATTGTACATACGTTATGGATTATACATGGAATAAGGTCTATACATAACAATTTAATTACAATACAAGATGTATTAACTTTAACTTAAAGAGCTTATGGGTGTCAAAACAAAATTTCTTAAAGGAAATAAACAAAATCAAAAATACAATTAATTATGTACATATACAATCGTATTAAAATTATCAAGATTTCTTAAAACATGAGTTTGCTCACAAATGTACATAGGTACTTTAAATTTTTTTTTTCCTTATTTAAATTGTAAATCGAAGAGAATTTTAATATTTTAATTTCTTTAAAATTTAGGCCTATCCTGTTGAATTTTAAATCAATATTTTTATTGCGGATTCATGATTTAAACATTATTATAAAATATAAAAGTATATAATAAAAACAAATTACTTCAATCAACTTTAACTCAGTTTTAAATAAAATAATTTTTTAAGATTACACAAATATATTCATAAAAGACATGAAGATTTGGGACCAATATTTCGTGAAAGATTGGGTGGTACAAAAGATGCTGTATTTGTGTCATCACCAAATTTAATGAGAACTATATTTAATTATGAAGGGCAATATCCAACACATCCATTACCAGAATCATGGAATTTATATAATAAAAAGCATAATTGTCGAAGAGGTCTATTTTTTATGTAAGTATATATATCTTAATGTTAAGGACCTTTTAAATGTTTACTTAATTGAAAAAAATCTTTATATATATATACATATTTTTTTTAAATCTGAATCACTTGTTATTAATGCAATATCTTAATAAATTGAAAATTACAAAATAATAAAAAAATAAAAACTTATTTTAAAGGAATGGACCAGAATGGTTACAAAACAGAAGAATAATGAATAAATTATTGTTGAATGGAAATTGTAATTGGATCAATCAGCATATTCATATATCTACAAGTAATTTAATTGAATTATGGAAAAAAAAATGTCAAAATAAGAAATCAACATTTGTTAAATTAAATAATTTAGAGGCCCAATTGTATAGATGGTCTATAGATAGTAAGCAGAAAGCAATCATTCATATTCTTGTTAATTTATATTTTATTTTTAATTTTTTTAATCATCGACAGTTCTTACATCAATAATGTTTGGCAAATCAATATCGGATTATGGTTCTGAAAAACTTTTAAATGAAATCGAAATTTTTTCAAAAAATGTTCATAAAATTTTTGAATCAAGTTCAAGTTTAATGAGTTTTCCACCGAAAATAGCCGAAATATTAAAATTAAAAATTTGGACGGATTTTGAAACAAATGTAACTGAGGTTTTAGATATGGGTAATAAAATTATTGATAAATGTTTAAATGAATTTGGTTATGGAAATGGTTTATTAGCTAAAATGATTGAATTTGATATGTCAATGGATGATATCAGAAGAATATTTGTAGATTTAATAATAGCAGCTGGGGATACTGTATGTTTGAAATAATTTTTTGTTGTTTAATTTCACATTTTTTTTTATTAAAATTATTTAATTTAGTATTTCCTTTTTTCCAGACAGCTTATTCAACTCAATGGGCATTATATTTAATTACAAAATCAGAATATATTCAAGAAACTGCTAGAAATGAATTAAATTGTTTAAATATCAATGAAGAAAGTCAATATATTAAAGGTTTAATTAAAGAAACTTTAAGACTATACCCGGTAGCTCCATTTATTGGTAGATTCCTAGCTTGTGATGCTAATATAGGAGATTATAAAGTGGATAAAAATGTAAGTTAGTAAAAATAATAAATCGATATTCTTATTTTTCATCTTTTTAAGTGTTTTTTGAATAATTTCCGTAATGTATAAATGAAATATTTATCTTTAACTAAAGTTAAAATGCTTTTTTTTTAAGTAATTTAAAAATAAATTTAACCTTATATCTTTTAGGCTAAAGGAATTGATTTGATTTAATAAATATTAAATAGATTTTTTTTATTATGTATAGTAATAATTGTAAATAATTTTTAGACACTAGTGTTATTATCACTTTACACATCTGGTCGAGATGAAACAAGTTTTCCTGATCCATTAAAAGTTTGCCCAGAACGTTGGTTTAGAAATTCAAATGGTGAATTAATGAATGTTTTGAATCCTACTGCAACAGTACCATTTGCCATGGGAATTCGATCATGTATTGGCAAAAAAATTGCTTTAAATCAAATGTATTCATTGATTGCTCAAGTAATTTATTATTTAATATTTTGTTGAATTTTTAAAATTTAGAAAACTTTAAACTTTTGTATTTTTAGATTGTTTCAAATTTTGAAATATCATGTTTAAATGATGGCGATGTAGATGTAATTTTAAGGATGGTTGCTGTACCAAATCAACCGATTGATTTAGTTATTAGAGAACTATAAATAAATTAAATTTTCAAGATGATAAAACTCTTTTATTATTATTTTATATTTGTAAGAAAATAACAAACATTTTTTTTATGACATACATATAACAACATTTTTACCATTTAATAATAAAAAAAAATATTTTTTTATAGATATAAACTTAGTCTAACATTTTTCTTCTTTTATTTAAAGTTCTATATAAAAATAAAATTATAAATTATAGTCTAAGTTGTATAAGTAATAAAGACTAAAAGAGTCTAGAAACTATTGTTATGGTAATAATGCTGAAATAAATATATACAATAATGTGGAAAAACCTAAAAGAAAAATTCCAAATATATATGAATTCCAAAATATTTTACCAATTACACAAGCTAAAATTAATATAAATATGGTTATATAAGAACCAAATAATCGCAAACATAATCTTGGGGCAAGATAATCTTCACGTAATTCACTAATACCTAAAAAATATTATTTATTTGAATAAATTTTGAATACAAACATTTTTTTTACCTTTTGATTTGTCAAACCATTGAACAGTAATTGGAGGATATATAAGCTGACGAATTAATTTACCCCAAAAATCTCGACGATCCCATAATTTTTGAATTTCATTTCCAAACTGCAATAACAATACACAAAATGAGATTTAATAATTATGATAAAATTAAAAAAAAAAATAATATTCACATTTTCATTTATTTTACAACAAATCTGATGTAACGATCTAACAAGAAAATAATTTTCATAACTTTGTATTGGTAGTAAAGCAGGATCAATATTTGATTTTATATTAGCCAAATTTCTTTTCATCTAAAATCAAATTTAAATTTTGATTCAATTATGATATTAAAATAAAATATAAGACCTGTAACGGTGAAATTCTGGATGTATCAAAACAATCACTATCATCTCCTAAAGTAAAATTCATTGATTGCGAGAAATTCGCTTCACCTCCTACATCTGAATGTTCTATGCAGACATTTGGCATATCAACCTAAAAAAAATTTTTAATATAAATCATGAACTATTGGCAAAAATATAAATATTTATACATCAAACATGTTACTAAGTGATGTTAGGGCTATGCTTAAAATATCTGGAATTTTTTTAATATCTTGTAATTTTGTGTGTTCTGGAGATACATCTTCGAAAAAGTTTAAAATTATTCTTTTAATGAAATTGTGTTTTGAATTTTTCTCATTTATCTGATAATTAATTTTATAAATCTCTTGTTGAACGTACATTTTAGCTACGCATGCTGTTTTGATAAGTTGATATATTTCGCCTTTAATATTATCTCCAAATAATGGAATATATGCATCATCGCCTAAATAATGATCCGAACGAAATGAGTCCCATTCACGTTGCAATTCTGTTCGAGGTCGACTAGAATTTTAACAGTAAAAAAAAAATTTTTTTTTAAAAATTATTTCATAAAAAACATACGTTAAATATGCTGCTTGTCTAATTGGACTTGTTTGGTGAGAGTTCATTGGAAATTTACTGTTTGTATATCTATGCTCACAATCATTCAATATTTCTGGTAAAGTAGATTGATTAAAAACTTTTATTAATCGATGTAACATAATTGCGTTTCGAAATGAGGTAAAATCTAATCTTTCAAAACGTGGTAAAATTTGAACAAAGATTTGAGAATATATCGCTAAATTTTCAGCAATAAAACCATCGTATTTATTAATTGAAATTTCTGCTGGTACTTGTCTAAAATAAAAAATAAAAATTACTCAAACTAGTAATCAAATATTTATCTTTAACTGAATTCAATTATATTTACCCATTAATACTTCTATCAAATGTGTATCTCCATGGCTGAATATAACTTAACCATAATTCTAAAACAACTGACATGGAACTATCTAAAGGCCATCGAGCAATAATACTTTTTAAAAATGGATAAATTCTTTGTTTCATCATTGGTTGTGCCATTTTGCGTAATGCACTCATTGGAGTTGGATCATGATCAGCTGAATTCCCAAAAGCATGTAGCTGCTTAACTAATATTCTTACTACACGTATAAATTCACTGCTAGGCAATTCCTAATAAGTTAAGCGGTTTATTTATTGTCAAATTAAAAATAAAAACAAATTGTTTTATTTACCATCGCCTCTTCAATATCATATCTCAGCCAACCGTCAATAAATAAATACATAACAGATTCAGATCTCCAACAGTGAGCTCTTGGCGATTCTGGGGTTCTTATAACTGCAGTTGAAGATTGGTTTGCAGCATTGTAATGTGATATTGGTCCTAGTTTTAAGTATTTTGGAGATCTTGTTGGTTGTAATTGTTGCACTGGCATCGGTTGAGGTGCTTTGACAGTACCGCATATATTTGATGGCATTACAACTGCATCAGGATTACTTGGTAAAAATGAACAAAGATATTCTGCAGTTAAGAAGAAATAAATAGTTTTAACTCTATCATTGTGAACTTCTAGTGCTGCTGGATACATTTTGTGAAGTGGAAATGTACCATGAATAACAAAATTAACCATAAAATAATCGAAGGCATTTAATGATAATGAATTAATACACCTATGAAATGGATCTACATTTAAGAGATCTGCATAAAACATTGAATAATGTCCACTTTGTAACATTTCAGTCAATTTGTGCTAAAAAAAAAAATAATTAAACTTATAGTACATATATTATTTAGTATAAGATATTAACTAACCGGCAGCATTTCTATATTAAATTCAAATTTAATTGCGTCATTCAATAATCTATAACAAAGACGGAACATTGGCCCTAAGGGTGTAAAAAAATTATATAATATATCAAATATTTGGGGACATGATGATTTTTCTTTGTTTATCGTTCTTAATCCCCAGCCGAGACATCCACTATTTATACCAAAAATTGAATTTATTACAGCTGGAAAAACTTCTTGAAGTTCTCTTAAACTGCATCTTTCAAATAGAATACTTAATTCGCCACAACGTTCTATAATTGGGTAATTTAACAATTCCAGAATGCGATTCTATAAACAAAATATTAATTTGTTATCAATTTCATTCAACATATGCATTGCATAGACATAGTAGTATTAGTAGAGGTTAAAAGACCCCGGCATATTTTTTTTGTTGATAAATTTTTTTTATACATTATACATACCGCTAAATTTTCATTGTATATACTCATTTTTTCTATTAGAAATTATATTTTGATTTTAAAGAATTAAAATTTATTTTTTGATTAATCTAAATAAAATTATTTACATTAACTATTCTTATTTTTCTAAAAAGGAACCAAAAATAATATTGGTAGAATGAAACAGACGCGCAAATTCAAATGTCAAATTCTTATTCAAATTGACATACGGACGGATAGCAGTACGACCACAGTGCGACATTATTGTGGTGATGTAGTGCTGTTAAAATTTAGTTATTGCGGAATGCGAACGCAACTTCATGATACGCATAATTCTTCTTTTGTAAAGCGTTATCCGGAATCTTGAATTGGATAAATTTTTCTTATGAAAAAGACGTAAATAAAATAATTATAGGGAGAAATAATTAGAAATTTAAAATTGAATAAATCGGTTGAAAAATTTTTAGCTGATAAATTGGAGTTTATAAAAGAAGAAGTATACTGTACCGTTAATATGTACCAGAGAGTGAAATTATAATACATAGTATAGGCCCCCCCATAAACGTTTAAATCTGCTTAAAAACTTGTTTCGAAATATGTGGAATTTAATCGTGGGTGGGGCTGTTTCAAAACAATTTCTTAAACAGTTTACAAAATCAAAATTTTTTGATTTTTAATGGGCAGAGTCATAAGTTTCTGAAATTGTTTAAACGTGTTTGGGTGCGTGAAGAAATAAAATCAGTTGTTTATTTTTTTTTTGTTATTTAGAAGTACCTTACATTTTTCAGAAAATTTGTAACCAACCTTCTAACCCTCCTTTCCTTTGCTTTTTTTTTTTAATTTCTACAATTATCATAAATGCGATCATTTTATTGATTTTATGCGAATTGGATTGATTATTATTGATGTTTTATTTTTATTCTACAAAATCCATTTAAATAAATATAAAATAAATATAATGTTTTTCTTCTAAAGTTCCGAAAGTTGTGATGACTTACATTATAGTTATTATATCTATTTTTACTTTGCAGTTTGATTTGAACTAAAAGTTCAAAAATAATTACACAACTCAAAAATGGGATGAACTAAACCAAAACCTATATAGTATAAATAATTAGCCCGGTCATTCAAAAAACTAAAGATTTTTTTAATCTCTTATATTTACATTAGCTTTTACGGGAAAGTAGCAAGAGGGTTCTAAGATCCTTAATTATTTCTAAAGTATATATTTTATCACGTTGATTCAAAGGTAAACCTGGAAAATTAAATCTATTTAACTTTTTCTAAATGAACAAAAAATTTAAGTTTATGTATTAATTTTTCCCCAAGCTTAGCTACTATTATATAATAAATAGTACATTAGTGGTCATAAATAATTATTGTAGATCTTGCACTAAACTATTCGAAGAAATCGTTTTACGTTAGTATTGGCAGTATTGGTGTGTTCCGAACGTTTGAACAAATGAGAAAAATCTCCTTTACATTACAATACATATATTATGCATGATTCACAAGGTCCTTTGTTAATAATACGGTAATACTCTGAAAACAATTATGCTAATCCCACATTTCTAATGTCGTATGTGGAAATAATAAAAAACGCTCGTTGTAAACAAAACCAAAATAGAACATTTCATCGTTTGTCAACTTTCATTTATTTTAATTTTTTTTATTTATTTTTTTTTTATTTGATTATTTTATTTGAATCTTACTGATGTAAAGTTTACTCAAGAATGTTATTTTTCGAAATAGCTATGTACTAAATATGATATATAATATGTACTATATATGATATATGATAAGAAGAAATACATATATACAAATCCCACCGGTGAACTTTATGCGAATGTTCGCCTGGAAGAACTTAAAGCGAATTAATTAGCATTCATTAAAAGAATGTTTATTTTTGTTTTCTGCATTTCGTACCTATCTATTTTAACAAATACATTCTTCTAGAAGATTCTTCGGCGATAATTTTGCAAGTCTCATGGTATGGTCAAAACATAATTATTGAAACAGTGACGAAATAATACTATACTATCGATTTAACTAACTAGATACTAGATATAAAATAACTTAGACTGTATTTAGGAATGAAATACATAATAGTTATTCTAAAGGAATAAGCTTGTATTGTAGTGAAAACCAAGAACAATATGATTAGAGGTTGCCATGATAAACTACAAACGATGTCCACATAATATGAGTAATAAATTAAAAACCCATCTTTTAATAATAGATCGATTGATATGTAGAAGTTTAGGGGTGCAAGGAAATCTGTTAAAAATTGATTGAAAAAAAAACTTTTAAATTTTAATTAATATATTTTAATTAATTTTTACATACTTTTTTAATATTTATGATCTAGGATCATTTACTTTACTAATAAACAATGGTGTTTTATTTTCTGTATCAAGAATTATTGATACAAACGGCTTGTCTATTACATATTTAAATGGCCGGGGTTTGGAATCTGCACCTGTAATTAAAAATTGTATTTAGATGAAATAAAAATTTCAAAAATATATAATAGTATCGACATAATACATATGTATGTATAAAAATTAATAATATTATAATGTCTGTTTTAAGCCACTTTTCTTTGAATAAAAAAATATGTTACATAATTTTGTGACTATTTTACAATGTAATTAGTATTACCGTATTACCTAACAAAATAACAACAAAATATTAGTATGCATCAGTCATCAGTAACTCTTACAATATAATTTAATACAGTTACATGATAAAATTGAAATAAAAGAAAATAATTCCCAAATATTGAATACTATTACATATCAATGATTTAGTGTATTTATACTAATTTTAACTTACTCAATGGAACTAAGAGACCACTTGTAGCAGCAGCAGCAACAGTACCATTTTCATCAACGTCTAGTGTTGCTTGTTGTAAAATTTCACTTACATATAAATTACCAGTACTAATTCCAGTTAAATTACTATGACTACCAAAGATTTCAGTGAGTTCCATCTAAAATCATATTTAAAATATTAATTTCTTTAATTTTTAATTATTTTTATTTCTTAATTTACATACCTTTCGCAATGGATGAACTAAAGAATTTCTGGTTTCCATTTTGAATTTTGGCATTTTTAAGTTTACAAATCTTTGATATTTTTCTTCTGTTGTAGAAAGAATGTCATTTAATGTACTAATGTCGATATTTTGGAAAAGACCATCCAAATTAAGAAAACTTTTTGGAATTAGTAATACCATTGCGTATTTTTCATTCTTGAAATTGTATAAAATAATTATGTTTAAATAAATATGTAAGTATGTGTATGTCAAAATAAAAATTATATTAATTTAATATGTACCTCGTATGGAAGACAAATAACGGTACACTTAACTCCATTAAAATCTGTTTCATATAATACAATATTTTGTGTAAATTCCATGAAGGGTACCGAAATAACATTTTGCTTTGCGTTTGTAAATTGATTGTCACCAATAGGTTGAAATTTGTATTTCCAAGTGTTATGGAAATAAATAGCTGATACAAGAACTAAATTTACACCACTCAAATCATAGTCTAAGGATGGGAAAGAAAGAAAGAAAATAAACGATTAAAACGATTTGAAATATAAAAGAAAAACGAATTTATTTACCCTCTGATATTAAATCTTTTATTTTTCCTTCAGTATTATCTGATGCCCAATTATTAATGTGTTCTTTAGCAGCTAATGATTTACCCTGGAAATTTAAATCTTTTATAGTAGCTAGGCTATCGGTTTTTTTTCTATAACTACTATGCAAAGATATTTGATTATCATAAAATATTCCTAATGCTGTTTTTAATCCTTTTGTATCATCCTTTAAAATACGATTTAATTCTTCACCAGTTTTTGAACCCAATACAATTTGTAATTGACGTTTTGTTTCACCTCCAGCACCTTTTTCTAATAATGATAATAAAAATTGCGCTGATATCGGTGATACTATTAAATTGCTATCTACGTTTGTTGGAATATTTTTTAATAATTTTAGACTGAAACTGGTCACTGGATTTATTGGCACTGGCACTTTTACATCTTCGAAATCACTATATTGTGGTCTAAATTTGTTAATATTTGGTTGCTCTTGTGGTCTGTAAAATCTTTCTTCATTTTCGTATGATGGTCTATAACGATCTTGGTGTCTATAACGATCTTGGGGTAGTGATTCGGGACGAGAACGTAATATATCATCAGAATTTGGAATTCTTTGTTGTCGTTGATATGCTATATCCATTGTTGATTGTTGCCTACGATCAAAAACAGGTGAATCATAGTATTCTGGTGTTCTTTGACAAAAAACTAAATTTGATAATAAAACCAGAAACAGAACTGAAAAATTTAAAATAAAATTTTTGTCATTAGTTTATGTTTCGTTAATTCGTTGATAGGGTATAAAGGTTAAATTAAACGTGTTATAATTTTGTAAATATTTAACTTTGAAAATAATGACTAAATAATTCAAGAAATAAAATAAATTACTTTAAGTGAAGGTAACAAATTATTGTAGTAAGTAATTGATATACATAGTACATACAAATTATCTTCTAGAGGTATGCTAGTAGTTTTAATGTACAGTTTGACATAATTAAATAATTAATTAACTATTAGTTTTAATTATGTTCGTTTGAACTCGGCATTAT
Organism: Argyra leucocephala; assembly: GCA_963942445.1. Lineage (NCBI taxonomy): Eukaryota > Metazoa > Arthropoda > Insecta > Diptera > Dolichopodidae > Argyra > Argyra leucocephala. The sequence continues at coordinate 208,966,214 of OZ012677.1, read as the reverse complement.
AGTCGCTATAACCTAAAAATTGTTCTTAATATATAGATAAAGTTATTCCATTATCTCCTATTTGTGGTTGATTTCTTCAATTGTGTTATGTCTTACATTTAGATCAGCTTTTAGGAATATCTGCTGCTTTTATTTTCAAAGAGAAGAATTGCTGATCGTTTTCATTTGGGGCTTCCACATCGATACCCGTAAATTATCTTCACGTTGTTGTTATAGAAGAGCTTTGATGGATATATATTGTTCTACAAATTGTTCGTTAATAATCTGCAGAAATGCTCCTCCAATCTTCGCAGTTGATCATTCATAGATATATCAGAACAGCCTTCCACTCTCGTTTAAAATTGTTTGATGTTCCTTATTATTACGTTTCGCAATTTGGTTTGTTATCTTGTAAGGAATTTTGATATATCTTCTCTGTTAGCAGCACTCTTTGATTCCTTTGTAACATCTTCTATTTTTTTCGTTTGTCACGTTTTATACTCCGCTGTGCAACCTCTTATACTAATTCATACTGCAAACGTAATTCTTCTTTTTTATGCTGATTAGATTTGGCATTTATTTGGAACTAAGTTCAGCAATTTTATTTCGTGAGATGTGTGATATCCATGGATATCTTTGGGTAGATAGCGAAAGTATTGTTTTGAGTCCGAATTCTATAAATGCCTTTTTGATATTGTCCCACATAACATCTAAAGATACATCTTGCTCATTTTCAACCATTCGTGTTGTTATTATTTTACGTTGGAATTTTTTAAAGCTTCTACGTTGAGATGAGCTTATCTTTTTCGTCCGATTGTGCGATTAAAAGAATGATACAAATTTAATTTAGTTTGAGTATAACCATATATCTATACCTATATGTTATATAGTTTTTGGGTTGCTATCACATGACTGTATTTTCATTTACCTGTATTTATGTGTACAATTTATGCCTTGGAAATACCACGAAATCCTAAATACCATATAAAAAACTTCACAATACCATAATTAAAAATCCAAAAATTACAAAATTCGACTTGAATTCACTTAGTGTTTTCGAATTCAGTCATTTTAATTGTTTTTGATAATCAGATTTGTTTTTAGTGATATATTTAGATTTATGGAATAAAAGTCGAGTTTCCTTTCACTAATCATTTGTATTTATTTTGCAAATATCGATATTTCGGAAGCAACTTACTTCCTTCATCAGTGCTTTGCGACTAATCCAACAGCCGCTACGCATAAAAATAATTTATACAAAAATTCTGTAAAAGGCGTAGAACTTTGATTTTGAATCCAACTCTAAAGTCTCTTCTTCCTCAGAATCTTGCATATATATTCATTACATATATAATATATACATGTATAATATTTATCATATATTCAGTATACAGCATATCCAGTCAAATGAAATACAGGCATATGATACGCCCGACCGACAATTTTTTATTTATTTTAATTTCCCAGTAATCCTATACTTAAAAAAGGGACGCAATTTGATTCTAATCATGGTGTGATTAAGTCAAATATTTACCTGCTATTAAACAATTATACCTGATTCAAGATGATTTTCACACAAATTGTTTTTCTCATTGTATAAATTTTCTTATAATGTACATTCAAGAATACAAAAAGAAAATTTTCATAACGAGTTATATGAGAAAATTCTGAAATTTCCGATTTATATAATATACTCAATACAGTACAGTGAGTTTATAAATTAGATGAATGCTATAAAAAGTACATTTCTAGATGACATTTTTCAAATTTGGCATAATCTGCTTTCTTTTTAAAACTCATTAATAACTTTTTTAGTTAATTACAATGAATTAATTTGAGCAGAATACCCTCCATTGAATTTTTAGACTATAAACTACTTAGGTAAAATGTTTGATTAATAATAGTAAATATTCATCTATAGGTACTCATTATAGTAATATTAAGACTACGTAATTTGAACATATCACTAGTAAATGTTTTGCTTATACTGATAATACATTACAATAATTTATTTATGTATAAAGATAATTATGGTTAACTATAATGCAATAAATTATCAAAGTATTAAAACAAAATTAATTTCAATTCAACTTTATTATTTAGAGTTAGTTCGGGAAAATCTGGAAAATAATTAACTAATATTTTTAAATTATATATATTTTAGAATCTATTCGTTCAGTTTGATAACTTACTGTGTACATAAAATGGAATTTAATTAGTTTATTTCTCAATGCTGTTAAAAGCTACAAAAATGATTCAGAATTAAAAATTTTAAAAATTCAAATCAAAAAATCTTTTATTTAAATAATATTTAAAAAGTTGTATTTAATAAAATTTTTGATAATTTTGATGAATATAAATTACATGATATTACATATACTTTCTCATATGCTTTATTCATACCTTCTTTATGCTGAATTGAAGAAATGAGTTCGAAAGTTCAATTTGATTAAAAATTATAGGAGATAAATGTATTTTGTTTTTCTATAATTACAAAAAATTAAAAAAAAAAATCTCAAATCAATACAATACAAATAAACAATAAAAACAGTGCTTGATTTCTTAGAATTTCTTGAATTTATGATTAAATATTTAAATTAAATTTTAGTTTATAAAATTTTCACACTTTTATTCATAACTATAAGAAGAAAAATAATATTAGCAAGATAGAATTATGAATTAGTCATTTTAGTCATTTTGGAAAAAAATTATAATTCAGAGTTTGAACAATTTATGTTAGCATAAATGTAGAGTTTCCTAAAAATATTGTTGCAATATTATTTTTTGTGTTTAATATATTTGATCAATCGATTCTATAACAGTAAGCCTAATTCCAATTCTTTAGTGGTTGATAACAAAGATTTATGATAGATAATAAAGGCAAAATAATATCATAATAATATTATAAAAATCATACCTAATATCAGTTTATAAAAAATGCAATTTGAATTTTATGGTCCCATCTTGTAAAAAGCCATTTTACAAAAAGATATTTAATAAAATGTTAAAACCTTAAAGCTGTAAATTAAAATATCATAAAAACTCAGAATTTGGAAAACGACAATGTTTAAAAAACAGAATAATTTTTTTTATCCAACCCACAAGATATTCGCCCCAGTTTATTGAAACTTTGTTTTACCTGACAGCAGAAAATTGTATATGGTGCTGACTTTTAAGGCGAACTATAAGTTTACAATATATAAATATATTTTTATCAAATGTTTTGTTAATAGATTTTTGATAAAGTGCGAAACTGCCTCATTTAGTATAAATGGAATTTCGTATTCGGCAAGTATGTTTTTAAGTATGTGTAATAAATAATAGAACTACTGAAGCTTGCTATTTATTATTCGTATTTGAAAATCAAACGGATTGCTTGAAATCAATGATTTCATTTAAAATATTAAATTTCGTACTTACAGATATTTTAGCTTCCCTTAGGTAGGTGTTGTATACTTCCGTTTTTTTTAGATAATTTTTATAAAATAGACCCTTATAAAATAAATTAAGTGCTCCAATAGAGACATTCTTTTTAAATTGCAGTTAGTAAAATAAATTAAAAAAAGTATACACAATTAATAATGTTTTAAGTTTCAATTTGGTACTTATAGATATTTCTCGTGTACATATTTATGGAGAGTTAGGGGTAATATAAATTCTAGACCTTTGATGTGGTCGATGTGGAACATTATTTTTTTTTACTTTTATGTTTATTTGAAAAACTTTCTAATCTTTTATTATTTTAGAATTTGATGTGCTTTTCTGTAGGATTAATTTAATATTTTAAATACATAATAGTACGCAAACTATTCACTATACATATACATACATACACATATTTCAATATAAATCAAAAATTCACAATAAATGTAAAAATCATTTACTTATAAAGTTGAATTGTATTAATTTTCATAATTTTTAAGTAGAATATTTTTATATTACCAGATAAATTAATTAAAACTCAAATTAATTTTAATTATATTCTGGGTTTTACCATGTTCATCATATTCACCTCTATTTTTTTTTTTTTTATTATTTATAAACAATGTAAATGATATTGCAATAAACTTGAAATTTAATTTTATTCACCTGTTATTGTTTTTGTAATAGTCTTTAAATACATCTTGATTTTTGTGTTTTGTCAAATTGAGAGTTTATAAATAAAAATTACAATTTGATATTGTCTTTAATTTTACTTTTAATTCAATACAATACGTTTTACTTTTCACCTCGAAATTAGTATTGATACTGATACCGAATAGAAATTTTATTTTTTATTATTAAAAAATATTTTTTTTAAAAATAATTTCTAGATTAATTTATATTCTTTTGATTTTGTTTTTTTGTAGAACTACTTTTATTTTGTTTTTATTTTGAAATTCATAAGCTTGGTTTGTTTTTGTTGTTTTTGTTGCTGTCATTGTTGTTATTTTGTATATTGTAAGTAAATTAGTAACTTGTATACAATTAAACCGGTATTACGATTCTCTTTTATAAGATATAACGACGTTAGTCATACAAATATATTCGATATAGGTATAGAGTACAATTATTCGAATTTTAAATTCATAATTGACATTTAACTTAAATGGTTTTAGGTAAAGTGGATTTTGAAATTTTGAATTTCATATAGGTAGATATGCATACATATTTGAATATTTTGGAAATTATTTTTTTTTAAACATTTCCTTTACTAATTTTTACATGCTTTTCATTTAAAACACATAATTAGACACAGTTTCCGTAAGAGGTTAAAATTCAAAGGATCTCACACTATAACAAAATTTAATATAAAAACATAACGCCATGTAATATACATTATATATGTATTACATTACATTACATTGATTTACCAAAGGAATTTACGAATAGGTATAGATTGAAGATGTAGTCTTGTACTATGTGTAGAAGTGTAGAAGTAAATATTGCCATTGTAAAATTTTTATATGACAAACTATTCTACAAAAATTGTAGATTTATACAAGACCCAAACCTATTGTACTATTAGTATTGTACTTTAGTTGACATATTGTACTCTTTAAGTTGGACATTTGTAAAGTCAATACATGTACATATTTTGAAAATGGTTGAAATAGAGACAGAGTTAGTTTTTAAATAAAAAAATTAGATTTTAATTGAACAATTTTATAGAATATAGTTAAAGAAAGTTGTTTTTCACTTATTCTCATTATTATAAATTAAATTTATATGTAATCAAACCGCTGTCACAATTCTACATCGAGTCAAGGAATTTGTTCAAGGAATCATTGTACAAATTATTATAGATACTACTACACTTTTATACTTAATCGTCAATAGAATATCTTTACTGTTATAGTTTTTAAGCTTTGTTTTTGTTGTCGAATAAAGTTTTTACAACCCCATTACAGAAGAACTTTTCTTTATAAGCTTTCATATATTCATCTTAAATCATCTATATAATTAATATGACACGGAATATTTCACTTCCATACGTATCTCAGCATATTTAAAAATAAAGACAATAACCGTTTCTTTCACACAGAATAATATTTGTTTTGTTCTCTCTATGAAAAATTGCACGAAAACAAACCGTAGACGAAGTTAATTTTTTAAATATGGGAACCGTAAATGTAAATGTTAGGAATGAAATAAAAAATAAAAACAGAGGAATGAAAATAATAAAAAAAATAAGAGGAATGAAATAAAAAATGTTACACAATAGAGTTGGCTAAAACTGGTTAGTTTATGTAACGTCAATTCGATTCATTTTTGCCGTCTGCTAAAAAAATTACATATTTAAAAAAAATTACTTACTATGCACTTTTGTCTAAATTTTAATTAAACTTTTTATTTTATTAAATAAATATTTTCTCGCTGCGAACTCTATTTGGTTATAAAAATTATAGATACAATATGAAACCTAGCCAGTATTAAAATTTTAATCCAATAAGAAGGATTACCAACCAACTATCAAACCCTTCGAGAGCTTTTCATTGCGTGTAATGAGTCTCTAGGTGTATCTAGTGAGGTCGTTCAGAAAAATCTAGCAACATATCGTATACACGACTCAACAAATAGGATTAAATGTTTACAAGGACCTAAAGACGAGCATGTGCACCGTCCCTAACCTTTTAAACGTAGCTCAAAATAATCTAATCTCAGTTTCTACTTCCATAATAAAACCCCTGTAAAACCCCTATAAATCCCCTATAAACCCCTATTATCGATTTGCTATCAAAATGTCCGAGGTCTACGTACCAAAACTTTGTATGTTTTTCGTAACAATTTTAACATTTACTCTTTAACCGAAACCAGGTTAACAAATTCAATTCAGTCCTTAGAACTATTTAACTAATCCTACGCTGCTTTTTGTATTTTTTAGAAAGGATATCTTCAAACAAGTTTCTATCATCTTAAACTCAAGTCATGTTGCTAAAGGAGGTTTTTGTTGCTTTTTGAATAAATTTGTAATTACTAATTAGTAATAAAAGAACTAAATAATACCGTACATTTTATACAACGACGAAACAGACTTTTAACAATTAAATTTTGTGTAATTGACCGGCTCTTGATTATATGAGAGAGAAAAATTAATAAAGAAAGAGTAACTGTGAAAAAGAGTTTTTCTTTGCATTTGTATTATTAAAGAAATTGAATGCTACATGTTTGAATTGTAAATTTAAATACCATGCATGATTCAATCACAGAAATCTCGGTTTTATTAAAATGTCACCGTAAATTAAATTGAAATATAATATAATTAAGATAACAAATTGCAAAAATCAAATCAATACTGAAAAATGATTATTATTTTGGTTCCAATGCTGTTAATTTACATTTAGGGTCATAATGTACATCATAATAAAAAATATGAGATAAGAGGAAGAGAGAATGACATGAAGCTTTTTTTAATCTAGATTTAAGGAAATTCCAGCTTTTATATTACTGCTCGTTGTACAGTCAGTATCGAAAATATATACAAATTACTTTTTTTTTTTATTAAAAATTTAAAACTAAAATTGCTGGAAAATATATGATGTAAATGTGACCTCTTAAGGTCTATTGTACTTCTTGGAAAATATCATATTATGTAATCTAAAAAATAATATAAAAAAAAATGGAGGAAGTATTCGGATAAAATATTATTCAGTTATGAAAATTTCATACAATTTGTATATCCTTGGAAGTACCGTTATTTTGGAACATTATAGATTCTAACAATATTTTATGATATAAAATTTTTATAAAAAAATATTATCATTAGTTTTTAGGTTGAAATTTTGTTAAATATCGGTTTGTGTTTTGAAGAATATAAATTTAAAAGTGGAATTAATGAGTTTTCAAGTGACTTTTGAAGTGGCGTAATCAATTTGAATAAATAAAATTAGCTTTGAAGTTGAATAAATATAATTGTATAGCCATCATCTAATTTTTTTTCTATATGCTCTTGAATTAGGTAGAATCACCTTTTCGTGCTTAATTAAGTACGGTACTGCAAGTTTATATTACACTATCTACAATATTTCGAGCGTTTATTTATCAAATAATTGGCTTTATCAACTCATTGAATGTGGAAAATTACTGCTATTGTCAGATACTAAGCCTTCCTTAATATAATAGCTCCATTTAATTTAATTTGTTACCAGATTTTACTCTCAAATATTTTTTGTCATTTATTTTATCTTAATAACAAAGGGTACCAGATCAAAACACCCATAATTTTTTTTTTCTTTTTGCTTCATCGGGAATCGAACCTGGGATCTTTCTATTGAAAGGCAGGCGCTCTACCTACTGCGTCATCCAGTGTGTTATATGTTGTAATCGATAGTTAAATGAAATTAAACGTAAATAATATCCTTTTGTATTGTTCACCCATCTTTGAGACTCACTCTGTCTAGCTATATATAATTCCAATTAAAATTAGGAGATAAACATTTTTTTTATTGAATAATGAATTTATAGCAGATAGGGGTTGGGTTAATCGAAGGAAAAAAACAAAAAAATATTGAAAAGAAAAGATTAATCGAATTTTTAACTTGTTATAGGAAAAAAAAAAAAAAAATTTGTTGTGAAAATTAGCAAGTTTTATATATATATACCTGATATGAATTGACTTATATTATTTATTGTGTAAAATGAGAAACAAATAAATATTTGATAATAAGAAAACTCTTAAATTTGAAATATTTAATTCAATTTACATAATTTTTTGCATCTGCAGGAGTAAAAATCAAACAAAATAAAAGTTAAAGAATTTAACATTTTCCGAAGCGTGAATGTGGTAATAGTTAACGCTACTGTCACGTTTAAATTTAACAGATACTTTTTTTACAAAATCTTTCTCCGAAATATTCTTTTATAGAAAGTTTATCTAAAAATTCTAAAAAACTGGTACTGATTATATAAAATAAATAGTGCAGGATGTGCAGAAAAACTGAAAGTTCCAAGCCCTAATTGTCCAAACTGAAATTTACACAATTCATAATTAGTTTTGAGAAAATGCTGACAATATAGAAAACATTTTATTTTTTCGCCATTTTTAAAAAAAAACCTGCATTTTTTATTTCAAAATTTTTATTTCTTAAATTTAATAAAATCTTAATTAACTTAAACTCAATAAATAATTACAATCTAATACTTAGAAATTAAAAAAAAAAAAAAAAATTTCATTGTACGAGGAAAAATTTTTATTCATTATGTATAAAATTATTATTGTCATAATTCGCAATTTAAATTATTTTTTTTTGTTGTTTTTTTTTTTTTTTTTGAAATCAAAATAATTATGAAGAATCAAATCCAAATTCTTCTTTAATTTGTGGTTCTGTTAATTTACCAGCTACCATAATAAAATTGGTTGAACGATCCATAACAAAATATAAGAATGATCGATTAACATCGAAATGTTTTTCATCATCATCATTACTATTCTCACGATTTTCAATACCTGATGATGATATCGCTCTACCCATTGAATTTGATGCTGATAAAGCATTTTCAGATGCAGCACCTTCATCAACTCTTAAGTTAACATGTTGAACAATTTCTTCAACATGTAAACCAGGTTCATCTGATAAATTTGTCATATCTGATGTATAAGCTGAGAAAATTTTATTAATTCCAAGACGTTTCATTGTTTTTTCAGAACGAGATGTTTGTTCAATTTCGAATTTTGGTAAATTAATTGTTGTTATAGTATCAGTTAAACGGGTTTGAATCATTTGTAAATCAACTGGTTGAAGTTTTTCAATTAATTTTTCCAAACCATCATATTGCTTTGGAACAATTATAATAAATGAGAAACGTTCATTCTAAAAACAAAAAAAAAAAAAATTCTATTAATTAAAAATTAAATTTATATTTTTTATGTATATATGTAGGTTATACCTCATATGGTAATTCGAGTGCATCACTATCTAATGATTCTAATTTTGCCATTCTAAAACTACCACGTGTTTTCATCATTTTAACTGGAATTGATTTACCATCAGCTCGATAAAATGATTCTGGTATATCACATCGTAATTCCATGAATGGATGTGCCCAATTTCCACGATAATATAATCCATTAAATAATAGCATCTTAGTTTTAGATGGATTTTCACGTCCTGTTATTGAATTTGCACTTAATGCTGATGCTATATCATCTTTTTTCAATAGAGAACGTGGTTCAATCTATTCAATTTTCATGAAAATAAAAAAAAAAAAATTAAAATTAGTTAATAGTTTTTAATTAAAATTTTAAAAATGATTTTAAAATAATTAAAAAAATTTAGGTTCAGCTGCGAACACTAATGTAAACAATTTATTGGTATTTAATTGAGTATAAGAATTAATTTTAGGAATTTGTTTCTAGCTTTCTTTTTATTTTAAATACTTCTCAACAACTTGGAAGTACGGTACTCTAAAACAGCCAAATATCTTGGCATTACTTTAGACGCAAAACTACACTGGAGGCTTCCTGGTGTTTTAGAAATTATTGATCTCCTAGGGGGGTTTATGGAAAATATAAATGTATAGGCAATCACTTCAGTTCTTGCACAACCAAAATATTATAAGAGTCAAAAGAATAAATTAATTATACAAGACGGCCGTTGTTGGATGATATTTTAAACCTAAAAAAAAAACAAAAATAAAAAGAAAGCCACAAACGAATTCCTATAATCATAGATTTGATTGCAATATCAAGCTACGTTGTTAAATTTTTTTTTTCTTAAAAAAACTATTCTATGTTACAAAAAAAAAGAGTATTTCTGTTTAATTCTCTAATGATAACCTGGGTTAGGCTGTTAAAGAAACAAAAAAAATAAAAAAATATTTTTTTTATAATTTTTTTATACTAACCTTTTGCTTTAGGAATCTAGTTTCAACTGCCTCCATTATTTCACTATTTTCATCATCAAATTTTTTAATCGATAATTGAATTTTTTCTGGTTCTTTTGATTCAACAAATATAACTGTTTCTGTATCAGCAGCACCATCAATATTATCTATATCATCTTTATTATTTTTTCTTAATACATCAATTTTTTCATCCTGACTAATTGTTTCGTTTTCTTCATCATTAATATCAACTAAATCAATTCGACGAATTTGATTATTATCAGAATTTTCTAATGGTACTTCAATTGGTAAAATAAATTCTTTTTTTAATTCTGGTTGTTCAATAAGGACAACAGTTTCAATAAGTTTTTCTTCTTTTTTTAATTCATCAATTGCTGATGCTTCTGCTTCTGCTTCTGCAATTTCTGATTTTATTACTTTATTAATTTCTTCTTCTTTTAAATAATCATTTAATGCAACTTTTTCCGCTTTAATTTCATTTAATACAGCATCAACAATATTTAATTCTAAATCTTTTTCTAGTTCTGTTTCTGTTACTGATTCTGATGGTTTTTTTATTTTCATTTCATCGGATTTTATTGTTTCCTTTAACTTTTCTAATTCTTTTGATGTTGTTTCTGATTGTAATGATGATGATGATGATGATGATGATGGTAATTCAGTGACAGTTGATTCCTTTTCTTCACGTTTACGTTTTTCTTCCATTTCTTTTGCAATTTCTGCTTTTATAATTGGAACTTCAACATATTGTTTATCATCAACAACAGCATCAAATTTTGATGCTTCTTTTTCTATTTCAATAATTTCTCCAACTCCGTTCATTTGATTAGTCTCTTTTATTAAAATTATATCATTATTGTTATTTGTGTTATCTTGTAATGAAGAATTAATAATATCCTTTTCAGATGTTGAGTCTTCTTTTTTATCATCATTTAATACTGATGTTTTCTCTTCCTTTGATTCAATCGATGATGATGATGATGATGATGATGATGATGATGATGATAATAATACTGGTGATGACAAGGAGTCAACTGATTCAGATTCTGGTACTGATAATTTTTCATCAACAAAGTCTGATTTCTTTAAGTCTTCAAATCCAATAATATCTTTACTATTATTTTTATTATTAATTCCTGATGGATCATCAGAAGGAATTTGTTCTGAATTTTCTATTGATGGTGATGTATTCAATGATGTTGTTCCTATTTTTAAATTGGTTATTTTACCTACTTCATCAACATTAAGTTTCATTTCTTTATTGTTTTCATTATTATTTTCAGATATTTTTTCTACTGATGATGGTTTTGGTTCATCCCAATCAAAATCAATATTATCAATTTCTTTGACTTCAGCTGTATAATATTTTTTTAAAATATCCTTAAATTCATCTTTAGCTGTATTATTACGATATATATAGAACCATGTTTTAAATGAGGGATGTTTATCGTAATCATTTTGTTTATATGGTTTGAGAATATTCTTAAATGATTCACGTAATACAATTTTATCATTTGGATAACCTAAGGCATTTTGAAATTCTTTATAGGTGTCACCTTGTGAACCTTCAGCAAGTATAGCTAATATTGTTGAAATACCTAATGGGGAGAATACTTCATTTCCACGCATTTCAATATTATCTTTTAGTATATTTGTAGTGATTATTTGTGATTGAAGACTGGCATAATTAAATTCTTTTGGATTTTTAGATTCATTTGAATTATTATTCATTTCAGTTTGTTTTTCATTGTTTAGTTTGTTATCAGTACCTTCAGGTGTATCTAATTTGGATATATTATCTTGATCTTCTTGATTTTCTAATTTATTTGCCAATTGCAATTTTTCTGATATATCTTCGATGCTAGTTTCTCTTTTATGCCTTGGTAAAGCTAATGTCAATGTAATTAAACAAAACAGTAACTGTAAACCTGAAAAAAAAAATTAGAAAATTTTATTAAAATAATTTGGCAATACAGTTTTTTGAATCTAGAAAATTGTCTTTGATTTCAAATTGGATAAATATTGCCTTATCATTTAAAGAAAATTAATGTATTAATGAAATAACAGTGAAAATAGTCGAATATTTTCCTTTTAATTTTACTGATATGCTTATCATATTTTCACTGTTATACCAAAATTTTACTATAACGCTGGAAAACAAGTTTTTATAAAAACTAATGAAATAAGTTTGGTATATTTTTAAGTTAGTCTATAGTTTAGTATCTATTTCATCCAATTCATATTATTTTATAGGACAATTAACTGATGTCTATTTGAACTGATTCCTTTCAACTGATTCGGTTTGTTTTATTTAAAATACAATTCATCACCACAGTACAGTGCACTACAATACTAATTCTGGTTTAATTCACACCAAAATGATTGTTATATACTGTGGTGGATAACCGGAGTATTGTAATTTAAGTGTGGAAAACGCAACAATGGAATTGGTCTCTAACCGCGGAACAAATTCGAATCATATTTCGTTGTGAGACGAAAATGAAAAATTACGTGAAATTAAACATATTTGGTATTTTTTTTTTCTCCTATTACTCCGCGTGGTAGCATAGGGCTTCGATAGTGAACCTCCATTCCTCTCTGTTGAGTACTACTTCCTTAATATCATCCCAGGTATAATTGTTGATTGTTAATTCTTGATCAATTGTGCGTCTCCATGTGTTGTATGATCTGCCGGGTCTCCTTTGTCCTTGTGGATTCCACTCTAGAGCTCGTCTTGCTATATCACTTTCTGATTTCCTTAGTGTATGACCTATCCATTTCCATTTTTTTCTATTTATCTGTCTGTTGATAGGTTCTTCTCCAGTTATCATCCATAAATCCGCGTTGCTAATTCTTATCGGCCAGAATATTCTGCATATAATTCTCAAGCACTTGTTGATGAATACTTGTAGCTTCTGTTTGATTTTGACCGAAGTGAGCCATGTTTCACTGCCATATATTAATGTTGACTTAACACATGCTCTGAATATTGTTAGCTTTGTTGTTCTCGATATTTGGTTGCTCCGCCATATCTTCATTAGGCTCCCAAATGTTCTTCTTGCCTTATTTATACGGCTGTTGACATCTTCTGTTGTACCTCCTCTTGATGTTATGATGCTCCCCAGGTAGTTGAATTCTTCTACGTATTCTATCTGTTGTCCAATCGCTGTTATTGGCTCACTGTCACTGTTGTTTGTCCTCATTGCCTTGGTTTTCTCGATATTTAATTCCAGTCCCGATTTCTTTGTTTCTTCCTGTAATCTGTTGACTTTGTTCTGTAGGTCCCTTTGATTCCTTGATATGAGGCAAACATCATCTGCGTAATCTAAGTCTTCTAAGTTGCCGAAGAGATCCCATTCTATTCCGTTTATTCCAGTGCAAACTTTTCTTAGAATGTCGTCTAGTATTGTGTTGAAGAGAAGTGGAGATAGTGGACATCCTTGTCTAACTCCTATATTGGTGTAGAATGGATCACTGATGTTACCTCTGTGCTGAACTGTTGTCTCTGCATCTTTATACATCGCTTTGATGATGTTGATGATTTTTTCAGGAACTCCCTTCTTTGTAAGTGTTCTCCATATTGCGCATCTCTTGACTGTGTCGAATGCTTTCTTAAAATCTATGAATAGTAGATATAGTGGGGCATTCCATTCTGCTGATTGTTCAACTATGACCCGTAAAGTATTTGCCTGGTCAACACAGCTTCGGTTTGGTCTGAAACCTGCCTGCCTTTAATATTTGGTATTAAAGATGTGTAAATGTTGCTGTGAAATTACATTAGAATTACCCCATTAGTAGTACGGTTAGATTTTACTCAGTATATAATACACGCAACATATACGTCATATCTTCGCTGACATTCAGTAATTGATAGTCATCGGAAAGAAAAAGAGAAGCTCAATACAAGTTCAAGCAAGTATATTGGGTTTCAGATAATTCCAGAACAATTTCTTGCTCAATTCAACACCGCGATTTGGTTATTTATTTATTTTGTTAATTGCTATTGTTTTTGCTTTCGCGATGACTCACTAAAAATTGAAAATCAAGTAAAATATTAGGAAATTAAATTATCGCTTTTATTATATCGGTATTTTCCCACTCATGATTTTATAGAAAAAAAATAAAAGATATACTTGACAACACTTGCAGAATTTAAAGATAGTTGATAGCTTGTATATAGCATTATTTCTTTCTAAAATTTGTGTATTGTGTAGGTTGAAGTATTCTTTAAATAACAATGTTGAAATAATAATTGTATCAAATGCTGGATATTAATCTTAAGTTATCTTGATAATAAAAAAAATAATAATAACGGTAATATTTCTGTAATGATCTATATATAGACGTTCTATTGAATGCTCAATTTCATTTTAGATTGATCAAATGATCTTGTGTTGATCTTAATATAACTTCTGTTATAAGCTTATTCACTTGATACATTAATAATAACAATAATAATTAACTTAGGAAAAATAACACGTTTGTTGAATTAAAGTAATATCAATAAAAATAAATTTAAAATAAAAAATATAAAAAAAAATTAATTTTATGCTTCGTAAATTTCATTCTCTCTCACTAAAATAAATTGATGAGAAAGAAAAATGCAAATTTGTGAAATGTTTATAGGAAAAGCTCATTTTAACAAAGTAAAATAAAAATTCGAGTACATCGTCTTTCATCATCTCATCATATTGATTCACATTGCACAATTAGACGTATTTAATTACTATGATTATAATTCGAGTTTAAGTGAGAATTTTCTTTCCGTGTTCTTTAATGACGTTTGCGGAGTTTGTTTTTGCTAACATAAAGCTTTTTTGTTTTGTGTTATTGATTTGAGTTATGTAAATCGATGCAATAAATAATTATAATTTTTATTTTATTAATAAAAAAAAAGTGCTTAAGTAAGTAACATTGTAATAATATTATTTGTTTTTAAGTAATATTCTAAATATTATTTACTCGATTATGAAACTTGAACAATCTAATATTCTAATCGAATGGTTTCATTATCGGATGATATTATTGTTCAAAATGAGTCTGGAAATGTTATATAGTGAGTGGTGAGCGTTATCGTGTATGCTAACTGATTTGTTTTTTTTTTTCAAAATTTTGAATGAAATTAATTTGGATGAAATGGGGTTCCAACACATATGTGAAAGTTATTGAATGAATAAAAATGTGAATTGAACTTCAATAAGTTTTGATATAACTTTGGATTTCATATTGTAAAATAAAATTATGCAATCAATAGTTTATGCAAAAAAGCTATGAATACCTCTAGCATTTACATTTAATATCAAACTAAATCATACAACATTAATCAATTAAACATTTGATATCGGAACTAAATTTAAATAATAAAACTAGGCGCTTAAAATGGGTTTTGTTTTATTTTAATTGTTTATCATAATTTGTTTCTTGTAAATATGGAAAAATAACTTGGACCTAATAAAGTAAATGGCAAAATTTTATTTCCCAAATAACCCCGTTTAAACATTTCGATATGAATGAAATTTTATTTACTTCTTTTTTGCAATGGGTTCGTTCAGTAGCATTAACCGGTAGACCTGGAATCCATTTTGGATCCATGTACCATATATCTGGCCACTAAACGCAATTCACCACAAAAATTTACCGCAATACTAGCGCCATCACCGGAAAATATAATGATTACTTACTTTTAAAAATAAATTAAATTTGAATGAAATAATATTTATTATTATACATATAATTTATTTTTTATAACTCTTAATTTAAGTTTTATATACATAAATCTTCCTTAAGAATTAAAATTTCACACTAATTCAAAAAATAATGGCGATTTAAATTTAAAAACTTTCATAAAAAATATAAACATTTAATTTTTCTTACAGTAGATGTCACAACACTCAACATGAGAATTGTTGTTGTTGTTTTTACATATAAAAAGTCAGATCCATTAAATGTATCTAAAATTTTTTCAGATCCATTTTCATTAACCGCGATACATTAACCGGTACATTTACCACACCGTTCAGTAAACAGATCCATGGATCTGTGGATTTCAGATCCAAAGGTTGATTTCACTGAACGCTACTCATAATTTTAAATGCTGTGACTTCAACGGCTCCTAGGTGTTTGAAGCGCATTAGTTGTTAAATGGGTTTATTGCGGAGGATTAATTTAGGCATCGAATTGTTCTTGTTCGGTTTTTTTTTTTTTTTTAATTTTTATAGATTTGGTTTTATTGGTGGCGAATTTCATGTTATAATTTTTTGCAGTTGGGCTGAAAGTGAACATAAGTTTTTGAACTTTGAGCATCACGATATTAAACAACATCGTCTTTTTTGCCCAAGATTCATATCACAAATTTTTATTTTGAATAAAAGCAAGAAAAATAAAGAACATAGTCGAAGGATTTCGGAAACCTTTTATTGTCAGATTCACTTTTTAAAGTTCAATTGTCATTTTTAAATTCAAACATAAAAACCGAAAATTACTTTTAGTACAGTTAAAATTAAAAAGTCTTAATTTTTTTTTTTTTTTTTCAAATATTAAGTGCTAAATCCCTGACCCAAATTTTTTTTTGTTGTTGTTCCTAATTTCATTTTTGTTTTTTATTTTATTATTTTATATTATTTATTTTTTTATTGTGATTTACACGTAAATCGCGATTTCAATTTTTTTTTGTTTGATTTATTTAAAAAAAAAAAAAAACCTATTTCGAATTCTACAAATGGTTAAGATGGTGGTGGTGGTATTTGTTATTTAAATTAGAACGTTTTCAGAATATTTTATAGATACATGATAGGTTGATATAGATGGTTTATGATAGGAAAATATAGTAGACGAAAGTAGTTGAAATAAAAATAAAAATAAAAATTATTGGTAAAGTTCTGTCTATACTTAATTAGATGCGTCGTCATTTTTTATGGGCATTTGTTTTTGTTTGTTTTTTTTTTTTTGCTTTTTTTTTTTAACTTTCTCTATAATTAATTAAGCAATCAAGTTGAAGAAGAAATGGCCTAAATTTTTGAATATATATTATGTGACTTGATTAGAATAGATGAGTTATATCAATTAGAATATGTTTTTATTATTAGATTAACATTTTTAATTAATAGTGGAAAATTTATTTGAATTTCTTTAAAATCTATATATATTTTATAAGCAATATAAATAGGATCATTATTAATGCAGTTCTTTTAAAATTTCAATTTAAATTATAAAATGATGGAATCGAATACTTGATTACTGCACAATTGATTTTGATTTTTATATGGATATCGTTGTACTACAATATTATTTCAAAGAACTAGAGAACATATAAATGAAAGTCAATGGACGATTATATTACGCAGAAGTTGAGTAATGTTCACATCTTAATCTAGCTAATTTTTTAATTGATTGATTTAAGCTTCTACACTTTTATTAATAATTTTGTCTAATTATTGTATTTATTATCGGGGGTGGTTTTTGAAATTGTCCCGCAAATTAAAAATTCAAGTTAAAATCGCTGATCTGCAAGAGAATTGGTATTTAATTATTTTATCCAAAACTTTCCATAAATTGAGTGTCTCTCAATGCTCCAGATTGGCAATAAAAATATTTCTGTTCTTTCGTAATTTTTTAAAAAATACTAAATAGTAGATTTAATTTAACCGTTGTGGTTAAAGATTATGTGTTTTATGAGGTTAGATGGATTACTTCTAAGTTAATTAGGAACGCGAATGTTTCACATCAAATTACTGTACTTTTTATTTATCTTCAGAATATCGCAGTTTTTCATTAGATAACAGTTAAAGAAAGCTCTAGAAAAGAAGCTCCAGAAAAATTAGAAACAAAATTTCCCCAGAGCATCCATTTAGATAAAGCATATTTTTTGAACGTAGTGCATTTTTTATGCTAAAATTTTGTAATTATTCTGCAATTAAATTCGATTTTCAACTCTCAAATTAATTTCATGATTTATTCAAGACATAAATCATTCTAGGCGTGAAATTGGTAACGATAGAAATAAGTAAATTTGGTTTTATCCGATTTCCAGTAACTTATGTAGAATTAGCTTTTAGTACATTACATACAATACTGAAATTTATTACATTAAGTGGAACGAGCATAATCTTTTTTACGAGTATTTACGAGTAGATACGACTATTTATTTATTTATTAATTTTCTGGTATCAATTAATTAAATGCGGAAAAGTAACTATAGTACATTTTCAAATAGGGAAGTTTTATTTCACTAAACCAAACTAAACTATTACCAAAATATACTTTCAACAAATTTTTTAAATGTTCATTATTTTATGAGCATTGTTGAAAGAAAGGTTCATTTAAACATGCATGTTCTTAGCGGAAACCGATATATTCTTGATTAGAAATAATGACTCTACCATGTATAGGTTGTCATGATTATTTAATTTTGAATTATACCGAAATGGTATCCATTTTTTGCAGCAAGAGACCTCATTGCAAACTCACTTAATATCTGTGAGCTTGTGGTTCCGATAATATAACGATCGCTAACGATCGACCAATTTTGTAATAAAATTTATTTATTTATTTTAACTTGTTAATGCCAGGGGTATTTGGGTTGTGTAGCCTATATCTTATACAATAAAATATATTATAATATTATAAAACATTATTAAACTTTCACAATTCATTCACGATTCACTTGTAAGTACAGCACCTCACAATACGTTTTAAATTTGAGCGCTGAAGAAAAACTCGTGTATCAGCCAAACCCAAATTAGTGATTAGGTTAAGTAATTAGGTGTAGATAGTTAGTTAATTAAAGGGACATTGAAAATTCTAAAAAACAACTATTTTTTTTTTTAAAATTTACAAAATAAATAAAGTTTCTATTTTTAATAAATAATAATGTACATGCATGTCAAATATTATCACTGTCACTTTTGATAACATAAAAAAAAAATTCACAAAAAATTAATTTAATTTTTTTTTTAACTGTAACATGTATACATTTTTTTTACATTGTTTCTACACATGTATAAAATAAAATACATACACATACACATGTATGCAGTTTATTCACCTTTTGAACCACTTCAATTCAATTGTAAACAGTTAATTCGATAATAATAATAACAATAATAAAAACAACAATAATAAAAATAATAATATTTAATAAAACAGGCAATAAATTTTATGGTTTAATTTACATATATATATATATATACACAATTTCCACAAAATGTCCACTTGAATTTAAATTTAAGATTTAATTAAATTTTACTACCAGAATTAGATTTATTAATTCTATTTATTATACAATATAAATAATCCATAAAATAACAGTAAATTGAATATTCATTATATGTATGTAATTACATAAAATAAATCTAAGGTAAATTAAATACCTGTAGATTCCTGATAAAATTCACTTAAAAAAAAAAAAATAAAAATTAAAACACATATTCTAGATTCTCTTGTATTGCTTGCTACTGCTTTAAGTGAAATTGCACTTCCAGATTTTATAACTGTTTTAATTATATATGTATTTATGTATATTTTTTTTATAAAAACAAACAAAAAAAAAAGAAACTTCTTGACTTACTTGTAAATATTTTCATGTTGAAGAGGTACAATTTTATTTTATAAGATGCTATCTGAACAAAATCTTAAAACTGAATGACTTTAAGAAAGTCCAAGTAAAAGAATTTTATGCAGAAAATGTCAAAATAAAAGAATCAAAAAAAAAATAAAGAAAGAAAAAAACGAAAATAAAAATAGTACCACAAAAAAAAGAAAAAAGTAAGAATAATAAGAAATCAGGTAAAAAATCACAATTAACCTAACTTTGAGGTACTTAAGTTGAAACGAATTTAAATACCAAAAATATAGGTAGGTACTATAAAATTAAAAAATATAATTATAAATTTTTTTTAGCGGAATTTAAATTTTTAAGACACCTCAATGTTTGTGTTAGAATAAAAATTGAGCATTAAATGTTCAACCTGTAAAAACTAACACAACATCTTAGCATTATATGTACTATAATTACTATAACATTCACCAGCTCCTAGGAAGTTAGAGTAAAAAATTAAAAGATACAAGCCCTCTAATTAAAACATTTAATATTTATTAAATATATCTAAAAGCCAGTTTTGAAAGTCAGCTCTGAGTTGTAAAATTCACAAATGTTTTGAACATTTTTAAAGCAAAATATTTTCATCAACACTTGAA
This sequence comes from Argyra leucocephala, assembly GCA_963942445.1. Lineage (NCBI taxonomy): Eukaryota > Metazoa > Arthropoda > Insecta > Diptera > Dolichopodidae > Argyra > Argyra leucocephala. The sequence goes on along the minus strand of OZ012677.1, from coordinate 208,945,718 downwards.
AAGAGCCTCTGTAATTAAATTAAATATATATATATATATATATATATATATATATTATATATATTTCACTTTTTCTCTTTGTAATATATTAATGTTACGAAAGTAAAAACTCACATTACGAATAACTGCAATTAATTTCAAGGTTGTTGTACGGAAATACAATAAGTATGAAATATGAACTATTGATGACATTATTACAATGTGGTGTGGTTGTTCAAGGCGTAATCCGTTATTTATAACACACTAAAAAATTGGTGAAGAAAGAAAAGAAAATATAATAACAATAAGAACAAGAATAAAAAAAATATAAGAGAAAGAAAAGCAGAACACTATAGTGTTGTAAATCTCTTTCTACCTGTGTAACCTGAGTTGAAGGTACTGTTAGATGGCAATCAAATTAAGAATAAAAAGAAAACAGTATATAATACACATATTTACTAAACAAGAAACTCAACTTAATACTATGTAGATTGTAAACAAATACACTGAGAAAATTATTTTATTATTACTTATTTAATAAATTCGCTTTACTTCGAGTAAATTCACATAACCACAGTACCGCTAATTGAACTCTATTGCTATAATATCGATATTATCTCAATATACTCGTATAAGTTGTCTAATTAATGCTATATATAACTCAGGAGTGTACAATAGCCCGTTAATGTTATATCATTCTAAATAAAATACTGAAAAACCTTAGTGTGAGACAACATTTAACTTTTTCCGTCTTAAATAATCATGAGGCCAATAATTCGTCTAGTAGTTTTTATTTTCATTTACAATATTGTTAGAAACTAGGTAGAAAAAATGTTTTTTTTTTTATACACTAAATAGTTTAGAAAGCAGTTTATGTATTCAAGTACATATGTATTTTGAAGTACAGAAGTATACGAGTACTTATGTAATGAATTCTACAACTATCCAAGTGTAAAGGTGGATTTTCATTGAACAATATTTAAAATCTTAAAAATTTTATTGTCTCTAAAAAGGGAAATAGCTTATTGAATTTTTATGTAAGAAAAAAGTAGACTATGGTAGCGTTCAGAGAAATTAAACAATGGATGTGAAATCCACATATCCATAAATCTGTTTACTGAACGGTGTGGTAAATGTACCGGTTAATGTATCTGAAAAAATTCTAGATACATTTCATGGATCTGACTTTTAATATGTAAAAACAACAACAACAATTTTCATGTTGAGTGTTGTGACATCTACTGTAAGAAAAATTAAATGTTTATATTTTTTACGAAAGTTGTTAAATTCAATTTTTTTGGATTTTTTGTGAAAATTTAAATTCTTAAGGAAGATTTATGTACATAAAACTTAAATTAAGAGTTATAAAAAATAAATTATATGTATAATAATAAATATTATTTCATTCAAATTTAATTTATTTTTAAAAGTAAGTAAATATTATATTTTCCGGTGATGGCGCTAGTATTGCGGTAAATTTTTGTGGTGAATTGCGTTCAGTGGCCAGATATATGGTACATGGATCCAAAATGAATTCCAGATCTACCGGTTAATGCTACTGAACGAACCCTATGTGTATTTTATACACAAAAAAACAACAATTCAACTGTCAAAACAATTTGCTGAAAAAAATTATTTTTTTTATATACATTTACTCAAAAAATTGTTAAAAAAGTGTTGCCGGTATAAATAAATTATTCCGGATATTTTAAAAATATACTTTATCAAAGTATAATTTTTTGAAAATATCCCCAATTTTTGTGAAAATATCCCCGGTATATGATATTTTCTGTTCTTGTCGTACGCATTGAGCTCTCATATAAAATAATGTCATTTCATGTTATCTCCCTTTTTAGAGCCGATAAAGTTTTTAAGATTTTAAATATTGGTTAATGAAAATCCAGCTTAAATTTTAATAGTGCTATTTTAGGTCAAAGTTATGCAACGAATGAATTATACGAATTATTGAATTATACGATCGTATTCAGTTTGAGGATTACTGATTAGGTAACTGCATACTTTGCGGTAGAAATCTGTAGATGTTCCAATTAAATGTGATATTTCTTAAAATTAATTTATTTTATGTAAATGATCTAATAACAAATGGTTGTTTGGTATAGTAATAAATTATAATGAAATAATGAAATAACGTAGAACAATTTATATTTTGTAGAATATGGTGTAGGCTCTAGGTGAAAAATTATTAAAATTAAATAAAGATTAAAACTCTAAGTATGTTTCACAAATTTTATTAAATATCTTGATCGATTTCGGTTATTACACACATCATCATTAGAAGACTGACATGTTGATGGTGGATGGTGATGATGATGATGATGGTGTAATCAATATCACAATCCACCATCATCATCTCAGTCTTCTGATAATGGTGTAATAACCGAAATCGGTCAAAATATTTAATAAAATTTGTGAAACATACTTAGAGTTTTAATCTTTATTTAACACAAAATAACGGTATTATAGTTTCAAGCTAAGAAAAACAATTTTATTTCTTAATTTAATCCGTAATAAGTAACAAAACAACAGCAATAAGAAAGTACAAATTTTTATCTTGAAAGGCTCTAGAATTAAGATATTTTTTAAAAAAATTATTATTACCGAAATTTGTTACCGTTATTTTTTCTCAGTGCAATATCTTAGGGAATATCTTCTTGAAACATAAAACTTTTTGAATAAATTAAATTGGTATTCTTGTTTTAACTTGAAGAAGAAGAAGAAATTGTAGAATTAATTACAAATTTGTATAATATATACATACATATTATATACATACATTCATTCATATTTAAATATCGTTGAATATTAATAAAATTTACATAAATAAATACACTGGTATACTTGAAATTTTATATTTGTGTTTATGGTTATACTTTTTAATTGACCGTTAATTTTAGGACAAACCCAATTAGAACAATTAAACGATATACATATGTTCATATATTACATATAGGTATACAATTACAATTAATATTTACTATACTTATTATATTTAAGAAAAAAAAAATAAAATTCTAAATTAAAAATTGGATTTTATTGAAAAGTAGAATACTAAATAATGTAGTGGCTCTAATGTTGCGCTGTAGCTTAATTAGTGGTGCAAAAAACAGAGGTTACTAACCTGTTGACTGATTCCTTAAAATATAAAATAATTTTCTTCCTTTTTGGTAGCTCGTGTTTAAAAATTATTTTTACATGTTTTTTTTTTATCCCAATGTGAGAAGATTTGAAAAATTTATTATTCAAGGTGAGGCTGAAATATTGTAAAAGACATTTTTTTTTTTTAATATTACCAAAAAATTTAGTAAAAATAAATTTTAAATTCATTGTTGTAATAAACATTAAAATCACATAAAGTTCTTCTGAATAACGAGAATTTGAGAAGATTTCATAAATAATTTAAGCTTAGAAGGAGGACTTAGAGGAAATGAAGAATTAAAAATATATAAATATAGAATACAGAGATCGTTGACATTAAAGAAAAGAGAGAAAAAAAAAAGATAATAAAAATGAAAAATTTTTGAAAAATGCTGGAAGAAAGTTTGAACTTTTTGTTTTTTTTTTTTTTTTTTTTTTTTGTCAAAAATTTAAATTTAAGAAACGCAGACACTATAAACTACATTTTAAAAGTAAAATTTTTTTAGAATAAAGTAGATTATGTTATAATTATATGTTTGTAGTGATAAATAATCGTTCTATATAGAATAGGTATTTCTTGTCATGTATAGGTACAAAAATAGCTTAAGTTTAATTAGGGCTACAAAATCGTACTTCATCCAAAGATATTAGAAACTATTCTAATCTGGAACTCCTTATAGTACTTATAAACATGTTGGGTTCCTACAATTTGGAAGTGAAAAGTATGAACAAAATATTATCAGGTTCATTAAATTTTATAGACTTAGATTGACTTAAAATATGATGATTAATGGTAATGAAGGAATATTTTTCAAGTAAAATCTATTTGTTTCATTATATAGAAGTCAGAATCGATCTCTGATTCTTCTTATTTAACGATTCCATACCTAATTGTTATACTGAACTGATATACAATGAAATTGTATCTAATTGTTTCATTCTAATGTTTCTGTTATCTTCTCATATATTCTTCTCACGTCTCTCCAGATATGCTACTAAACGTATGATGAATATTTATATTTGTATATATTTTTATTTTTAATCCAAGTGATCACCAACATCCAACATATATAGGAATATTCAAAAGAAGAAGTAGAAGAAAGTTATTTTAGAATTTACTAAAAGTATTTTTTGATTGTATACTCTTGTACTTTTGTGGCTTATATTATATTACTGTATATATATATATATATATGGTCATATATGGAACTATCGCAACTATAAACAACTTTTATGTATGCATAGGTACATTTCATTTAAGGATATTCTTCATTCATATCCTAATTAAAATTGACGTAGCACTTTTTTTTAAGAAAGTTTTTCAAAAGACAAAAAAGTTATTTTCTTTTAATAAATCAGTGGTGACTTATTTCTAGTGTGTAGGGTATCAACGATATAAAATATAGGCAAAAAATTGAGTAGGTTTCCGAACACTCTAACGTACAGGCAAATGAAGTCTTGTTAGAATATTGGGCCGATATCAACTTTAGCTCAGCTAAAGCAATAATTCGTATATTCATTACAGATCTTCGTAACGATATTGTTATATTATTGAGTGGCATAGATACGATACTGTAAGACTTTTAGGTTATGGCTGGAAACTGATAAAGAAAAAACTAGAAAACTGATTTTGTTTAATATGAAAAGGTTAGTTATTGGTAAAAATAGAGGTCACTGTTTATTTAATAAACAGGTAAAGTTTTTGGGTTTTGTTAGAACTGATAACTGTTCAAAGTGAAGATATTGATGTGAGGATGTTGATATTGGGGACAATAACAGTCATATTTTCACCGATCCAGTTTTTTTTACTGATTATGTTTTTTTTTTGTTATTCATTCACTTAATTTCCTATTTTAATTTTTAAAGTACATATTATTTACATTAACGTATGGCTAATTTAGTTTATAGGAGAATAGTTAGTGGTATCTTATATTATAAGAATAGTGTTAGATACCACATAATTGTTTGATAATCTAGGAGATATTAATTGGAGATATTCACATATTTATAAACAGCTATGGCTTGCAAATGGGAATAACCCAGCTCATATTGCAGTAGATCGATATGGGTCCACCTGTGACCTGTTATTACAGTAGTGGTATATTAATGTGGCTTCCATCTATTTGAAAAGTAATTAACTATTTCCAGTATGCATATTTGAATATGTGAATATTTTATAAGAGTATACACCAAAAAAAAAACATTAAAAACTGATTTGAATAATAATTCAATACCAGAAAATTGTAGAAGGTGCTAATTTAGGATATTTTGTTATATAATTTGTAAGTAACTCGAAGTATATTTGTTCCAGGAAGTTTGTAGAGAAAAAATTATTTCTATACTGGAATTAATTAAACTCATCCATTTAAATTAATCGCATATATTTGACGTATGAAAATTACTTCACTAATTTATTTCGAAATTTATCTATTGTTTGAGGTTGTTTATAACAAAACTCTCAATTATTTGTTATCATTTATTTTATCCCAATTGGTAAAGGATGTACTGGACCGGGTCGAAAAATAATAAATATTTTGGTATAGGAAACGATAGGAAACGAAAAGAAAAATCTTATACTTGATAAAAATAGATTTAAATGTTAGATTTAGACCTCATTTTCAAAGTTTTGAAGATATACCATGTATATCAGAATCTAATTTTTCACTGAAAAGTCATCACTGACTCTGTTTTCAATCTTAACTTATATTTAAATACTTGATGTCCATTAAAAAGATATTTGTTTTTGTTTCCTTAATTCTAAAAGAATCAATTTTAGAAAAATTAAAATATTTCACACAAATTTTCTGAACAACATTATCTCTAATAAAACTTTTTGTTAGAACAGGACATCAGGACATTTAAAATTTCTAGCTTTTACAAAATTTATTTTATTTTTCTCTTTTTTTTTTTTTTCAATTTATACTTAGTAAACTATAATGGGATCAAAACTAAATTATTTTACTAATATTTGGTTGTATGTACATATTTGTGTGGTGAATTTGTATAAATGTGTATATATAGTTTTCCTTGGTATGTAAAATAGAAAATTTTTCTTTAATAGAAAAAAAATTTGTTAAAAGTTTTTTAAAAAGTTTCTAGATTTGTTTTTATTCATCATCATTTTCCGAAAAAGCAACAAAACAAAAAGAAAATTTAACTCAAAAGGAAAGTTTTCTTTTTAGCAGGGCTATCAACACATCGTAAAAATTTCTCGGAAATCAGTTTTCCTATTCTCTAAATACCATGTACATAGTCCTTTTTGGGTAGATAAAAATAAAAATTCTAAAATTTTATAAAAATCACTTTTAAATGATGAACTAACGTCCATTTTTTTTTTGTTTTTGTTTTTTGCGTATCATATAGATTATTAATTTTCTTGTTTTGTAGTTAAAAAAGTTTTGGTTGTATAAATTTTTTACCATAGTAAATTGCTTATCATAGATGTATATTATTATGTGGGTGTTAGTGAGTTGTGAATTTCTTAAAAAATTCTATTTTTATTCATTTTTGTAGTTAAAATGTTTCAAAAACTTTGAAAATTTACTTTAATTTATATATTTTTTTTTTTTTGAGTAAACGTAATTCAGTTTTCATAAAGGAAATCTTAAATATGATATTAATCAAGGAAAGTGAGAACATTTTATTGACATTTTTGATTATTGGAGTGTAAATTTACCATCATCTTACCTTATATATATATTATGACATTTAAGAATTAATGTAGTTAAGGTAGAGAAGAAGAAAGAAAGAAATAAATTGAACCATAAATGTAAAGAATTAAATTTACTCCTATATTATAATACATATTTGTTTGGCATCATTTTGTTTGAAATTACGTTGGGAGGTAAATAATTTTTTTTATCAAAGAAAAATAATTTTTGAATATTTTAGCCAAATAATAGCCCCGATGAAGCATTTCAGGTTAATATTTCAACATGGGAATATCTGGATATTAAATTTAATACATGTGAAATATCAAAATGCAATCGTATAAAATGATGAATTTTAATAATTTCCGAAAGTATAGACAGCTTACAAAGATTATAGTACATCAGTTTTTCCTAACAGCAGAATTTTCTACTTTGAACTCCAATATCCCCATAACGGCAGCACCAATCATCATCAAATAAATGTTGAAATATGCTGCAGACCGTTATCTTTCTAGAATGTATAACCGAATATATGTATATCTAATAGACATAACGGTTTGTATACAAAAACATCAAAACAACAAGGATACTTTCAAATGTCCTTTTCGTCCTTAAAGGATACGCCACTAAATATTTATATATATATTTTTGGAAAGTTAACATTTCCAATTATCCTTGGGATATGGTCATTAGGTTCTAAACCGATACAACATCACCCTCAGAAGCTACCTAAATCACATATATAACAATATTCCAGATGTTGTATGTATTTTGGTTTGTTTTTTTTCTGAAGCGAGTTCTCCAATTGAAATTCAAAAATTTAAAATAGTTTTTATTAGTTTTATCTGGTTTCATTAATATAAACAGAATAAAACAAATGTCTTTGATATTAATAAATATTTCAAATATGTTTTGTATCTTGAGATGAAAATGTGTTGTAGCTGTCTAATTTTATGTATCCATATCTTGTAGCACTATTTCGAATTTTTAAATTTTAAATTTAGAAATTGTGAATTTTTGCGAAAATTCTATGAACTTGATATTCTCACCAAGCAAAAAGTCACAAAGTAGATTTTGATTGAATTAATTTCAAATTAATTTAAATTTGAAAAAAATATTCATTATTGATTGGCAATAACTTGTTACATGCCCAGAATAACAAAAAGATGCTATAAATAGTAGGATAAACATATAATATAGCTGCTTGCGCAGTATTTTAGGCATGGTTAGTATAACAGTGACAATTCTTCAAATATTTAATTAACGTTCCCTTGATGGCTGATAGGTCAGTATAGTTGAAATTTTAACTTTTCGATTGTTCTTTGTATTACCAAAATAATTCATTCTGAAAATTTTATTTTCATTATTTTAAAAAGTTTTTCATTAACTCTTTTCAACTCATTTTTATTTACTAATAGAAATTTTTATTTAATTTTTTTTTTTTTTTTTTTTCATTTTTAGAAAAAAGGGTTAAAAAGTTTTCTAATTATTTACTCACTACTCTACTCTACGGCTATGAGAGATTTTATATTTTTGAAAAATGTAAAATAATTCACCAATAAAAAAAAAACTTTTCTCATTTTCATATCTTCTTAACATCGCCATTTAAAAAAAAAATAGAAAAAAAGAAAATAAAAATTATAATTATAAAACTTAAAGTTATTTGAAAATTCACCATACACCATTACACATCCTTACAAAATATATACCATAGTTTTATAATATAATTTAATAGTTGTTTGGTATCGGGTTGTTCTCCAAATGAGGTTAGGTTTTCTGTTCTAAAAAAAAAAAAATAAAAAATAAGAGATACTAAAATTAATTTCTCTTCTCCACTTGTGCCAAAAACATACTTTTGGTGTACCATAATTTTATTTTTAAAACAAAATAAAATAAATTAATCAGAAACAGAATAAAAAAGAAATGAATAAAAATAAAAAATACAAAAAAATATTTTCTGTAAATATTCTTAATACATACACTGTTTTGATTTTGTTTGTTAGATCCTGTTTACCTTAACACGTGTAATTTAAAAAAAAAAAAGCTATTTAATCCAATTATAATAGAATTTCAATTATATATTATTTGAGCAAACTACGAGTACAATATTAAATAGATACAGTGCCGGTCACAAAATTATCATTAATAGACATATTTATTTAAATTTATTAAATTTGTTTGATGAAACTGAATAGAGATAGACAATAAAAACTGGCTTAAATCTTTTTTATAAACTAGCTTAAATATATCTTACAAACTATAGCTTGCATTTAATGTAATTTCAATTTGGAATGTGGAATACTCTGATGTGTAAAAGGGGGCATAAAAGGGCACACTCTGTACTAGCTAACACGCTCTTTGAGATATGAATAAACAAATAAATAAATAAATAAAATATTTTGTATTATTGGGAAGCCTACTGAAAGGGATAGCAGCTGTAGCTTCTCTTAGCTGCTCTCAATCGCTTTCAAATTTACAATAAAATCAAATAAAAATAAAATTAAAAAAAATGCGTAATAAATTTTAATATAAAATTGATATGAACAGATTACAATTTTTTAATTTAATATAATTTTTTTCTAATTGTTTTGTTGGGTCAATACAGTTTTGAGTTGTTTGTAGAATACTCTTATATGTGGGGCATATTTTGTATTATTGGTAAGACTATTTATTTCGTTCAGCTCTAGCCACACTTAAGTGCTTTTAATCGACAATGCTCTACATTTTTTATGTTGAATTCAGCTATTGGTGGATAGTTTTATATAACTCTTGATCAGCTTACAATTTTTCAAAAATATTGTTTGTCCAACCGAAAGTGAGTTGCGGTCAAAATACAATAATGTAGTTTGTCAACAATAATGCCAACTGAATAGATAACGCTGTTTTATAGTCTATCACATCTTTCAATTGAATCAGTTACGATTTTTTGATTTATTAATGTGTATTTTCCTAGATAGTTTTTCACTAATAATTAAGTCTAAGTATTTCGAATATTTTACTATTCTTGTTGCTATAAATTAATATTTTGTTGATTTTCATATTTGAACCGTAGTGTATTGATTTCTTATTAAAATCGAGATATTTTCTTTTGGACTTAGACTGTATCTGAAAATGAAAATGTATAACAAAAGATCCCTTGCAGCTCCAGGCTTTTTACAATTAAATTGAATATATACGATAATTAGGTAGTAATAATAAATTATCTGTGTGTACCTTAATTCTTGATTCTATTTATCTGATTTTATTTATAAGAAATAAGGATATAATTTTACAAGTACATACAAATATTAAAACAATTTCTTGTGAAAATATTTGTTATGTTAAAGGAAAATTTAATTAACATTTTTTTTTTTTTTAAATAATTCAATTATGAATATTGATACTTTAAGTAAGTGAGGCTTTCACGAATAATTTATAATATGATTGGATTCTCATGTAGTTTAAGAACATGGTAACATGAAAAAAAAAATGAAAAATAAAAATTTATATTAAATAAGTAACGGAAAAAATACCATTTCTAACGTTTAATTATTTTTTTTTAATGGTGAAAATGACTGACAATGTAACAATATATAACAATGTAATAATTTACAACCACATTGGTTCAAATATAATTTAATAATTAATAAAGATATAATATAACTAATGAAAATAATATAAATATATAATTATACAAAAATATATACAAAATAATTAATATAATTTAATAAAAAAGGCCCACATTGCGAAAGGGAAAAGGACCTATAAGGTTGGCCTGCAGACTTATCTTATCTTATCTTAACTGTTAAAATAAATAAATAAATAAATAACGTGATTTTTTGTATTTTGATTGGGGCATTTTTTTTTACTGACATATCTAGATATTCTATATTATAACCATTACGGTAAATACTCCTGTTAACGTTTTCTTCTTCCCAGAGTATTAACATATATTTTTCTGTTTTTCTAAGTCAATAATAATATGAACTATTATATCAAATTGGGAAAGTTTGTTCATCAAACTGATTCCATAAAATTTTTATAACAGTAATTTGAACAAATTTCAATTAAAAAACTTTTTTTGTTTAAAATTAATTTTATTTTTTTTTTAATCAATTTCTCTAATTGAATCTTAAATTTTGATAATCAGAAAATTTTTCTAATTTTCATTATCTCAAATTAAAGTGAAATTAAATTAAATTTTTTTTTTTCTGAATTCATTATCATCCATCAATCCATTTATATCATCATATTTCCATTTTTGTTTAACTTTTATCAGATTTTATTATATCTTTTGAAATCCCATTTAAATTTGCAAGAAAAAAAAAAAACAAGAAAAAAAAATAATAACGCACTTAACAGGATGTTTTTTTACTTCCTCTAAAATCAACCCATTCAAATCCTCTTATGCAACGTACATACATAACATATGAATGAATTTATGTATATGTAAGAATGTTAGTTATTCGATTACAAATACAACATTTGTTTTATTTATATGCATACATTAAAAAAAAAAATATATATATATATATATATATATATATATATATATATATATATTTTTCACTCCCATATTAATACATTCTATAAATAAAAAAAAAAGTTTTGATACTCATTTCTCATCCTGATCTGATACTGCTTCACTGTGTCGTTAAATAAAAGCACGTATATCAGAGATTGAAAACATTGCTTACCTGTTAGGCTGTAAATGGCATATTTGAATATATATATTTTCATTTAATGTGTTATAAAAGTCTAATGTATGTATATAACTGCAACGTTTTTAAATTTACAATAAAATCAAATAACAACAAAAGAACAACAACAAAAACTGTGTTTTTTTTTTTGTTAAAGAATTTGAATGAGCTTTGAAAATAGAAATAGAACACGATTTCGAACAACACAAACAAAAAAAAAATTGCAACTGTTGATACTCCTTTTATCTTAGAAAAAGAATAAATCTGCATATAATTGCAAATATAATACATACATGACGACTGGGTTGATAATGTATATATATATATTTATTTACATGAGCATGAATGCTGAAATCTCTATTCACTACATTCATTTGTGTCTTGTGATAACTGAAAATTTGTATGTACTATTTAAAATGGCAATTGTTTTCTAAATATTATTCAAACTACAGTCTCCTGCCATATTAAAGATTTAATTTTATTACTTTTTAATGTTGCACTATTTATTTTATTTTATATTATTATAAATTTAGGATAAAATTTGGTTGTTTGTGGACTTTCAGATGTGAGCCAATTTTTTTTTTCGATAGATATCTAAAAAGAAAGAGTAGATTTTCCTTTTATTATATCTCTTTTTTTTTTGCTTTTTTTGCTTATTGATTATAATTGTGGTTTTTCGTTTCTATATAAGCTTATAAACATTTTTTATATTAACAAAATATGATTTTATAGTTTCTTAATGTGTATTATATAATATTTTCGGTTGTTGTAGCAAATGGAAAATTAAATTGAACGAATCTATTGGCCGGAATAAATTTTATAAACCGAAAAATAGATTGTCAATATAAAATGAGTTAAAATAAGTAATGTCAACAATACCAAGTACAGTACCTGTTTTGAATGAAAATTTCGAATAGACAGTATTACCTATGTGAACAAGAAAAAAAGAAGAGAAAAAAGACTGATTGAGCAAACATCAATTCTATGAGTTTAAAACAACGTTTTGACATACAATCAAATACTAAAGCCGGTGCTGTGCTGTGCATATGGTGTTCAATTACAGAGAATTGAAAAATAAATTTTTTCTTTCTATCAACATTCTTTTAAGATTTTTTTTTGTCATATCAACGGTAACTTCAGTCTCAGATATCAAATTAAGTTCATATACCATATACCTATTTTAAGTATGTAACTATAGCCAATTCACCTGATGTTATCTGAATCCAATACAAAATATATGAAATCTGATAGCTCGAATACATACAAAATTTAGATTTCAAATGGAGTTTGACTGAAATTTTTAAGTTTTGTACCTTGTCATTACTAATGAAAGCAAACAGAAGATATTTTAGTTGATTTTATATAAAATTTATAAAATAATTTTATGGTATTTAGTATATCAAAAAGTTAATGTTACAAATTATTCAAAAAATAATAAATAAAATGTTTATGTGAATAAATCAAAAATATCATATAAGCAATTATTTGACGTGGATGATTTTTTGCTATTCCAGATAGTTGACTTCCATTTCCATAGAGATACCCAAAACAAAACAAAAAAAAAATCTACGTCTATTATTGTCCTCTATTGTTTTATTTAAAATAATAACGTGCCATTAAAACCATTTGAATTTAATTTCAACATTCATGCCATTATAAAATCTCAAGAGTTGGACATTTAGAAAATATAATACGACGATGTTTTGTTGAAGTAATTTTTACCGCGACCTACAATCTGGAAAATAATTGTAGAATTTTCTTTATAACCATGAAAACTAGAATTGTAGAATTGAAACCGAACGAATGCAGCACCATATTTTGAAAAACATGAAATAATAATACACACATCCATACATTATAAAAGAAACAATAAAAGTAAACATGTATTCTGTTTTTTAGGGTATTCCTGATATCTTAAAGGATAATATGAGACACCATTAAGTTGTCACATCATTTTTTTTTAAAAATATTTTTGTTTTTTTTTTATTTTTGTGTTGTTTTTTTTTATTTAAAGTTTTACATTTCTTACATACATATTTTTGTTAATTCATTTTGGAATTTTCAAATATTTTTTTGCATCAAATTTTATTGCCATGATGAAAAACTATAGAAAACTTTATATAATATATAATGTATTTGATATGTATATACTTTTTATTTTGTTATTTATATTAAATATGCATGTGTGAGCAGGTGAATTTATATTATCAGAATGCAAACAAACTTTGCTCTTATACAAGTTTTTCTTACCATAAGAGCATGCAGGATCTTTTCTTTGTTTTTTTTTTTTTTTTGTTTTGTTTTATCGAAAATTGAAATAGCAAGCAATATAAAATCACAGATATTTCAAGTAACTAATTTCAAGGATTCATATATACAAGTCCATATTCATAAATATATCAATGCATATAATATGTATATAGGTGTGTATTAAGATTTGTTAGAAATGTAAATAATTTGTTAGTTTATCCATATAACTATAATACATTATGTACACTCGTATATTATTTGGGAGGAAATCGTTCATGCATAAAGTGTTTTTAAACGATGATGCGTGCTAAAGATGAAAATTTTGAATATATTTACATATACGTATATGTAAATTTGTATACATAGGTATATTTGAATTTTTTTTTATATATAGATAGATGGATATATAGGTGTACAAATAAAGAAAAAATTTGAGTTAATTTAATTTAATATTAGCTTTTATTTGTTGTTTTTATATTGTATATAGTGTAGTGTAGAGCAAATTAAGGATCTTCTTTTCTCTATATAATTGGATTATTTTGAACTGAGATAAGATTTTGCTGATTGCCTAGTATCATGAATTTATTAAGTTCAAAAGAATATGCACCTATATAGATTAAATTAATATATATATTTGTTTGTTTATAGTTTTTGAAACAAAATGTCAGGTTAATGGAAATTTTAAGTGAGAAAAAGATTTAATTTTTTTTTTTGTTAAGTTTTTATAGATATAAACTTTTTTCTGTTTCAACAAAAGAGTTTTTAATTAATGTTAAATTAAATAATGTTAGAAAATGTTTTTGAAAATTTTTAAATTGATTTTTTTATTATTAAATTGCAAATGTTATTCTTAGTTTTGTGTTCTGTGTTATTACGGGTATTTGAATTTGATATCAGTGGGCTTTTATGTGGTTTTGTGAATGCGATCGATTCTAAAGCTATTGTTATATATTCTGAGGCTTTGCCTTATGATCTCCCACTTTTAATGCTGAATAGTGATAATATGCCATTTGTAAATCATGTCATATTAATAACAACCTTTTAAGTTGGTTTCAATACATCACTGGAATAGCTAATAGAGTGTATCCAATATTGCATTCAATTGGGAAATTTGCGCAAATTAATTAAATCTCTCATCGTGCCCAAATTTTTATATTATGATTTAGTTAATTGAGTATACTAATGGTTTTTCTAAATTTCAAATTTTTTGTGATACATCATGTATGAGCTGCGTCATTAGTCGTGACCAATCTAGTTGCATTTGTTAGTAGGTAGAGCGCTTGCCTTTTAATCGAAAGGTCCCAGGTTCGATTTCCGATGAAGCAAAAAAATTCTTTATTGGGTTTTCGACCTGGTCTAGTACCCTTTTCCATTGGAATATAATAAATGACAAAAAATAATTGAGAGTATATGCAATTTGGTAACAAATAAAATAAAATGAAACTATTGTATTTAAGAAGGCTTAGTTCCTGACAGTAGCAGTAGTTTTTCACATTTAATGAGTAGATAAGCCAGTAATTTGTTAAATAAATACTCGAAATATTGTAGATATCAGCAGCAGCACCGTACTTAATTAAAAATTAAGCATTACAGCTACTTTATTTGAGAAAAACTCTATTAATAATTTCAAGGGAATAGTAAAAATTCAAGGGAGCAGTAAAATAATAAAATAGATTTTAATTAAATATTGAACATAAATTGTTAGCATTTAGAACGGAATTTGTTTATATTAAAGCCTTTGACTACTACAGCGGCAGTAAAACTGAAGAAAAAAATGTTTACATATTTATTTTATGTATCGCTATAACTGTAGCAAAAATAACTAATCATGCTTTTCTTAGAGAGAAACACTTACAAAATTGTTTAACTAAAACAAATCAATCCCCTTTAAATTATGCGATTGCAAGTAGACTTTTTACACTGGAACAATTTGTGGCAGAATAAAAATAACGAAATGAAAAAAAACTCTGAAACTCTAATTGTGCAGGACAGGTTGTATTGAGCTTCTGCTTAAGTATATTATAGTAGTATAAAATATTATAGGTCTTCAAATTGAAATTAATTTAAGTTAACCAATCCCATTTATAAATATAATATATATATATATACATATAACAACAGGGAAATGAAATAATAATTACGGCTCTAATAGTCTAAAAGTTGTCTTGAATTTATCATTTTGTCTTTTACTTAAATATTATTATTTATTCAAGCAACTCAAATTCATTGAACCAAAATTAAAAAAAAATTTAAATAAAAAAAAAAACAAATATTGCACAACAAAAAAAATAGAAAATAAAATATTAAGAAATTAAACTTGTTGATTATTATGAACATTTTTGAAAAATAAAATTATATTTTATTTACCATTATGTATTATTATGTTTTAGTAAATATCATATTTTTGCTTTTAATTTCCTTTTTATTTTATAAAATGTCCTTTTTATAAATTATGAATAGGAAATCATTAAAATCACTCTTATTTCAAATTTCTTATTTTTTTTTGTGTTTTTGCATTTTATTGCAACAAAAGAATTTATATTTATTATTTATTAGAATATTTCTTCTATTCTATATATATATTCAAATTTATTTTAGTATTTAAATTAGAAATATCTAGGAGAGAAAAAAAATATTTTTCTCTCTGTATTTAATAAAATTGTTAAAAATTAAATTCTAGTTGCATAACAATGAAAGGATATGAAAATAGTTCTTAGAATTCTGTTGTAATTTTTCTTTGTGTTTATGTTTTTATTTATAGAATTGATAAAAGAAAGTCCCTGGATTAGGGCAATCTTAATTCCTATCCAAATAATCAACATAATAAAATCTACTTCACAAATTTGAATTTTTATTGAAATATATGAAAAATATTCTCCTGAATGTATGCAATGGTATTTTTTGAATTAATTTTCACAAGAAAATTTTTTAAATGACTTTTTACTGTTAATTGGTAAACTTTAACATTCCACATGGTGCATGGTGCATAATGCATCTATAATGATGATGAAATTTTGTGCACAGTTCAACTCTATTTTATTTTATTTTATTTATTCATTTAATTTCTCAAAAAGAGCTAACAACGAAACTCGTATAGAGTATAACAGTGAAAATAGTCGAATATTTTCCTATTAATTTTACTGATATGCTTATCATACAGATACGCGTATTTCACTGTTATACCAAAATTTTACTCTAACGCTGGAAAACAAGTTTTTATAAAAACTCGTATAGAGTGTTTACAATTCGTTTTAAAGTACTTAGTCAAGTTTATGCAAATGCAAGTAATATAAAATAATATATAATGCAAAAAAAATACCAAATTAAGAAAGAAAGAAAAAAAATATTACATGTAATAGAACAGAAGTGATAAATATGTGAATAATTTAATGGACAATAGTAAAAATATGATTGAATGAAAAACAAATTAATTACAATAATCTACATAAACATCTGTGAAAAATAATATCATGTACGATTTCTTCAAAACATTGTCATCTGAAGAATGGTTCCGATTTCCAATTTAATTTCTAAATTCGATTATATGATTATATTGTTCATATATTATATAATGTAATGCAGATAGCCCAGAAATATGAAATACATTAAAATTTATTAGAAAAAAGGACAAAACAGGACAAATATATTTTAAAATTTTTTATAATTTTTTTTTATTTTTGATCAAATGTACAAATACAACTAGCTATATATAAATTAAAATATTCTATGTTAAATACATCTCTATTAAAAGAAGATTTATTATAATGGTCCTGTGTACTGAATAGAATAATATAAAAAAAAAGTTTTTTGACTATTTTTAAAATTGAAATTTATTATTATTAAATTTAGAATTCTCTTTAAGTAAAATATTTAAAAACAAAAGTATAAAGTCGGTCAAAATATTGAATATGGGTTAGGTTAAGGAAATTTATTTGTGAAATTATTTGATTTACAATTATTTTTGTACATAAATTTCAATGCAAAAGTCTAATTTTCTCGTAAGTGTAGAATTTAATATCGGAGCCGAATTAATAGCAAAAAATTTATGTTGTGGGAAACATTATTCATTGTTGAGTTGTTTTCGTTTATTTCAATAATGAGTAGAATCCTGTAAGTGGGTGAAATCTTAAACTTTGCTAAAAAGTATACGAAATGAAATTAATAAAGATATAAATTGTAATTGATTACTATTCATACCAAACCATTTATGAAGTATAAATTTCAAAAATAAGTTGACATTTTGTAAAGTAAAAATTGGATCTTATAATTTATAACGATAATTTGTTTTGGCAAATCTTATTCTTCCTTGTTTTGATTTATCATTTATTGTCGAGCAAAATTTTCATTGTTGTCTTAAACAAGCCGGGATTAAACTCAATTAACTTTTACAAATCAGGATTGAAATTTTCTACTATCAATTTAATTATTTTTTTTTTTTTTAAATTTAAATTCACTTTAAAATTTCAGTCCCTTTAGTTTTATAATCGGAAACTGAAAACAATCAAAACTTGTACAATTTTCCAATCTTATTTTCCTTTAATATTTTACACCTTTAGTATTTCAAATACTCCTGAATTCATAATAATGTAATTTCCGGAATTATACTCTGTGAACCACTTCTAATTTTGAGATCAAGATTAGGTTTCTTGTTGGTTGAATTTTATCTTAAAAAAAAACAATTTTTATTTCTACCTTAAATGAATTCCCCACTCCACAATAACCACTCTATAAGAGAAGTATAATAATGAAAGAAAATTTTAAATTAGACTCTTTTATACCTGTAGAGTCTTACAAAACTATATAGAATATATAAATTTTCTTTTTTATTTGGTCCAACTGGGAATAATAGCAATAAAATAATAATAATAAGAATAACAACAACAGAAAAGAAATTATCGCGTTTGTGGTGAATTTTTTCTCAGGAGTGTATGTACCAAAAGACCAGTACCACAAATAATGGGTTGTATATTTTCAAAATTTGTTGGTATGATTGTGGCCATATAGAAACCAATGGAAAAGAAAATAAAATAAATGGAAAAGAAAAGGAAAAAAATATCAAATTGAAAATAAAAGAGGAAATTGTGGATAAATAAGAGAAATAAGGAAATCAAACGTGTTTTACATTATTTATGAGCTTTCAATGAGCTTTTATTGAACATTCATTATTGTTACAATTCTTATTGTACATATATATTTTGAAATATGTAGAAAATAATGAAAATAATGTCACTGGAATGTTTTGTGAGTTATGTTACTGTTTATTTAAGTCAAAAATTGTAATTTTTTTCTAGTCATCTGTACTCGCATCCTTTGTGATTGGAATTAACTTATAGTTTATATATTGTTACTCTTGCTTACAAATGTAAGCTTGAACATGGTAAGCAACTGAGAAATAGAGCCATCTCCCGTAACATAAAATATAAACTCATTTTCAACATTTTAACTCTACAAAACCCTTATACTACCCGTAAATTAAATCCTTTTTAATTTTGATATTTAGCCTTAGTAACTAGTGCTCCTATTGATTATTAATTTATTTTAACCAATATTAAAAATACAAAAAAAAGGTATTTTGATATAAAAAAGAAAAAAACAAATTTCGACCTTTCAATGGAACATTTTGTCAAAGAATAAAATGGGTCCTAATACTCCTAATTGATGCGTTTAGGATGAATTGTTCACAGAATTCAATGATCTGTACTGATCTGAGAGTTAAGCCAAAAATTAATCAAACAACTACGTTCAAATATTTTATACTGAGATCTTGTTTTGGTAATAAGTAGAATATGAATTGGCAGCTAACAAAACATCTAATTAATTGTTATAATATAATTATAAAGAAGATAAATACAACTATAAATTTACTTTAAATATCCTTAATTTAATCCTAAACTCTTTAATATTTTCTAAAAACTTTGTTAAAAAAAACTGTACAACTATATATATATATATATATATATATATTATAAAAATTACAGTACATTGAATCCTAAAAAAATATAATTTTTTAAATATTCAAATTTAATGTTATCCTTTTTAATTCCTTTTCCTTATCTATTTTATTAAAGGATATTTTCATTTTAGATTTAGTATAATTTTCAATAAAAAATTCTCGTAATTCAAAACTCATCTCATCTCAAAAGGAATAGAGAATATGAAATCGAAAAAAAATCATCATAAAAACGAAAATATTTGCAAAATTGAATGCAACTGCCAATTTTAAATCAACTTCAACACAAAAAAATAAAAAAAAAAAAACAGAAAATAAAAGAAAACGTTAAAAGATATATTGAAAAAATTTCATGTAAGCACATATCCTTTTTGTATCCTTTCGTATAAGAAATATATTTTCTATGATTATATGTATTGTAAATTTGATTTTTTTGATAGTGATAGGAGGGTTGCAATTGCAAGTATGTATATTTATTTGCTCATAGGTATTTTTTAAATGAATATCGGAACTCTGTTTGGTTCAGAAAATTATTTTTATAAAATTTTGTGCCATCGGATGGGGGCTATCAGTATATTTCATAAAAATAAAAAAAATGATTTTTTTTTACATACATATTAACTTTAAATTCTGGATTTTTCAATTTATTTGAATGAAATGACAGTAAATGGATTCTAATATAATGGGATTTGAGTCCAGAATATGAAATAAGGCAAAAAAATATATTTAATTTTGCTCTCAAAAGAATTTTTTAATACAAAATGATGTGGGGAAATTAAAGAAATTTTTGTATTTAGAAAAATAAACTTTAAATAAAAATTTTGTAATAACGTTTATAATTCTCTATGCATCTCGATTGTAATTTTTATTCAGTGAGACACAACATTTTTTTTTTATTTGAAATTATGCCATTATGTATGTAACATTATTCAAATGACCACCACGACTTTTCCATACGCACTGCATTTTGTCAACCCAATTTCCATTATTTTTTCACATAAAATTGAGTGCATTTCATCAAGCACGTTCAATCAGTACGTTCAATATTGATTTTTAATTGCTCAATTGTTGTTGGATTATCAGCATAAACTTGTGACTTAACATATACCCAAAAAATGAAATCGCTTGATGTTAAATCACACGATCTGGGAGGATAATTAGTTGAACCATTTCTTGAGATAATTTTATTACCAAATTTTGTTTCAATGAATCAATTTTAAAGGTGGTTGTGTGGCAGGGGGCACCCACCGTCTTGTTAAAACCACATATCCAGGAAAAAAAATTCATTTAATATTGTTCTGTAGCGTTTTCCAGTGACTGTTACTCTTCCACCATTTTCTTCAAAGAAATATGGACAAATCACTCAACCAGCATGAATTGCACACCAGACAGTGACTTTATCTGGATGTAATGGTGTCTGAACAGTTTCGTATAGATTTTCAGCACTCCCAATTTTGCAATTATGTTTGTTTATATAACAATTTAAACAAAAATGAGCTTCATAAGTGAATAAAATATTCCGATAAAAATGTTCATAATTTTCATTTAACAATTTCTAAATATTGTTAATGCGTGTGTCTTTCCATGATTAAATGTCATAACCTACTGAACACAAATGACATAATAAATATCAAAAAATAATACGTTTCCAGCTTAACTATTTTAAATTGCGTATAATCGTTATTATAATAAAACCTTTTATATTCTTATACAGAGACACACCAATTCCCTACGATAGCATTCAAGACGTACCGATTTAGTTGAAAAATAAAATAAAAACGAGAAAGAGATTTGTATTCTACGATAGAAAAAACGATTTTTGTGAATGGGTTTCCATATTCATCTAATACATTCTATCTAATATACTTACTATAGTATTGAAAAATTTAACCGTAAAAGTGAGTATGAAGCTAAATTGTAGTTTCATTTTTGAATTACCATTTCAATTTTTAAGGACTTTTTTTATTTGAATTTTAATTCTACCAATGTATATAAATCTACTAAACATTTTATGTCATCTATTCAACTGAATATGGTGATAGTTACAAGAAATCTTGGTTTTATCCTTTTTGTAAGACTTTATTTAATATTCTATCCTAGTATATATGAATGAATTCGAAATATGAAATTTTTGTGAATGAAAGTTGCACATGAAATTTCGATATTATCATAATATGATGAAATTGGAATGAATATATATAGAAAATAGATTTAATCTCAATTTGCATTTTGATCGTCAATAAAAGTATGAAAGATATTTAAAGGCTTTACCAAATTTTTTTAATCATATATGTAGATTTAGCAGTTTATTGATCCTTAAATATTATGTGTATGTATGAATGTGTACATGGATAATGAATTATTTCTTATTTAATCTATGGTAAATGGGGGGGTTTTTTTTTATAACTGTATTAGATTTATCAATTTGTTTCTTAATTTGATTTTAATTTACTGTGTCAATTTAAAATTAATAACTATAATATTTACATTATAGAGCAGTAATTTTGTTAAATTGTATATAGAAGTATCAAAAAATAGTTATTTAAGAAAGATTTAAAAGTTAGGTAAATTTTATTACTCGAATTATCGATAACAGTTTAAAAAGGTATTTTTTCCTGGTTTCAGTAAAATGCTAGATTAAGAGTTAAAAAATATTTGTATAGAAAAGATAAAAAGTCCTCGGTCAACCTGAAAACTTCAATTTAGAATGGGTATACCTAATGAAATGGGTATGTATGAATTATTGTATATGAATCAATAATGTAATATTTATTATGACACTTAGTACTCTTCTATATGTCATTTTGACAGTATTTATCAATAATCTAAACTTAATTTCATCCAACCTAGTCCTAAATGGATATTATTAAATTGAATGAAAGAACTAAAGGCTTATCAGACTACGATAATGTTTTCAAGTGTTATGATAACTGTTTCAAATCTTATGTAATAGTATTTTTGTCAATTACTTTTTCAATCACACCTAATTTCAATTAAATTTTACCTTCATATATCATCAAATGTCATTCAAATCTAACCACTCCCTGTCATTTTATTATCTTTTCTTTAATCGAAAACGTTTGACATTATTAAGACTCTATACCATACATCATCTAAGATAATGAGTTACTTTAATTAAAATGTTTCTCTTTACGTTGAACAACTTATCTTTTTGGAGATTTTTAGTTGTTTATTAATTTTCAATTCAAAATTTGCTTAGCCCTCCGAACCGGATAGTCTTTTTAGAACAATCAGAATTAAAGAATAAAGTAAAAAATTTTAAAGATTAAAATAATATTTTTACATACATGCATATATGTATGTATTTTGTTGAGTAATTGAAAATCATCAAGTCACTCACTGCAAAATAAATAATGCAAATAATAACTAACCATGAAGGATTTTTAGATCCTTAAAACAAAAAATGCACACACACACACACAGTAATTTGTAATGTTTTTCTCTGATTCTCTGTATTCTCTAGAAAATATTAGTCCTTAAAAATATCCTCACTTGTCAACAATATAATTATAGTTTCTATATACTATTACAGAAGATGCTTTAAATGGATGTAAATAACAGGGTGTTAATTAAAGCAACATAAAATAAAATAAAATAAAAAATATAAAAAAAGAAAAAAAACTTTTTATGAAAAAGAAAATATTTTATCAAGAAAAGTTTTTCATAAAATTGCATTCAGCAACTATGATGATATTATGATAAATAATGGTAGTAAGTTTTTTTTATTATGTAATACATATTATGTACATATATATATATATATAGAAAAGTATATATAGATAAATATGTATTAAAAACAGTTATTATACTTTTGACAGAGTAATTTAAAAATATTAAAAAAAAGAGAATTACTTTTTGCTTGGATTTTCCTGTTCATATCAATTAGAAAAAGTTCAAATTCAGTAGTTTATGATAATATATTAATAAAATAAATGTGGTAAATGTGAATATAGAAGGAGTTATGAAAATATTGGTTTTAATTTAATATAATTATTACTTCAAGAATAATTAAAAAAACTAATTGTAGAAATATATGAAGTATTTATTTCTGTAATTGTCTGTTAATCCAATTCAGCTGTTTAAAATATAAAGTTTTGTATTTTTATTTTCTGTTTTCAAACATACTTGCGAGGACTGTCACATAACCCCATCACTCCTTTTTGTTATTATAGTTCTGAAGTTATGATCTATATCTTCTAAATAATTATCTCCAAGGAGATAGTGTAGTCTAAAGTTCATAAAAACTTCAACATATCGGTGCTGAATAAAAATGAAGCTGAATAAAAATCATCAAATAACGGTATTATTATAATTATACATTTTTTTATTAATTGAATTGAAGTTAAAATTTAACGGAATTAATTTTAATGGAAATCATGAGTCACACACAGTACCTACCTCATTAGACTTTTTAAGCTGAATTGAATTAAAATAGAGCTGAATAGGAAAAAAGTATCAATCATCGTCAATGAACAGGTTTTTCGTGAGCTGAATTGAAATAAAAATCATTTGAATTTTGTTAAATCAAAGAAAAGCAGTTTTTTCTGAGTTATTTAATTTATTTTAAATTATCATGTAGTATTTTAAAAATTTTAAACATAAACACAAACATATTTTTTTTTGTTTTTATTCTAAATTTTATTTTTATTTATATCCTGGTTTTATATGAATGTAATTTTTAATTTTTATTATCCTAAATAAAGTATATTATTTACCTAGTTAAGTTAAATTGTTGAATATTTTAATTATAGTTTTCTTTATATGTGCTTTGGATCATAAAAAAGTTCTTCTAAATTTGGGTACGCACTCATAAAATTTCAGTTTAAATAATGTAGGAAAAATATGTATATAATAGTATATATACATATTTGCTCTGAATAAATGTAGGTCTTTTTAGTTGCATAGTTTTGCATTTTATATGTTAGTACTTACTTGTTTTATTATTATCATAAGCTTATTTAATAAGACAATGAAAAGTTCTTGTTTTGTAGGGCAACATGCTAGCAATTCATTGTAAAAAAATTTAAACTACATATACATCTGAATATATATATGTACTTATTTTAATTTAAATGCAACAGAATATTTGGTTTTCTCTTTTTGTTGTTTTTGACAAAATGAAATTTCGCGACGGAAAGGATTTTTATAATAAAAATATGATTCCTGTTTTTTTGTTTGTGTGTATGCAAAACGCCAAAGGATACATTTAATTATTTTGTACTACACTTATGCACACATATAAAAAAAAATTATAATTTTAAAACTCATATACCACAGAATATAGTTTTTTTGACAAGACGTTTCTTATATTTTCTATTAAGAATAGAATTCTGTGGACTTACTTAACTAATATAAGTTTATTGGATTGTATTACTTTGTGGTAGAGATAAATTTTTTTTTTTTTAAATTTAATTAATTTAATTTTTTTCAAAGAGAAGTTTATTCAGAAATTGATTAAATTTTTAAATTAAATGGAAATTCTTAAGACTTAAAATGAATTTTCTTTATAAAAATTTGTTTTTATGAAATTAAAATTTGTTTAGTAGAAGTTTTATTCACAATTTGTGTTTTGTTTTTATGACTAAAAATATAAAATAATTTAATTAATTTGTGAATATAGACCATACTTTTGATTTTTTTTTTGCAAGTATTAAGCTTTGCAGAAAATTTTGGAATCAATAAAAATCTCAGTACATTAGAAACAATCATCAGCATTGCGAACAAACCAGAGGTATTAACAATGTGTGTTGTGACCCCTATTGATATTTGAATATGGCCAAACTAGCTTCAATATCTGATTGTAGATCAAAACTTTGTTGTACACGTTGAAAGCGTAGATGTCCGTCTAATTAGCTAATACAAATGTTTGTATTTCAGATCCAGTTATAGTGAAAAAACACTTGACTTGTTCTTTCCATCTAAGCTTTGCGTCAAGCGTAGCTACCAATATATTTGGCAGAATTTTGATATGGTATGATGACATTGTTTATTCTTACTGGATATTGCAACGTGCGTAGATTTTGCTTCATTCAGTTTTATTCTCCACCTTTTGCACTAAATGAATATTTTGTTATTGGTTTGTTGCAATTTATTTGTAGCCTCATTTATATTTTTACTGACTGCTAATATGGCTCTATCATCTGCAAAAGTAGCTACCGTCGCATTTTCTATTTTTGGAATATCACTAGTGTGTAGTAAATATAATATAGGGCCCAGTATACTATCTGTATGATACTCCTGCGTGTATATTTTGTAGAATAGAGTAATCTTCTCGTTGTTTAATTTGAAATAATCGATTCGATAAATATGTTTCGGGGAGCAAGCGAAATAGCATGTAGATAAAGAAACCCTTCATGCCATATTTTGTCGAAGGGTTGTACACGAGTAACATTTTTTTTCAACATGCAGAATGCTCTGAAATACTCCGAAAGAAAGCATAAAGCATAAAATAAAACTATATGTTATTTTCTCCGTATTTGCCGGCTTTGTTTTATATGAAGTGCACAGTTCAAAATTTTTCAAATTATGAAAAAAAAAACAAAAGACAAAATTTTTTTGTTTGTATTAGTATGTTACCCCGATGTTGAAAGAAATTTAGTGGTTTCAAAACTCTCTCTCAGTGCAGAAAAAATATCCGCACCATAAATTTAACTTACAGAAAAGAGGGTATGAAAGGAAAGGTAAAGTAGGCAGGACAAATTCTCGTGTAAGCCGGCTAAATAGCAGATGTATTTTTCTTCCATTATTTTTCGATGACATCAGTTATTCTAAAAACTTGTTCGATATTTCAATATTGTTTTTTAAATCCAAATTGATGATAATGTTTCTGTTTTCAATCATAGGTTGCATTCTCTTAAGGAGTAGTTTCTCAAACAACTTAGATATTACTGGTAACAATGAAATAGGTCTGTATAGGACTTGCATCGTTTAGGGGTTTTCCTGGCTTATGCATTATGATAGCCTCAGCAATTTTCAATATACTTGGGACAAATTTTTGTCTGAGTGCTGCATTCATTATTTCAGTTAGAACTATTAAAGCTTTTGGTAGTAGTTTCTTTAAGATATCATCAGTTGGAATTAAATCGAATTCTGGAGACTTGTTTAATTTTCAGCTTTTAATTTCTTTTATTATTTCTTTTCTTCTAAAATGCGTTGTTTGCCCATCTTCTTGGCTAATTTCAACCAGATTTACGTCTATATTATATTCAATATTATTTGGGTTGAATGTTTTATTGAAGAGATATTTTTTATCTTAAACATTTTTATCTTTTTTCCGAATATTTAATTTTTGATTTCTAAAAAACTGAATTTTAATAAGATGGATTTTGAAAATCGTGATTTATTATTGTCGGGAATTTGAAATTACGAGATATATAAATGTAGGGGGTTTGATAAATGGGAAAAAATTATGAAATTATATGTAAGTCAATATATTGTAGTTGAGGGGATACAAATTCATGCGATAACAATAATGATAAAATATTTGGTCTGCACACTAGACTAGGTACTTTGAGAAGCCTATAGTGTCTAATCAAATAAATAATTTAAATTTTAAATATAACTGCTAAAGAAATTGAAACAAAAAAAAATAGATAATTTACTGAATTTCTATTACAAAGTTAATGTCAACCGTTATTATATTACCATTATCTTAAGGTTATTTTTAAAATAACTTTTTATAGTATGAAATGTTTGAAAAAGCGGTTTAGCTTAACCATGATCAAAATTTTAACAAGAGCTTTGCATTTTTTTAAAACATTAGATTTATACCATTAAATTTCTTAAATTTGTTTTGTAAGTCTTTTTTTTTTGTAAATTTGACCTACAAAATTTTATTAGTAATTAAATTAACAAATTCAAAATTTATTAAATCTTGACTCTGTGTTCAAATCTATTAAATAACAAATTTATCAATAATTTCGATATAAATATCTTCAATTTTCAATTATTTCTATCCTTTCTAAACCTTAATGGAAGTTTTAATAACCCAATTATTATTGCGAGTATATCAGTATTATTAAACGAAAATTATAAAAATTAAAAAAACAAGAATAATTCAAAATTTTAATCCTTTTTCTTCAGAATATTCTTTAATTTAATTTATAAATTTTTTGTTTTTGTTTTTTGCCTCAATTATCCTTTTAGTACTTTTGCTTCAATGGGTAAATTTTATAACTTGAGAATTTTTTTTTTTTTTAGTTGGTTTCTCATATTGGTTTTTATATTTAAATAAAAAATTTTCAAAGCATCCTGCAAACAAACTGATAATAATAATTTAAATCTGCATTCTTCAAAAAAAAAAAAAGAAAAAAAAAAGAAAAAAAATAAAAAATTATTTGAAAACAAAAGATTTAATATCTTCTGAATTCATATTTTCATTTGAAAGTGTTACTAAAAATATGAAAACCTTTAAAAGGGCTTTTTTTTTTATTAAGGATTTGAATATTCTGTGAATAGATTTCAAATTAAAATGACAAAAAAAGAATTATAGTTAAATTTTAAAAGACTGTAGTTAAAAAGGATTTAAGAAATTTTAATCCTACATATTAGAGCAAAATATCTTAATTATCAATCAATAAATAATTTTCAATTTTTATTCAAAATTGTTTCTTAGGTTAAATAAAAGGTTAGGTTTCTGATCAGTAAAATTTTGAAAAATTTACTTTTCCGAGCTTATTGCTCTCTTTTTATGTTTATTTTGAATTTTGACTATCACCTTTATGTCATTATGCTCCTAATATAATTTATCGTAGTAACATTTCGGGACAATCCTATCCAAGTTTAAACGATGTAGATTATTCTTTTCGAGAATACAAAATGCGTACTTTAGGCATTTTCAATAATTGTGATTCCGGTCTATGGATGGGGTTATAAGGCAATGATGATGAAAATAAAACTAGCAGAGTATGAATATTTTAAATAATTTTTTTCTTCGAGTTTTGATTGGAAATGTTATAACAAATCCCAGTCAGCAGCTTCCTGTTTTAGAATTTTGTATTTCATATTTTTCAAATATAATATCGAACATATTTTTGTTTCTTTCATTTGTTTTAATTTACTAAAGTCAATAAACATACCAAAATTTTAATATATAACTAAATTTAAGTAATATGAATTTATCTATATGCTAATTTAAAAAAAAATACCATCTATACTGGTAAAAAATAAATATAAATGTTGCAAATGATACTTGATCTATTTTGGATTGTTTAATGAATCGTTGAAATAAATAAATAATAAAAAATAATGCCTCCGTTCGTTCCAGCCCAACCCCTTAAGGAGGTTTGAAGCGCTCATTTTAATATCGTAGGAATCACCAGGTGGTTTAAAAGTGGTTTTAGAAATTCATTTAGTGTAAAAATTGCTAAAACATGGATCATGCTTCCATCTTATGTGTTCCCCTCAAGTAGAAATATAATTGGCAACGTTTCAATATCTTCTTTCCTAATGCTATCTTCCTTACCCATACTTACAATAATTTGGTATAAAGGAATCCGTTTCTAGTGTTTAAGATCAGTTTGCAAAAATAAACAAACAATATACATCAAATAAAAAGTAAATTATAATTGTAGGGCTCGGAAATAAATTAGGTATCAGTATAACAGTGAAAATAGTCGAATATTTTTCTTTTAATTTTACTGATATGCTTATCATACAGATACGTGTATTTCGTCTACTACTTGCAGACTTCTTCAGTGTTTTGTACTTCGACTCGAAATCTAAAAGCATATCAGTAAAATTAAAAGGAAAATATTCGAATATTTTCACTGTTATACCAAAAT
This sequence comes from Argyra leucocephala, assembly GCA_963942445.1. Classification (NCBI taxonomy): domain Eukaryota; kingdom Metazoa; phylum Arthropoda; class Insecta; order Diptera; family Dolichopodidae; genus Argyra; species Argyra leucocephala. The sequence continues at coordinate 208,916,251 of OZ012677.1, read as the reverse complement.
TTTACTCTAACGCTGGAAAACAAGTTTTTATAAAAACTAGTTATTAGTGCTCTCTTTATGTTATATTTTTCTTGCTCTCTTAGTAGTACAACATTTTTTTTTATTTAATCATTTAATTTTCACAATACAAATTATTTAGCTACTAATATTCTACGTAGTATATCTAGTAGCTTTTCTATCATTACCGATGTATATCACAGAAGCAACAAAATTTTGAACGGAGTAATGAAGATTGAGCTGATTTACATTTTTATCTATTTCTATTACTGTTAAGGCTATAAATATATATAGTATTACATTATGTTTTAGATATATCAGTGAATTCAAAACAGTTTGGCAGGACTATCATATACGATAAATTTATTGCCTTGTTGTTTTTAAGTTTAAACGGGCTGTAATTTTACGATTTACAAAAGAAAAGAGTAAGAATGGAGAATTGAAAGATGAATTCAATATATTTCTATTTCTTTCCTTCTTTTTTTAAATTCTTGTCTTATAAAAAAAAAAACTAAAAAACAAAAACAAAATACACTTCCAAATCGATACCGCATTCAAATTAAATTTGTTGCGGTTCAATGAAAAGTAACCCTTTTATGGTATTCTGGTTAAAGGTATCCTTTTTTGTGGTTCTTCTTCTTTTTATTATTCTATTATTATTATTGCTATCGTTTCCTTTGTTCGGCTTCATAAATTTACAATAAAAGATATTTCTTGGTATGTTAGAATTTTACTTTTTCTTTGTTAACATAAAACCTATAACTTACTTGATGGACATTTCTTTGGCAAAAAAAAAACAACAAACAAAATTCACAATGGCTTATTAAAACGCTTATAATTTGTATTATTATTGTATATATATTCATATATATAGATATATATATATATATATATATATATAACTTTATTTATATATTACACAGTCTGGTAACACTTTATGCACTTGAATTAATATGTCCTTGGAAATTTATATTTTTTAAATATAAGATTTACTCCTTTTTTGTTTTTGATCACCTAAAGGCTCCCTTTGAATCTAAATTCAATATGTCTGCTGTTAATGTGAAAACAAATATTTTAAAGAATTTACAATAATTGAAGAAAAAGAAAAAAAAAGAGGAGAAAAGGATGACTTAACAATTGTGAGAAACCGACACTCGTTATATATATATAAAAAAAAATAACATAAATAAAAATAACAGAGAAATGTTAAAGAGTGGAAAAAAGGACATTAAATAGACAAACGAGCATGAAATTTAATAAATTACTATGCGTAACGGAAATAAAAAAAAGAACAAGGATGGAAGGAGTTATAAAAAAATTTGTTTTTATAAATTTTTATACAAATTCTTTGAAAAGCTTTTGTATTGCAATATATTGTTGTAATATTAAAGAGAATTACAGATGATTAAAAGAAATTCAGAGAATTGAAGATTGTTTTTTTTTAAATTTTATTTTGTATATTAATTTTTTATTATTTAAAAAAAAAAAAAATCAAAATACGTTCTACCTAAACTTAGGAATCATAACTTAAGTCTAAGTAACACCAACTCATTAATAATTAAAATTTTATAAACATAAATCTAATAAGAATACGAGTTGGACTTAGAATCAGGAGAATCAAAATGTATATTGACTCCTATGAATAACACCTAAATGACTCCTTAAATGAATATAATTTGTCCTAAATGACTCCTTAAATGAATGTAAAGTAAATCATTTATTAATGAAATTAACAAGCGATTAAGACACAAATTTAGACCCAGAGTAGTTATTATATGTGCCTTCTGTGTAAAAAGCTCGTAAAGGTTGGTGTATTGGATAAAGCAAAAAAAAAAAGGAAATTATATTATGAAAAGCTATATCTCTACTTAGAAAACATTTTTAAGGTTTGTGCATTGAGTAAAGCGCAAATAGGAAATTATTTTTTTTTAATTGAAAATTTTCCCGTTAATTAATCACAGTTTTTCTTTTTAAAAAAAGTTTACTTACTGCATACTGTATACTTTATACGTTACTGTATACTGTATACTTTCCATGTAAAAACTATTTTTGGAATGCAAAATGAATAACAAGCACGTCCATACTACAAAAACTATGTAATTAAATTGAATCCTTATACGAGCCCCTGTACCCTTTGGGGTTAATTGAATGAATAAATAAATAAATAAATAAGAAATAAATTATTAGTTAAAACTTTTATATATTGAGAGTTCCAATATAAGTACATACACTTAAACAGAATTACCACTGCTCACTCATTTGTTTATTTAAAAAACTATTGGAAAAAATTTACTGTTTTTTCAAAAAGGCACTATATCCAGTTCTTTTCATTGCAATAGGTTCAGGGTTATAATTTTTCCTTTTCGGTCTAATTTCGATTATTTAATCGATCGATATTTGAAAGATTGTTGCCGTTAAATTAATTTTAGCAGAACATAACGGTCAGTGAAGATCAAATTATTTGATTAAATAAATTCATACTAAATGTAACCAAAACTTAGCACATGGTTATAAATGATGTCACTGACTTTAAATGATTCATGTTACTTTAAATGTTGGCAGTGGATACACTGAATGAGTAATTATTGATTTGGGATTCAAGAGAATTAAAATACATATGAGTGGGCAAAAAACTTAATTTTAATGTTTTGGTTTTTGGTGTTTGTTTATAAGTCATTCTTTGCTTCATTAGAGTTTTCATTTCAAGTTTAAGAAAAATACGTATTTGCTTATTAATTTATCATACCTTTATTTTTGTATTACAACACTTTTAATTACCATATAAACAGAATATTTGTAGTAAGGTGCAAAATTTTCAATTCCCTAATGGTCATTTACTCGATCATTTTAGCGACATCCTTTTTTCCAACTTTGAAAATTTATCGTATAATTCAGAATCAAGTTAATCCTGTTAATATTCAATAATATTCGCTGCGTAAGGCGTCAAAGTTTATAGCGAACAAATAATATTTTATAATGAGCCACAATTTTGAACGAAAACAATTTTAAAAACAAAAATAAATAAAATTGTAAATATAAAAAAAACAATAATATTGTAGGTACACATAATATTTATTTTGATGAATAAAATAAAAACTCATGTTGGACAAAAAATTAAAATAAAAAAATTTACTCCAAATAAATAGGAATTTAAAAAACTGTTCATAGCTTGTGAACCATTGATCGGTTATTTAAAATTTCAAAAAATTCATTATCGAACTGTTCATGTTAAAATTCATACATAATTATTATTTATAACATACATTAAAAAGAAGAACAACAATCAATATGGTTTAACCGATACCTATATATACCTACCTACTATATTAAAAAAAATTCATCACTCTCTAAAACATACATAAATTTCTACACACTTGAAGAAAACAAATATACCTAAAAATTATAAATTTACAAAGATAAGAAATAAAAACTAATAGTACAAAATTTCATTTAATTTCTTTAAAAATGTATAGGTTGTTATTGTTTTTACATGTAAATCAGCAGAACCAAAACCTAACTCCATAATACATACTAAATATTATATACGATCATAAATTTATATAACATCATATAGATATATATATATATATATATATATATATATATATATTAAAAAAAAAACAATAAACAAAAAATATAAAAATAAATAACAATTTTAACTCATCATCGCATCACATTTCTGGCTAGAGTATATATATAATCTATAGTACTATACAGGCTATGCATACGGTATGACAAAACTATGATGCTATGATCATTATCATAACAACAAAAAAAAAATTAAAAAAAAAAAGAATATGTACACATATGCATATTGTGTATAATTTTAAGTAATAAGAATAACCTTTAAGTGCATTATGTTTTTTTTTGTGTTAAATGCTGTTTGCCTTTTAGTTATTACACCATATTAAGCTATTGATTAAATTTCTATTAGTCCTTATTATTATAAATCACAAAAAATTGTTTGTTTTATTTATATTATTATTATTATTTTTTATTTTTCCTTATTATTTGCGAAGAAGACTAACATTAAATTAAAAAAATATATTTCATGCAATGGCATTTTTTTCTGCAAAGGTTCAGCATGGTAGACAGGGGTTAAAAAAGAGTACCAAAACAATTTATATACATATTGCAATTTGTATATGTGTTGGAGTATTCCGTCGGACTTACAAACATCCAGATAAATTGCTGAATAATATATATATATAATTATAATTTGGGTAAATAATAAATATATTAAAATATATTGATGAAAAAAGTAATTTTTTTCTTCTTATACATAGCCAAAACACATTTTATACCAATCGGTACGTTTGGCTAGAGTGGGAAATTTTAGATTGAATAATTTGTTTTTATTGCCGTTACTCTGTACGAGTAACATGTTTAATAGTTTGTTTCATAATTGCTTACAACTGATTAATAAATTCTGATTAATAAAAGTTCAATTTCGAAATTCAAGTAATTGCACTTTTTCAAAATTTTGATAACTCATGTAAAGTTCAATGATAATGAATTTATGAATATTTATTTTACATTGATTTTCTATTTTAATTTTTATTTATATTTTTAAAAAGTGTGTACTTTGGATTTTTATTAATTACATAATAATAAGCATGTAAAATATTTTTTTAAAAGTATTTGAATTGTTTTGAAATTGAAAAATAGCTACTTCTTAGCTCAAACTGATTCTATCAACTGATTAGATTACTTTAATTTTGTTTAACGAACTGATTTAGTTGATCATTACCCGTTGTACACTGACATGTGTTAATATTATATTACATTATATTTAATCTGATGTAAATTGAAAAAAGTACGGTGCAAATATCTGAACCATTTCACAACCGGTATTCATTGTTACTCTTTTAAATTGTAGATATTTAAAAAGAGACGTAGCTTAGCTAAATATTTTTTAAAAATATTTTAATTTTAAATTATTAATTTTAGTTTAAGATTTCACTCCATTATAAGCTTACAAATTATATTTATTAAATTCACTAAAGTACAGTGTTCACCAAATTGATTCACCAAAGTACAGAGTTTCTTTTTTGTTCGTTAAATTTAAATTTTGTTTTTTTTTAAATAAATTATTACGTATGAGGTTGTTGCTTAATATAAGTCAATAAAAAACAACAATTATATAGTGCCAAAAATAAATTGAAATGATGGAAAACAATATTTATAATGAAATAGAGTACGATTTTTTAACAAATTTCGTCGAATTTCGAGCAGCGAGCGAATATTAGTATTTTATTTTAAATTTTATTTGACTTCTGAAAGATCCCTTACCTACCTTAAATCTCCATTCATATAAAATTAAATTATATATTTTTTAATTTGCAATTTTTAGAATTTTATTTAATTTGTGTGTTTTTTTTTTAATCTTTTTGTTATTTTGTAAATTTAATTTTCTTTGTTTTTAATTTTCTCTCACATTTATTTTGAAACAAAAGAATTATGATTATATTGTATTCATCATCATATTCATTTTTGTATTCATCAAAGTCATCATCATTATAATCATTATAATAGTAATCATTATCATTGTAATAATAATTTTTGCAGTCAAATACAGTAGAGTATAGTTATATTTCAGAATTTTAATTTGTTTTTTGTACTAGCATTTGTTTTATGTCTGTCCGGTAGTAATAGCGGTAACTTATTAATTATAAGGAAAAGTAGTTTTTTTTTTCTAAATGAGACTTACAATATTTTTGTTTATTATACATTGTACGTTCGATTAGCAGAATAAAACTTTGAGAAAGCATTCTTTGGAAGATTTCAATTATAGTCTTAATTGCATCTTCTCGTTCTTAGTATTTAAAATATAATTTATTTATTTATTTTTATTTATAACCTTAATATTTTACATAATTGTTTTTAGACAAAGTTTAGAGTATATTTTACAGAGATTAGGTATTTTTATTTCTATTTACCTTTACAACTGAAACATGGTAGTTTTGAGTATAATATTTAATTTTATTAAATTTAAATTTGCAAGAGAAAAAGTTTTAAAATAAAATGAAAATTCAATAATGGTTTTTATATCAAAACTCTAAAAATTGTATATTAATGTGATTTCAGATGATATAGTTCTATAGAAGTGATAAAAAGCTTTGTAGAGTTTAAAAAATAAAAAACGTGTTTTAATATTAAAACCTTTTATAGTGGTTCGGTAAAGTATTTATAAAATAATAACTATATCGTAAAACGGAGTATGAGTATTCTGTTAAGGCCTCAGAAACTATTAAAATTTTTATTGGTTATTTTGTTTTTCATCCAATTCTATCCACTTATATTCTGTTTTGACATTTAATTTTTTAACAACACCGTTTTAGATTTTCGAGCCGGTTTTCGAGCTAAAATATTGCGCTCTGAGCAGCTCTGAAACACAAATTTGTTTTTGCCAGATCAATAATGATGAATGATCAATTTTGCAATACATTTACATTAGTAATAATTAGCTCACCATTATCTTATAGAATATCTACTGGAACGTCAATGTCATTAATCTTGGTTTTCATTTTAATTATTATTTGTTTTTTCATTTCTACTCACTCAATGAAACAAAATGACGTTCTCTATATGAAACGTAGTATAATAAATTCAGTCAAATTGACAATTTTTATTAAGTTACGATTTTTCATTTTAACTTTTTAAAACTACCATCATAATTTTGATTTACTTTTATTCAAATCGTCATCAACGTCACTAAATTAAAGGATAATAGAAAATGTTTCACATCATCACAACATCATTATCACCATCAACCAGAACATATTATATATATATAATATATATATATTATATTATGTATAAGAATATATATAATATTGTGTACTACTACTAACTACTCTGTTGTTGTCACTGTTGTTATAATATATATCCTAGGGATGTTATATGAAGTGATGTGATAGAATGTGCCATGAAAAAAAAGAATTAAAACGTGAAAAAAAAAAATGAAAATAAAATTAAAATTCCTTTATAGACAAAAAAGGAAGCTGGATGATTTGTGCAATTATGATTATGTTGAATTAAGTTTATAACGGTATTTTGTTATGCTACTAGCTACTCTGTCTTTACTTTTTTAATACATACTGTTGAATATATTATTACAATTATATACAGGTACTTGATGATAAATCTTGAGAAATAAAACAGAAAAAAAATATATATACCAAGTCTCGTAAATTTTATTCAATGTTGATGATGGCTTTGGATAAAAAAAAGTATATAGTAAGGATTTAATGTTTCGTATTTTTTTTTTTTTAAAGAAGTGAATATTTTATATAAAAAAAAAAAATAAAAACAAAATAACAAATCAAACAAACAAATAGTAATAAGACCTACCTACCATTATTTAAGGTGGCAAATAATAATTCTAGGTGGCATCAATTTGTGTGTTTATATATACGTGAATTAAATATTAAATTTTTGAAACAATGTTAGTGCATCTGATCCATAATGATGAAAGGATATGAGTTTAATGAACGTTTCATATAAGAAGATTTGTCAAGATTAAAACTCATCTATATATTATATACCTGGTATATACTTATGTATATATTATTATGTTATAAAATAGAACTGATGAAAGATCCCGTTATTATTGTGCTTACGTTATTTTTAATAGATGATGGTGAATTTTTAATTAAAATAAACATATTTTTACTCAGACTTAATAACACATTCACAATTCAATATGCACGTAAATAATTAATTTGATTGTGTGTATTTGTGTTAAAGTGTCAGTTTAAATTGTATATATTTATTATATTTGATATAATTTAAGTACCCATAATGGTGATATCAATAACTATTAACTATATACACATATATATATATATATATATATTATTAACTAGAACGACTGATGATTTTATTGATTTAAATTTTATAAAGATAATTTTAATTCAAAATTGTAAATAAAGAGGATCTGAATATGTAATGAAAATAAAAAATTTAATAATTGGAATCAAAGAGATAAGGATTTGATTTTGAGATTAAACTTAAATAATTTTTTTAATAAATATTTTATTCTAGTCTGTTAATGTTTTTATATTTATTTATTTGTAGTTTTTTTTAATTATGATAGACTATAACAAAAATATTTGACTATCCAATGAGTCGATTGTAATTTAATTAAGTCCATTGAATGTGATTCAGTTGATATTAGTGGTTTTCATAAACAAGCAATATTGGCAATATTATTTATATTGAAAAGTTGTTTGCTCATAAACAAAATGTTACAAATGAAGTTTGTTCATAAACATTTTTAACTTAGCATAAAAGTTGCAAAATTGTAGTAGATAGCGCGTGACAATCAGTTGTGCTGCTGTTTATATTTATAACACAAAACTGCAAATGTGGAAAATTAAAATTTTAATAACTCTGTCAAAAAATTTTTGTTTTGTGTAGTATTTTGTTTTTACAGTATGTGTTTATGAAAAGTCATATTATGTCAACAGAAACAATTTTAAATATACAAAAAATTAATAAGTTATATTGATAAATCAATTTAACACAAGTAACGTCATACCACAATATCTAATATTGATGCAAATCATATGCTCTGATCGTATTTCGAAACACCTTCTTCTACTTCATTTCCTTCATATTTGAGATGTCGGATGATTTCAAGTGAAAATTTTTATATTAATTTCTGATTTAAGCTATATTTAAAATATTATTCAAAATATTGGGAGCCAATAATAATTTTTTATACTCACTTCATATTTGTTTTATACAGGAGTGGTATTCTGTATTGTGATAAGCGATAGTCACCCTTGCGACAGTCAAAAATGACAGTAAAAATTTTTGGTATTCTGTATTGCAATCACTTCAATAATTTAAGAAAACGGCAGCATCTTAAAAAATACAATTCGGAAATGGCAGCACAAGTGATTTATTAAATGTCGAAAGTGTCAAAACAATAGAAAACAAAAATAAGTTGTAAGTTTTTTAGCGCATTACACTTATTAATCAATAAAGCGAAATTATAAAAAAAAAAATTATATATTAAAAGAGAAAAAACTTAAAAGTAAATTTCATGTAACAACTAATTTAATAAAATGTATATTTAAAAAAAAAACAAAATTTATTGCTGACGTAGATAATAAAAAAAAAATTAAAGTGAAAATCATAACAACTAATTTAATAAAATGAAAAAGAAAATTATATTAACATTTGAGTAAAATTCAGTTGCAAACTTATAACTAATTAATATAAATCTGTATTATATATGTAATTGAAAACAAAATAAAATTCAAACTTATGAAAAAAATATTAACACATAATCACAGCATTTTTTATTCAGTTCCATTATTTTTAAATCATTTGCTAATTCTAATTCTAAAACTCGCATTTTTTAATATTTACATCAAAATAAATCTTAAAAAACAAAAATATAAAAAACTTAAATCTTAAAAAACAACCAAACTTTTATTTATTTTGATCATGAGTGACACCAAATTAGCTGTCACCCTAAAATCACAAAAAAAACAGCGACCATCACTGTGACAATCACCATATAGAATACCAATTATAGATAAGCGACAGTCGTAGCGTGATTATCACAATACAGAATTCCACCCCAGTTGTACATCCAGATATTACAAATTAATCCTGTTAGTTTATATTCAATGTTATATATCAAAATATACAGTTATTTTAATATATTGTTAAGTATGAAAATTTATACTTTTCCGACTTTTTTTGTCTAAGCTATTTCTGATTAATTTTGTTAAATTTAACTGATAAGGCCATACAGCTTATACTAAGGCCTATATCCTTCATATTTTCACCTAATTGGTTTCATATACTTATGTTAATGAGGTCAATATTTATTTTTTATAAATCACATTGTAAAATTATTGTTAAGTTATAAGGTAAATAAATATGAATTCAATAAAGAAAAAAAAAAAAAAAAAAGAGCTTCAAATTACTAAGTTATTTTGCTAACTACCGTTGTACATAAAATTAAAGAATTGACAGTAGCTAGCTGTTATAAATTTGCAAACTTTATATTCAACTTAAAAGAGATTAAAAACTTTTCTATGGTTTTTTTTCATATAGACAAAAAAAAATTTAAAATTTTGATTTAAAAATTTTCCTAATATAGAATTTTTATCGCATTTAATTTAACAACTTTTCATCAACCAGATTTGTTTGTTGCTTTTTGTTTTATCTTTTCTAATTCGGTTAATGTGTTGCTGCTGCTAACAAAAATCTAAAAATCACAAATTGTTAAAAAATAAAAAACAAAATAAAAACTAAAAGTGGAAAATTTTTTTGACTTTTTGTTTTGATTGCAGCTGACGCGTTTAACTTTCGGAAAAACAAATAAAAATTGACTGAATTTTATTTTCATTCTATTCCTTTCTCTTTCTAGATTTGATTTAGAAATCGTTTTGTTAATAACAGTATTTTACAATGATTTTATTTTCTATTTAAAATAATTCCATTTCCTGAATTGATTTGTTGCAAAAAAAACAAATCACAAAAAATTAAGGAATGATGCTTAGAGAGTGGAAATAAGAGAGTTAAATGTAAAGACGAAGAGGGATGAAAAACTGAAAAATAAATTTTTTTCTTTTCTAAATAAAGAGGGAATTAAATCAATTTGAACTATATGTTCGCAATGCATTGCTATATAATATATGTTCATATATATGTATATTTTGATAATTCATGAAATTTTACTTGGTCTTGTTTTTCTTCAACAAGGATAACAAACCTTATTTTAACGTTTGAATTTTCTTACTTTATACATTCATCGGTTTAGTATCCATTGTGTGTATAACTTTTTGTTTGTTTGATTTGCAAAGAACGAATTTTATTTTATTTTTGTTTTTCTGTTTTGTTTTTGTAATAGAATTTTGCTCTAAATTGAATTTTTACTTATGTAATTACGATTCATTTTACCACATTTTCATTATTCACCATATTCGAGTTGTATTAAGTTTTTTGAGAAAATTTCGTGTGTTTCAATTTTTTTTTTATATTTTTTTGTTTACTATTTAAAATTTTTAGAATTTTGTTTTTATTTTGTTTATATTTTTTTTTTTTGGAAATTTCTCTCATGAGCTTTGAAATTTTATACAATTTGTAAAATTGTATACATATTTTTGAATAGAATAAAAACCAAAAAAAAAATATTTCTCGAAAGTCAGAAACTTTTGGCTGTATTTGTACAAAATGTTTATTTTTTTTTTAATATAGAAGGAATTATTGGAAAAACGTAATTTCAAATGTAACCTTACCATTTGGGAAATTGTATAGAATGAATTTAATTTTTTTTAAATTAAAAAAATTTGAATCGATAAACAGTATTTAGGGGCAGCCAACAAGGAGGCTATATCGTATTGTTAATGTTCTAGTTAATTCATATTTATATGTAAAAGTGTTCATGAAGTTTGAACTTGTAAATTTTTGTTTGTGGATGACAGAAAGTAATTAAGTCTTGATTTATAATGAATTATTGTTTCATATAAAATTCATTACAAATGGTATCAGTTTAATACTGATCCCATCGAATACTAGTTACTAATTAAATTACAAATTATATATATATAAAATATTATTAGAAAATAAATTTTAATACAAATATTGATTCATTCTGTTATCTAAATGACTTGACGAGTTATTATACAGCTGAAAAAATTAAACTTTTATCTATTAACACATTTGATTGCTCAAAGCACAAATTTGACAGAAATACTCTTAAATTTGAAATGTAATAAAAATGAAAATTGTTGACAAGACAAACCTAACTTTTAAATTGAAAATAATAACCTTTAAGTCAAATACATATTTTAAATTAAAATAACCAAAATGTGAACAAATTCTATTTTCAGAATCATAATTAAAGTAAATAAATTCGAGCAATATTTTAAATTAAAGGAAAAATGATTTCAAAGCAAATCATATTTATAGCAAAATATCATAAAAATTAAATTTTCATTTGTTTTTAATTAATGAATATTTTATACCATCGAAATCAAATTTAAAATACATACAGTCGTATTTTCTTCTTTTAATAAAATTTCTTTTTTTTTAAAAAATATTGTGGCTCTTAATTCCGATTCAACAAAAATTGTGGCCCACGAGCTTTGTGTGCCTATTACAGGTATCACTTTTTTTGTCGGATCCGAATAATTTCAGGTGACAACACTAATTACTATTACAACTGTCACGCGCCGACTGAAAAATGCGACTCAATTGTCACTTGCAATTTATATGTGACAGGATTCTGTTTGCCTGTGATTTTGTAATTTTTTGTCTCTACATAAATTTAAATAATGGATTCTGAAAAGAAGGGGTATGTAAATATTTATAAATTTATTGAAATAATTTATATTTGAATTTGAATTTATATTATATAATATATATTTGAATATATTAATTCAAAAATTGGATGATAAACATTTTTGTTTATTTTAGTTTAAAAAAAAACAACAAAAACACAATTTAAAAAAAAACATAAAAAAACACATCAACCAACTTTGTATTCTTATAAAAATATTTTTTTTAAATTCAAACGTCAAATGAGTTTTTCTGTCAAAGTACAACAAAAAATACGTTCAGAAATTTGTTGCTGTCGGACTTGTAATACGAAAATAAATTTCATTCGGGTGACTGGAAAAAATTACTGGAAAAATGGTGTGACACCTGTAATAGGCACATTAATTTGTTTTCATTAATAATGGAAATTCCAAAATGAATTATCGGCTGTTGGTTTCAGTTCTAAGAGCCCGCGGGTATCGATTCCTAGGCTGTTAATTAATCTCACAGCTTCGAAAATATATAGGCGAACAAATTTCACAAACTTATAGAAAAATATTGTATTTTAGAACATACTTTCTTGGTTCTTAAGTTCAGAGAAAATGTGTAAACAATTGAATTTTACAAACACTTTGAAACATTATGAAAACATGTAACTAAAACTGTAGTTATTATAAATTTACTCACTAGTCAAGTCATTTAGATAACAGAGTTAATCAATATTTGTATTAAAATTTATTTTTTAAGAATATGGTCTGCCTAATAATTTGTACTTTAAGTAGAAATATAAAATAACTACAAAATTTTTATGAACTTAACTAAAGACTTAATTTCTTATTATTTTTTAGATCTCATATAGTAGAAATGTATTGGGTATGGCAGTTGTTTTACATTAGGGTATTTATTTATTCTCAAAACTATAATTTTTAATTATTATAAAATCTCGAAAAATATTTAAGAATTATACAAAAAAAAAAAATTGTTTAGGTCTTATTTTGTATAGTGAAAGAGATGGTAAGTAGTTTGAATATGGTGTAGAAAATTAATATTGATGAGTTCAAGTTCGATAGCATATGGCTCAAATTCAATTTGATTATGTTTTTTTTTTTTTTAATATGGAAACTTAAATTTTATTTTATCTGAATATTTTTATTTTTATTATTTTCTTAAATTTATTTTTAATTAATTTCAAATGGCCATTTTGGTTATTTTACTCAGTAGAAACATAAAAAAAGTAAAAAACAATTTTTTTTCAATTTCTGAACAAATTTGAAATAGGAAGAAATTTTTTTATTTTTTTTTGTGCTTGTGTGTAGTTTAGAGGAATACAAAAATTTATATGTTGATTATGTTTACTGGCTTTAGGTCCCTAAAGAAATGAAAAAAGTTTAAAAAAATCAATCAAAATCAATTTTTTTCTCTTAATTAAGTAACAACACAAAAGTGCCTACTTGGAAATATTTTGTTGTATATTTTATGGAGACTGTATTACGTAGTCGTAGTGTGTATTGTAATGACATGTGTTTAGATTTTTTGATCTGGAAATTAAGGTTTTTATGATGTGACATATAATGTACATATATGGTAAAAATATTTCGAATGACGTTTTTAATGTTAACTTATGTGTGATTATATTTTTCAGCTTGAATATTTAATGCTAAAAAAAAAGTCATTAAAAGAAAGGAGATGTTTTGAATCAAACCATACTGTTTGAAAATTAAAAGTAAATTGAATTTTATTTATAGACTTGAAATAGCATAATTATTGTTATAAAGTGGTAGCTATATAAAATAAGTAATTTTACCTGTTTTATATTTTTCTAAAGTTTTATTAAAGTAGAACATTTGGATATTACAGTATAGTGTTTTTGAATTGGTTATTTTACATGGTAGAGCTGTAAAAGGACATTTAGGAAAAATTATTTCACAATGTTTTTATATTAATACTACATGCATGTATCTAGTTTTATGTTGGTATTTGGATATGTCTAAAATTTTGTCTTACCGTTTTTCTTTACTGTAAACTTTTTTTTTTTACATTTCAGAATTAGCAGTTATTCTATTTTGAATAGTATGTATTTTTATAATTTAGTTCTATATTATACCATTTTAATATCTATTCATTGTGTTTACGTTTTGCAAAACTTAATTTTTAACGCTTTTAAACTTATCATCACATAGGCATTATAGAGATTATAATCATTGAATTGATAGAGTAACACCATTGAACCAATTTTTCTACATATTTAATAGCAAATGAAAAGTGGAAGAATAAAACGGAGAATAATTATGTATAGTGTAGAAAGTAAAGGATTTAATCAATCACTAATATTTTAAAGTGCTCATCATGAATTATAAAACAATAGATTCGTTTTAAATTGATTTTGGATTGAAATTTTAATTGTTTGATTTGTATACAATGACACAATTGAAATCGAAATTAATTTTTAATTAAAATCTATTTAAATTTAGTTTAATTAAATTGAATAAGTAAATATAAATTTTTTTATTAAAAAAGGATAACAACTGAAAAATAATATGGAATTAATAGTAGTTAAATTTTAATCCATTATTTTCTAATTAAATTTAAGTCGAATCACTGGATTCTACATGAATTTTTAATAAATAAATATGTCAATTTAATTATCAAGGAAAACATTATTTATTTAAAAATCAAATCAGCACAGAAATTACGTCCGGATATAATTTTTTTTCTTTTTTGCTTTTGCTTCTGTTATTGTTTTTATTATTTCCCATATTAAGTGACACTTTGTTAGATTTTAATGCATTCAGTCTCTCCAGGTGTTATTTGGATGACAATTTCTTTTATTTTTTGAGTATTTTTTTTTTTATCTTATTGACAGTAACTGAGGTAGAATCACCGCATTCCAAAACCGCATTTTCGTGCTTAATTAAGTACGATACTGCAAGTTTTCACTTCAATTCATCACAATTTTTTTCTTTATATATTATGCAGTGGTCGTTGTTACTTGCTTGTTCAGACTTGCAACTTTTGGTTGAGGCTGTTAAGTATATTAACCAAGTTTCAATGTCATATACATACTTTTTACAAAATTAAGATTTTTGAATATTTCCATATTTTTTTTCATATCAACTACAGTCATCCGAAGATTCTTTTAGCCAGTCTGATTTTTTGTATTATCTTAAGCACCTTGATTTATTGTTATTACACTGCTCAAAAGTAACGCAGGTTGTTAACATGTAGGTACATGTTATATCTAATGACTTTTCAGCTTGATATATTTCGTTCTGTTGTTAATTAATTATTTGCTTTGGCTTTATTTTAGTTGATTTTCATTCCAACATAGTTTTTTTTTCTTTATTGAATTCATATTTATTTACCTTATAACTTAACAATAATTTTACAATGTGATTTATAAAAAAATAAATATTGACCTCATTAACATAAGTATATGAAACCAAATAGGTGAAAATATGAAGGATATAGGCCTTAGCATAACCTGTATGGCTTCATCAGTTAAATTTAACTAAATTAATAAAAAAAAAATTGTTTTCTATGAGGACGTATAGTAAAATAAAAAAACATATAATATATTATATAAAACAAAATATAAAATAAATCAAAATCAAAAATTAAATTAAAATATACAATAGGAATAATGTGAACATAAAAATTATAATACAAAAGTATATAGTTATTTAAATAAGAATTCCAAATTTTTTTTTTTAAACAGACAAATATTTTCTGTATCTTTAATGTCATTCGGTAATTCATTAAAATTTTTTAGGCAATTATAAACACAATTATTCTTTTGGTTGTTTGTTCTGAATAAGTGCAAATAAAAGTTAGCTTTATTACGAGTATTATGACTATGAATATCCATGTTTCTATTTAGAATGAAATTATGTTTAATTTAATCTCGTTTACAGATACATATTTTGAAAGCTTATATATGTATTATTATACAGCAAATGGGTAGGATATAATATATTATAATTATGAATGATTTTGATAGCTTTTTTTTACATGGTTTCAATTCTGATAAGATATTTCTGAACAGCACTGTTTCAGATTGGATTAACGTAGGTAATTTATTTACGTACAGTATTTTCGTTTTATCAACATTCATAAGTAATTTGTGGTAGAATAACCATTCATTTATCATCTCAAGATCATTTTTAATTGTAACAAAAAATTCATCTTCATTATCATTCGAGTACTTAATGACAGCATCGTCTGCATAAAATTGAATGCTGCCAATTAATGGAAGACGTGCTAAGTCATCAATATATAATTTAAACAGATCAGGACCAATAATTGAGCCTTGCGGAACTCCTTTTCTGATACTTAACCAATCACTCGTATGTGATGCAACACGTACGCACTGTGTTCTTTCGTATAGGTATGATTTAAAGAAAGCTATTTACGATTCAGTAAAGTTTAAGGTTTTCTAATAATATTTTGAAATCGACACAATCAAAAGCTTTCTTTAAATCAATGAAAACACAGCCCGTGTATTTTCCCTCATCCATGCTTTTAGTGATAGAATTTGTTAAAACAAGACAGGCCGCCGTTGTATTAGAGTATCGTTCAAATCCATATTGATCCGGATGTAGAATTGGATTAGAGTTGAAAAAAGAGATTAGTCTTTTCTTAATAATGGTTTCAAAAACTTTTGAAAATGCTGGGGGCACTGAAATAGGTCTATAACTGGATGGGTTAGTTTTATCTTCAGTTTTAAAGATAGGAGTAGTTATTGCTTTTTTTAAGCAACTCGGAAAATTATTTGTCATAAATGATTAATTAATGAATTTCGTCAGAATAGGACTCAATTCTTTGGTGAATTCTTTTGTGGAAATTCCGTCATATCCTGTTGCAGCAGATGCTTTTAACGTATTACTTAACAAGTTAACAAACTTTTTAACATAATTTAACTTATTTTGTATGTCCTGAACTTGTGCAAGAGAATGTCACACAACTCACTAGCGCAAGAGAATGTTTTGTGTAACACACTTCTAGTACATGTTCCACAAAAAGACTGTGAAGACGAGAGGTTAAAGTGAACATTCTTGTTTAACTACAGTGGTGAAGAACTCATTTTTAGTTTTTTTAAATTTACAACTGTGAGTTTAGGGTATATTTTTACACTTAAGGCGAACATTTTCTATGGCGTTCCATTGTAGAAGGTATAAGCTTGTGTATTCCAAATATCTGTGTAAAAGCTGTTAGTTCATCCCATAAACTTGGATTATATATATAAAAAAACAGGCCTAGATTAAATGAATTATGCTATTCATTCATGCTATAATAGTGTTATGTAGTTTTAATGATTTCTAAATTTTGATAAGCATTAAATGGTTATAAATATAAAAAAATGTCTACAGTTTAATTTAAGTGTCTGAGGGAGTGTTCAAAGGTCTAAAAACTATTTTACATCATTAATCCAATTTTTCTATTTATATTTAAAACTTAATAAAAAAATAAAAGAAGAGAAAACTGTTGTCATTAGAAATTTTTAAGATCAAATCAATGATAAGCAAACAAGATTTTATGTGATAGTAGATTTTTATATTTAATAAAAATAATTTATTCATATGCGGGAAGCATCGAATTACAAAATCAGAGACTAAACGTTTATGTTATATTTTTTTTAAAGAATTTAATAGATCTCTCCCACATTTCAATTTAATATTACCAAATTGATCAAAAAAAAAAAAAATATTTAATTTTATTATTAATAAAATTTTAATGGAACCTATTTTATGTATGAGTATATCCATTCATTATTGGTGGTGGTAGAAAAAAATAATTAATTTAAAGTTATTCCTTATTGAACATTTCAATGAACTTCCATTTTCTTAAAGTATCTATATATATGTACGTAATATATATATATATATATATACTTTTATTATTTTTAAATGGTCTATT
The DNA here is from genome assembly GCA_963942445.1 of Argyra leucocephala. NCBI lineage: Eukaryota > Metazoa > Arthropoda > Insecta > Diptera > Dolichopodidae > Argyra > Argyra leucocephala. The sequence continues at coordinate 208,898,056 of OZ012677.1, read as the reverse complement.
AAAACTTCATTTTAAACCCAAAAAATATTTTCATTTACTATCAAAAATGCTATTATATATTAGGTCATTATAATTTTAATTGTGATTATTATTAAATATTATTATTATTATTATAACCACATTCATAAAGAGTAATATTGCAAAATTTCATATTTTCCACAGAAATATTAAAAATACCTCCATAAATTCCAAATAAATGATCCTTTTCTGTATTGAATCTTTGAAAAATTGTTTTTTTGATTTTATTTAGAATTAAATTTAATCTACACGTACATCAGAGTTTTTGGATATTCAGTTGGTTAATTTTAATGGGTATATACTTTGATTCTTCTTCTTCTTCTTTAAATTAGGCATATTTTTTTCAATATACATATTTTATAGGATTCATAACATATTTTTGAAGGTCTTCCTTGTACGCGTTTGACATTGATTTGGCTATTCATTTGTACCTTCGCCAATCGACCTTCTGCCATTCTATTTACATAGTCTCTTCAGTTTCTTCGTTTAATTCGATTCCACCATAATGGGACTATAACAACATTGTAAAACAATGTTCGGACAGAAAACTTAAGATAAAAATATCACAAAATGGATAGAGTTACATCTCCGACGCAATATACAACAATCATATAAAGATATATACTATACAGATGGAGCCAAGAAAGGGTAAAACTATGGAATAGGTATATACTGTAAATAACCTTTTGCATAAACAAAAAAGAAAAATAAGTAAGAATGCCACGATTATCGAATGTGAAATCATGGCAATTAAAAGGGGAGCAGAAATTCTTCTAAATAGAGGAATAAATGCAGTTAACATAATTTTTTGCAACGATAGCCAGAGAGCCATCAAAGCAATAAATAATGAAAAAACAAAAACAGCAACGACTATCTGCGAGGTGAAATTGCTGATTGGGTGTTCAACGAGTCGCAGATCTCAGTGCATAGGATATAAGCCAACAGTAATCACAATTTTCATTTCTACCCTAATAACCAACTAATCAACCATTTCGACTCCAATGGACACTATCGCTTGAATGTTGTATGCGTCTCTGATCTCACCGCTATGTTTCTTATATGTATCCACATATTCGAGTTCTTGAACAAAGCATCAATACAATAATTTTTTTGATTATTTGTGTTTAAGCTTCCTGTTTTTATTTGTTAAGTGTTTTAATCCATTATTTTTCCCCTGGGATTCCATTTAAGCTATTTTTCTGTTATAAATTCTTCAGTTGAATTGACAGACGTAGAGCGTAAATACGTCGCCAATTCGTTTGTATATTCGCGATTTGATTTGCATTTCTATGGCTTCTTGTTTTTTGAATCACAGTAGAATATTTTATGTACATATTTTATGGCGAAATTTATTTACAAATACCTTTGTTTTATTAAATCGTGTATTTTAGAAATAGTTTAATGCAGACAATAAATGTTCGTAGTACTTTAAGACATCATGAGTGAAAAAAAAAAATGTTAGAATAGACTTTGTTTCACCAAAATACTTTTATTTAATTGCCAAAATCGATATTTTTGCAGCAAAACATACGTCGATGCTTGTGACTCTATTTTCAGTTGTAAGATGTTGTGTTGGTTTTAAATTTGATAGCAATGATTAGATATAAGCTAAGACTAATCTCCGAACACTTTGTACTGAATTTTACAAAATAAAAATTTATATTTTGATGTAATTTAAATTATTTAATACTTTCTTTTTTGTTAATATTTATGATTTTCGTAAAGGACAGTGGTGTCTCTCTAAGTGTTTTTTGTACAAGCAATAAAAAACAAAGATAAAAATGAAAAAGAGAAGAGATGAAATCCAATATGTTTTCAGTGATTTCATTATTATTTTTTGTTGGTATTTTTGTTGTTGTTGCTTATTTAATAAGTTTTTTAATTATTTTATCAAGGACAATTAAATTTTCAAAAATAAAATTAGATATAGTATTAATATTTTTATTTTATTTTTAACACATATTTACATGTGTATAATATATCCTTTAATATTTTTTAAGGATAATATTTTAGATTAGTATTAATGAACAATCCTTAATGATTTATTTTGTGTTAAATAAGGTTTTAATCATTTATATTTATTTTGCAAATATCGATATATCGGAAGCAACTTACTTCCTTCTTCAGAGCTTGCGACTAATTTTAAAGATTTTATAATTCTAAGTATTTCATTCAGTTATTGTACATGTCAAGTTTAAAATAATTGTTTTTTAAATTTTATAAATTAATTTATATTATAATGGATTGGGCGTTCTGCAGCACACAGAATACCGAAACGTGCCTTAAGGGGAATAGATGCAAATCGATGACTGGAGGAGAGGCCATGAAAGCGCTTCGTACATAAAGTAGTCATTTGCCTTCTGGGATTTGTTAATTTAGAGGATCCATAAACTGAGCATAACATAAACTGATAAATCAAATTGCAACTCTCACATATCAATAAGAAGATTCAACAGTCATATATTACCCTAACAAAAAGGTCAAACAAAAGCGTATAATTAAAATTAAAAAAAAGGACAAGTCGAAGGCGTATGTTTTAAAATATTTATTTTGATCTAATACATTGTCCAAATAAACAGTTAATAGTTTTCAAATCTGTTTTGCTCCAAAATAATATTAAGTTTTTGGAATTGTCAGTAATACATAAAAAGATATAAAAAATCATTGATGAATTATTTTACTTGTCACTTAAATCAATCTATTAATGTCCCAACAATCGGATTTAAGAAAAGCAGAAGTAGAATAAATCGAATACAGGAATTCAATAGCCTTTGTTTGCATTTAAATAACTTTTTTATTTTATCCAATTTTAATTGATTTGAAATTAATTTTTATTTTTTGTGAAATTGACAGAAAATTATGCTCGCGAAAAAATAAAGTTTCGCTTTAAATAAGTTAACACAAAAAAAATTTATTTTTGTCTCCACATTTTATGAAAGTTAATTGATCGGCACAGTATTTCAGTTTTTCTTTACGAAAGGATATTTCAAAGAAATTAAAAAAACAACATTTTTTTCATTGCTAGTTTTTGCTTTCTTGTTGTTTTTTTTTTGTTTTATTAAAAGTTTGTCTAGTCCTTTTTATAGCAAAAATAAGAAGTATACAGTGATGAATGAATGTAAGAAAGAGAAAAAAAATTTTCGCGGTCCATTAATTTTATGGATACCCCTTGTGTTTTTTTAATTTTTTTTTGTTTTTTTTTTTAAATATTGGGAGGTTTAAAAAATTGTTGACGTCTAAAAAAAAAAAAAAAGGAAAAACAGAATTAAAACAGAAAAAAAAAATCTTTAAAAAAGTTTTCAATTCAGTTTTTGAACCCTTTAAAACGTCACACTTTACAACTAAACAAAAAAAGTGTATTTTTACAGTGTATTATGAATCATTCAAGAGTTATTTTTGAAGTGGGTCCTAAATTAGCTATTAAGAGATGATTTGACAATAGAGTAAAAAAAAAAAAAGAAGTTTAATATTAATCGTCCTTTGAAAATTGGAAGAATTTTAGGAACAAAAAAAACAACAACAGCAAAAAAAAATGAAATGCCACCAATAAGGTCTAAGATTAATTTATTGGAAACTTTGTATAACAATAATATACAGCATTATGTTATTATCTGCTGTTATAGGAAAATTTACGAGGCTCTATGATAATAATTGATTACTAAACAATAAATTTTGGTAAAAGAGTATAGAAATTGAGATGTTTTTAAAATTTTTTTATATTTTGTAAAATATTAAATATAAGGATTTTATCTTTTTTTTTGATCATCCTTAACACTTATAATATAAGGTGTTAAATTTAAAATCTGGGATAATAATTTGTTTATCTGCATTAAGAAGATAGAATCAGTGTTCAGGAATTGAAGGTAATATTGCAAGGTCTATTGTCTATCTCTATTTAGTAACAAAATGAGTAATTATTACAACGTGTTAATTTCATCACTATAAAGCATATAAACTCTCATTGCGTTAAACACATACAAGAACCTTGTTGTTATGAACATTAGCAGAAACAGGACTTAGAAATCATATTATTTTTTTTTTTTTTTTTTTTATATTATAGCCAAAACTTAGGTTTTGAACCTTTTAGCACTTGCGTACCGTTGACCATATTTGAAAAAGGAAAGGATAGTTAAAGGAAAGGGAAGAAAAAGGAAGAAGAAAAGTTTTGTTGGAAAGAGCGAACAATGTTGTTAATATTCGTCTTAAATCTCTGTAAATCATAGATAAAAAATCCTTCTCTCATTGGGAATGCTGCGATTGGGACGCGATTCCACAATCGAGATGTTCTTACTATAAAAGAATTTCCATAGCCGGACTTAAACCATCTCGGAATTTCCACTGTGAAAGGGTGTGCACTTGATGCCTCTCGTGTTATGCGACAGAATTGCTTGAGAGGAGGAAGAAGTGACTTTAATTCCTCGGAACAAGTGCCAACACCAAGTAGATATCTATAAAATAGAGAAAGTGCTCCAACAAACGACGATGACCAAGTGGTATAATGGATGAGGTCACGTTTATGTCGCCTTCGCCTATAAGACGAATGGCGCGGTTTTGAAATTTGTCCAAAAAATTTAAAGCAGTTTTTGGTGCACCTGCCTATAAATGTGAGTTATACTCGAGCTTGGGTCGTATATATGCTTTATAGATTTTTAAGAGGTCTCGAGATGAAAAATAAGCTTTGCAGCGACTTAAAAAGCCCAAACATTTGGCGGCGCTTTTCGCAATATCGAAAATATGCTCATTCCAGTGCATATTTTGATTCACTCGCATCCCGAGAATGTTCAAGTCTTTGAGTCGCTGAATAACTTCATTTTGAAGCCGGAGAATTGGTTCGAATGTTGTTAGCTTGTTACTAACAAGACAGCTTTGAGTTTTTGAAGTGTTAAACTCGACTCTGTTTGCTCTACCCCAGTCGACAATTTGGGCTAGGTCGTGATTGAGTGCCCCAGCCATCATTGTTCTTTTGGAGTTGACTGCTGAAGCTGTAGCATTATTTGTTTTAAGAAAATCATATGATGCTACTAGAGTGCTGTCATCGGCAAAACTATAGATTGGATTGAAAGTTAATTTGAGAAGGTCATTAATGAAAATGAGAAATAGGGTGGGTAAAAGGACGGAGCCTTGTGGAACACCAGCATTGATTTGAAGTTGGTCGGAAAAACTACCGTCAACTGAAACTATGATAGATCGATTTAAGAGAAAGCTTTCAATCCATTTAGAAAAGGTTAGACCGAGGCCTACAGCATTGCATTTTGCTATAAGAGCAGAATGCCAGACTCGATCAAAAGCCTTAGATATATCCAGAGCTGCAACAGCAGCTTCACCAGATTGATGAAGACTGGTGTTAAGCTTTTCGCAGAGGTATGTCATGAGATCACCGGTGGAACGCTGAGCTCGAAAGCCGTATTGACTATCATGAATTATACCTCTACTATCAAGATATTTCTTCAACTTTTTGATTGATTAAGATTTCCATCGTTTTGGAAATAATGGAAGTAATAGCTATGGGCCTATAGTTCGAAGGATTGCTTTTGTCACCTTTTTTAGGAATAGGATAAACTTGGGCAACTTTCCAATAGGACGGGTAAGTTCCTGAAGAAAAGGACAAATATAATAAGTTGCGCAGAGGTTTAGAAATGGCGAAGGCAATGGCAACCAGTAGATTTTTTTATATCAAGATTCTTCAAGACTTTTACTACAGCTCTTGTTCTAAAGTACATCCTTCCAAGCGAAGAATTAACAACAGGGATTGTTGGCGGATTTTGGGCTGTATTAGGGAGTGTGGAATTTTATTTATTAAGAATGAATGATTTTAGAATTGGTATAGGATCGATATGATTTAGGTATAGTCGGTATATGCCCTCTAACTATACTAAGCGTTCAAAGTTCGAATCCTATACTAAGAGTATGCATGGTATGAAAATTATTTTTTTTTTTTTAAATTATTATTTGAAATAATTTATAGGATTATATAATTTGGCTATTACTGAAAATAAAAATGAAAACTTGTTATTATGAGAACAAAATTACTTTATAATAGAAATAGTTTTTCACTTTCAAATTAATCAAAACATAAAAAAAAATGTATAGAAAATTTATTGTATTTGGTTGTTTGTATGCCAAGACTTTGAGTAAAAAATCTATTTAGAGTATTGGATAAATTTTGGCAATTGAAAAAAAAACTAATAGAAAATCTCTTTGAATGAAAAAATAAATCGTCTAAGGCCAACTAGGACGATAACAGCGTATTAATAGCTTTAATAATGGCAAAAGCACCCTAACTGCCTAAGCAGAATTTTAGTCATATAAAGATGAAAGAAAAAAAAAGAATGACTGACTTTTGTTCCTTATTTATAGGTTCTGTAGGCTGGTATTAGATAGTCTGGTGTCTCAAATATGCGAGTTATATTCATTTTGTTTTGTTGATTTGAGGCAACTCTGTGTTTTTAAGGCATTAAATTTTACCTTATTTACACTTCCCGTCATATATTTTTTGAAGATCGCTGTTTAGAGAACAAGATATGGTATTTTGTTCTCTGTGAATTGAAGTCTGGGTCACTTCAATAGTTTTTGCAAAGAAATACAACGAATCAAAGGTACTACCGTCAGCAGAACTATGAATCTGGTTTGAAATCGTGGAAAGATCATTTATAAATATCATAAATAATGTTGGAGAAAGAACTGAGGGACACCAGCATTGATAGTGAATTTTTGATATATAAAACCATCCAATACAACTTGTATTGAACGGTTTGAAAAGGGAATTTTTTAAATCCCGTATACTGAAAATGTTTCTTAGTTCAATTGCTACTAGTTTTTTCTGTAATGAAGAATACCAGAATGGACACAATTTAATTTTATTTCTTTTTATATAATTATAAAATTAACACAATTTAATTTTGGTGTTGATTATGATTAGTTAGAGCTAGGTAGTTTTAAAAGCTTGTACGATATCACTTTTTTATAATCTATTTTTGATTATTTTATGAATAAATTAAAATTTAATTATTTGAATATGAATCATTTTAGAATAGAAATTGATTCATTGAGTTAACAAAGTTCCACATTATATTCATAAACATTCAAAATTGTTTTTACATTTTTGTAATAATCAAATTAACTATTTTAGGCCACAATTATTTAGCAGTTTTAGTAAAATATCCAATATACTTCCGTACATCAGCATTTTGTAAGTCTCGATTCTTTTAACTAAATCTATTTTAAAGTTCAAAATATTAAACGTCAGCAGAAATGTTATTCACTTTGAAAAATATAATATCTCTTTAAATTAATGCACGTTCTAATGATTTTTTTTTCTAAATTAGATTTTTGAAAATCATTTTTAATATTTTACAGAAAATATAAGGATTTAAAATCCTTTTCTGATTTGCACATTTTAACCTTGAAATTTGTACATGCTTTACAAAAGAACCTCTGATTTTATTAAAAAAGATTTGTGTTAAAAAAACTCTTTTGTTCAATTATCGTAAATTAAATTTTTAATATTCAACTTATTCTTGAATATGATAAGTATTTTCATTCTAAGATATTTAAAAAAAATCCTTTTACTTTTCAAATTATCCTTAATCTTACAATCTGATTTTATCTGATTTTTTTCGTACCTTATTAAATCTCTTTAAATTGATTTTTTGCTATAAATTTGAAAATTTCTAGACAAAAATATTTTATTTGAATTTTATATAATTTTTGTGACATTAATAATAAATAAATTTTGTTGTAAAATAAATTTATTTTTAACCCTTATGTTCTAATTAAACCTTTTTTCATAAATATTTAGGCAGAGCAAGGAATTTGTTTTATTAAAAAAATTTAAAAGCTTGCAATTAAAAAAAAAAATAAAAAAAATGTTAAATAATTAAAATAAAGGTATTTTGTATCGCTGTTGACTACAAATATAACTGTTACACTAAATATATCAAAATAGGGCTACAACTATCACCGGAACAATTATGAAATCAATCCAATTTAGAATTTCCGATTGTCACGCGATTATCACGTTACAGAATTTCACTTCTAGTATTTGATACTTCAGTTTTATAGTCCACATTTTATTACCCAATGTGAATCTAGACTTTATAATTTTAAAATATTTTAATCAACAATTCATGATATATTTGACATAACGGTAGAGTTGAATCCTTAAAAGCTTTATATTCTTACAACAACAGAATCTTAGTCCCGTCTGTCAGTATAATAATTTAAATAACTTTTGTATTAGTTATTTGAACTATTATACTTAAGTCCTTAAGATGTTAACGAAAAGTCCTATTTCACAGAACTAATATGCGTTTGAGTATAAATTACTTCATTGTATTAATCTGTTAAAACTAAAAAAAAATTGTAATATAAGCTTCGAAATATTGGACTGTTTTCATCAATTATTTCAACAATTAAGAAAAATTGGATTAGTATTGAATTTGTTATCAATTAAGTAAAATGGATTAATTCGTATCTGTTATATGGGGGCAATTCTAACATAGACAGACACAAAATAGAAGCTGTTTGAGATAGATATTTGTAAGATGCTCTACACGGTTTTCCTTAAAATGACAAAGTAAGAGATTTTTTATTTCAGTAATATATTACATCAAAAAAAAAATTTTTTTTTTAATTTCACTGCGTGAGCCATAATTAGGCTCAATTGAAATGAAAATAAATGAAATTTAAATTTAAGTTTGCCTACGTATCGCTATAGACTAAACCTCATTCACCTTAAAACCCTGTTGTTTTAAAACGTTCAACTAAAATCAAAAGCATTTGCAGTCTAACCAATCAATCAGTTTGATTTAAGTCCTGTAATTTGTAATGTTAATCTTGACTAATTTTGCAGTGTAATCGATTATTTAGTGAAACAAAAATAAGTTAATCGAAAATATCAAAACTACACGTTTTGAATTTTCATGTTTTGAATTTGATATTTAATTAAAAATTTTTTTTTTTTAGATGTGTATGAAACCCAGTTTAACTTGTCACGTGCAATGACAACAACAACGATAACTTCTACAGAAAACAAAAACAAATTGTCGTTGTCGTTGAATTAAATTAAATTTTAATTTTGTCGTTGTGGAACATAATTTTGAAAAATTCCACAAAGTTGAACTGAACAATATTTGTTTGGTAGTCAGATTATAAATCATCAGATGTAGAGTTGTAATTTCGAAAATGTATTAAATTTAGAATAAACAATTGTTTTGGTAATTTTTGATTTTATTACGAAGCATTACGTAAATCAGGAAAAGAAGGTTTAGTTCAAAATGTGTTTATTTTTTCATTGATACTTAATTCACAAAAAAGAAACTGATTTCAGTATTAAAAATTGCAATTATCAAATGTAGCAAACTAGGCAACGTATGTAACAAAATAAATAAAGTTGTGTCATCACTGTAAAATGTAAAACTATAAACAAATAAAAATATTTTTGTCGTTGTCGTTCTCATTGGACCGCCTTAAATCAGAATGTAAAATATAAAATAAATTTTGTAAAATTAAATATCGTCGCATGAGTATTATTTTATCCCATACGCCAATTTTTGGGTAAATTGACCTAACGATTAATCTATAGGTTTTGAAGTCTAATCTTTCAGTATTTCTGGTCCGTTTTGATATATCTTCGAATTTAGTTTCTGAGATAATGAGTATTAATATTTTCCCATATCCACCTATTTTACATGCATGTAACGAATTTTTATCCCATACGCCATAAAATGTAATATTTATCCTATGCCATGTAAAAAGCAAATTTATTTTGTAAGTACTATTTTCACCTACCTCCATTGACCATGTGGATTTGGAATGAAATAATAACCAAAAAAATTTTAATATTATTTTGTCCCATACGCACAAGAAACTTTAATTATACGGATATGGAACAAAATAATGTTGATTTGAAAATATTTAATCAGTTTTGGAATTTACAAGATGAAGAAAAAGTAAAATTTTATTTTAAATTTGTTAGGCAAATAAATATAAAACAGCGCTGAACTAACTCTGATGTAAAACAAAATTCTTTTATGTTTTATTTACAAGTGGAAGAGCGAACCCATAGAATTTGTAGAACTTTTTTTCTAAATATTCTATTGATAACTCAGACCCGAATTTACTATTGCTTTAAACAAAAAAACATGCTAAGCATTTACCTACACAAACAAAAAAAGGGAAACATGCTAAGAGAGTAACTTCACCAGTGAAATTGAATGAAATTCGGGAACATATTCAATCATTTCCTGTTATAGATTTACATTATTGTCGTGCGAATTCGCAAAGAAAATATCTCGAAAGTGAATTAAGTTTACCCAAAATGTATAACTTATATAATATCAATGTATAGGAAAGTATATTCAACAGTGAATTCAACTTTTCTTTTTTTAAACCAAAAAAAGATCAATGTAACAAATGTTATCTACATAAAATGAATATATAAGATCCATCTAGAACTCAATTGCTACACCTTGAATTGCATAAAAAAGAAAAAAATATGGCAAAAGCGAAACGGGTTGCGGATTGTTCAAATATAGACAAAAATCAGTGTATCTTATCATATGCAAAATGTTTTTAGTCTACAGCAGCAGCAGCAGCATCAATATTTTATTACAAACGAAAACTAAATACATTTGAAAAAAACCTGTTAGATTGAGGCTACCTCACAATAATATATGAAATAAAAGTTTATTTTCTTTAAAATAAAAAAAAGATATTTGTTTACTTTGTATTAATTTTGAAATTACTTTGATTATAAATACTGGGGTTGGCTCTTATTGAAAAAAATACATTTTACTTCTAAGAAAAACTTCTGCAATTTCTATTTTTTATTATAGAATTACCATTTTAATTGTTCATTATATTTTATTTAATAAATTTTCCCGACTTGTTTCAACTTATTCATTAAAAAAATAAGCTATATTAAAAATCCATATAAAAATACTTTATTCCATATCACTTCTTAGCCATTATTTTAAAAAAATGTCTTCTTACTTTTTATATTGTCACATATCCAAAACAACTTTGTACCATGTCATACATCAAGAACAAATAAGAAAAGCTATGTATGAGGTGGTATAAAGTTAATAATTTACTTCCAATAATTAAAATGACCATACATTTTTTTAATATGAATTAATTATCTTCTAAATTTAAATTTAAGTGCAAAATTGTTCAATTTAAATTAACAATGTAAGAAATTTAAATATTTATCGGCTGGTTTTTTAGTATTTTCACCCTAAACATTCAAAATCGATTTACTCAAAATGTACTAAATGACGTATGGGATAAAATAGTTCTCATGCGACGATATATATAATTTGTAAAAATACTGCACAAATATCAAAATAATTATTGTAACAACCATTTTGCAATGCAATTGATATACAAAATTTTCGTCAACATTGTTAGACTATGGCATTTGATTTTAGTTTGGAATTTTCGATTACAGCTCTAAATTGTATGATTATGTAGAATATGCTAAATGCTAATGAATAATAAAATTTATGAAATATTTTTAATGACCACGTTGATTTTAACATGAGGGTTAAAATATATTTGAATGTTTTCTTTTTTTTTTAAACAGATTTATACAATATTTTTGGTCTTAAAGCAATCTAGTAAATTTTAAAGAATATAATCAATTTTGAAAAAATAAAAATAAAATAAGTAATTTAAAGGTAAAAATAAAAATAAAAAATAAAATCTCTTTTTCTATTATTCCTGTTTATTATTTTCATTTTCATTTCATTTAGTTTTTACATAATTAATGTGAAATTGTCTTCTTATTTGATTGGATCCCAAACCTACTTTAGTAATAAATAATATTAAATTAAATTTACTTCATGTCCTAGTAAATTTTTTTTTAAATTAAATTTTCTTTTTCACATTATTCATACATATACATATTTATATTCTTCTAATCTGTATGTAAAATTGTATACTCGTATAATTGGAATACCTTATAACACCCAATTAATTCGTTCAAAATTTGTTAGTCAAATTAAATTGAATTAATTTGTTTTCCTTAATCACTTTCGGGACACTAATTCGCTGTACAAGTTGTATCGCATTTGTCCTCTAAAAATGAATGTGCTGTCTTTCGAATGAAAATAGCCTTTTTTTAAAAAAAAAAAAAAAAACAAAACAATTTCAATTTTCAGCTACACACAACTACATTAACAATTTCATAGAAAACAAGTTTGATTTGAACAAAGAACATACAAATGGAAACTAGAATCATTTGTCAGTGTCTATTTTTTTTTTTTTTTTTTTAGAGTTTTACTGTTCTAATTTTATTTGAGTGTGTGTGTTTTTTTTGTGTTTAGTTTCTATTTTTTTTTTTTTTATAGAGTGATAGAGAAAAAAAATGTTATGTTTTTCTCTTTTATTTTAATGGGATGGCATTATCCTTGATATTTTTATTTTTATTTTATTATTTTTTTTTTTAAACAAAACGATAGTAGAATATGAATTTAGGTGGATACCATATATATAGATGTTATGTATGCAAAAGTTATTTATATGAGTTCTGATTTGTGTATTATTTTAGAACACGAGATTGAACAATGAGAGTTTTGAAGTAAAAGAAGTTAATTTAGAAGATACAAATATATTTAATTAATCACAATCGTTTCTAGGTTTCAATTTAATATGTTAAATTTTCATTTTCGAACCAATTTTAATATATTAAAGGATGAGAATTTGCAATAAATGAGGGCTCGTGAGTATTTTAGGAATGCATCCTTGACACCGTAAATGTTTCAACACGAAGTTGAATACAACGAGACCACATGATCTTAAATGCCTAGAAAAGCTGACATAAGCTTGAGACATTGAATCCATGATAACAATTGTTATTGACGATGTCTTCGTGACCGGTTTGACAGGTATTTGGGTATACAAAATTTTTTAAAAGTTAAATGTTGTACAGTGTTAATAAAAACTGTCCATTTTGCTTGATCACAAATAAAGTAAAACACAATGTCTTAGAAAGCTCTTATTACACAATGCTTACAACTTATTTAACGGATAACATTGACGACTTAGTTTTTTTTTACATTATATCTGGTTGAAATCTTTTTTAAGACATTTACGATGTATGTTAGTGTAGTTTTAAATAATAATATAGACAAAATAGCTTGCTAACTGCTGTATACAGTGAAAATCCCGGGTCTAATTCATTAATTATTGTCTTTAATTCGAAGCTAGTTCTGAAGAGATGAGGTTTTTCTCTAATGTGCCGATACTTACATTTTACTGCTGATACTTTAGTTGATGCTGTCAGTAAAGCTTCTCTTTCTGTGATATCTAAAGAAACTATAAAGGTTTTCGAATGAGCACAATGAAGTTATTTCTAATCTGTATGGTCTAATATGTATGTTCTAATATGTATGTTCTAATATGTATGGTCTAATATGTATGGCTTAATATGTATGGTCTAATATGTATGTTCTAATATGTATGGTCTAATATGTATGGCCTAATATGTATGGTCTAATATGTATCGTCTAATATGTATGGCTTAATATGTATGGTCTAATATATATGGTCTAATATGTATGATCTAATATATATGGTCTAATATGTATGGCTTAATATGTATGGTCTAATATGTTTGGTCTAATAAGTATGGTCTAATATGTATGTCTTAATACGTATGGTCTAATATGTATGGTCTAATATGGTAGATCCAATTTCTAAACAGCTTGCGATGGTAATTCAAGAATTATTTTTGAACTTCACCTGTAAATTGGCATAGAAATAATGTTTGTAGCCAGTTTTATTAAAATTCTTTAATTCAAAATTTAGAAATTTCCAATTAACTTTTATACAGCACATCTGGAGGTACCTTCTTTATAGGTGAGCGAAACATTAAATTTTTTTCTCTTAAAGGATAATAATACTGAAATTGTTAACACCAAAAAAAAAAAAGGACTTTATTTAAGTGTGTATACCGTAATTTTTCAAGTGTTTTTCACTTGACTTTACAACAATATCTTACTGTAGTTTTGATTTTTTTTTGTTGTTGTTTTGTTTCTTTTTTACTGTTTTCACTTTAATTCAAGTTTCTTTTTTTAGTGTTTTCATTTTTATTTTGTTTTGTTTTTTTGGTAGAATTTTTTTGTTTCTCCCGCTTGGTGTCATCTGGATATAGTACATCTTTTGGATTTGTTAGAAGATTATTGTGATTAATTTGCACAGAATTTTTTTTTTCTTTTTTTTGAGTCATTGTTAAGTGACGTAATTTGATACAGTGATTGTTTTCATTCTATATTCAGGTTACCTTTTGAAATATTTTTTTTTTTTCATTTTGAAATTTGTTGCATAAAAAAAAAATGGATTTAAATTATCTAAAATTGTTTTTGTATAAAGAATGAATTTTAATTAGAGTTTAATGAACTATTAGAGAGTAGAGTATAAAATATAATATTAGTTGCATCATGTTTAATTAAGACATTTTGGTATAAAGATAATTTAAATTAATAGTTTCATGATTATATTTTTCCAAAATCTATTTAATCAGTTTGAAGGGAATACGTGAACAAATATGATTTTTATGCAGCTGATAAAAGCTACTGAAATAATAATTCAATGGCTCTATATTCATAAAGGAGAGTATTATACAATGAAATAAAAAACCCCGTACAGACGGTTACAGTCTTTTTTATTAGCGAAACAAATTTAAGCAACACTTAAAAGCTCATAATATTCCAGTCTGATATGTATACTAACTAACATATATATGATAAATGTGGCTAAGATTCAAACCGGCAAATTCATATTTTCAAGTCTTCATTAAAAAATTAATTAGAATAATATGCCTAATATCGCAGTTAAAAAAATTCCATCCTATGTCCCACTGCTAGGATTACAGGATAATGATGAGGAGACGAAAAATCCACATTAAAGTTAATCAGATGAACAAAATGAATATAATCTCATCAGAATATAAAGACAGTACATCCAGAAGTGATTGGAATTTTTCAGAAGGATGGAACTCTTTAGATTGGATTAACCTACTACTACTGCTTACCCAAAAAAAAAAACAAATTTTGAGAAACCGCTCAAAATAATTCAACAATGTAGCCAGACGTGGGAAATCAGCTCACCGGAACATTAATATGATATGCTAACGGGTTAATTACAATTCATGAAAAATATGAAACAAAAGCTTACAGGGCTTATATGAACTCAAGGCTAGTTTTAACAGTTTTAAAAGCTGGAGCTGAATTGAATTTTATGTGTTAAAGAATTTTATAAGTTGCTACCCAATTTAATTGCATTTGCATTAAGTAAAGCGACTATACTAGCAGTAATTTAATACACCATCACAAATTTAGTATAGAACCGCGCCGAGAAGTAAATAAATTCATGTTAATGTGAACATTCATGTATCACAGAAAATTTTGTTTTTTGACTTTTTGTAAAATTGTTAATGGCTTACTGATGTAAATGAAAATAAGAAATAGAGAAGATCGCTTTCAAAAAAATTTTGTTCAGCTATTTTGAGAAATGCATTTGAAGTTAATTTAAAATATTATGTGTTATGCAGTTAAAACATATTTTTGCAAAATCATTTGCATAATTTACCAATTCCTTAGAATTATTTTTTGTTTTTGATTTTCTTTTTTGTTAAAAATAAGAAAAAAGGTTTACTTATAAATCAATAAAATTGTCTAACACCATTATTATGCCAAATGCATTCTTAAAATCGTAAATTTTCAATTGAAAATTTCGAATACACTGCACATACATTATACCCTTTTTTCATATCAATTTCAATGTATATTTTATTCCAAATATCCTTTATTATAAATACAGGATGATTTGTGGAGCAATTTACAATAACTGATTTTCGTTTTCCATAGAAAATGAACAGAAACAGTGAACTGTGAAAATTAATTACTTTATTAAGTTGGTATCCAAAATCAATGTGTCGAAGTCTAATTAAATGTTTCTAGCAAGAGATAATGAGTTAGACAAATAATACTTAAGAAGATTATTTCCCAATTGTGTTTGAAATAAAACTGAAATGAATTTAGAGATTTATAGAAATAATTAAATTACTATTCTTCTAACATAAATGTTAAGCTGAGATTTTATTCGTTAGGTATAGCTCGTATTTTTGATGATAGTCTAACAATAAATACTCACCATTATTTTCCTGACTTTTTAATGTTACAATTTAATAACAATGGAATCCAGTCCAATATTTATGAACTACCCTGTATTCTATATAAATAAAATACATATGCATGATACAAAGTTTATTTCCATTACTGTGAGTATCGGGTCGATATGACATTGTGTTGAATTTTTTTTAAATTTTTATTTTCTTAATTTTTTTTGTTTTTTGTTAAATAAATTCGATTCGTATTGAATTTATGTCGTGCTGAGTATTACTGATTTTTAAATATTTTGATATTTAAGTTTGAATTTCGATATTGTTTTGTAAATTATATTTTTTGTATGGAATGTAAGTGAATTTATTTTTATGATGTGATTGTTAAAATTTGAAATCTATTGTATGGTGCAAGAATTGGTGCAAAAAACAAAATATTTTTGTTTTGTAGAAAATGTTATTATCAGGTTAAAAATTATTTTAAATTGTATTGTTGAACTATTTTCATTCAATTTAGAAAAAGGTATTGAAATGAAAATAAATTTAAAAATGTGCTCAATACAATTTGTTAGTTTTTCTCCTAATGAACTTTCAAAATTCATTTGGAAAAAAAAACAATGTTACTGGTTATTTTTAAAAACATTTTTTCTGTTTTTTGTTTTGAAGGTAGAAAAAAAATAGCATTATTAATTGACAGCCACTGTTATTAGATATATTTTAATCTCAAGTGTTACAAAATATCTAAAATGTTTAGAATGTATTTAATTATGATATTTAATATATATTTTAATTTTTAAATGTATTTATTGAAAAGAGTTTTATTTTTATCTGTATACTTATAATTCACTTGTATTTAATACTATAATACTATTTAGTACTATGTATCTTTTAATATAAATCTCTAATTCACTATAAACCTCTATAATGCACCATTCACTATCTATCATGTCATGCACTAAATTACATCCATTGCACCGTAAAATTCGATTGATGAGTGACAATATTAATGTTTTAGATTAGTTGTTCATCATATAGATCATTGATTAATGGTGATTTATCCAACAATGTAGTGCTTTAAATCATTTCATCAACAAAGAAATTTGTGAATAGTAATATCAATTTTTAAATTAGTCCTACCTATTATCAATTCGTGATTTATAAAATGTACAGATGGTTCAATGAAGGATGTGTAATAAAATTTTTCAAAATTAAAACAATTTAATTTTTTGTTAATAATATTTTTATTATCAATAATCAATTTTTGATATTATTTATTTATATATTTTTTTTTTTATAAATTTTGTTCTTTTTTTATTTTTGTTATTTATTTTTTCTTTTTCCAATTTTAAATTATATAATAATACTAGCCTATTTTATTTATTTTTTAATTTGTTCTTATTAGATTTTATTTTTGATATTCTGAACTAACCTTTTATTATTATTTTTTTTGTTTTTTTTTTTTTACATTTTTTGGATGATTTTTTTTTTTTTTTTAATTATGTACTTTTATATAGTTGTAGTGATAGTAGTATTTTATATTATTGTTATTATGCATAATGATTTATAAATATATTTCGAGAACTTTTTTAAATGTTTTTAATAAACATTTTTTAAATTTTCTATTTTATTGTTTCTATTTTTTTTTTATTATTTTTGGTTCCTATTTCTATTTTAAGTTTTTGTTTTATATATGCGTATGTATATTTATCCGTAATTTTTTTATTATTTGGAATTATATTCTTTGTTAATATATAAATAATTATTGTTTCACGATTTTGAAAATTTTCATATATATATATATATGTATATATATATAGCTATAGTAATTTATTTTAATTATATTTTGTTATATTATATTTAATACATAAATATTTTATTGTAGAAATATATACGAATTGTAACTTATTGGAAGTGGTATTAGGGATAGATTCACTGTTTCTGTTCATTTTCTATGGAAAACGAAAATCAGTTATTGTAAATTGCTCCACAAATCATCCTGTATTTATAATAAAGGATATTTGGAATAAAATATACATAGGTCTAAGACTGAATATAATGTAGTCATAGGTCATAGGTCTGAACAGATGTTGAGCATTCAGATTCAATATAAGAGCTGAGCAGAATTTTTGTCTGAATTCTGAAGCTTTGAAGTAATAAATTAATGTTCAGGGTTGATTTTGTTTTGTTTTTTATTGTTATATTTTTTTTTTACGGTTTTAATTACGGTTTAAATTTAAAATTAAATTTAAAAGTTATTCATCAATCTCAAACCACGTTTTATTTTTGTTAATATAATGTTTTATTTTTTAACATTTTAACAACTATGTGAGGTCTGAATTTTTTTCAAACTAATAATTTGGGCTAATAGGAAAGAACCACAATTTTTTTGTGACAGATCTGACTCTGTTTGAATTAGAAAAGGAAAATCTACCATAAAATGATCACACGTCAGATAATTAAATCTAATATTAGATTCTTTTTCCATGTTAAGTTTTCATCAGATTTACAGCTATTCCTAGATTTGGTCTGACGTGTGAATGGCATCCTAGAAAAATTTTTCTGAACTGAAGGTAATATTTTAAATAAACAAAAATAAATTATTATTATTATTTTGGTAGTTTGTTTTATTTTTTCGTTTGGTGTCAGCTGCAGCGATTTATTAATTACTTGAGGGATAATTAGGTTTAAAAATTATATTCCAGTTTTATTAATATCATTTGAATAATGAACAATTAAATAATTATTAATTCTCCTTCTAATTATTTCCTTAAACTAAAGATAGTTGTTGGTTTATGATTAAATCGTTAAGTCGATTAATGTGATTTCATTTATTCAAAATTTTGATTAACAAAGCCTTGAAACAACTACTAAATATAGATTATTAAGATAAATAATAGATAAATAATTTGATATAATTTTCTTTTATACATAGGATATAATTATACTATAAACAAATTTTCTGAGGGTTTTAAAAACCAAAATTTGCAATACAACTTAGTTTAATTTTAAAAAATTTCACATACAAATCGCTGTAAATGACAAAACACTTTATGTATAATTATTTCATTTGATATGTATTACCTGCAGAAATGTGACAATTAATTTTGATTGGGTAAAAATGATTTAATTTCAATTTTACTTCATATCAAGTAGATAGTGTTGTTAATTAAGATTTTTTGATATGCAGTTTGAATAGAAAAAATAAAATTCGAATTGGTTTTAGAGAAAAAAATATAATTGTAAATATTTAAATTAAAGTTCAATTTCCTTTCACTAATAATTATATTTGATTGCCAAATATCTTAAACAGAATATTTCTAATGAAATCCTTATAAAAGGTCTAGAATACCTCCGTACCTGGAATTATAACAATATTCTCTAATGATTTTGTATGTATAAAATTTCAAATAAGTTACATTTCGTATATAAAATATTTTTAGAGTTTTTTTTTTTAACGAAAAAATAGTAAAGAAAAATTAATAAACAATAATTATTAATAAATATTAACGAGTAGAAATTCTAATATATATAATATAATATGTAATATATATATCTTTTAATAGAAAAAATGGAGATATGTAACTTTTGATTTTGTTTTGTATAGCCTTTTTTTTACTATTATTTTGATACGTTTTGATAAATTTTTTAATATTTTAAAATAAAAGTTGTTTTTTAGATTTAAATAAATAAATTATTTATTATTTTCAAAAACTTTGTTTTATATCTATGGGTTTATTATTAGGAAGAGAATAATTTTACACATTTTTCAATTATAATTCAAAATCTGTTAATTTTAATTTAAAAGTATAGTCAAATAGCATTTAGAATAGCCAATTTTTATTTAAAATATCAAATAGGTCGGATAATATATTTCCACCAAAAGTATTTGCGATAAAATATCCTTTTTTAATATACATTTTTTTTCAATAAATGTAATCGCTTTACGTGAACACAGTTTGAGTATAGTTAGGCTAAAAAAAACTGTTGTAAACTATAATCGTTCATGATAATTGACAAGTTGAAAAAAATTTTGTTTAAATTGTTTAGGTATTGTTCAAACTAGTTTATGTTACATCAGAATTTATATATACTTTTTTCCGTTCAAATTCAACATTTTGTCAAACAAATTAAACAATTTTTCATTCAGATTTAACATTTTGTCAAACAATTTGTTAGAAAAAATGTTGAATTTGATTAAAAAAATGTTGAATCTGAATGATATATATGTATATAAATATCTTTTAGGGTCTTGTCTGGTCATATTAAACAACAATTTGATATATATATATATAATTTCTGGTTAGATATAATTTTACATACAAATTTGTATGCTTATAAAATCTATAATCAATAAAAAATTTGGAAACAAAGAAATCATATTTGTTCGCAGACATTTTGTAATTCAAAATTTAGAACAAAGAACATCGCATTTTCAGTTTTCCTTGTATAATGTTTCTGTAAAAAGAAATAAATTATTTACGAATCATGGTTCGATTATTTAGGTTTGTTCAATTATTTACGAATCTCTAATTATATATTTTTTTAATTTAGGTTTTTCGTCAATTATCATAAAGAATAATTTCTAATCTCTTACAATTTATTTTATATTCAACAAGTGATCAACGCTTTATAAAAATGTGTGTTAGAAATTATAGTGTGTTTCGGAAATATTTTACCAATTTTTGATATCTTTTGTGATAATAAACGTATTTTATTTAAAAAGAAAAAAAGAAAAACAATAATAATTTAATAATAAAATTTTTAATAAAATTTACACATTTGTTGTGAAATTATGTTTTTTGTTTTGTTTTAGAGACATTTTATTAATTTTATTAATAACAAACTTTTCTATATATGTATATGTATATTATGTTCTAAATATAATTATATAAATATTTCTTTTTTTTATTATTAATAAACTTTTTTTTTTATTATTAATATTATTAAAATTAAAAAAAAAAAAAAATTATTTAAAAAATTTATTTCTTATTTACAAAAATTATTTATTTTAATATATAATTTATAAATTAATTAATAATTTTAAAGCTTATCGATTTCTTATTTATTTATTAAACAAAAAACAAAAAAAAAAGGAAAAATTTTATTCCAGAAGAATTAAAAAATTGTACAATTTTTGAAATTTTATTTTAAGTAATTTTAAAATTAATTTCTTTTTTCGTTATTTAATTAATTAATTAAAATTAAATATATTTATTAATAAAATGATTGTAAATTTTTTTTTTATATTTTTGTTTTTAATTTTTTGATTTTTTTTTTTAATTTTTTTTTTTTTTGGAATTTGGTCAGTATAAAAAAATTGTTTAATTATTTTTTGTTTTTTTTTTTTTTTTTTATTTAAATTAATTAATAATAAATATAAATTTAGTGTTAATAATATGAACATTTAAATTTCTTAATAATAGTACATAGGTGTATGTATAAATAAATAATATTTTATTTACATTTAAATATAATATATTTGTATATAAAAACAATGTATGTATATAATTTAGAACTCTACAATATTTATTTATTTTGTTTTTAATAAGTAGTAATTAAATAATTATAATTTTTTTCTAAAACAAAATGACTGCTTTTTTGTAAATTTTTTATTTTCTTTTTTATTTAATCAATTAAATTTAACAATAAACTAATTGAATCATAAATATATGTAAATATAAATATATATAATATAATATGTATTTAATTTATTGTAAATAATGTGTATATTTAAATATAATATTAGATATTTGATATGATGAAAATAATATAAATTAGAAATCAAATATGTATTATTGTAATATTAATTTGGAAGGGGCAATAGTCTAATTGGTTAGGATGATGTCAAAAATGTTAATAAAAATGTTTCAGATAAAAAGATATACTCTTTGGATAATACAGAAAGATATTAGATACCTTGTGCAAAAACCATGTGTCTGTTATAAGCGAAGAGGAAGAAATAAATAGTAATTAAATTTTTGTTTTGCAGTTCTATTCAACTAATTTTAGGTTATATAGTAAAACTGAACATTTTTAACAGTTATATCGTATCTCCTTTTTTTAATAGAAATTTTCATATTAAAGTTTATAATAGAAAATTTTATAGAACCAAATAGTACTTTTTTAAACAGTTAAAGTCTTAGTTTTAGTTGGCTGTAAAAAACTTTTAAGCGGTTTAGTAAATCATCTCTGTTGTTTTTTTATTTTTTATAAAACAAATTGTTTGATCAGAGATTCAATTATCATATTATGTGTAATTTAAAAATGATGTTTTCATTATATAAAACGAAAAGAGTTACACCAAAAACGATCTATTATAATATAATGATGGAAAAATGCGTTTTAGTTAATGTATTTTTTTTAATTTAAAAGAATATTTAAAAACAGTTTGAATTATGTAGTTTAAAAAGATAAAAATAAAAAGAAAAAAAATACTTTATAATTACTTTTAAAATGTACCTATAAAAACATTTAAGCTTTATTTATACAGGTACTTGTACTCTGTTTCATTTATAATTGATTTACATTTTTTTTTTTTTTTTTAAATATATATTATAGAAAAAAAAAATTTCACCTAAATTTCTTTTAAATTATAAAAAGAATAATTCATTTTTATATACATTAAATTTTGGTTACTAATTACGTATTTGAAAAAAAAAATAAAATTCTTAATACGTCATAATATAATAAGAAATTATAAACAAATGGGACAAAAAATTTCTTAAAACAATTTTTTCCAAAATTTTCTTTATTAATTTCAATAAAAATAATGATCACACATTATTTAACAATTATGCCCCTTGGTTGTGGATTTTTGAACTTAAAAATTTAAATTTTCATTGGTATATGCTGCTGTTGGTAGATTGCGTTCTACCCATCAGGGCAGGGCATGGTATAAATAATTTAATATTTACTTATTTGGATTTTAATATTAATAATTTTAACAAATCACTTTGGTTAATATATAAACAAAACAAAGAAAATTAAAATAATAATAACAAAAATATAATAAAATTATTAATGAATATAATATAATAATTAGTTTATATAAAAATGTTTCTAATTTATTTAATTTGTTTATTAAAATAAAAAAACTCACATTATTTTGTATCAATTTTTAAATTTTTTTTTTTTTATTAACAAAATATTATTATTAAATGATTATTTTCTAATAATGCTAATTATATATGTATATATATATACATATACTATATATTATATATATCTATATATATATATATGTATATATTGATATCTAGGATTTTATGTTATTGAATATAGTTTTAATAATTTTTTATTTATTTATCAAGTTTTTAAATTAAATTATTTTTTCATTCTGCACTTTGGAGTGGATTAATTTCTGTAAAGAGATAAAAATTTTTGTTTTTATTATTATTCTTATAGATTTTAGAGAATACATAAATCAAAAAAGTTAGTTCATTGCTGGTAAATTTAATGAACAAAAATAGAAAAATGAATATTTATAAATACTTTAGTTTTATATTTTTAATTAAAATATTTCATTCAAACAGATGGTGTCACAACAGCGTAGGTATAGTTTGCAAAAATAAATTCTGGCAAACTATTTTCAATTGTTTATGTTACATTTCCGTTACAATTACATATATAAATATATTTAAAAAATAGCATATATATATATATTATATAAGTTTTTTGTTTGAATGATTATTTAAAATAGAAGCCGTAAAAAGTATCTGTTAATTGAAATTGAATTAGAATATATCAGATATAGGTACTATCATCAGATTAAGCATATATTCAAAGTAGAAATTACAGGATTTCAAGAACCAAGTTTTATATTATGTGGAATATTAACCGCTTAGGGAGTAAAATTGTAATATTCAATAAACATCTGATTTTTACATTGTACATTACGCTCTTTTTTTACGATTTACACAATTTTTTGATATAATAACAAACACACACACAATAAGTTTTTGTTTTGAATGTTTGATATATGAATTGGATGTGGATAACTATCGTTTGTTGCATAGTAATTTCGGCTTCATAATAATAATAAAATAATAATGTAAAAATAAAAATTTTCAAAATATACTTTTATCGAAACCAAACTAGCCCCCTAAAAAGTAGAAAATAAAACTAGTGGTGGATGTTGAGCATCTAGAACTACTATAAGATAAAACACAAAAGTATATAATGAATCTTGCTGGGTTCGAATTCGTGATTTTTTTCAAGCGGCAAATATTAAAAATATATACATATATACATATATATAGACACTGGCAAGTTAATATAAAAGTATATAAATAAGTTAAAATTAGAATTTATGGGTTGAAAGATATTGACTAAGAAACATAAAATTTTAGTTCTATAGACAAAAATAATAATAATAATAATAATAATAATAATAATAATAACAATAATAATAATAAAATAGTCGTTATATTTGATAACGTTCATTTAATTTCACTATTTATTCAAAACTAAAAATATTTTGACAGCTGAACTATTGTCTTTTTAAGATATAGTTATTAGATTTATCGAAAAGAATAATATAATTTTGATATAAGGGATTAAGACTTAGCTTTATTGGTATTTCTAAACTACATCATGAGCCGTCTCCTTTCTAAAGCATAACTGATTTCGCAAAACATTTTTATGTTTTAGTTATACTACAGTTTTTATTTATTTCAAAAAAGTTCAGCTGAAAATACTAAACACAATTTTTAAATTTAATTTATTGTATTTTACAAAAAAATTTACAAATTATAACAAAATAAAAATGTTAGTTTATTCAAAAATATCAGATTTTATTTATAGACAACTGGAAATCAGATAAAAATAAAATATACTTATATGTATGTATTTAACTATTAAATAATTTTTTTTTAGTTAAATTTTTGTCGCAATTTTTAATTAAATAAATAAAAATAAAAAAAATTATTCAATTCAATTGTTTTATTGTCCATTTTTTATTTTAATTTTACTAGATTATAATCAATAGAAGAAACTATTGATTCCGAATTTATTAAAAAAAAATGTTTTTTAATAAAACGTAGTCAATTTTGTTCACCACAAATAAAATATCAATTAGGTTGTATCCGAACATTCAGGAAACGTCAACACTTGTTATCCGTTTTTGGTTTTTGTTCCTATTTTTTCTGTATGAAAAGGGAATATAAATTTTCAGTAAATTTATATCATAAATCTGTTTTTTTTTTTTTTTTTGCATATGAACACATATTATTGTTGTTCATCAATAATCCACAATGTCAGAGTAAAGTGAAAACCCAAATGTACTTATATATATTTCGGATAGATCAATTTCACCACATTTATCTCACATATTATTGGGTTCATTTAAATAATATAAATAAAAAATTGAATTTTTATTTTTATTATTACAATTGATTTTTGTAAATTTAATCTACCAATTAATTTTTGTTGGCCTTAAATTGTTGATGAAATAATTTTCGAAAGTGGTAATTTTATATTTCAAATGTGAAAATGTTGTAACTTAAAAAAAATTTAAAATTGAAAAACTATTCTATAAATATTGACAGTTGATTAATTAATGTTGAATGTTTAAGGGTATATGTTAAATGATTTATATGAACTAAGAATGATGTATTGATGTTTTAAATTGATGTATTAAAACTTTTAAAATACCGAAATTATAAATTGATCAAATAATAACTGTCAACTTGACAAAATTTATACTTTGATCAATACAATTACAAAACGATTTCAGAAGAAGAGATTCCACCGGTTTAAAATTAACAAAATTAATTTCAGATACACATAAAAAGTGTAGGAAAAAGAGAAATGTCCAACTTTAAAATTAAATTTGTGTATTTTCCAAGCTTATGCAATATTCAAAAGTTTACGCAAATCGAATTTTGTAAAATTACCATAACCGTTCTTATCAGTTTACCTTTATACGATTTCTTCAAATAGATTTATTTACTAATTGACAAAAAAACACAATTTTTTAAATTGTATCACTTTGGAGTTAAGGGAGGGGGGGTACGAAATTATTGCGAAATAAAATATTTTTATTTTATTTTATCAATTTCATAAAGAATTTCGCAATTCAGTTTCAATAAAAAGTTTTCATTTTATTCATTTTGAATATAAATTCTGGTTACCATATATAGTCCTTTTAGCATATGTCCTGAAAACAATTTAATAAAACAGAAAATAATAATAATAAAAAAAAGAATAAAAGAAAACAAGAAACAATAATAAGTTCATGAAAATAAAACGTTTTCACATCAAAACAAAGTGAAAATGGAAAAACTTTTTAATTTTAATATTCAACAGAAAATTTTCACAACTTTTCTTCAATCTCAACGCATGAAAAACAAAAAAAAAAAAAATGTGTTTTTTATTTTGTTTTGTTTTTATGTCCTTCTTTTGAACTAACTTTTGTTTTTTAATTTTTATTTTATTTGTTGTTATTCTTTTTTTTCTGTGTTTTTTTTTTTGTTTGTGACACTAAAGAGAAAAACTTTGTTTTCTAATTGCTTGTTTATCTCATAACGTGGAAAAACACCATTATACAATATAAAGGAAAATTTCACTACCATCTTTTTATTCATGTGGTGAATAAAGTATATTTAGAAAGGCACGTTTTTAAATGAAATAAAATTAAAAATCCTTTTTTCTATATTTGGAATGTAGCGATGGAATGGAATTTTATTGTTTTTTTTTTTTTTTTTTTTTTTTTTAACTAGAAATGTGTTGTAAAGATAAAAAAAATTTCAATGAACTGGATTTTATTTTGTTCGTTTGTGTGATTTTAAATGTTTTTTTTTGTTAAATTTAAATTTTTGAAAATCATTTTTTCATTTTCAATTGAAAATACCTAATATCAGAATTTTGGTATGATTAATTAATTTAAATTGTTAATAATAGAATAAGAATTGAGTGTAGATTAGCTGATTACTTTATAGGATTTTTTGGATGAAAATTTAGCTTGAACAGTTTTTTATATTTAAGACATAACAGTAAATTGATTAAAAAGTAAATAATTAAAAATTTAATTGAATTTAGGATATTCATATGATTGTATATTCGTAGAGTTTGTCATAAATGTTATATTAGATAATGATAATCTATAATTATATTTGACGAGCATTTAAGGACCTGCGCAGTAGACACCTTTTCATTTTGTTTCGCTTCTCTGTAATGAACTCCTAATATATAAATAAGTTGTATATAAAACAATAATGCGCACACAGTTGAAAATTTTTTACTCATATGGTTTTATTATTCAGCAAATACATTATGCATATGGAAGTTCTTATTAAAATAAAAAACAAAAATTTTTTTAAAATTACTTGCAATGAACATAATGAACATTTTACATAATGTCAAATAAAAACAAAAAAACAAATTCATTTAAAATAAAAAATATAAAAACAACAAAAACAGAAAAAAAAATCAGTTGAATTGTACATATGACTGGCAAATTCATCTTTATATAATAGAGTTATAGCATCTATAATTATAATTTACAAGCATTTAAGGACTTGCGCAGTTCATTTTATTTCGCTTTTTGTTAATGAACTCTTAATATGTAAATAAGTTGTATATACGACCGAAATGCGCATACGGGTCAAAAAAATTTCTATTTGGTTTTATAATATTCAGACTTTTAAATGAAATATAGTCATTTTCTGTCATTCAACATTTTATTATTTTTATACATAATTGAAGGAAATTTATTCTATTAATTTTTTTAAGTGACTGATGTCTCAAATTATTGTTTTCTATATTTTGGTCATTTGTAGTAATCATAGGGTTTTGGCTAAAAATATGTATATATGATGTATATATACCTCTTTAATTACAAAAATATTTTATTTTTAGTGATTTTATCCATTAAACGCCACTTAGTATAGGAATATGTCGAAACGAAACAGTATATGAGGGAGCAGTATTTATGCTTCCTAAATAAAACTTACTAACCTCTAAATTTTTATGAAAACATGATTGGTTTCTACTATAACGTGAGAAGTGTATGTCAGTACGTAAATTGCTGTTCTGTTACAAACTTTAAATTTGGATTCAACTTAAATTATAATTACTCAGCAGGGGCCCCTAGTTTCAATTAAATTGAATAAAAAAAAACATCATTTGATATTAAGTCTTTTGTAACATTCATAAAATATAAATCTAAATAAATTTTTTCCTCCACTGATGTCGCATTCTTAGACAATAAATCTGAAACTATTTCTTCCCAATAATAATGTCACATTTCTACAAAATTTAATATTAGGTTAGTTTAAATTTAAACGAATGTCAAAAGGCTGTCAAAAATTTGAAATATGATTATGCAAATTCATTTAATTCTATATCAGATACAGAT
Organism: Argyra leucocephala; assembly: GCA_963942445.1. Classification (NCBI taxonomy): domain Eukaryota; kingdom Metazoa; phylum Arthropoda; class Insecta; order Diptera; family Dolichopodidae; genus Argyra; species Argyra leucocephala. The sequence continues at coordinate 208,869,560 of OZ012677.1, read as the reverse complement.
TACTATAATTAATCTGATAATAATTTCAATTCATATTTAAATGGATTATAGACAGAGTGTTTGAAGCCAAGTGTATATTTTTTTCCCGTATATTTATCCGTCATAATCCAGTACCGTAACATCTAATAAGACAAAATATCATTGTTTTCTTATATCTACCTAGAAATAAACATCAACTACACAAATAACATCGATGTTGAAATAATGTGAAGAATTACACCTGCAAGTAAACCTGTTTAAGCAATAGTTTTTTCTCCAAACGGAAAGTGAAACTATACGAAAACTTATCCTTCTAGTGCTGTTGAATGGTGGAGATTGCCAAAAGTAAGAAAAAGTCTTTGTTCTGTTCTATGATGCTTGACCAAGAGGCTTCGAAGAGAAATTATAATACCGAAATATAACAGCTTTTTATCGACATGGATCTATCTTAAAAAGTCAAACTAAAATACCTTCACTTGTTGAGTGATTTAGATGGAATGGGAGAGAATACTTAAAATAAATCTTCGAATTCCGATTCTGTAGATTTTCAAGCATATAAAATTAATATGTTGAATTCGAAACTGAAATTATTTGTTCGAAGATAACATAGTACAAAATAGTAAAAAGGTTACATTCGATGAATACTGAAATTAGTATTTAATAACAAAAATTATTGATCTAATTCAAATCATAATTATTCAATCATAATCGATCAATATATTAATCGATTTGTAAATTTAAATTTAATTTGAAATGTGATACAAATGTTGATACAATTTGAATTTTTTAAATATCAGAATTTTTTTTTTTCTAAATTCAAGCTAAATATCCTTGCATCCTGCGAACGTGAAAATATAGTGCATAGTGATTCATTTAAATAGATTTAAGTAGAAAATCAAACAGTAATTGATCATTATCATGGTCATTATAATATCCTAATTACGTTGTGTTACGTAATAAAAAACAAAATTCGGATTCCAATCCAATTAAATTATGTGGTTACAAATTTTTTTTTTTTAAATTCTTTTAATAAAAAAAAAAATCGTAGTTACAATATAATTTATATAGGGTGTTTCAGAGTTAAAAAATTGACGGATAAATATTCGGGAAAAGTATTACACTTAGGTTTAAGCACTCTGTATAATATGCATATAAATATAAATTTGAATTATTATGTGTTCATATGCACACTATGAGTAAGTATAATCCAAATTAATCTCTGGTTAATCTGGCGTTACAATATTAAAAAAAAAAATTATGTAATTAATTGAATTACTGTTGAAAAAAATTTGTTTTTTTTTTAACCGATATTTTTTAATTTTAACAACAGGAATTTTTTATATTTTAATATAAGTATATTTGATTGAAGTCCTTAGGGTTGTTATCAAATTTGAATTCAAATTAAAACATGTTTTATTTTAAATTTATTAAAGTTATTTGAATAAATTGTTGTAATCAAATTTAATAGAAGTTTCTGCAATTCCAAATAAAAAATTTCAATAATATCGAATAATAGTCAATAATTTGCAGTTAAATGTAAATTCTAAATTTATTTTTTTTTTTTTTTTGCCATTGCTGACTACTGAAAATAGGAATTGTATCAATATTTTGTATTACAATTTTTCTTAATTATTCAAATGTAAAATTTGATAAATCTCGATTTGCTAAAAAATATTTGAATGAAAAAATAACTTAAATATGTTTGTTTATGGACTTATGAATTTCACAATTGTGAATTACGAAATTTTAGATTTTTAAAAATTATTTTTGTTTTCTTGTAAATTTAATCAAAATTTTGTAATTCGAATTTGGTAATACAGAATTTAAAGACAAAAAGTTAATGGCTGAGACTCATGAAAATATTTTTTATTAGAATACTCCCTTCTTAAGCAAAATCGAGGATTATTAAATAGTGTTTTTGAAAGATTGTGAACAGTGTTATTTATCGACCGGCAGTTCTAATAAGTAAATAAGAAAGAGAAACATCAAATCATTTTCATATTCGGAAAATTATATATATATATTTCTAAAAATTAACTGCTAGTAGAAAGAAAAAATTCAGGAAAAATACAAAAATGTTTAGCTCTAATTTTTACTTAACAGTTTTAAGCCACTTTTTATGATAGTTTTACAGTAACTATATGCTAAAGACCGACAATATTTGCGCAAAATAATGTTTAAATTTGCAATACAAAATCATGTCGATGATGTTGAATCGCCATTTTATGTTTTCGAAAGACACTTTAACGGATTTAAAAAAAATATTTTATATGCTGTTATGTAATATTTTATTTATTTACTAGTTGCTCTTAAGTGAGCTTACAAGCTTTTACAGCGTGTTAGTTAGTAAAAAAAGAGTATATTAACAACATGGAGAAAGGCTTTCAAACCGACGTCATCTATACAGATTTCAGTAAGGCCTTTGATCTCTTGCCGCATAGTGTAATTTTATGTAAATTGACAAAACTAGGATGCCCGAAGTCCTTTGTCAACTGGGTGGAGTCTTACCTAATTAACAGAAAAAACAGTGTTCAATTTAGGTCAGCTATGTCACCATCTTTTGAAGCTAACTCTGGTGTTCCTCAAGGAAGCCATTTAGGACCACTTTTATTTATAATATCCATTAATGACGTTACATCAGCAATAAAAAATAGTCAAGTTCAAATTTACGCTGATGATATGAAAATTTTCAAAAAAATAACATCACCTAATGATTCACTACTACTACAAATTGACCTTGATAACTTCTTAATTTGGTGTAAGTCTAACAATCTTCTTTTAAATATCAATAAATGTGCTGTAATGTGCTACAATTCATGTACTACATACCTTCCAAATAACTGTTTCCTTAACGGACAAGTATTAGAAAAAGTTAAGTCCATCATAAGCTAATTCAATGTTAGGTTTTATAAAACGATGGTCCAGAGAATTTGACGATCCCTATATCCTCAAATCACTGTAATTATGTCTTGTTAGGCCACAACTAGAATATGCCAGCCAAGTTTGGTCTCCCTATTATGAAATTCATACACTACGAATTGAGGCAATTCAAAAAAATTTCCTAAGATTCGCGTTACGCCATCTTCCCTGGTCTGACTCCTTAATTTTGCCACCATATGACCACAGATTGAATTTAATTCATCTTGCTACATTGAAAAAAAGACGCGAAGTTGCGAATGTTATTTTTGTCACTGAAGTGGTCAAAGGAAATATTAGTTGCATTTCCAACTTAATCCGAATAAATACCATCAGGCGCTTTCGCTCTTCTACCCTCTTTACCCTTACCTTTCATCGAACCAACTTTGGAATGAAAGAACCAATTCATAGAATGATGACCATGGATAATAAATACCATCATTTTATAGATTTTTCCCTCTCTAAAGATACCCTAAAGAGGGGCCTTTATTCCGAATAATCTGATCCATCCCTTTAATTTTAATCCATCTTGTAGTTACTAATTTTTCTCTAGTTACTGATATTACAATATTATGTAATAGCAATTTATTCTTAAATTTAAGATTCATTAAGATTTATTAACAAAATAGATGTGCTGACTTCTATATATCTAACATAGATACCAACTGTTGCCAAGCCCTGCTTTTGGATTAATTAATAAATAATTTAATCTGGATCAAGTTTTACATATTTTTTCACTTAATTTTCAAACGATTTTTTGAAAAACCTGTTTTGATTTTATTACATTCTTTTTGTTTCTTCATTATTGTTTAATTTATTATTATTTTTACTATTTGTTATTTTTCTTGTTGTTTTTTTTTTTTGTTTTATTCTTTTACTTCTTTTTATTTTCATAATAATAAATATCATTGTAATCTTAATTAATTATTGTAATTTGTTTGATTTAAACAAATAAATAAATAAATATTATAAAGTATAGTTATTATTATATTTGCCTTAATTAATTTGCCTTGGACTTTATATGTTTGTTTCAATTTGTTTTAATTCAACAAAATACCCATTTCAACCATTTAACCAAAGTATATCCATAAAAAGAGTGTATGAACTCATGTATGTATTCATTTGTTTGCACAAAAATTCATATGCAAATTTGATAAACATTGTCGTCAGAAATAGACGATAATAAGAGTAACAAAAAAAGTTGGCTGAAATTAAATAAATAAAGTTTATAATTTTGAAAAAAATTTTCGACAAAAATTTCTTTGAAATATTTAACAATATTATTTTCTAAATTGTATCAACTATGCATGAGATTTTATATTATTGTAATGTAATTATAATTTAATATTTTTAATAGGTATATACGAAAATAATAATGCTTAAAACGAAAATATTAAAATAATAAAATATCAGAATTAATCCTCGTATAAGGGAACAAACTAAATTAGAAGTAACATTTTTTGCCACCCTGCCTCATATAAATAATGGGAGGAAACGTAAACAAATCCAACGGAGAATAATGAGAACGCAAAATTATTTTACAGTATAAAGCAAAAGGCAAACATCTGTTTTGTACCTTTTCTCTCTCATAATAAATTTGGTATACGATAAGTAAATGTAAATTTTATCTCTTTTAACTAATGATATTTTTTTCGGTTTGGTATTTCTTTAAAATTAGGTTTACGTAAAATGGGAGTGTATATTCTTGTTAATATAGATATTCTTTGCATTTAACTAAGGTGAAATTTACATATGGGTGTGTACTAATAATGGAATATGGATATTTGATAAAGTTAAAATTTGATTTATCTTTAAATTCACTATATTTATTGACATTTCTTTGGTGTAAAGAAGCAAAAAAAAAACAAAAAAGCAATACAAAATAAATGTGTGCAATACAAATCATTATCATTATATTTCAATCATTTTATATTATTATTCAATTTCAATTATTTTCAATCATCATTTTCATTATATTTTTTTTTGTGTTTTTAATTTGGTTTCTTTTATTAATCTCTTTCTTTTATTATTTCTCTTTCTCTCACTAAGTATATGTAAATATGCGTACATGTGTCATATAGGGCTTGCATTTGTTACATACATAATCATATGGCTTAGTTTAATTGAAAATAAAATGCAAACATTATTTATGGAAGAAAACAAAATTTGAACCTATCAGTTATCTACCACTCAGTTAGAAATTACTCTTCTCGAATGTAAAAAAAGTTCAATTTCGATTTATGCATGTATATATTATACTTTTATATGCCAATTTATGCTTAGGCAGCATTTACACGTCGGACAAAATCTAATTTTATCGTAGATAAAGTCGGATGAGTGTTTACATTTCAGACTTTTTCTCAGATTTAATCTACGATTTTACGTCAAATATTTTTTGTATTTAACAGGGTTTCTTTTTATAAAGTGCGTAATTTTTTATTGGTGAAAATTTTTTAATACGTAAATTAGAAAATTCAAAGGTATCTAATCAAAAATTTCCAAAATTTTTTTAAAAATATACATATTTTTATAAAATTTGTTACAGTAATATAAAATATAATTACACATTTGAAGTATGAGCAATAATAACCAAATTGCGTTATAGTGAATTTTAGTGCCATTTGATTATATGTGTTGTTCTTTGAAAATATATTATTTCTAATTAAAAAAATATTTTCACTAAAAAGTCGAAAATAAAATAAGGAAAAAAAAAATTTTTTTTTTAGAAATATTTGCCTTCAATTTAAGCGTACTAAAACTACAAAAATAAATTTTAAAATCGCAGCTTGATATAATGTTTTCATAGCAAGTTATGATTGTAATTACGGAAAAAGCAAATTAGCCGAACTTTTTACCAAATCTCTTAATCTCATCTCAAGACTTCCTAGAATTTCGGCTAATTTGCTTTTTCCGTAATTACAATCATAACTTGCTATGAAAACCTTATATCAAGGTGCGATTCTAAAGTTTATTTTTGTAGTTTTAGTACGCTTAAATTGAAGGCAAATATTTCTAAGGTAATATACTGTGATCAATGTTCTTCTGCCCCTAATATGCTAAATTAAATTTTGAGTTATTTATTCATTTATTATATGATATCTTTTAAAATTATTAACAGCCAGCGCTGTCGTGTGAAAAAAATTTTAAATTCCAAAAATATCTAAAATAGGCTCCAATTGGTTTCAATGGGCTCTAAAACTATAAAATACTGACATTAGTTACAAAATAACTAAATTGATTGTAACTCAATAAAATAATATAATATAATTCACGAAATTAACAGTCTTTTTTCCAACTTTATAAAAAATTATAATACATTCATAAAAATTATGTAGTTTAATTCATTAAAATTTCAAGTAAAACTTAAATTTGTAAAAATATAATACTGAAGAGCACTATCATATGTTTTAAATCAAGCTCTTTCGAATGGTGTATTCAAAATATTTATTTCCGTTGTAGTTTAAAATATACAGAGTTGTTATTTTGCTCGATAAGCCACGTTTTCCCAATATTATTGCACTATTCTGCTCCAAACGCCAATTTTCTGTCAACGGAGCAACTTTAATTGGAAAATTTGCGTTGTAAAATCGAAAACAAAAATTTTCAGTATTCATTTCAGTGACCGATGCCTAACTCAAATAATTCAAAAATATTCAGATTCACTGATCCAAGAAGTAGACTGTGTGAATTTTTTGAAAAAAGAAAGATTTAAGAAGTTGTATTCATTTTTTGCCAATATTTTTCGGTATTGTACTTTAACGCAATCCCATAGTAATTATAAATTTTTAAGTATTTAAATGTAACTGGGCCAGAAACTATGTAGTACTTTAATTTATCACTAAAAACTTAAATTTTAATTAATAGTTCAGTACAAAATTTAATTTTAAGTAAATTACTGGAAAAAACATAATGAATTTAAACAAAGTGATGTTGAATGTATTTATTGAGCAATGAAAAAACCAATTAGTTTTTTTGTTTGTGACTTTAGGAACTAGATTTGAGTTATAAAATTTTTACAAAAATTAATTTTAATTTATCGTTTCATCGTTTCAGGTTTATCAAATTATTAAAATTAGACAATGATTATTGGTAAAAATATTTGTAAATAAAATTTAAGATACATTATACACACTTTGTTCCATTTCATTCAAAATGCAATAGCTAGATTTATTCTTATGGTGGCGCAACTTAACTGTTTTTGCTCTACGCGCAACACAGTTACTAGTTGGTAAAATGTTGTATGAAATTAAGCAAACTGGCAATTGTGGCTATTGTGATAAAAACTACTATATATCATAAAGTTTTTATGTGGCAATGTCTCTAGAGAAAGCAAAAATAATTTAAAAATACATCATGCAAAGTATAAAAAATTCCTATGGAGTACTTTTTTTTTGTTTGAAGTTAAACTTTGTTTTTCATTTTTCTCGAAAACAACTTTTGGCCGTTTGGAGCAAAATAAAATTCAGACGACATAAAAACATCACATTAACTTTGTTAGATTTATTCAGATAAAAATCCTGTTTCATATAGGCTCCTATTCTATCAGTGTACAATTTTTGGTGAGTTGTTCGCATATTATAATAAATTAATTGTACTAGCTTTTAAATAATTTTGGATTCTTCAAATTTTTTGGTTCCCAAAATAAAATATTATAAAAAAAGGAAATATTGAAAAGGGATGTAGTATTTATGTGTTTTAAATTTTCAGCTCCACTGGGCTCCAGTAGAATCCAAAGCTCCACACAATTTTTCAAAGCTCCATTTTGGAGCTTAAGCTCCACTTTCGACAGCGCTGTTAACAACTTTATTAAAGACAATTTTATTCGAAATAGAATAATAGATATCCATAGTTACTACACTACAAGGAACAAATCCAACTTCTATTTAACGAACCTTATTAAAAACAAACAATCAAAGGAATAATTGGTTCTACAATTGTTTGAAATTATTTAATGATTTGCCTAATGAATTAAAAAACATGGATAGTGTAGGATATTTCAGTAGATTTGCAGATCGAAATCTGCAGGCGAACTATAAGAATAGTTTGAAATTCAAAATGTTGGGGTGATATTTTGAGTTATTCGACAATTTATGAATTAATTTTCATACATTTTTATCTTAACTTAAAAATATATTTTATTTTCAAAATTTTTTACCAATATTTACCAATTTTACAATGACAATTCGATTGTAAACATATCATTTATCGTACAATTAAATATTAAAAGAAAAAAATACTTGATAAAGTCTCATAATTTTATTTTTCTACTTTAGATTTTCTCAATAAATGATACTTGACATATGCTTAGAAAATTTTGATCCTTTTTTTATTATGACATTCATATTTTTATACATAAATTTATTTATTTATAATTTTTCAAAGTCATTTACTAATGTAATCTCAGAAAATTACTTCAAAATTTCATAAATACTAAATTAAAATACACATAAAAATAACTTTTTTGATTTCAATTTTCCATTTTATATACAGAGAAAAAGAATAAACCAAACAACATTTTTTTCAAAAGGAATAAAAAAGGATATAAAAATACATATTATATACATACATACATACTTTTCTAAGTCAATCAAATTAAGTTTTTTTAATCTTCTTTTATCATTTAGACAAATTTTCAAATAATTTCTTTATTTCCTAGCTTTAGGAAAAAGATAAAAAAATTATCGAGAATAACTCAAATAAATAGAGTTTATTCATATCGAAACTTTTCAATGGGAATTTTTTTTTGGGTAATATAAAATTAATAAAAATCAAGGATTGTCGAATATAATATTCGATATTATAATCACACAAATATGAGGGGTATTAGTTTTCTTAATATTTAATTGTAGAGTTAATATGAATTGATGAAAAGGGACCGAAATACTTTGGAGTGTAAATTAGCCATAACATTGAATAAAATTTCTGCACTTTACTTTCTTCACAATGCATGAGACTTGCATATTCAGTATAATGGGCAAGACTATAGCGAAATAATATTGTAGAATGTATTATAATCCATTTAGGTCTCTACTAGTTGGATATTTTTAATTCAATATTATTGAGTTATTTGGTGTATTATATATGACTTAAGTAGCGCAATTGAATTTGACTCTCAAATTCTTCAAGAATGGCTAAAAAAGCATAAACTCTCATTAAATGTGGAAAAAAAAACAAAACTGTTATTCTTTAATAATAAATTTCTATCTAGCTTTGGATTTAATTTTTGGATTAAGATTATTGGGAATGAATTAAGTAATTTTATATTAAGTATAAAATAATTAAAATGAAAATATATAATTTACAAACTTTATAATTTAATAAGAAAAAAAAAAAAAATATGTAATGTATGTATAAAAAATATTTGGGTAACGAATCAATAATAAAATTTAGTAATTTAGGAAAATGAAAAATTAAAATATAAAAAATAGAAACATGTCTAATAGTAAAAAAATTATAAGACCAGACAGCTTATGCTACGGTCACTATAAAATTAATATTTAGATTTAGAATGTAAACATTTTTTTTTTTAAGTATTATTATAAACTAGCTTTGTAATCCGTTATAAATGACGGAAGCAAAATAAATCCTAGTTTCTTTTTTTCTTTCATTAGATTCTTTATTCCGAAATTACAGTACTATGTTTGTATCACTTTTTATTTATTTTTATTTATGTTTATATTGGCCTAACACTAATCTTTTTTTTTTTTTATATAACAGAAAAAGAAGTACCATACCAACAAATTTGTATAAAATGTTTGTAATTTTGTATGGTACTCACTTCCATTTAGTTATAATTCGTTAGTTGGGTTCCATTTAGTATAAATTATACCGTATTAGCGTTACTGTGGCCTCTGAGAGAGCAAATTTAAAAATGGGATCTTATTTTCATATAAATTTTGTCTTTTGTATACTGTATAGGGATCTTATTTTGTATATGAATAAACTGTTATTATGGTATTGTGTTATTTTTAAAAAAAATATTCAAAATTTTGTATCTAAATTGGTAAAATTTACAAAAAATACAAAAACATTTTCATCAATAATTTTCAATTTAAAAAAAAACAATGTTTTATTATCCGACATAGAAGTAGAGTTTATTATCCTACTCTACTTCTATCAAGTTCTATTGATTGAACAGTGAACCTAAACAGTGAAGTGAACAGTGAACACTTAACACTGAAAATAAAATAATATTTTTGGAATTGAGCATGCAGAACATACAGAATACAGATACAGCAAATTATAAAAAAAAAAAACAAAAAAAAAAACAAAAATAATTTTTTTTGAGTGAAGTGAGTTACGCACACAATAATGACAAAAATAAAAGGTATAAGCAATAAAGTAGTATAATGTATAATATTATACAATATAAATATGCTGATACACATGCATATTATTGTGTATAATTTTAAGTAATAAGAATAACCTTTGAGTGAATTATGTTTTTTTTTGTGTTAAATGCTGTTTGCCTTTTGGTTATTATACCATATTAAGCTATTGATTAAATTACTATTAGACCTTATTATTATAAATCAAAAAAAATTGTTTGTTTTATTTATATTATTATTATTATTTTTTATTTTTCCTTATTATTTGCGAAGAAGACTAACATTAAATTAAAAAAATATAGTTCATGCAATAAATTTTTCCTGCAAAGGTTCAGCATGGTAGACAGGGGTTAAAAAAAAGCACCAAAGCAATTTGTATATATATGCATTTGTATCTTATGCAATTTGTATATGTGTTGGAGCGTTCCGTCGAACTTACAAACATCCAGATAAATGCAGAATAATATATATATATAATTTAAATTACAAAATTACATAATAAATGAATTGTATGTGAAATATCACATTAAAAATAAAGAAAAAAAAACTAAGAGCTCAATACATTTGCCACGACATCTATAGTTTAATTAAATTGAAAATTCAATTATAGCCCTGCCTTAATTGAATGGCCCCTTTCAATTTCCAATAGAAATATTTCCTGTTTTTTTTTCATTTTTATAATCTAGTAGAATTGGCGGAAAAACTTTATCCTTTCGTCAACTATTTTATTTTCAGGGGAGTTTTTATTTTTTTACGTTTTATTTTTTTTGGTTATGCATTTTATGATGGAAGAAATTAAAATAAAAAAAAAATAAAAAATACAGAGCAACTTTCGAATTAAATCACCATATCATCAATTTGCGCCATCAAAATTGATTTTTACAAAATGTTTTAAAAGAATATTTTTAGAATGATAAGATGACATCATCATTGTCATTATGATAATCATTATCATTTTATCATTATTATTATCATATTAAATATTGATGGTGAAATCTTTAATTTTACTAAAATAAGTTTTGTTATTAAATAATCAGATGTTTGTTTTGTGGAATCCACAAGGACAAAGGAGACCCGGCAGACCACACAACACATGGAGACGCACAATTGATCAAGAATTAACAATCAACAATTATACCTTGAACGATATTAAGTAAGCAGTACTCAACAGAGAGGAATGGAGGTTTACTATCAAAGCCCTCTGCTCCCACGCGGAGTAATAGGAGAAAAAAAAAATCAGATGTTTAATAAAGTAAAGTGGATTAAAGGGAAAACAACATTTTCTCAGAGAGATGTATATGTATTTGAAATGTATATGACACAAGTGAACGTGGATGATTATTTCCGAAATTAAAATATGATCAACTTTGTTATATGCTAAATTTGTTCTTTTATTTGTTTGTTTCTAAAGTCGTGATGTTAATCGAATGATGAGATAATAGACAAATTTGCTGTCACTACACTCTTGAGAACATATGAGTTTTATCTTATTTGGTTTGTTTTTGCTGAATAGTTTTCATCTGTAATTTACATGCTTCATATACAGCACCATTATCACCAATTAAGAAAGTATTATAAGTTTATAACTTTATTAATACAGTTAGTAATACACTAGTATAACAGTATTATAATAGTTACTACAAGACGCGCATTTACTAATTATTTCAACATCTGAAAATTTCTCTTTGACTTGTCAAAATCGATTAGAATTTGTACGTGTTTATTCATATTTACTCTAAGATATAATTTTTATTCGTTTTCAACGTTTGAAGAATTTTGAATGATTAAATCGACGTCATTGAATTTAGAGAACATGAATAAACGTGCTTTGACGTATAAATGGTATTAAAATAGAAAATTGCAAGCATTTGCTAGTAATTATTTATTTTTAGGTTCAAGGTTCAAAGTCGGTTCAATAATATGTTGCACGACGTGTATTCTGTCGATTGCCCAAATTTCCTGGCAAACAAAACAAAAGAAAAAACAAATAAAATTGAACTTTACCATTTGAATGGCTTGAATGGCATCAGTGAACTCAGTCAAAAAAAAAAAAAAAATAAGAAAAACAGTATGAAAAAAATAATCTGACAAAAAAATTATCCAAACTCATCAAACTTTATGCGGAAAAATCAACAAAAAAGCAAAACAGCAGAAACAACAAAAAAAAAAAAGTTTTTCTTTTAATTTTTTATACAGTGAATTACATCCTTTTATAACCCATTCTCACATAATTCTTTACAAAAAAAATATTCAACCAAAAAACATAGGTGTAAAGATATATGAAAAATATAATTTTCGAAAAAAAAAAAAAAATAGGTTAAGGTATAGTATAGATGGGGAAATTATGGCACACAAACTTTACAGATCAGTTTCCTATTCATTTTGTGATTATGTTATGTTTTGATATTGAGGATGAGAACTAACGCATCAAGGATTATTTTGGATGTTATTTTCAATGGTAAATAATGAAAGCCTAATGATATTATTAAGATTCTTACTAGAAATTGTGTATGGTATGAAGGAAGTTGTATTTTTTGTTTTTTTTTCGGAATTTATTTTGAATGTAACTGAAGAAGTTTTTCTCAAAAGTACGGTTAACATTTGGGAGTGTTGAAAGAAGTATATTTTTTTTTTATATGAAAAATAAAAAATCAATGAAAACTTTATATGGTGAAAAAATGTATGTAAAAGGATATCGTTAAGGATATAATAATTTAATTTTTTTTGCCTTAAAAATAAATTTTGAATTTTAAGTTGACTTCATTTAAAGAGAGAAATTTAATTTAAAGAGGGGTAAATTTTTTAAAGGATAGATTATTAATTTTTTACTAGAAATGTAAAAGTTTTTATAGCAAATAGGCTAGATAGAGTTTTAACAGTCAAATCAATTTTTTTAAAAATTAAAATAAACAATATAATAATATTAATGATAACTGTAATTAAAACACTCGTGTAGGTAAAAATAATAATGCTATAGGATCGATGACTTATAATGAATGCTAATGGATTTAAATTTTCATATATCACAAAATATTTATGATATGGATTCCATATTGTTATTTATTTATTTATTTATGCTTAATACAAACATATTACAATATACATAAGTGTACAAAATTAAACAAACAAAATATAATTTTAAGCTTAATCTTATTCTAGATCTTAATATTAAAATATTGATATTTATACATTTTTGTAATTTATTACCAAAGAATGTTAGTACTTTTTTTTAGTTGGGCTGCGTTTAATGTAATGAATACAATAATCAGTGTTGTATTTAATTATCTATAATTCTACAGTGATTACATTAAATCTTTCTATGGAAGTATATTTCCTAAACTTAAGCAATGTGATATAATTTAAATCAAATCAAATTATTTAAAAATAGGTAAAGCCAAGGAATATACAGAAAATATGTATAAAATTAAAACTGTTAGAATATTCTGTTGGAGCCAATTTATCGAAATATTAACACCTATTAATGTGAATAGATTTGGATATTTAATGATTAAATAAGATAATATGACTAAATAATTTAATGAAAATTTCTTCAAAGATTTTCATGAATATTTTCTAAAAAAAAAAAAAAAATCTTTAAAGACGAGTCACTATTGACAACAAGAAAATTGGCAAAAACGTCCATCTGGCTGCTAAAAAAAATTCAAAAAGTAAGTAATTTTGTTTTATCTCCTTTTTTGTATTACAAATATTAAATCTAATAACAGTGCGAAATATGTTATCTAACGTCAATCGTCAATAAAGCTGCGTTGGTGTAACATTTCAATGAACCTTCTGAAATTAGTATTGACACAATAAAACAAAAATATTGTATTTCAAATATATAACAACTAAACAACAGGTTAAATAAAAAAATTATTTCATATTTCGTTTTTTAATTTTTTTATTTCTATGATTGTTATTCAAAAATGTAGCTAACTACTTTTTTTTTTGTATAGTGAGCATAATAATGGTTAATGACCTTGAACTTAAATAATTTATAATTTTTAATTCTATACTATTTTCTTGTTTCGTACATATGTACGTTAAAATTAATAAAGTATGATTAGTATTAAGAGATTTTACAATTTTAAATTAATAAAGAAAAAGAAAGTTAGTCTAAGGGCCAATTTCAAATCGAAAAGTTAAACAAAGAAAATTTATATACAAATTAAATTTTTTATTTTATTTATACTTTAATATAAAACTTTAATAATTTGATTTTTTCATTACTGTCAAAAAGACAGTAATAAAAAAATAAAAATTAATTTAAAATACTGTCAAAATGACAAATAACTATTTATCTATTGCAACTGTCAATAGACAGTTAAATTGTCAAAGATAACCGCCAGAAGTAGATATAAAACTTGTGTAATTTAAATTCTATATACTTAGTTAGCTTCATTTCATGAATTAATTTAAAATATTTCGTAATATAATTTTAGCAATAACCTAATGAAATATATGCATATATATATATATATATATATATATGTACATATTTGTATAAAAATAGTAAATTCTAAAAATATGTTCCATTAACACTTTTTCTTAATGAGTTAAGACAACACCAATATTCATTCGTCTACAACTTTATCATTCATTTGATTCATTAGAAAAGTAAACTTTTCATCTTAATAAGTAAAACAAAATTAACCAAACTGTAAACCTCAAATACAAAAAAAAAAAAAACCACAACAAAGACAGAATAAAAACAAAAACTATAAGAAACTAAAATTACAAAACTTATTTTTGTGTTTTTTCTCAAGAATTTTCATACCTTTAAAAATATTTTCCAAGTTCTTTGGTCCTTTCTCAATTATAATTTTCTTTCATTTTGAATTTTGTAAGAAATCTAAGAAATGGTATCAAAATTATATCAAGTAACACAAAAGGATATTTTCTACATATCATGAACATAAAATGTTGTACAGTGTGATTCGCATGAATAAAAATATTATAATTTAAAATTAAGTTTTGATATTTTTAAATATTTTATTTATATTTTAAATAAAAATAAATTACGATAAAAATTTACGGTTATTTTGCAATCTCAATAATTGTTATTGCAGATTACTGTTAAAAGAAAATTTTTAAACAAATTAAATTAGAGTTGTATAATGCATTCATAAATCCCTTCCGTGGCATAATCGGTTGAAGCACAGAAATTTGTTTCAATTATGATGATTTGGTAATCACGGGTCTATTTACCGTGGGGGGATATAAAATAAAATGAAAATATCAAAATAATATATAAAATTTCTTATCAATAAAATCAAATAAAATTAATGATCAATATAAAAAATAAAATCAATACTTTATAACTAAAAATAGAAAAATACACATTATTAAAAATTAGCTATATATACCTCAATATATCAATATTCATATATCTCATACAAAATACATCAACCAATAATAAATAGTACCCGTCACGCAATTTCGTAAATTTACGATTCGTATTATTTTGGTTCTTTTATATCGCTAGTTTGCTACACTTCATACTAAAAACCAAAAAAGTTTGCTAAACTTTCATACAAAGCTTTATAAACTAACGGATGATAAAATACGAAATCGTAAATTTTCGAAAGAAAAATAAGAACCCTGCTATTTAATTTTCATTTCGTATCTTCGTATTGTTGACAGTTAATGTCAAATATCAATAATAAACAAAAACAAATACAAATTATCAACAAAATATTAATCAAATTAATTTTTTCTTAACAAACTTAGACATTCAAAATTAAAAATAAAAATAAATTTAAATGTGTAAGTAAAATTTTTATAAAAAATAAAATAAAAATTTGTATTTATTTTTGAGATGTTTTCTAGAAGCATGGATTCTTTCGTGAAGGACCATATTTTTGTTAGGCATCTTACGCGTCTTAATTTGTGTTGTTCCATATCAAAAAAATTACAAATTGAAAATAGTTATATTTAAAGCACAAAAAATTACCAATTAAAAATAATTAAATTCTAATAGCAACAACACAACCATAATTATAATTGGAAATAAAATTTAAAGAGACATCAGATATCAGCTGTTATTACGAATTTACGAAATGAAAAATACAAAATTTACAAATTTACTCTTCACGCAAAATTGACATTCGTAAATTTCCGAAATACGAAGATACGAAATGCGTGACGAGCGCTAATATAATAAATAAATATTGACAAACCTCTAATAATAATTACACAATTGTCAACATCTGACAAAAAAAAAAGTGACATGACGTACTCAGTAAACATAGTAACGTCAGGGATAGATAATATTGCAGTGACATCTTGCAGAAATATGACTTCGTCTTACCATGTAGGCACATATAGAGCTATCAAAGTGGGCTTCTATAGTAGGCCAGTATAATCCAGATTAAAAATGAAACTGTCTGGCAATCGAGTACGATGGAAATGCCAAGTCGAAAAAATGTCCGATGAAAAAAAATTATAATATTCATATTCATGTGTTTTACCCTGTATTTAATATTATTATATTTAAATATATATGAAAATTATGTTATTTTACATGATATTTAAGAATATTATATCATAAAATATATAAATGGAATCAAAGGCTAAAAGAGATAAACATATTATGATATGTTTTCTTTCATCATAAGTTTGATATTTCTTGAAATGTAAGGTATTCATATTCTTTAGTTTAATTCTATTGGGAATTATTTATATAATACGTCAATGTATAATTTGTAAGATATTATAATTTGGGAATGAAGATTACTTTTGTATATTATACTTATATAGAGAAAATATTTAAAAATAGAATATCAGTTTCACTTTTTCAAATTTAAATAATGATTTATAAAAAAGTTTTTCTTTAAAATTAATATTAATTTTTGTAATCTTAACAAATTATTTGATTCAAAAAATAAATAAAATTAATGTTCGAATAATTTCAATTATATCTGATAGATATATGTAAGTAGGTCTTTAAGTTCAATGTACATAATATATTTAGATTTGATTTATTATATTTTAAAAGTAAATACGACTTTTAAATATTATTTATTACATTAATTAATAATATTATTCTTCAGAAGCTCCTAAACATTAAAAAAAAATTTTCTCATATCACTAAACTATTTTTTTAAATTTGACGTCATTATATTAAAATAGGAAAGAATAGAATATAATGTATAGTTAAATGTTAAATTCTTATTGTACTGTAGTTAAAAAACAATTTTTTATTTCTAATGCTACCCACTCACACACAATGTAAAACTTGATTCTTTGATTGTAAAACATGTTAACAATATAAAATTAATATTCAATCAAATGGTACCGTTTCAGTGGGCTAAAAAATTGTATAACAAATCAGGAAAGAACAGAATAGTAAAATGTAAAATTTTAATGAAATATTTGTAAATTCTACCCACCCCTCACACAATGTTAAACTTAATTGTAAAACAAATATGTTATTCAATCAAATTGTACCGTTAGTTGGTTGAAAAGTTGTATAATAAATAATTTTGACGTTCGAAAATTTGTTAAAGAAAATTGATTTTTTTGACTGGCGTTGTTTGGTCGTTAACGCTAATTGTCATTTTAAAAAACATGATTTTGAAGTATATGAATTGGAATGTGTTAGAAAACAAAATAAACATAAAACAATTAAATATTTTGTATATAATAATAAAACCAATTATTTGTGTTTTTCATGAAAAACAAAAATGTTTAAAATAAGTTTTCGCGTTCGATATAAAATCATGAATTTGTAGTTTTAAAAAGAAAATTATAATTAAATTTAATAAAAAAAAAATATATTAAATTTAATATATAAATAAAAGAAAATCGAATATTTACGACATTTGTAATTACAATAAAATTCTAATTTTCATTCATAAATAAAATAATTGTCTTTATAAATATTTGACATTTTGTCTCTTTTGTTATATAAATTTAGTTTACATTCTACTTACACTGTTATTAGTAAAAAAAAATATTGTATATAAATTACAATTTTTCTTGGAATTAAAAATGAGACAAAAATATTTTAAGTAGCTGTCATATTAATATAAGATTATTTGAAGATGAGCCAAGAAAGTAAGTATACTATCCATACAAACATACATTTTTTTTTGTTTTATAAATGTCAATCAATATGTCAAAGATGAAATAAAAAGTTAAGAATTTGTTATCTCTTCTGTTTTTTTTTTTTCATTTTTTAAATTTTTTATCTCTTTCATTTTTCTTAAATTTTGATTTAGGTTCCTGTTTTTCTATGTAAAGTTATTTTGT
This sequence comes from Argyra leucocephala, assembly GCA_963942445.1. Classification (NCBI taxonomy): domain Eukaryota; kingdom Metazoa; phylum Arthropoda; class Insecta; order Diptera; family Dolichopodidae; genus Argyra; species Argyra leucocephala. The sequence continues at coordinate 208,851,084 of OZ012677.1, read as the reverse complement.
TTTTTTTATTTAAAAACCAAATTTTAATGCATTTAAATTTATTTAAAATCGATTTTATTTTAAGAGTATAGGTAAGAGGTAATAATTTGCAGTATCTAGAGGTTTAAATTAGGAATTATAAAATTTTTTATGATAAGTTATCTTCCGAGGGATTTAAAATGTGTTCCCTTTATTCAGGTTTTTTTTTTTTTGATAGATTTATGGAGATAGACAAAATGAAGTCAATTTATTTAAAAAAAAAAAATTTAAGAAAAAATAAATTTATTTAATTTAATTTTTTTTAAATCAAATTGTAGTTATGAAGAAATTTGATTTTAAACATTAATTTTTATAAGATTCAATGAAATTATTTATTGTAAAATAAATGCGTTTTCATTATCAGTATCATCATCATTAGAATCAAAGCAGTTACTGGCTTCAATGTTAGCTCAAATAATTTAATAATATTTTTACATTTGCTTATACGAGTATTCAGTAACATTCGTAACAGTGTACTGCATAATACCACTTGAAAACAAAAATAACTCATTCATTAAATCATAATACAATGCAATACAATATAAAATATTTTGTATGAGTTACTTGGATTTGTTTCATACAAATCAACAATTTACACTTGCTTAGATTTATGAAATATCAATTCATACTTGATATGAGTTGAATATGATTTACTTATTGAGTAAGTATAGCAAGTATAGTGAATATATTGACGATTACAATATATCAAATGGTGTATTATAAATTATAATGTATAGTATATAATCGTATAATTATAAATTGGTGTACATATAGTTGATTTTTAATTTTTATGTGTCTGTTTCTGTATAATTGTTCTTAAATGTATATTATTGTTTTTCATTTTTTGTTATTTGATTTTGTATAATTTTAAAAAATTTTGAAATTCTAACTTCCAAAATTTCAAATATGGATATCATTTTTATCGAGTAGGCTTTTAAGAAAAAAAATATTTTATTTTTCTCAATCAATACTGTAATAAAATAATTTTATAATTGTTGATATATTGTACGTGAACCGTTGTACATACATATGAATATTTATTATTTATAGTTGTATATATTGTATTGTTTTCTAAATTAAAATAATTTTCTTTGCTTATTCTTTTTTTTTAATTGAACAATTTTCAAAAATAAATAATTTATATAATAAAGAAACATAACATATAAATATAAATATATATTATAAATAAACAATATAAATATATATGTACGTACCAGTGTACTGCATGAATCCATTCATTATTGTGAACACTTATGAATATACTTACATTTAACAATATACAAACAATACAATACAAATAAGAAATGAGTGAAAATATCAATTATACTTATTCTGTATCTGTATTTATATTGTATTGTATTCCTTGCTAAAATGAATTATACTACTTTCAAATATAGTGAATAGAGAAAATGTGAGTTTATTGAGTATATTGAATATTTAAGTTTTTTCAACATTAGTAATTTTATTAGATATGCATATGTATTGTATTGGCAAGTTTTTTCAGAAATTCAAAAGGAAGATGAAACCTTTGTTGAAAATGTAGTTTGTTGCCGGAAATGTTAGGGATTATTAAAATTTAACGGTAAGCAAACTACAAATCTTTTGCGTCACAAATGTTTTATTGAATTCTGCCATAATAAAAAAATGTAGAAACAAAAATTCTTCAAAAAGTGGGAGCTGAAGAATAAAAAATATTTTGGATTTATGCTGTAAGTGGGCTATTAGAGATTGTCGATCATTCTCTGCAGTTGATGGAGAGGGTTTTATAAATTTAGTTCAAGAACTTATTAAAACTGGAGCAAAAAATGCTGATTCTGTGGACGTCAAAGATTTATTACCCCATTCTACAACAGTTTCCGGCATGTAAATGAAACTGCCGTAAAAGAAAGAAAAAATATTCGAAAAGAAATCCAAAGTGTAGTTAATGAAGGTATTGGTGTTATAACATCAGATCTTTGGACGGATAATTTTATTAGAAGAACTTACTTGAGTGCAACATTTCATTATAAAAAAGAAGCGGAAATGCAAGAAATTGTTCTCGGAATGAAATCTATGGATTTTGAAAGATGTACCGGCAATAAAATATTATCAAAATTAAAGAAATTTTGGAAGATTTTGAAATACAAAATTTTGATAAAATTGTATTTGTAACTGATAGAGGAGCTAACATCATAAACGCATTCAAAGATTATAAGAGAATCAACTGTTCGGATTATCTATTCAAATCGTAAAAAAAGGCTCTTTCTTTGTTATTAATAATGAGTTTTTCAAATAGTGCATAGCTATTTAGAACTAAAAAAATGTGATCCTTTTTGTAAACATGTATGTACGTTTCGTAATAATTGTTCCATACAATTTTCTAATATGAGATTTAGAATTTATTATAACCTAAGTCGATATCCCTGGTAGCTACTTCTGACTTTTATTGTAATTTTAATTATAGCACAATAAAGAAATAATAATAATAGTCTAATTTAATGAATAAACTGTAATTAAACTGTAATTTAATGACCAAATTAGTTTATTTTACTAATATTTTGGTAATTAACGGTGGCTGTGTTTTACTAAGCCTATACTTTCACAATCAATTGTAGCAAGCTTTCGTCTAGTAATAGACGTTTAATGTGCTTGTTTTAAGCATAAATTTGACGGTAATAAATCTTAACTTCCCATCAGCTAATTTATTAGTTTTGCTGTTTGTAAAATTAAAAAAATATTTCTGTTATGAAAATTAAATTTGAATTAAATTTTTATTATTATTATTTTTATTAATTAAACTTTAATCAAATTTTTATTATAATATGAACTATGAATAATTTTACTAATTTAAATATTTTCTATTATAATTAATAGGTTGCAGTTATAGCGATACGTAAAATGAATATTAAATTTTTTGTTTTCCATTTTGATGCGGTGATAGACTCGATATTTCAAATATAAAGTTTTAGGAATGGTAAAATATTTTTTTTATGAAATTTTGATGTTTACCGGTAAAATTGGCAACAAAAATATTAATGTAATTATTTTACGTATCGCTATAACTGCAGCCTTATTTTCTGCATAACTTGAAAAAAATATTAAATTTTTTTAATTATGTAAGTAAAATAGTGAAAATAGTCGAATATTTTCCTTTTAATTTTACTGATATGCTTATCATACAGATACGCGTATTTCGTCTACTACTGGCAGATTTTTGCCAGCAATTTTGGTAGCAATTTGATGATTTTCGCAGCTGGATGGTTGTTTATTATCCAATGAAATAGCACAGGTAGAGGAGGGCAATGAGTAATAATATTATTATTTATTTTCATTGTTGGTATTTGAAATAATATTTACGACGTTAGAGTGCCAGATAGGGGTGCTGTTAAGTGTGTAAGTAAGTTTTGTGAAAAATTTTAAACATTTTTTTTTTTTATTAATCAATTTATCTTTTTATTGTGGCAAATCTACAAAGTTGTTTTTTTTTTAAATTAATTCAGATCATCAAGTGCATTGTAAAAATTTATTTAAAAGGTTTTGTCTTCTAAAATCTTATAAATTATAAATTATATATGATTTGAATTAAGTTCTGTAAAGTAAAATGATTGTTATTCTGAACAATAATTAATGAGTCTTATAAAAATGAATAAATAATTAATTTCAATCATAAATTAAATGAATCAATTAAATTAGATCGTAAAATTTTAAGAACGTGACAGGTTTTTTTTTTTTGGTTTTTTTTCCTCACATACTTAATCCAATTTTTATATAATTTTTAATGCTGCTTGTCGATTCGAATAAAATTTTGCAATTCACTTGATTATCAATAAATAAAAATGCTCGTAAAATTATATATATAAATATATATATATATATATATATACATATATAGTTATGTACATACATAATATTATACACAATACAATATCTCAATAAATTTATTAATTATACTTAATAAAAGAAAAAAAATATTAATATTGCTGTCATGGTATGAATTCTAATTAAAGAATAATCCGTCTTTAAAAACCGATCATTGAAGAATTGAAAATAGCCAAGGCATGATAAATAACTGAAAAGCACTTCAAAAATAAAAATAAAATAAAAATATAATGAAAAAAGTAATAATTTAGGGATATAAAATTTTATTTGAATCATAAAGGAAAACATAAAGGACATCATCAGGATATTTTCAATGATTTGATAGAAGATCTTTTTCAATTAAAATTGTAGGCTTTAAAATCTTTAAATTCTAATGTGCGAATGATGAATACTTTTTTGTTACTTGTTTGAAAATAATTTGGAGGACAATTTGTTTGTTAATAAAAATGTGGAAAGTCTTTGAAATACTTTGCATACTTCTCAGAATATGAAATTACAAAATGGGTAATATCGGTGATTAACCGATTGAACAGAAAATATATATTTATATATATATATATATATTATATATATATATTATTCTGCATTTATCTGGATGTTTGTAAGTTCGACGGAACGCTCCAACACATATACAAATTGCATATGTATACAAATGCATATATATACAAATTGCTTTAGTGCTTTTTTTTCTCCCCTGTCTACCATGCTGAACCTTTGCAGGAAAAATTGATTGCATGAACTATATTTTTTTAATTTAATGTTAGTCTTCTTCGCAAATAATAAGGAAAAATAATAAATAATAATAATAATATAAATAAAACAAACAATTTTTTTGATTTATAATAATAAGGACTAATAGAAATTTAATCAATAGTTTAATATGGTATAATAACCAAAAGGCAAACAGCATTTAACACAAAAAAAAACATAATTCACTCAAAGGTTATTCTTATTACTTAAAATTATACATAATAATACACATGCGTATCAGCATATTTGTATTGTATAATATTATATATTATACTACTTTATTGCTTCTACCTTTTATTTTTGTCATTATTGTGTGCGTAACTCACTTCACTCAAAACAAATTATTTTTGTTTTTTTTTTATTATTTGCTGTATCTGTATTCTGTATGTTCTGCATGCTCCATTCTAAAAATATTATTTTATTTTCAGTGTTAAGTGTTCACTGTTCACTTCACTGTTCAGGTTCACTGTTCAATCAATAGAACTTGATAGAAGTAGAGTAGGATAATAAACTCTACTTCTACGTCGGATAATAAAACATTGTTTTTTTTAAATTGAAAATTATTGATGAAAATGTTTTTGTATATTTTGTAAATTTTACCAATTTAGATACAAAATTTTGAATATTTGTTTAAAAATAACACAATACCATAATAACAGTTTATTCATATAGCAAAATAAGATCCCTATACATTATACAAAAGACAAAATTTATATGAAAATAAGATCCCATTTTTAAATTTGCTCTCCCGGAGGACTCAATAACGCTAATACGGTATAATTTATACTAAATGGAACCCAACTAACGAATTATAACTAAATGGAAGTGAGTACGAGTATACCATACAAAAATACAAACATTTTATACAAATTTGTTGGTATGGTACTTCTTTTTCTATTATATAAAAAAAAAAGATTAGTGTTAGGCCAATATAAACATAAATAAAAATAAATAAAAAGTGATATAAACATAAGTACTGTAATTTCGGAATAAAGAATCTAATGAAAGAAAAAAGGAAACTGGGATTTATTTTGCTTCCGTCATTTATGACGGGTTACAAAGCTAGTATATATATATATATATGAATTATTAGGATTGTACTGGAGAAAAAGTCAGGAGAAAAAACCATAGAAAATATTAAAAATTTCCAATTTGTTAAGAATTGCAGTCCATGAAAAGAATCCGATTTTGTGTGTACAAGGAGTATAAAATCAGATAAGTTCAAGTAAAATTTGGGCAGAGTTGAGTAAATAAGAGAAATGTACTGCGGTATTCTGAAAAATTAAACAGAAGTTATGTGTGGAAGAGAATTTACTGTAACAACAACTGTTCTACATTATAAAACACAGTACGAAGATATTCAAGTTTTGTATGTGAAAAAGTTAGTATTTTTATAGAAAGGTGAAGAGGAACAGTTGATGAGGTAATGTAAAAGTGAAAAATGGAACTTAATTTTTTTTTTTTTCATGTTCTTGACAGGATAGAATAACCCTTTCGTGCTTATTTAAGTACGATACTGCAAGTTTATACCACAATATCTACAATGTTTTTCGAGCATTTATTTAACAAATTACTGGCTTATCAACTCATTAAATGTGGAAAACTACTGCTGTTGTCAGGAACTAAACCTTCTTAAATAGAGTAGCCTTATTTTATTTAACTGGTTACCAGATTATACTCTCAATTATTTTTGTTATTTATTTTATACCAATGATTGGACAAAGTACTAGACCAGGTCGAAAAACCCATAAAACATTTTTTTACTTGATCGGGAATCAAATCTGGGACCTTTCGGTTGAAAGGCAAGCGCTCTAACAACTGCGCTAGGTAATTAAAATATTTACTTGCCGAACATACAGATGTGATAAGTTTGGTATTCCAGGGCGCAAATTATTGTTCTTCCAGTTTTAAATATTTGTCTCCAAATAAAAACTAGAAGTGAATATAAGCCACTGAATATAAGTCACAATGTTAAATTTGTTATGGCACAAATGATTAGAGGATGAATGATCAAATAATTTTTTAAAAATGCGACACACAATTTTGTAAAATACGACAGTAAAAGGTAGACCAGAGTTAAAATGAATATCGATGATGACGAAAAGTTAAAATTAATGAATGAAGTGATTTTTTAGAAGTACAAGTTTTACTCTGAGCTGTATCAAATCCTCATGATAATTCATAAAATAACTAAAGGGTATGTAATAAGACAAATTTTTTTTTTCTTAGGTAGGTAGAAAAAAATGGTAATTTCAATTGCTTAAGAATATAATTAGCAGTAACTTGGGCCTTTATGATGACCCCAGGCCAAATTATATTATTAATTGTTTTAGAGAATTACTCGTTTAAACTGTAGATACTAGAGCTAACATGCACGGCTGTGGAAGTCAATTGGATCACTAATTTTGCTCAAGATAACTCAAATATGTCAACTAAAGCATATTTCTTCGTTATTAGTTTGTTGTTGTTGTTGTTTTTACTTTGCTTGTATTAATAATAAAAAAAATTATTTCATTTATTTTTACTCATTATGTGAATCCATAATTTCATTTATAAGGGTATCATTTAGTAATTTATTTAATACCTCACTCATTATCATCAATTATTGAAGCAAAACCTAAAATGTCCTTTTTTTGTTTATTTAATTTGTATTAAGTAGAATTTTGCTTTCAAATTGAAAAGAAAATTTATTTCTATGGTATAAAAATAGCATTAAAGGAAAATTGTAAAAGTGTTACGCTATAATTCCTATATATGTATTATATTATGTTGTTTTTCTTTTGTTTTTTTTTTATTATATGTGAGTATGTATTAAAAAACAAAAACAGAAAAATAATAAAAAAAATAACGTACAACAAATCATACATTTGTGAAAATTGTATTGCTGATCATTTATTCTGGATTTCGGTTATTATAATTTTCGTCATAAAAATAGCAGACCAAATAAAATATCTAAATTTCAAAATTGTTGTTTGGGGAGGGAGTAAAAGACATCAGAATAAAGATAGTAAGGGAAACGTTAAAATTAAGCTAATAAAGAATGATCAATGAGGGAAATTCGAATAAAGAACGAGAGAGGCATTCCAAACAAAGAAATTATTTCTTAAACTGTAATTACTGTTATTGAATTAAATATTATATATATATATATAAAAATTTGTACGATTGTATGAGTGCGAAATAATGAAATTCATCATATGTGGGGGGGGGGGGGGGGTATTGTATAAAAACGATATTTTATTATTAAGGATAAAATAATTTTGTTGTTGTTTTATTTTATAATATTAATAATAAATTTTAGGATAAATCGAAAATAAATGTTATTCGGATTAATGTTAAAGCAATTCCTACCATAATGATTGAAAAATCCTTAGGGTATTTAGTGATAATTAACCGTTATTACTTTCAGATTAAAGAGGATTGTTAACAGCGGAATTATAGTGTCCTGAATTGTTTTCGATTCTATAAACATGGTATTAAAATTATGGTTTTTTTTAATAATTCATTAATGATATTTTATTGATTCCGCAGATTTGATGAATTTCTTTTTTTACACACATATTTGTATTTGTGGTCTTTAAATTATTAAAGAAAAAAGAAAAAAACAAAATATAAGAAAAACTTACCTATTTTTAAAGTACAGATATACTTCTATCAATAATTTAATATGTTCCGAATTGAGCACCTTATTATTATTATTATTTATTACATTTATGGTGAAAATACACGTAGACTTCTTAAAAGTGTTGTAAGAACACCAGCTAAACATTCAGCTTGTAAAGCTAATTGTCCTGCACCAATCAAACCAATTTGAACTCCAGCTAATTCACGAAAACTTGATGTAACATCATGCACCTTCAATACAATATTTCGAGTTTGTAATGGTGATGAAGTATGTCGTGTCATATCTTGAGTTAATTCAGTTATTCTACGAATAGCTGTAAGACATGATGTTAAATGTTCTGGTAATGATGATAATGATGGCTCAGACATTGCTACTACTAATAATTTACTAGCTGTAACTAAATTCAATGTTTGTTCAGTTAATTCTTCACGAGCTTTTTCAAATTTTTGCTCATCAATGTTGGCTCCACCGCCAGCTGATTGTGCTGCTGTACACTGTGCAGCAACATGATCTAATTTTACTAATAGACCTGCCATAGCAATATCAGTTTTAGCTAATAATGCTTCACCATTAACAACATAACCGTTACGTGTTATAGTTGTTATTGGATAATCTGTTACACTGCTAGCTCCACTTAAATTATTATTCTCATTCGATTGTAATTTACGTGACATTTGTGGTGAACACAGTAAAGATAATTGTGGTTTATTGTCAGCATTTGGATTTTTTAAGCATACTGGTGGACAATCGCTATTTGAACGATGATGTCCATTTAAACGTGGTTGTGGAATCGGTGACATACTACTTAGACTAGTTGTTGGTGAACTTGAAGTTGGTGATGTGCAATGATCTCGGTATGTGTTCAAATTACGATGTAAAAGTGGTGATCCTATACCAATAATTTTAATAGGTGAACTAATATTTGCTAAATTTGGTTTTGGTAATGGTTGAGGATTTCTAAGAATTGGTTTTACAGCAATCGGTGGAAGTGGTGGTTTTTTAGGTGGAATCATACCAAGTGGTGACATTGTCGGTGATGCTGATGATGATGATGGTGGTGATGAAAAACCACCATCTAATCTAGGTGGTACAATTGGTGGTGGAGTTTGTGATAAGATTGGTTCGAGACGTTTTAAGTCGGGACTAAAAGTTATTCGTTTTACTGGTGAATTTGCTAATTTATTATGTAAATCTGTACTTTTAGGCGGTCTAGCTGGTGGACTATAATTACTTTGATGGGAACATCTTCGTGGGGGTAAAGACATTTTTTTATCATCATTCGGTTTTGAATTTAAAAAATCAATACTTGAACTACAATTTGATGTTGAAGTTGAACTATCCGATGGGGTTTGTATTTGTTCTTCTTCTTTTTTTGATTTTGTGCAACATGAAAATGCTCCCTTACGTTCAACAGTCGAATATTCAATAATATGATTAACATGATGGGAATTCCCATTCTCTTTTAAAGCTGTAATATTATTTGTCTGACCATTTATTGTTTTATTTGAATTAATATTATTGGAATTACTATAAAGACTTTCTTTGGAATATTTATTTTGATTATAATTACTATAATAACTATTATTAATATTTTTATCGCTAACTACTTGAGAGTTTTTTGTATTAACCAAAAATTCTGAGCTACCGTTATTTAAATTTAACTCTAAACTTTTTCTCTTCTCAAGTTCTTCTAAGTTAGGCGGTGGTGGAATTATAAAAGACATTATCTCTTCTGGTGTAAGTTCTTTAGCTGGGGTTGCTCTGTTTGCTGGTGGGGCAACAATTACTTTTGCTAAAAATTGATCTAAATCACCCTCATCTTCGGATTTATTTCCTGAATCACCAAAACCTTTTGGTGCATTATTTAATATTGTAAATGCTGAATCTAATTCATCTGGGGTTTGTGGTGGTGGAATGGCTCTCAAATCAATTAAATCTGGATCAGTTTCAATAAAAGTTTCTTCACTAATATCAAATCCATAAAGTTCGGATAATTTCTTAGCTGCTAAATCTGTATGATCTAATTCTTTAACTTCAACTTTAGAGAATTCTTTCAATTGACGAAGATAATCTCTTAAGTTGCTATCCTTTGAATCTAACACTGAACTATCAGGACTATGTAAACCAAAACTCGTTCGAATTTGATTCATTTTCTTATGGCCACCATTTTGTTGTACAGTTGTTGGTCCGAATGTAACATTTCGTTTAACAATTGTTGGTGATTGACTTGGGGTATGAACTGATTCAGAATCTGATTCAGATTGTGAACAATCATTACCTAAAGATTGTAATTCACTCAAAAGTTGACTTAAGCCATTAATTTTACGTGTTGGTTTCGGTGTCACTTTCGGTGACTGTTGATTTGAATTACCATTATTTATTTGATTATTAAATTTATTTATACTATTATTACTATTTATATTATTTGTAAAACCATTATTAGCACCACCATTACTATTTGTTGTATTATTACCTAAACCACTTATTGAATTCAAACCTTTTGTTATACCAGTTAAATCTTGATTAATTGCTTCAGCTAATAATATTAATGAATCGCTATGCTTTAATGCTCCAGGTGCTGGAGCATCTTCATTTGATGAAACTTTACTACTATTTAAACTTTCACAATCACTATCCAATTCTAATGATGTACTATTCCATGGTTGTCTTAAATTACTATTTTTTATTTCATATTCATGTATCAATTCACCATGTTCATTTAAGTATTGTTCAGAACTTTCAACCATTTTTTGCATTTCTTGAACTCTTCTCAAAACTTCTTCATTTTTAGCTTCAACATAACCATTACCAGTTCTAGAGCTCATACTATAACTATTTGTACTACTACTGGCACTACTGCTACCTCCACCAGCACTTGTACAATCTTTTGCTGCCTCTTCTAATAATTCCATTGCCATAACACTATGTAAATCTAAACCGAAATCATCTGAAATTAACATACGACTTTCTACAGCAGAAAACTGACTTGGATTAGATGCCATCATATTACCACCAATACCACTATTATTAATCGTACTTGTTCCAATATCTATTTTAGGTAATTGATTATTTTGCTGCTGCTGTTGCTGATGTTGTTGTTGTTGTTGTTGTTGTTGTTGTTGTTGCTGTTGTTGTTGTTGATGATTATTATTTGGTATTGTTGCTGTATTCATATTACGATCACAATGATTAATCATACCATTAATGATACTTTCATCTTTAGATGAAGATATTTCTTGTAATGAATGATATGGTGGTGGAACCAAAAAGCTAACATTATGTGCACGATTATGAAATGGTAGAATATAACTCCATTTAGCTGGAAAAACTGTATGCTGTGATAAATATGCTGGAGCATTATCATCATCAAATTTTTCTCGTTCACGATCAACATGAAGATCTTTTCCACCTTAATAAAAAAGTATATTTTTCAGTTAATTGAGTTTTTTTTTTAATGTAATAAAAACATAACTTCCATAAAAAAATTATATTGAATTATGAAACGTACCTGTTAACAATTTATAGTAACCAGCTAGGACAAGTGAAAATTCACATGCATCACGATCTTCCATAGAGAATTTTATCATTCGATCTTCTGCCATTTGAACGTGTACAGTACAAGTTATATCATCTTCTCGATGAACTACAACTCGCAGTAATTCTTCAATCGTACAAATTGGCTGTGGCTGTAAATTATTAAAAATTTTGTTAATTTAATTTAAATAAATTTCGTTTTATATTATGTAACCACACACACACACAAGTCCACTCTCATTTATATAATGCCAAAGTTTTTGAATTCCTTTGATGTGAAAATGTATGGAAAGAATAGAGAACATGTTAAAGCCATGCTCATGTATTCAAAAGGTATGAAAATTGTAAGGACTACAACAAAAATATTCCACTATAATAATAAAATAATAATATTATTTTATATACATATATAAACAACTGCATATTGTGAAAATAATGTAAATGAATGTATTTGTGTGTAAAGTATAATTTTCATAATTCTTATGTTAAAATATGTTTAGGTATAAATTATCTTGGCTTTCAGTAATTAATCTTTTTGTTGGTGTTGTTGTTGTTGTTGTTGGTTGAGGTTGTATAAAAAAGGAACAAAAATTAGTTTCAATCGTTTCATTTAATTTTTTGTTTCATTTCATTTACATAAAATTATAATGACAATAACAGAACAAGAGTAATTATTATTAAAAGAAAGAGAGGGTGAACCAAAATTAAACGAAGAAGTTTTCATTACCTAAATGAAATAAATGAAAAAAAATTCTGTTCCTATTGCCTACTTCCACACGGGTCAACTTTCATCACTTTTTTCCTTTTGTTTCATTCCCCTTTTTCTATAAACCAATTTTGCTAATAGAAAGGAGGGAATGAAACGAAAGGAAAACAGTGATGAAAGTTGACCGTATGGAAGTAGGCATTCAGTCATGGCCCAGTTCAGACTTAAGGAAGTATCGAATATGTAAGGTTTGAGGTTTTGAAAATTAGTGTGTATATGGATATGAATTTTTATTATAGTTTGGATTATATATTAAATTGTAAGAGTAAGAGTTTTCATTTTACGAAGAAATGGCTTGACGTTATTTCTGAACATTCGTTATTAGTTGTTCGGTCCCAGTATGGAATAGCTTTTGATTGATTACAATTATTTTGATTAATTTTTTTTATGCAAGAGTTTTTTATGCACAGGAAAATATTTGAAGGAATATTAAAATTATTTTACTCAAGTGCAAATGTGTACATAGGACTTTTATTTTTGAAATAATGAACTAATTATTTACTCGTATTTGAGCAAAATAAAATCAAACACTTTTTTGGAATATCATATTGAAACAGTTTATTATCTTATAAAGCTTTTACAATCCAATAAATCAAATTGAAAAATGTTTAAATAAATACCAAGGTGTTAAAAAGTTTAAACACTTTTAATGTGTGAGTGATATACGAGTAATATTACCTAGTTCTAGTAATTATAAATTGCACATATATTTTACTAAACTAGGCTTTGGTGGTTATCAGGGTTTATATTTGATAATCTAGAATATATTTCAAAATTCAAAAATATAAATTGAACTATTATCTATTCCATTTAGTAGTGTGTGTGGCAACACGAAATAGATAAGGGTTCTATTTTTGTCAAATGAGATCTCTTGTCGCTTGGGGTTGTAACACATGTCGGCCTGATGTTGTGACAGCGACGGGTTACTGTAGGTGCCACATTCTTTAACATTAAATTAGTTTTAAAGTTGTGAGTTCCCTATATTAAGTTTTAAACCGCCCATAGTTATTTGTACTTTAAGGGGAGATTCTTTGATATGGATACATTTAATTTGGAAGAATTAAAATCCTATCAATTAAAATGTAGGAAACAAAAAGTAGTGAAAATCAAGAAGTATTTAATAAAATAAAATAAAATAAAAAAAATTAATAAATTTCTTTAATGTTACCCTGTACACAATATTAGGAACAAAATAAAGTTTTGTCATTATAAATATGTTTTTCATTTATTATTCAGTGAGTCAAATGCAAAGAAATATTCTGGAGAATTGTTAAATAGTAGGCAGAGGAGGATGTGGTAAACATTTTTTTACATTTTACAGTCAATGTCACAATTATTTACACAACCCAAATAATTTGCTGTTTGTATAATTTTGGAATTTTTGTTCAATGCTGTAATTTATTTTACTATTTTTATTTTGATTTTTTATTTTACAATAATGGAAATAAATTTTTTTGAAACAAAAAATTGACTTTGATTCGATATCGAATATTTGCAAAAGTTATTTGAAATCCATTTTATCAAAAACTGAATTATTTACGATGTATAAATAATTGTGATACTGACTGTACTTGTATAATATACACACACATACATAATGTACGTACATAATATTATATGGTATTATTGTAACTAACTGTTATTATTAATGAATTGTATTAGAGTTATTTTAGATTAGTTGTTTCGTGTCACAACATTAAATTGAGGTTAGTTTCTCTTGTTTATATTAAAAGGTATGCAAATGTCAATAATTAACAGTAAGTTTTTGATAGAATAGAAAAGTTTATATTTTGTAAATTCACTTTTAAATTAAAATATAAACCTAAATTCATACATACATATTTATATTTTTTTTTATTTTTATGTATTTTAATGTTAATTTGATAGGAAATCAAAAAAAAAAAAATTAAAATTTAATTTTCTTCTATTATTTTAAAGAGACTTAATTGGGATTACATTTTCTAGTCATTATGAAATTCATTTGTAATGTAAATTTTTATGTGGCCAATTTTCATGTTAATTAGACCATTTAAATAGATTTAAAATCAAACAGAGGTAATTCAATAATTAATTTATTTGTTTTTAGAAAAATATCTGAACAATTTTTCAATTTATAGGATCAATTTTATCACTGAATTTATTCTTAGTAAAAATGGACGATATAATGATAACTATTGTGTGGGTGTAAATGAGAGCGATGGTATTAATTCGCTATTGATTATACCGACGATTTGTGTTTATTTTTATATATGGAAAATTAAATCTGCCAAAAAACTGTATGAACATGGAAAAATATAGTATTTAATGGTAAATACAGTTAAGATGATAATCATGCTCATAACAAGAATTTTATCATATGAGATCCTACATGACAAGCACCCACAAATGGAAAAGGTGTTGCAATTTAATATTCTGAACAGTATTGTATTATCAGATGGAGATATGGAACCGGATATTTAAGTTAGTATTAGCAAAACTTGCACTGCTTTCAAAATTCTATAAAAAATATGACAATAGTAAAACTGTTCGAAAACTATTAACTATAAAATCAGTCTTCTTGCATGCTACTAACAATATCAGAAAACTTGAAGTGTATTTTAAATATTCGTTGGTAACAAAGTACAATCAAAAGTGAAATTTCTGCAAATAATGTTAGATGTGGCATATTTTGGGGAAATATGTAAGCAACAGTGCTAAGCAATATTTCAAATGAAATAACCAGTCGTCTCGAAAAACCAAAAATAAGTCGGATAACAGTTTTAACTCTAATTTTCCAATATGTAGAAAAAAGATGATTAAAGGCGTTTGTTTCCATCTTATGATCTAGTATGTTCTCATCTTATGCCTATTGACCTCCATGTATCTATTACTACTGATGATTATTTTTTAAGTCTAATTAGATTAGAGTATTTTTCAGTATAAAGTTGAAATATAGAAATTTGATATGATAAAAATAAAGATTAGATTTATGACCCAATCTGAAAATCGAAATATAAATCAAACATATGTCTGAGAATAATTTAAAACAATTTCAATGCTTTAATAGGAACAATCTGTAAAATATCATTGGTAAAAACGAAATTTGGTTAGAAAACTATTTAAACTAAGTTGAATTAATTTTAAAGTAAAATAAGAAGTTAACTAATAGCTGCTTATGGAAGGCTCATACCATTCAGACAAATTTATGTTTTACGATTTCATTATTTTAAAATGAATTGAAAGAACAACGCAAATTTCAAATACATATTCCAATAGATTGAGAAGTTCAATTATTCGAATCGGTGATTTTTATGTAAATTATTTAAAAATTGCAATTCAAAAATTAATTCCAGATTACAGTCATATTATTTTAGAAAATAAAAATTTGGTTCAAGTCGATAAATTATTAATTCATTGAAAATCGGTAATTGTGATGGTTTAAATTATTAAAAAGGTAGTATTATAGGTATATGAATAACAATCAATAGACTTGATTGTTATTGAAAATAATCAGCAGTAATCTACGAGTAAATAACTATCTATGTATACTATTCAACTATCGCTATTATATTCAACTATGTTTTATTTAACTATATTCGATTTTTATGATTATATCCTTTTACTTGTAATTTGTTTTTTTTTTTGGTTGTGTTATTTAAGTTTTTCCTTTTTGATTATTGAAGTGAAACTCATCGATTTTTAGATTAAATTGAAGTTGTTAAGTCATTCAACACGAAAATGTGTTATTCAAGTACTTTTTTTTTTTTTACTACATATGTGCAGATATATCTATATAACCATATACATATATCGAAATGTTGTGCATGAATAAAACGCAATTACAAAAAATAACCTAAAAATATTGTTTAGATAGAATTTGGAAGTATAGTAGTAATTTAATATAGATGTTAGATGGTCAGTTTGTTATAGAAGATTTCTAAGTAAAATATAGAAAGGAAAAAAAAAGAATAAAAATTAAAAGTCATTCGTTTAGAGTTAGTCAGCTGGAAAAAAATCGATACTTAATATGACTTTGAACTTTTCTAAAATACATAAAAACATTTTTCCGAGAATTAATTTAAGTCATTTAATGAATCTATTTTATTTATTTTTTCTTAAACTGATGGTTTAAGCTTAAGTGCCTTAAAACATATATATATTATGTTGGTTACGCTGGAACAAACTGGACTGAATTGGAAAGAATTCAAATAATTCTTAAGAAATTTTTTAAAATCAAAGTATTCATACCTCTATTTAAAAAATTGAAAATTTATTTTATAGAGTTTCATCGTATTTTAAATTTATTTTAGGTTAACTGCATTGCAAGGCAGTCCAAAATATCATAAATGTGTGATAGTATTTGAAGTGTATTAATAAGTTTTGTACTTCATGTAGCAAATTTTAAGAAATAACTTTCAAATATACTTAAAATATGAAGTCGTGCTAAAGACTGAATTTTTATTAGTTAAATATATAACTAAAAGCCCTATGTTTGGAGGACAATAAATATGCAATAAATATCCAATTATGTACTCATACGAATTCTACCAATTATGGGTTCAGCCATTCAATTTTTTTAATATTATTTTTTTAAGCTATTTTTAGTCTTTTTTCACTCTATTAATTAGATTTTGGTTTTATTAGACTGTTTTGTTTATTCATTGCTTATAAAGATGATTAAATTAGTAGATTAGCAAAATTGTCATATTAGTTTAAGTAAGTGTAGGGAGATTATTTAATTTTTTAAAGTCATGAGTCTAATTTTCTACTGATTAAGCCGACAATTTAAATTATAACATTAATTGTGGTGGTTAAAACCAGAAACGGACTTCAAGTTATTGTTGCATACAAATTTTGTATTAGTCAGTTTTATAAGTTTGTAAAGAAAAATTAAATAATTATTATTCAGAATTCTTGGAACCTGCCAAGTTCAGTTTTCATATTTTTAAATTCAATATACACATTTTTCAAACATACACACATCCAAACATAATTAAAACAATTTAAAAAAAAAATATATATATATATATATTAGTATCATATACTTACCACTGAATTTCGAACACCAGCAATTTGACTTAAACCAAATCTAGGGCTAATTAATAATACACGTTCCATTCCTTCTCTTTGACTTGTACTAAAACATTTTGCACCATAACTTGGTAATCCAGAAATGATGTCAAGATAATGAATTTTCGCCTGCAAATAATCAATTTCAATTAATCATTTCCGTTATTCTGTTATATTCATTTTAACTGTTCTGTTCTGTTAGTTTTATTTTTTTATTTTTTTTTTTTGTTTTTTTTTCGTTCCAAATAATATATAAGGCTGTCATTGTTAGATTTGAAATTCTTTTTTTTTTTTTTTCATTTCATGGTTAAATAACCGTGTTTGAACAGAAAAAATAAAAAAAAAACAAAAAACAGAATAAAAAAAAACTTTTTTGAATTAAATAAGAACTGAATGATTGTAAATGAGATAGAAAGAGTGAGAGGTTGAGAGAAAGAGATAGAATAAAGCAAAAATTAAAAGAATTTCCAAAAATACATATAAAAATGTTAATTAATTGGATTGTTGGTTAAATATGGAAACATGGAAAAAGAAAATATTGCAGAAAAATTAAGTTTGTTACTGGTATTTATGAGGTGTCTAAAAGATTTTACTGTTTTAATAGGTTCAATTGACATAAACTAAGGACTTTATTTTTTTATTCTGAAATAAAATATTGGCCTTAAATATTATAAATTGCATCTGATTTTATAGCAAAACTGCAGACCATTTTCCAGTAAGAATAATTTTTGATTTTGTTTTTGTTTGATAATTCTAAGTCGATGTGATGAACACCCTAATTGGTTTTGCACATAGTTTAGGCATACACAATTATATACAATAGTTTTTTCTTTAGAGTAACGCCAGCATTCATGTAGCGCATTACTCAACGTGTTTTAGAGGATTACAACATCGTGATCTATATATACCTATTTGCCGTTCTATCTTACATTGCTTAATCATATATCTATTACTGTTCCAGCTTGAGGTAATTATCAAAGTTAATCCCTTCTCTTGGTTTTATATTGTCTCGAAAAGGAATAGTGAAATAATTCTTGATCACATACTCACATATCCCTCGTAGGAGGGATAAGACAATAATACTTTAAAGCACCCTCTTGGCTATTTTAATCTCTGATTGACAGTTTCTGCAACTGTTCCGTTTCCATCATATTTGGGTAACAGTAACCCAAACAAGAATCGTAAAAGTCAGAAATATTATTTTAAAAAAACAAAAAATATTTGCACCCGTCTCTACAACAAACTATTCATAAAATTATTTAATTTAAATATGCAAAGGCATTAAAAACGAAAAATAATATCTCAAACATGCAAAATTGTGCGTTAATTTTTATGCTTATATAATTAGCAGACAATTAGAAACAGAAACTGAAAATATTGATATATATATATATATATAGAAAAATAAATACAAAAAAATCTATAGATATTTGCAGGTGTGTAAATAACGACAACCAAATAAAGGATTTATTTAATACGTATCACAGTTAGTTTTATTTAAGAAGGGTTAGGTTCAATTAAACAGCAATGGTCCAGTTAATGTGAACTATTTTTCGTTTTATAATATGTTTTTTTTTTTGTATAAAAACGGTTTAGTGATCCGATAAATTAATTCTCCACCTTCCATTTTTGAAATTAACAAAATTTTCGCCATTTTGTTTTGTTCTAGTACACATTTTGAAAGTTTACATTTTATATCTATTACAAGAATAAAATGTTACTAAAATGATTATTGGTGAGTGAATTCAAGAGAAATGAATGAAGTGTTAATTAAGTTGATGGATTTACAAAAAAAAATTTACTGCGTAAAATAAAATTTTCAAAGTTTCAAGGATATTTTTTGATTATTTTAAATTGTGTAGTATAATTAAAAAATCTGTTGCTTAGTATCTTTATTTTTAGATTATAATTATAGGAATGAAGAAAATAGATTGAAAATATTTATTTGTGATTATAAAATTCATAACTTTTAATAGTCTAGGTTTAGTTTAAGTGAAAATTAAATGCTATCTATCTGTAAGTTAAAATAAATTATCTGCCTTATGTTCCAATATCCCAGTACATGATTCTGAAACACAGCATAAATAAAATTCAGTAATGGCTAATAAAATGAAGAATCGCAGAGTGAATGGAGCAAAATCAACATATACCACATTTACCATGAAGAGAAAAACTTGTACGACGGTGGTGCTAAATAACAAAGTAGTCCCACAAAAAGAAACAGTAAAGTACCTGTGCATGCATTTGGATAGAAGACTTACATGGCAAATCCATATTCAAAACAAGAGAAAACAACTGGGGTTGAAAGTAAATAAAATGTAATAGTCGCAATTCACCAATGGTAAAAGTGGTTTTTATTTATAAAGCTATTTAAAAGCCAATATGCACTTACAGAATCCAATTGTTGGGAGTAGCCAGCAATTTTAATATTGCAATATTACAGCAATTCCAATCAAAAGTATTGAAACTAATAGCTCGCGCACCATGATTCGTAAGTAACGACATTATTTACATCAAGACCTACAGATGAAAACCATAAAGGAGGAAATCAGAATGGCAAGCAGCAAATACCAAACAAGATTAAATTTTCATCGAAATACCCTAGCAAACAACTTTGTTGATCTGAAATGGTGCGGTCACAACATTCTGCAACTACCCAACAGATATTAACAGAGTATAACTAAGATTATCATGGATAACTCACCATTGGGTTTTTCATCCGCCGCAAATCATTATATGTTGCTTACATATATTAGAGTAAAATTGTACAATTTACAAAGGAAATACTAATAAAAAAACGTCCTAATTGAATGCAAAAAAAACTTATTTAGGCCAAAGCATATGAAATAATCGCTTCCACCTACATCTACCACCTACACTAGTTGGAACCGGAACTCCTTGCTAAACTCTAATTTTTATTTTAAATTTTTGATTGTTTAAATTCAATTTTCCCAAAACATAAAGTTAAAATTTCCAGTTACTTGAATTCAGAACATCCGGAAAATGAATGAATTAAGTAACAATGTTATTAGGAATGCATTTTATGTATATGTATGTATATTGTGTATATGCAAATGTGAATTTAATTTAAAATTGTATTTAAAAAACTGGTTAAAATTTTAAGTAACAAGTTTATAAATAATTATTTGATAAAATTTTTGAATATTAAAATTTACTAAGAAATTAACATTTTCTCTCTCTCTCTCTCTGTGAATTCATAAATTTTGTCAAAAGAAATATTTTCCGAAAATTAAAATTCTTTTGTTAATAATATTCAAATTGCGTTTTTATTATTGGTTAAGTTGAAGAGTGTTGACTTTTTATCAAATCTTACATATAGCTAGATGAATTTAATTTTTTTTTTTTGGATACTTCAGTACTTGAAAGTCTTTCAATATGACATAAATTTTATAATAAAAAGTAGTTTTTTTTTTTTTTTGCTTTTTTTTAGAGTTTTGAACTCTTAAGGAAATTCATTTTCATAGAGTTTATATGGAAATTATAATCCTTTGTATTTTTGCATGAGAATACCATATTCAGGAAAGAAGTTTAAAATATTTCAATTTATAAAATATTCTGATCTTTTATTGTTGAAAAATTCTAAAATATGAAGATTTTTCTTCTTATTGTATATAAATGAAAATATTAATTGGTAAAAATGTCGTTTTTGAAATTATAATGCAGAAAATTTAAATTAATTATGAAAATTCTTTTAATCTTAATGGTTACAAAATTTGATCAAAGAAAATCTTGTGTATTTATGAGTTATATTTTTCTATTATCTGAATAAAATAAATTAACTTAAATTGACTTGTGGTTTACATTTTTACTTCTTTAATAAATTTGTATTTATATTATAATGTATTTCATATATTATAATGTATTTCAATTCGAGCTACAATTTGTTTTATATGTGTTCTTTTTTTGACACCATGTTACATCTACAATGTACATTTTTTTGTCTCAGTGTATCAATCTGTATCAGCAGCTATCTACGTACCTGTATATTTTGATAATTATTACGAATCAATCGTTTTAATAACTTTTAGACAGAATTCGCGTAATTTACGTTCCGTTGACCTGTTAAGTATTACTAACCATATAGTATTGACTACGGTAAGCCTGTGTCTATTACGTAAATATATCGACTACGGTAAGCCTGTCTATATTTACGTAATATTCACGTAAATCTAACTCGAGAATAGCTTGTTTTGACACTAACCTTAGTAAAAGAAGCTGTATAACCGATAAATAGTTATTGTAATTCTGTGGTCTTACAACGAAAGATGATAACTGCAATTTTGTCGAATTTTAGTTATGAATGCCATTTTATATAAAATTTTAAGCTCTTTCAAATAAAAAAAAAAAATATAATAATATTAAGTAATTTATGAATTCAAAACTGAATAACTAACAACTGCCGTTGAAAATATTTCTAACATAAGCATATAACTTCACTTATGCAGTTGTGGAGGCAACACTTACCGAAAAGTACAAAACAAAAAAAAAATGATAAATTAAGATATTTCCATGTATCTTGAAAAATTTTACTGCAAATTATACACGTTTTTTTTTTGTATAAACTGAATAACTGAACTTATCATGTTCTTCAGCAATAACTTTTATGTAACAAAAATTAATAAGTTATTTAAAAATTAAAAAATAAGGTAAAAATTTTACGAAAATTAAAAAATTATTGAAATGATTTCAAAGATCATATCTTTTTAAAGATTTTCAAAAGATTTTCATTAAAAATATTGCAAATCTTGCAAAAATAACTAGAAAAGTATAGCAAATTCTATACTAAATTTTATTCAATTGCGATTTACAAGAAATGCCAAAAATGTAGTTATCATCTTACGTTGTAAAACCACAGAATTGATATTTGATCCTTTTCTATACTTTCTTTTTGAAATTGAATTTATCTTGTTAACAATCTACTAACTACAGTATGTTAGCTATTTATTTTTTTCTCTTAACTAACATTAGTTATTAACGGTGATGGATACCGTATGATGATCTTTTGACCTTTTTGACTGAAAAATGGCACCAATGCATAGGAAAATACGGTGAAGTTAAAGTTGTCGCTCTAGATATCTCCAAAGCTTTTGATCGCGTTTGGCACACAGCATTACTAAAAAAACTAGAAGCAATTGGTCTAGGAAACTTACTCAATACGTGGATTGAAAGTTTCCTTTCAAACCGTTCAATACAAATTGTTTTGGATGGGTTTATGTCCCAAAAATTCAATATCAATGCTGGTGTCCCTCAAGGCTCAGTTCTTTCTCCAACATTATTTATAATCTTTATAAATGATCTCCTATCTCCGTCTTCAAATCATATACATAGCTTTGCTGATGACAGCACCCTTGATTCCTTGTATTTTTTTGAGAAAGCTGTTGAAGTGACCCACACTTCGGTAAATAGAGAACGAAATAACATCTCTTGAGCTCTAAACAGCAATCTCCAAAAAATTCAAGCCTGAGGAAGTGTAAATAGGGTAAAATTTAACGCTTCGAAAACCCAGAGCTGCCTAATATCAACAAAGCAAAGGCCTTCATTACCAAACATCCTTTTCGATAATGTAAATATTGAAAACTCCGAAACCTTAAGAATTCTTGGAATGGAGATAAACAACAAACTTTCGTGGCAGGACCATATTTTTGCAATTGCAAAAGATGCCGCGAAATGTTTGGGATTCTTAAGCAGAAGTAAAAAATATTTTACACCATCCAACCTTCTTCTAATATATAAGGCATACATTCGATCACGACTTGAGTATAACTCACATATTTGGGGCGGTGCACCCAACAGTACCCTCCAGTACTTAGATAAAGTACAAAAGCGAGCCATCAAAATTATTAATGATGGAGATGTTATACAACACCTAACATCGCTGAGCCACCGTCGAAATGTAGGAGCAGCCACTCTGTTTTATAAATATCTATTGGGTAATTGTTCTGACGAAATTAAAAGTATTATGCCAAAAATAAAACAATTCCAACGAAATACTCGCAGAGCAGCCCTTTCCCACAAATTTGTAGTCGAGCCTCTTCGAAGCAGAACTGTGAAATACAAAAATTCTTTCGTTAGCCGAACCTCTAAACTATGGAACACTCTACCACCTCATGTGTTCCCCCAAAAATACAACTTAGAAGTTTTCAAAAAACGAGTGAATCAATTTCTTTTAAGTTGTCTGTAAACCTGTTTTACTATTTCTTTTCTATTTCTAATTCTCATCTATTCTCTTCTTATTTTCCGTTTATGTTATTTATTTATTTCCTCTATACTTTCTTTTATTATATTACTATACTAATTGGTTAAAATTCTGCGAAAGCAGCTAGGGTGTTTATCCCATTATTTTGGCCATTAAAAAAAAAAAAAAAAAAAAAGATTTAATTAGTTAAGTATATTAATTTTGCTTCACAGAAATTTTTGTATTGATTTAAATTTTTAATTTATAGTCTAAATAAAAGTTTTAAGATACGAGATATATTGAAATTTTTTCAGTTCGAAACCGTATACGTTGGGGAACATAGCAATTTAGAAAAATTCGAATAAATATTGAAGTATTAGGGTAGGTTAATTTCGGTTACGAAATATCAGTCTCATGATTGCTTTTTTTTTCGTTTAATTTCTGTTAAAATATTCAGTTTGGAGATTTTGGAGATCTTATATAATTGTAGATATTAATAATTTAATACAAATATTTTTTATAATCTATTAACGTAAATGTACCTATCACCGACCGCCCTAGTACATTATGCCGTCCGAACCCTTTTTTTGTAAATACATTATTCCCTCGCTTTATATTTCAAATTTATTTTTGAAATAAAAAAAAGAATATTATTTCCTCGTTGTAATGCAAAACGATGCACATTTGTATTCATATTAATAAATAAGTTATTGATAGAAACCTAAACTAGGTAGACATTTTAGTGAAAATATTGGTTCAAACGTTTAAAATTTGTTTTATTTTGTTAAGACCATAATAATTAAACTATGATGTTCACTTATTTATTTTATTCAAATAATTGTAAAAGATAATATATCTTAAAATAGATTATAATACATACTTTCTTCAATTTGTAAAATTGCTAATTAGTTTTGGGCGCGAATTAGGGACACGTAAATTTATGTTGTACGTATTTATGATCGACCTGGCGGAATTAGGAAAATGATATATCGAAATAATTAATTAAGTTATTCACCTATTATTGATTATATAAGAATGCAACTGGACAATTTTAAATTTAAATTGAACAAACTAAGCTGGACCTCATTACGACCTATTAATTTAATTTCGCATATGTGTTTTTTGTTACAACTAAATTTTGAGTTTTTATTAAAAATTTGTATGAAAAAGCAGGTCGGTAATACGTGCAATATGTCCTAATTCCGAACTAAATATGCAGGTGTAAGCTATTTTCACTAAATTCATACCAAGTCTTATATTTAAAGAAAAAACTATATTTTAATTGTTGAAGATAAGCGAATATTTTGCTTTTATTAGTAGACGAAGTACGCGTAGCGTATCTGTATGATAAGCATATTTAGTAAAATTAAAAGGAAAATATTCGACAATTTTTAACAATAAGATAAATTTTACTCTAACGCTAACCCTAAAGAATAAGTTTTTCCAAAACTATGTTTTACTTAAGTATATTATATTTTGTATAATTTAAAAAATCTCTGGAATTATCTTGCATTCCACCAAAGTTTTATAAAGGCGTCCATTATAAATTACCAAAATAATTTCTTTGTATACATTTCACAATAAGTTTAATAGAGGAGTGAAAACCATAACCATGTCTGGCACATTTTGGAGATGGCCTGTAAAAGAAGATATTCTAATATATTCAGACAGTGACATAGTCTGCAAAATTGATCCTCCAGTTTTAATGAACATCAGAGGACAATATAATGTACTCGAAATCATACAAATAAAAAATGCCAAAACTAAGAATTAGTAAATGTGATTTTTACTTTGTATGCATATGAAATATTTTGTATTTTTATTTATTTATTTTAAATGTGCATTGTTATTATATTTAAGTTAATTATGTTATATCATTGATTAATAATACTATAATAGTATTATTAATTAATGGTTATATTAAATTATTTTTTTTGTTTGAAATACTGAATCGTTGCATTGTTTAATTTTTTTAATTTTCATATTGAAATAAATGTATATTTTTATGTACAACAAATAATTTTACTTACATTTCAACTTTTTTTTTTTTCTTTTCAAATTACTTATAGTAATATTGATTTTTTATTATAATAAATATTTTGTATAATTTTACTACTAGTTAATTATTTTAAAAATTAATTATTAACTTTACTCTTAATAATTATTTTAAATAGATTGTTTGAATAAAATCTTAAATAGGTACTGCGAATCGCAAATAGGTTCAAAAAGTGGAATTGAGTTCATATAAGGGCGGAATTAGTTCAGATTGAAATTTGCGATCGGAAATACGTACAATAAAATTTTTTTTGGCAGTTATAATATTTCATTTGTTTATTTAGAAAAAATTAAATTATAATTAGATGAAAATATTTTTTTTTTTAATTAAAAAATACTAATTGTTATAATTTGAAAAAAAAAATTAAAAAAAGCTTATATTTCGCTTATTTTGTCAACTTAAACTAATTTTTCCTTAAGGGGGCGGAAATTGGTACATTTACGTTAAATACATATTTTACATACATTTGTCATATTGCTAGTATAATTATGCTTATCATTTGCTAAATAAATTTAATACAATCAACAGAGTTATGGATCTCTCTGGAAAAATTCTAGGTATGTTTTACTAATTTTATTGAATATCTTCGTCGATTTTGGTTATTGCACCATCATCAGAAGACTGTCTTTACACTGTCCTAGAGCGTACAGCATATTCTATAAAATATATTTCAAATATATCTATACTTTGTATCGCTTAAGACTTTTACCATTAATTGATCATGCAAGTAAAATTTGGATTGTTTTAGGTAATATAGTTAGCACTGTTTATCTATACTTATAAAAGGGAAAGTTTGTTTGTTTGTTTGTTCGCTATACACGCCCACAGTTTTAAAGATAGAGTTCTGCATTAATTTTGCAGAGTTATTCATGGTCAAATAAGGTACCGGACGCGGTACTTTACAATGCCATCAGATGACAGGTTCGGGTTGCTGCCGTACAACTCCTAGCAGGACTCGGGAATATTTTAAAAACCATGTGTGTAACTGGTATGAAAACTTACACTTAGATACTCTTTCACAAATAAAGAAATTCGACTGTTACCGATTTCGAAAATTTGGTTTGGTTCGGGTTGCTGATGTACAACTGCTAGCACGTCTCAGGAGTATATAAAAAACCAATAGTGTTACAGGCATAAAAATTTACACTTACATACTCTATCAGAAATGATTAAAAAAAAAAATTGTGTTACAGACTTGAAAATTTATTCATAGGTACTCTATGAAAAATAAAAAAAAATGTATTGTCCTGAAAATGTATTTTCAAATTTAGGAATCAGTATAAATTTTTTACATGACTATGTGAAGTGACTATGTGAATTAGCCACGAAAATGTGACGATTCATTTTATTAATCGGAAAATACTGCAGAGTGTTCCAGGGGGTCCATGTGTACAAATCAATAGATACAGTTATGGATGAAAATGAAGTTGCTCCTCCTCATCAATCGGAATTAAAAGTAGTAGCTTCAATATTGCTCCTACGAAATTTGAAGAAGCCAAAGCGACGGTAGCAGATTAAGAATAAGAATTTGGCATCCTCATTTCATTTAAGTACAAATTTCAATTGATTGTGGAAAAGGCGAACATATCTTTATTTCAAGAATACCTCAACAGCAAGGAACGTATAATCAGAAAAGACCACCGAAATATTGTTTACAAAGAAATAATTTTAATATAAGTATAGCTTAAGTTGGAGTATTGTTGATATTTTTTTATCGTAGTGACAAAAAATATTAGAATATTTTTGATAAACCAATTTTTTTCAATTCGATTCATAATTCAAACTTCATTGAAATAAATTCGATTTATTTTGTGGTCGACCCGGACAACGTCGGGTAACTTTGCTAGTTAATTTAAAAAAAAAAGAAAGTGTTATGGACTAAAGCCAAATTGAATTAAAGGTCAAAATAAATTGTAATACAACAGTTAATACTGGTAATTATTATATTTGAAAAGTCCTTCAAGAAAATTGTAATAGCTAGTTAATTATTATGTTATTACAATAGTATCAGCAAATCATGACAATGACTTCTTTATAACTTAATTTATACGAAATTTAACAAAATTTTACACTACAAAAAAAGATTTCTAACTTACAAAAAAAAAAAAGACATTTTAATTAAAACATTACCTGTAATTGAGTTAACATTTTAGATGATGATCCTGTCATCTGTGAATTTAATTTTAAAAAATGTGATATTAATCGTCTCAATTCTTTACGTTTCATTCCTTCTACTAATGATGAAGGCACAAAACGTTCCAAGCCAAATTCTCGTCTGTAAAAAATAAAACAATGAAAAATTAATTTTTATCAAGATAAATTAAATATCACATAAATAATTTTCTTTTATGTTAATTAAACAAAAGAATTAAAAAAATGAATATTTTTTTTTTTTTTTTTAAAGAATTTCATGGAATTTTTCAATTGAATTCTTAGCATTATATTTATCAAACGTAAAATAAATTATTACGAGAACATTATTTAGAACAACTTAAAAATCTTTAAATTAGTATAACCAAAAAATGAACAATTAAATAAAAAAAAAAAATAATGTCAAAAGTAATTATCTTTTCTTAAAAGGATCTAAATAAAAAATTAAACGAAAAAAATAATCCTTTTTATCATTAATACAAAAAAAAAAGAAGAAATCTCTTCTGAACAAAATCACAAACAATTTTTAAGATTCATCTCGTTTAATAAACTTGAACAAAAAAAATTGAAAAAAAATATATTCATTCTAAAAATTTCTGCATACACATTTTTCCAAGATTTGAAAATTCTGAACGAACAAAAAAAAAAAAAAAAACGTTAATGGATATAGAAATTTACAATTTTTGTTTTTGCTTTTGTTTTTAAATTTTAAAATGTTTTTTGTTATTTTTGTTTTTTTTTTTCGGTTGGTTACAATTATTTTATTTGAAATAACTTACTCGACAATTTTTACAGTTAATTTTGCTGGTGAAACATTATTTGCTAATGCATGCTGATGTATATGTAATGCAGCTAATCTTAATGCAACTTCTGGTTGTAATTCAGGTGCAAAACGTTCTTGTGTAACATCATTACAACATTGCATATATAAATAATCTAAAGCATTTAAATCTTTTTGAGCTAATTCAGCAGCTGATACTGGAACAAATGTTACACGAAAAAGGCAACGTAATTTATGAGCACCAGGACGTGCTGCTATCTGAAAAAATTATAAAAGCAAAAAAAAAAAAATGTTATTATTTTAATTAATAGTTCAAAATTTTATATTGTTATAAAAGTTAAATTAAATTGTAGATTTACTAATTGTATTTTATTAATTAAATAAATGTTATAAAAAATTAATTTTATTTTTGTTAAATTATGTATCCAATATATTTGTCATTTAACTTCGTTGTCAAGGTAATTGTAATGTAAGATTCAATGGTATTGATTGATTGCTTTAAATCTCTTAATTACTTCCATTGATCTGATTGAACCTGATAATCTAATCTGATCAGAAAACCTGATTGGTTATTATTGTTGGTCTCAACCATAGATATATAAAATATAGATTGGCAGTTAGAATAAAAATTTTCAGCCACTTTTGGTCAGCTGTTTTTGAAAAATCTGAGCTCAAATAATTTAGTTTCTACTGCAAACAATTCCTTTGAAAATGGAAACTTCGCACCAATGTAATATGAAAAGTTTTAGAGTAAAAAAAATATAATATTACAATAATTTTAATAATTGGATTATTTTTAACCTAAAATCTCAATTAATTTAAAATAATTATTTTTAAATTTTCCTTTAAAAACATGTATATGTGTATATTCATACAAAATTCACAATAATATATAATTAACAAATCAAAAAGTAAAGTTAAAACCAAATGTTTTGATATGTATGTTCTTGATAAGAATTATATAAACAAAATTAATTAAATTGATACATGGGCTAATACAGCTTGATGTTAAACTAAATAAAATGACCAAGAGTGGGAAAAACATCTTTTACTTTATCGTATACATTATATATTATTTTATAAAACTAAATTCACATAGATTCTATTAGATGATATGTAAACAAATTTATATTATTTTTATTTTTGTATTATTATTATTATTTAATAATCAATGTATGTCTAATAACTTGTATTATATATATATATATGTATATAATATTTATCATTCACATCAAATTTAAAGTTTTCCCCTCTATTTTTCTTTAAAAACGTTTTCCAATGCTCTAAAATTGCAATTAATAAAATGAAATAAAATTATTTTCAAATTATCGTATTAGCGTCAATAATATATTTAAAACAGAAAAACTATAAAAAATAAATAGTTAGTAAATATTTGTAGATAAAAATGTTAAAAAACAAAACTAATTTTAAATTCAATAAGAAAAAATTGAAAAAAATCTATTCTACAAAACCATCAAAATATTAAAAAATGGCTGTTAAATTTATAAAATCATATCAGCTGAGTTGAAATATTGAAAAACATATGCTCATTTGTGGCTGAATCTGACATTTAATAGTTAATATGATAATGTATTAGAGAAAAAGAGAAAGCAATACCAAACTGCCAATCTGCCAATTTTATATATCTATGGTCTCAACGGAGAGGATATAATCAATTTTAAAAAATTTAAAGCAAATATTAACAAACGGCCTACATCTGGAAGGCGGAATGACCTGAAGTTGACCGGTTAAAGATTTATATATAAGGCTGCTGATCAATAAATAAATAAATATTAAGAGCATTGTTCATTGTTCACTTTAATATTTAATCTTTGCTGTATGCGATCTGCTACATAGAAAAGCTGTTATAGGAGTAGAATTTTACGTATAGAAGAAGTACAATAAGCCAATAATAAATATTCTTTGGAACTTGGAAGTGTTTACAAACTTTCTAATTTTCTGATTTTATGGATTACTTTAATTAAAAAATATTCAATAAAAAATGTACATATTTACGGTAAAGCTTTAACAACCGAAATGTCATAATACCAACTTAACAATTACAAAAAATATTTTTTTTCTAAGATTTATTTTACTGTTTTGAATTTTACTGACATTTTTCTACAATAATAATGAAAAAAGAAAAAAACCACAAAAAATTAACTTCAAAGGATACGAGTACATATTTGTTGTTGTTTTTGTTTTCTGCACTTTAGAATTTCCATAATTTTAATTAATTTTAATTCATTCAGTGATATTTATTTTTTCTTCTCTTTATTTTCATTTCCATTTGGTTGAATTCATTAAATCTAAAATTTTCTTTTTGTATGCAGCTGCATAGTTGTTGTTGTTTTTGTTGTTATATTGTAAACACATTTCTTCATAGTTTTCACCTAACACCTTTACAATCTATTTTAAAAACAATTTTCATATTTTCTGTTGCTGTTTTTTTTTTTTTTTTTATATGGTATTTGTGGTTTCGTTTTTTTCTAAAGTGTTTCTAAGTAAAAACAAAAAAAAAATGTGGCAGATACTGTAGGTACTGTGTGCAGCTTTGGATTATTGTAAGTATATGTGTTGATAGAAGCTAGAAATGTTTTAAGTTATTTGGTTTTTTGTTTTGTTCTTTCCTTGAACACCTCAGTAGGTTACTTCACAGAAAATAATCTGTATTATTGTTTTGCTGCCGGTTAGGGATTTAAAAAAGTAAAATGGACTTTAAAATTTTATAAAATTTTTATTTATGATTTTTTTCTGTCTATTTTTTTCAACAGATTTTAAATAGGAAATGATAAATAAAACAATTTTTCTGGTTAATTAAATTTTTTAAATTTCTAAATGGATATTGCAATTCAGGATATTTAAATTTTTAAATGATTTTTTTGTAATTTTGATTTGAATGCAAATTTGCAAAAGATATGACTATGAAAATAATTGCAATAAATCTGGAAAAATTCAAAATGGTTTGAAAAACTAAAAAGATTTTAACTCTTCTACTCGAAAGAAGAAAGCTTAAGAAGTCTATCAATAGATCAAATGTAGCGAACAATGATGTTTAAATGTAAATCATCAGAAAACGAATTATATTTGTCAATATTGTTTCTAGAGGGACAGTTTAAGTTTTTGATAAAGTTGAGTATTAGAACGTTATACAAAAGGTAAAAAAAATTCAAAACCGATGTGGATCAGAGGAGTAGGTTAAGAAATATATCCGAAATTTACATGCGATAATCCATTCATCGGCACATCATTTAATGAGCTTATCAATATTTATTTTCTTACGGTAAAATTTTATCATATCTTTTACTACAGAATTTATGTATTATTTTACTTTATCGCTAGAATATTTTTGGCTTGAATTTTGCATCTGACATGATAATTTTTCTACCTACTTAATATTACAAATAGAGCCCAATCGATTGATTAGGGTTTCAATTATCGTTGTAGATTGTAGCGGCGGAGCAGCGGAGCAGTGGAGCCTGAAGTGTTTCCTTAAACTAAGGTGTAACATCAGTACTATGGCAGAGGTCATTAGGGATAATTGTTTTGGTTATTACGGGTTATTGGCAAACAAATATGAGAAAGTAGATGAAACTGTCCAACACATTATCTGTATTTTCATTCTGAACTATCTAGATGAGCTTGAAGGCACTGAAATACAAGACCTTCACCGTTTTGTAAAAAGCTCAAAACTGTTCAATGACCAGGTTCTTATGCGAGGAAAGTCTTTGTAGTATCACAATGGATTTTACTATGGTCTAAGTTTGTCGGTGTATTGCCAGCAGCCACTACAATTTTTCTGTCCCTACCTTACCTTACTAATTTGTATTAAAAAAAAATATTTATATTCAATATATACAAAATATTATTTTTAATAAAACAAAGTAAATATTCTCAGTTTTTGTGTTTCTATAATTCGAACCAATTCGGCTTGTGAATGTGAGTTAGACAAGTTCCATTATAAATGTACCTAAACTATAAACCTGAAAATTTCAATCATATATAAACTCACCCTTGCTAAAGTCTCTTCTGGATCTAATAATGTTAATTTATTTCTTTTAAGACTTTTAACATGCTCTAAAACAAGGCTAAAATGTTCACTTGCAGTTAGGCACAGTTTGTCACGTAACGATGAAACAACATCCTAAAAATGAGAAAAAAAAAATGATTTTTATATTAGTTAATTAATTTTTTTTTTTTTTGTTTTCATTATTTAACTTACTTGTACTGTTGTTGTTGCATCATATTTAAATGACTTAGTTTGACCATTTTCTAGGAACACTTTTAATACATTTGCCATTGGCGGAACACATAAATCACCTAATGAAAATGCTGATGGCTATAAATTAGAAAATAAAAAATTTGAATATCCTTATTTATTATATAAAAAAAAAATTATATATATATATAAATTATTTAAATTAATTTTAATTCATCAGATTTAAAAGTTTTTAAGTAATTAAGTTCTTAATTTAAGGTTAATATAATCTATTAAATGAATGACCTAATTTAAAGGATAATTCCTTTTTTTTGAACAAAAGAAAAACTATTCGCACCATTTCAAATTAAATGAAATTTTCTTTTATAAATAATTTATAGCACGTGTCACTGTTATCCTTTTGCCCTTAAAGAGGACACCCAAAAATAAAAAAATAATAATGTCCTTTCTATTTTTTTTTTGTACCAAAATTTTCTCATAATATAATTCTTTAGTGATAGTTAGATTAGAATTGTTTTTGTTTTTCTTTAGTTTTTTTTTTCTATTATTATTATTTTTTATTTGTTTTGTTTAGGACAACCAATTCCTAAAGCTTTATAATTTAATAACTCCTTTATCAAATTTTCACTTCACCAATAAAATAATAAAAACAACAGAATGAAAATAAAGATAAAAATCTTTTGAAACAAAACGCTAAAATAAATATTATATATATATATATATATATATATATATATATATTACATATATATATATTATATGTATGAATGAGAGTGTACCACATATACACTTAAATGAATAATTTACAAGTCACTATAAATAATACCATTATTCCCACTAATCGTTCGTAAGCTTTTTTCATTTACAAAAACAAAACAAGAAGGAAAAAATGAAATTATAAAGAAAAAAAAAACAAACAATAATAAAAAAAAACAAAAATAATAATAAAAAATATAAATACATATTATATTTTGTCCTTTTAATTCTTTCAGAAAAATAATAACACACAAAAACAAAAAAGCAGTAAACAAAAAAATTATTAAAATATTTTGAATCATATTTTCTTTTTATTCATTTGGAACAGTGGAGGAAATTAAATTAGCCTTATTAATTTTTCTTCCATTTTTTTTTTTTTGATTTAATTTAATATTATAAAATATTTTATTTTAAAAAAATAATTTATTTTTAATAACATTGATTGAGAAAAGAGCTTATTTTATAATTTTATGAAAATAGTAAAATTCATTTAACCGAAACGAGAATTCAGCAAAAAAAATTTAATAGGATCAATAAGACTATCGAACAAAAGTTTGTCATAGTAAAGGAGAGTATACGATTTCTTTTTTGATGAGAAATCAATAGACTATTCTCTATTGGGTGTATTGGGATATATTGGAATCTATATAGGCGCCAAAATGAAATCATATAGAAAACGTGATAATGGAAAAATTTGTATAAAGTCCTTTATTTCTTTCTAAAATTCAGTAGAAAACCCATTATTATTAAGAACTGTCCGTTAAATAGAAGATATTTAGATAAATTACTTTTGATTTGGATTGAAAAGTACAATGGGTTTCGTAAATAAATATTTTTATAGCTCAATTTCTAAAATAGAATTATAAATAAAATCGAAATAACTTTAAAGTTTGTCCCATTTTATTGAAATGAAATTTATAACACTAGTTCTTGTCTAGTATTTGAATAATTTAGTATTTGACTTTTTTACATTATAAAAAAATTACCAACAAAATAATTGGGCAGAAATAAAAATTCTAGGCAAACCAATAATTTCATAATTACGACATTTTTTTAATTTTATATTTGCCTTAATTAACTTGCCTTGGACTTTATATGTTTGTTTCAATTTGCTTCAATTCAACAAAATACCCATTTCAACCATTTAACCAAAGTATATCCATAAAAAGAGTATATGAACTCATGTATGTATTCATTTGTTTGCACACAAATTCATATGCAAATTTGATAAACATTGTCAGAAATAGACGATAATAAGAATTTTACGTGTAAGAAAAAGAAAAAATATAGTAAACAAAAGAGAGTAACAAAAAAATTGGCTGAAATTAAATATATAAAGTTTATAATTTTGAAAAAAATTTTCGACAAAAAATTTCGTTGAAATATTTAACAATATTATTTTCTAAATTGTATCAACTATGCATACGATTTTTAGGAGACCTAAATAAAACAGCGTTATCATATTCCTTAAAATCTGTGATTTATAAATAGATGTTGTCCTCAGTATTATTTTATAATCGTATACCAATATAATAAATACTAGGGGCCCCTGTTGAGTAATTATAATTCAAGTTAAAGCCAAATTTCAAGTTTTTAAAAGAACAGGGATTTGGATGGACTGATATAGACTTCTCATTACAAAGCAGAAAACACTCATGTTTTAATGAAAAGCTTTGAAATTAGTATGTTTTCGTTACAAAACATAAATACCTTATTTCTCATTTTCTGTTTCGTTTCTTCCTATTTCTTAATATATTTGGTGAATAATAAAACCATATGATTAAAAAATTTCAACTGTGTGCACATTATTGCTTTATTTACAACTTACTTATTATATATTAAGAGTTCATTATGGAGAAGAGAGATAAAATGAAAAGGTGTCTACTGCGCAGGTCCTTAAATGCTTGTCAATTATAATTATAGATTATACTTTTACTCATAACCACCACAAAGACAAACTTTAAATATAATTACCTATGCCTACATATATGTAGATATCATATTTTCATATAAATGCATTTAAATATGTTACTCATCTATTCTATTATATAAAGATGATTAACATATAGTACAATAAAAATTGGCGGTTAGTTATGAATATTATGTATTCAAACAAAAATAATAAAATATTGCCTGGTACCTATATACATATTATGTACATAAAAATAAAAAAATTGATTTAAAAGTTTAAATCAAAAATTTTCAATTTACATTTATTATTGTACATCTAATAAATGCTGTTTCTTCTACTGCAAAAGTACATATACCATATACCATGTATTTATATATGAGTGAAGTAGATTTATGTAGATACGTAATTTCATAAAAGTAAAAAAAAATAATTTTGATCAAAATTGTAGGTATATAAATATGTATGGATTGTGTATGAATGTATTTCTGAAACAGATTAAGCTCAAAATTCTGCAAGAGAATTAATAAAATTTTGGTCTATATTTTCATTAACCAAAACCGTGTTTATTTATAAATTAAGAATATTTTTGGTAAATTGAAAAAATAATATAAAGTT
This sequence comes from Argyra leucocephala, assembly GCA_963942445.1. Classification (NCBI taxonomy): domain Eukaryota; kingdom Metazoa; phylum Arthropoda; class Insecta; order Diptera; family Dolichopodidae; genus Argyra; species Argyra leucocephala. The sequence continues at coordinate 208,814,798 of OZ012677.1, read as the reverse complement.
AAAATGCTTGTCAATTACAATTATAGATAGCTACTTTGACTCTATTATGTGAAGATGAAATTGCCCGTCATATGATTTTTTTTTGTTTTTGGTTTTTTTATATTTTTGTTTGTTTTTGTTTTTTATTTTAATAAGAACTCACGAATAATGTATTTGGTGAATAATAAAACCATATGATTAAAAAATTTTCAACTGTGTGAGCATTATTGTTTTATATACAACTATTATATTAGAAGTTCAATAAGGATAATTATATATACTCTAACTCTACTATATAAAAATGAATTTGCTAGTCATATGAACAATTCAACTGGTTTTTTTTTGTTTTTGCTTTTTTATATTTTTTATTTTAGATGAATTTGTTTTTTTGTTTTTTTTTTTTGCATATGTACATAGATTCATTTGCAAGTACATAATATAAATTATAATAACTGATTTCTTTGCTTTTGTTTATTACTTTCATAAGATCTCACTTATGCATAATGTATTTGCTGAATAATAAAATCATATGAATACAAAATTTTCAACTGTGTGCGCATTTTTGTTTTATATACAATCTTATATATTATATATATTAGAAGTTCATTAAGGAGTAGGAGAATCGAAATAAAATAAAAAGGTGTCTACTGCGCAGGACCTTAAATGCTTGTCAATTATAATTATAGATTTAGGTTTACTAATATAATTAATAAAAAATAATAATGTTTGTAACTCCAAATTATTACTGACAAAAATATTAATAATATTTTATATTATTGTAATGTAATTATAATTTATATAATATATTTTTAATAGGTATATACGAAAATAATAATGTTTAACATGAAAATATTGAAATTATAAAATATCAGAATCAGAATCCTCGTATAACGAAACAAATTAAATTGGAACTAATATTTTTTGCCACCCTGCCTCATATAAATGGGATGGAACCGAAAAAAAATCCAAAGGAGAATAATGAGAACGCAAAATTATTTTACAGTATAAAGGAAAAGACAGACATCTGTTTTGTACCTTTTCTCTCGAATAATAAATTTGGTATACGATAAGTAAATGTAAATTTTAACTCTTTTAACTAATGATATTTTGCTTGGTTTGGTATTTCTTAAAAATTGTCTTAGGTTTACGTAAACTGGGAGTGTATATTCTTGTTAATATAGATATTCTTTGCATTCAACAAAGGTGAAATTTACATATGTGTGTGTACTAATAATGGAATATGGATATTTGATAAAGTTAAAATTTGGTTTCTCTTTAAATTCACTACATTTATTGACATTTCTATGGTGTAAAGAAGCAAAAAAAGGAATACAAAATAAATGTGTGCAATACAAATCATTATCATTATATTTCAATCATTTTATATTATTATTCAATTTCAATTATTATCATCATTTTAATTATATTTTTTTTTGTGTTTTTAATTTGTTTTCTTTTATTAATCTCTTTCTTTTATTATTTCTCTTTATTTCACTAAGTATATGTAAATGTACGTACATGTGTCATATGGGGCTTGCATTTGTTACATACATAATCATATGGCTTAGTTTAATTGAAAATAAAATGCAAACATTATTTATGGAAGAAAACAAAATTTGAACCTATCAGTTATCTATCACTCAGTTAGAAATTACCCTTCTCAAATGTAAAAAAAGTTTAATTTCGATTTATGCATGTATATATTATACTTTTATATGCCAATTTATGCTTAGGCAGCGTTTACACGTCGGAAAAAATCGAATTTTATCGTAGATAAAGTCGGATGAGTGTTTACATTTCAGACTTTTTCTCAGATTTAATCTACGATTTTACGTCAAATATTTTTTGTATTTAACAGGGTTTCTTTTTATAAAGTGCGTAATTTTTTATTGGTGAAAATTTTTTAATACGTAAATTAGAAAATTCAAAGGTATCTAATCAAAAATTTCCAAAATTTTTTTAAAAATATACATATTTTTATAAAATTTGTTACAGTAATATAAAATATAATTACACATTTGAAGTATGAGCAATAATAACCAAATTGCGTTATAGTGAATTTTAGTGCCATTTGATTATATGTGTTGTTCTTTGAAAATATATTATTTCTAATTAAAAAAATATTTTCACTAAAAAGTCGAAAATAAAATAAGGAAAAAAAAAATTTTTTTTTTAGAAATATTTGCCTTCAATTTAAGCGTACTAAAACTACAAAAATAAATTTTAAAATCGCAGCTTGATATAATGTTTTCATAGCAAGTTATGATTGTAATTACGGAAAAAGCAAATTAGCCGAACTTTTTACCAAATCTCTTAATCTCATCTCAAGACTTCCTAGAATTTTTTTTTCCTTATTTTATTACATATTAGCTATGTACAAAGCATAAATGCAATATATGCTGAATAACGCAAAAAAAAAATGTTGAAAAAATTAGAAACCACACCAACATAACGGTCAAAAGAATATATAACGAAAACAATATTAATCCGAATTATTACCTTTCACCTTTAGTTATATGTATTATAAATAGTGCAAATCTTTTTGAAACATGTCAATCTAGTTTACCACAATTTTATGTATATAACGTCACAACAAAAAATCACCATAGAGGCTAAGCAACTGCAATAAGTCATAGCCTTATTCTTAGTTTTAGTTCTAGTTTTAGTTGTAGGTTTACTCGTAGTATTAGTCATAGCTTAAGCTGTAGTTTAGTTATATCTTTAAATAAATTAGATTATAAGCTAAGTTCTATATTACAAAAAAAAAGCATCGGGTGCAAGTGCGAAAATACAAAACGAAAATATTTAAAATAAAAAGAAAAATAATAGAATGTCCTCCAAAGGTTGGAATCATAAATTTACAAGGGTATCAAACCAAACCTTATAGTTTGATAGATTAAGTTATAGATAAGTATTTGTAAATATAATTATAAGAAACAATATATGAAATGAAATGAAATGAATATGTACAAATCATATTTCTATAAATAAAATAAATCTCCAAAAACTCGACAATTTAAAAAAAATAATCAATTCTATTGAAAATTTAAGAAATAATATGACGATAAAGATTGGTGTAATATTTTGGCTTCCCCAATTTTGCAGAAATTGCTGTTGTTATTAATTTAAGTATAGGTACTTTTAATCTGAATGTTTTGCAATTTGAAATAAATTTCTCTGGATGTCGTCTTGCTTTGTTTTTTTCTTTATTTTATAATTTTTTTTTTTGTTGAGAAAGTTCAAACTTTAATATTATATGAATTGTATTCGAGAAAATACTAAAACCAGATCCTTTTCGAGGCTATTCTGATACCCAATGCTACTTTTGAATTTTGAAATTGAAAATTGTTAAACCAAGTGTATATTTTATGTATAAAGAAATTTATTTAAAAACACTACCTACTACTGTTCACAAACTAACTATTTAAAAAAATAGGGTTTAGTAAATCAAACAATCAGAATTATATAATAAATAAATAAAATAAATGATGAGAATTTGGTGCAGAACTAATTAAAATTAGACCCTTAAAAAATCGAATGAGTGTCATTAAATTTACTCCACTGTTTCTGATGTACTCAATGCGTTTATTTTTTTTATATAAAAACATACCATTATTTAGAGTTGTCTAATTATTTTTTGTGTGATTTCTGATCATTAAAAAAAAAAATCAAAAACAAAAACAAATAAAACAGCTAATATAGAGAAAGCTTTTAATATTCTTTGATGGAAACAACATTTTCAACACCATTTTATTATTTATTCAATTATTCAACATTCGTTTCAGTTCTCTCTCTCTCTCCCTCTCTCTGCTATTCACTCACTATTTCACAAACAAAACACTTTACTCTTTTATTTGAATATTTACTCCCTTATTATATATTGCTCTTTTTTGTTGTTTCTGATGAACGGACATTTTCTTAAATTTTTTTTAGATTTTTATAATATCGGCGGCCTGCTACTTGTAGTAAATAGAAATCATATCGTTGAGTTTTAGTCATCAAAATTAGTAAAAAAAAATTATTATAATAGTAAAGAGAATGGGCGAAAGAAAGTTTCAGCAGTGAAGGAATGAGTAAGAAAAAAAAGAAAATATTCAAAGGAAAAACAAATTAAAAACAACAGTTAAAAAAAAAAAAAAAAAGAAAACAGAAAAATAAAGCGTTTCTCTTTGACTGTTCAGATTTATCAAGTTGAAATTAATTTCTCACAATGTTGAGGATAAAAAGCACAACAACAACAAAAATATATACAACGACAATAAGAAAACAAGACAACAAAAGAAAATTTTTTTTTTTTTTACTCTGTTCTTAGTTTTGTAATTGCTTTTATTTTCTATTATTATTATTTTTTTGTTATTATTATGAAAAATATTGAAAAGAAAAATAAATTTTAATTAAAAATATTTATTTATAAATTTGAAAATAAATTGGACAATCTTATTTTTTTAACATTATTATGTTGTTGTGTTATTTTAATACAGTAAAAAAAAAAAAAATTTCTAGAAAATTACGAATTTATGGTACTTAAATTTTGATAGTTTTAAAAATGAAATTGATTAGAATTGATTTTTAATTTTAAATTCGAACATTTATTTATTTATTTTAACAGTTAATCCTACAGTTAAATCTGTAGGCCAACTTTATAGGTCCTTTTCGCTTTCGAAATGTGGGGCGGCCTTTTAATTAAATTATATTAATTATTTGGTATATATTTTTGTATATTATATATTTATATTATTTTTTTTTATAATTATATTATATCTTTATTAATTATGGTTGTATTGAAAATTACATTTTTCAGTAATTTTCACCATTTGAAAAAATTTTCGGTTCTCATGGGGTTTTAACCCGTGCTCCTTCGGTCGTTACATTACTACACTCGAAAGCTTTAACACCCGTCTTTAATGAGTTTTCGTGATACTGCACTAAAAAAATTTATTTATACTAGTAATTTTAAATATTTTAATCTAAATTGTATAACTGAAAGACCATCACTATCTTTTGTACATTTGTATAGATAAAAATAAATAATTAGAATCAAAAAGAAGTATTAAGCATTTAGCCAAATTTGAAATAATAAATAAATTAAATAAATGAATATGAAATTTAAATATATTTTTTATATGTACTGTATGTATAATAATAAGTACTGGGTGAAATCAAAAAATCAACATTACGGCAGTGTTTAACAGTTTAGTTTATATCTAGAATAATGTTTTATTATTAAATATTGCCGCATTAAATATGAATTTATTTATTATATTTACAGAGATATTATATTCATATCAGTTGGCATCAGTTTTGGTAATTCAGAATTCAGTTTTCTATTTGTTTTCAATTTTGTGTGTAACGCTATAGCGAGTTCATCATTTAATATTTTTCAAAAGTATATGCAATAAATGGTCATCATCAACGTTCCCTCTAAGCTGCGCACGAATTTTTTTTTAATTGCGCTTTAGAAATTAGCTTGTTAATATTTAATACTTATTTATTCAGTTGTTATTTGTCATAGTGTTTAGTTAGTTGTTCCAATTCCAATTAGTAAGTTTTATAAGGTTTATCATTTTGTAGTACATATTAATATATTTTTTGTTTTAATTAAAAATCTAGGACAGACATTCTCTAAAATAATGTCACAAAGAAAAAAATTAAGCTACTGGTGAATTGAGCAAAAAAAGTAAAGCAATTAAAATCGGAGTGGTTTTCTCTATGTTGAAACAACAACTGGTAAAGATAACATCAAAATTTTAATAGATAATGTTGTTCTTGCCATTAAAATGAATGTTTAAATGAACTCAGTCCAAGAAATAAACAATCATTTTGCGAAATATGTAAAGATTCCAAAAAATTGGAGGAGTAAAAATTATGCTTTTGAATTCGTCGAGTCTATCAACCACAAGAAATATTAAATTAAATAAGAGAACGATTCCATTGATTAATAGTGGATTAAAGCACTGATATTTCCGTAACAAAATGTTACACATATAAAATACCGCTTTAATTTTAATTACGAAACTGTTTTTACTGGTATTTAACAATTAAATGTATGTGACGGAAAATATATTGTGGAGTCCATAAAATGTTTTTATAAAATTATTAATCTGGATAAGCAAAAGATGGTAATGTTAACATCTGATGGAGCTGCAGTAATGCTGGCAGCCTATAATGGAGTTACAGCACACAACACAATTTGTCACTTAACAGCTCAGCATTGTGTGGCACATAAAGAGGATTTGGGAATCGATGATGCCTGGAAGGGTATCCCTTTTATTGCTCAAGTAAAAACACGAAGATGTTCCATCGTTCATCTGTTAAAAAGCATAATTTTGAAGAAATGGCAAGTCTAATGGATTGTGAATTTATTTTTGATTGTGAAATTGTGCAATTATTCCGTTTATTCGGAATTATGATGTCTTAATAGAATATTTCGAAGAAAAGATTGATAGTTTCAATTCAGTTGATCCAATTGCAAAATATTTCTTAACAGCTTTAGAAAATAATGTGAATCGTATAACATTGATTGCATTAAATGATGAAAAATTATAATGTCATTTGGGATAATTTTATTTGTTGAAAACAAAGTTGTGGGCTACCATTTGGATAAAAAAATTCCTGATGCTGATCAGCGTCTGGATTTTTGTTGCTGATTGTAGCGCAATTTATTTTTCTTTTGCTTAGCTAAAAAAAAAATTAGAGGGAACGTTGGTCATCATCAATGTGCTGTAACCCCATCCGTGGGGCATAGGGCGGAAAATGCAATAAATGGTAAGAGAATGAAATAAATTAGAATTACACATACTATTAATTAAAAATTAATTATTCTTAAATCGTATTGAAATAGACGGGACACAGAAATTATAACGATTTCGACGTCAAAGAAGAAAATTGAAGTTAGAATTATAGAAAATATAAATAGAAAATAATTAAAATAATAATGCTGAAAAAATAGAAAAATATAAAATAAATAATGCTGATGAAATATTTTAAACAGGATAATTAATTTAGTGTCATATTCGTTATAGAAAGTATGTGAATTAGCTGAATATGCGAACATTTCACATTTACAAAGTATTTTCCTAAATCAGTTGCGATTATTTTGAGTTACTTATATTATTTCTTCATTTGTAAATCGCACACAGAATACGGTTTTAATCTCAGGTAAAAATTTATATATTTGTAGAATATGAATTTAAATTATGAAAACTAACGTAATTATATACCTTATTATGGTGAATCTTTTTAATATTAATTGAACTATGTGGATTGAACGTTAATAAGTGTCAGGAACGACTTGTTCTTGTTACTAAAAAAACTTGTTTAATAAAGTTGTAACTGATAGATGTCAGTAATCAAAACATCAAATCAACTACACAGTAAAAATGATTCGATTTTATTCTAATTCCCATACGACAGCATATATCTATAATTCCAATCATACGATAGTAGTATTAGTACAGTAGTATATACGACAGTAATATTACTGCTACACAATCATTGGACAAAATGAATGGTCCAAATTTAATAATTACTTTGTTATCGAATAATTTTATTAAAAAAACTGATTTCAATTTTCACTTAAATTGTTGTCGTCCGATCTTTTTAAAAATCGTTATTTAAAGTGTGCGTTTTTATTTTTTTTATTTTGTAGGCCCTTTTTCTAATTTTATTTATTTTAAAGTATTTTAAATTTTTTTTTTTTAAATGAAAATAAAACTAAAATTTTGTACTGGTTATGCCCATCTAATATGGTTATATTATAAAATAGAGTATTATTATTTAAACTATAGAAAAGTACTTAGAGGTTGTATATGTATATATATATATATTATTTTTTTTTGTATTTGGTTTGAAAGAAAATGAGGAAAACATTTCATTTAATAGAAACAGCTATGGTGGCAGCAGTGATATTCTCTGAGGCAAACAAATAATCATAATCTGGAAAAATATTAACACAGGAAAATATTTGAAATATTTGTCCTACTTTTTCATTTCCAGTTATATGTATTATATATATATATATTTTTTTTTTTTTTTGCTTTTAATGGCATATAATTTATTATAAAAATAATCAGAAAACAACAATAAAATACACAAATCGTTAAAAGAATGCCATCTAAAGGACTAAAAATGATACAGAACTTTTTTTTTTTTTTTTTTACTTAGATAAAAATGTAAAATTCTGGAACAGAAGAAATCATTACAATTTCTTAATAAAAATTTCTACACCAATTTAAAGAGAAACTCTTTAGAAGGAATGTCTCTAAGGAGGACAGCCTACTCGACGGAGACACTCTTTATAGAACAGAAGCATATTTATGGAGGCATAATAAATATAAAAATTGTTAATTAAGAATCGAGTGAATTTTGTATGTATGTATTATGTAGATAAGGGGCGTATGAAGAGAATTTAGAGTATTCCAATTATGAATTTGTAAAGTTCATTAAATCGTATAAAATTATAAAAAATAAATTATAAAATTACTGATCCTGAAATATTTACAAAAAAAAAAAATATTCATATATATTAAATAAGTAAGAGATTTTTTTTTTTGTTTTAATTTGGCAGCATTGTAAATACTAGGTACCTACTTTTTTACGAATTGATAATTAGGAATTATTTGAAATTTACGTGAAATTTTCCAATTCAAAGAAGAAATTGAAAGGATAATTTTGTAGAGAATTTTTCAAATTACGTTATAATCTAAAAGAAAGAAGGTATGTTGTAATATTGTAGTATATTAACTATATATTTTGAAAATGTCCTTACACTCTTTATATATATATATATATATATATTAAAAACTTTCATGACTATAAATAATAATTAAAAAAGATTTTTTTTATTTAAATATTTAAATATTATTAAAAAATATTTTATTGAGAATTCATTAACTCTAATTAAATGAAATGAGTTTTGGTATTTTAATAATGAAAAAATTCTATTTAATAGAAGGTGGGAATAAAAATATGAATTAATTTGGAAAAATAGACTCGTATTATTGCAATTATGAAAGAAAAATAATTTGAGAGATCAAGAGAAAGGGCATCTTTTCTGAAACCAATTTAGATTTAAATTGTAATATAATAATTATATTGAAATTATAAATTTAAACACTGTAAATTCACAAATTAATTCCATTATTGACGATGTTCAAACAAATTTTTCTATACTTTAACTTCACAAATAAACTACTCCATTTCGATTTTAGATTCATAATAAAACTATTCAACTTTGTTACATTTTGATATAGAACAGTAAGAAAACTACTCGGAAAAAGTATATATATAAAATATATATTCACTTCTTAAAACAAATTTAACCCTAAGCCTAATAACATATTTTGTCGTAATTTCATAACATGAGCCTGGCCGGCTCACATTATAATGTAATAGAAAAAAATTATTTTTAATATATTTTAAATTTTTTATTTCAAATAATTAATTTTTAGATGTTTAAAAATAATAAAATTAACAAAACAAACGCTACCGTTTTTGAAATTGCAGTACGAGATGGTCGTAATTGCAACTTTTTATTACTAGCACGCTTTTTGATAAGAGAATTTACTAAACTTTCACCACCAAGAGCTCTTAGAAATAAATTTCTTTTATTTGAATTTTTTTTTGTCCAAATAATGCTGATCTCTATTTTTACTTGGAACAAATTGGAATATAAGTTTTATTTCGACGTAAAGTTCCTACAATCGTCAATCAATTAGATAACAAACTTTTTGCAAGTTCTAAAGTTGTGAAATAGTTATTATCCATTGTAATATTCCGTCCAGTTCCAAAATATGGTGTATACAAATTCTCCACTTCCTCTTGCTCTGTTATTATCTTTGTTCCCAGTATATGGAATTCCTGTGAGCGGATATGCCATCTGAGAGTTACAAAGCCACCAAATTTTAATACCATACTTGTCAAGCTTTGATTGCATATGTTGGCATTATTTGTTCGTTTACGATTTGCATAATATTTTCCCAAATTTTTATTTATTGCTTCAAACACATCTCGAATTGAGGCTAATTTGTCAAATCTACGTCGATTAATTCTTGTGGATTTTTCATATCAAATCTAATAAAATGTAAAACTTTGTCAACGCGCACTATAAAAAATGAATGTAAAATTTCTATTTAATATACGTACATTAACTTCAAAATTAGAGTAATTTTGGAGTATTTCTACACTACAGTAGTAAATTCATTATTTTATGTAAAATTAAGTTTTTCTGGTGTGAAATTGCAATTTTAGATAATAATTGAACAAAAAAGCGAAAATTTACGCAAAGTAAATGTAAACATACACAAAAAGTTTAAATTTACTTAAAAAAATGCGGAATCATGTTTGTTCTTGTCCTTGTTCTTGTTAACCGTTGTACTTGTTATGTATGTATGTATCAATCAATAAGCGTCGCAATAAGCATAATTTCTTCAGTATCAGTATACATATAAATTTCAACCGAGTAACAAGTGTATTGTGATTGAAAAAAAAATTATTATATATTTGCAAAAAAAATATTTATAGCTTGGAACAACTTTAACTGAAATATCAGAAAGGATTCCAACTAATTCGGCTTGGGCTGCTATAATTGGTATGTTAAAATGGAAAAGGAGTATTACATTTTAAATTAATTATATCACATTTTAATATTTTATTATTTTTATGTTACTATGCAGATACACCAAATAATGTCACAACATATTTTTTTATTGAGAAAACGTTGGTGCAGAAGGAAAATGGATTCTGTGTAGTTGAAATGGTTGAAATACTAATATGCTACTTCTACATTTTTAATTTGATGTATCCGAAAAATATTTGGCAAACAATGGAATTCATTGTAAGATTTTTTTTTATAAACACTATACCGAAATAATTCGTGGAAAAAAAAAACCTATAAATAATATTAGTAAAATAAATATGGTAATAAAAAAAATTTCAGACACATAAAATTCTAAATGCTTAAATTTAATATAATAATTATTATGAATGTAAAAACACAAAAAAAATTAACTATACTTAACCTTAAGTTTTTCAACTTTTGTATTAAAAATACTTAATGAAGTAAATTTAATTTAAAAAATATAATTTTTTGTAGTTTTGTAATTTTAATTTTGTATAAGTTAGTTAGTCTGTACTATAACATACAAAAATAATATGATAAACATAAAACACTGAAGTCTAAATTTGATATAGTTATTAAGAAAAATAATTTTTCTGTATTTATGTACAATTTCTATTAAATATACAATTTCTTCTTTAAATATAAGTTAAATTTTTTTATTTTAACTCATCCTACTATAAAACAAAATCTTAATTTTACTTATTATAATAGCACAATATTCTTTTTAATTTCACTTCGTCTTAGAAGTAAATTCACACGAATGTGAGGTAAAATTCAACTTTTCATTTGAGTTTTACTGTGTCTTAATAGTAATTTTAGACGAATATGACGTAAAATTGATCTTTTTTATATGGGTTTTACTCTGTCTTAGCAGTAAATTTACACAAATATGACGTAAAATTGATCTTTATTATTTGAGTTTTACTCTGTCTTAGCAGTAAATTTACACAATTAATTCGCATATATTTTACACAACTTATGTGTAATTTATCATTTTTACGACACATAGTAATATTACTACATTTATACTAAGAAACACAGTTGCCTACTATTATAGTAGTAAAAAATTTTTACAGTGCGGTTTACGCCTATAGTGTAGCTTTGAATATAATTGAACCATAGGCTTCTAAAACTTTGGTTATTTGGAAGAAAGCGTGCAATTGCGGCAAATGCTTTCCAGGGAAAAATACTAATTTATACAAAACGTTATGGCCTTTGAGTCCATTTTTTACCATCTTTTGCAAAAAATTCTCCATGAGAAATTTAAATTTCACCGCTATTATCAGAATTATAAGTTCTTCTGCTTCTGAAGCTTCAGATAAATGATTCTCTTCAGAGTCAATTGCCATATCATCGAATTCTATGTCGTCAGTCACTTCATCATTATTTATTCATGTCAAAACTTGAATTATTAAGAAATTATTATGAAATATTATATGAGAGCCTGTCAGGCTCATGTTGTGAATTTACGTGGTATTTTTTTAAGCCATAAAAAAAAAAATATGTATTTTTGTAATTGTAATATGTAAATATTGACCTAAATGAAGATTAGAAAGAAAAATCGTTACAAAATTACGAAAAATTTAGCAAACACGTAGTTTTGAAAAAAAAAAAATGAGCTCATGTTATGAACTTTAGGGTTAAACAGAATTTTCTAATTTAGTTTCAAAAAACATATTTTTAGTTATTAAGTTGTTTAATTGGAAATTTAAAATAAAATATACTCCAATTACCGGAAATAATGGTGCTCCATTAACACAAACACTTTCAGCAAATCTAACTCTACTAGGCCGTGTACGTAATTTTGCACGTTTACCAGCTGATAAAAGTGTTGATTTTCTACCGGGACCTGCTGCATGACATCTTACCGGTTGACATACTAATAATTTGACTTGAGTTTCACATGATCTAACCAATTGTATAACATGATCACGTTGTGCTTCTTTAACATCTTCATCATTAACAGCTAATATTTGATCACCAGGTTGTAACTGTAATTTGTAAATAAAAAGAAAAAAAAAAAATTAATTTGAATGAAATTTTTTAAAACTTTAATTCAATATTTTTTATTTTATTTAAAAAAAAAAATATTAATATTATCAAAAATAAAAATTATGATACCCAAGAAACATGGTAAAATGTTTTTAAAAAACTATGACAATTTCAAGAGAAAACATATATAAATGCACCACAGTAAATATGACAAATTTTGTTAAAAGATTTGGGTTATAGAGACTTAAAAAAATGTAGTTAACACAAGAATTAACGGAAAAGGACTATTTGATGTGTTGTAATGTTGGTGATTGAATGTTTAAGCATTTCCAAGTATTTGATGCCATTTTGTCAGACAAAACTCATTCATTTATCAAAAACCCATAATATAGGGTTATAAAATTTTAAATTTTAATTTATAAAAGTTATCAAAAATATAAAATTTTAAATTGAAAATACAATTTTGAATCAATAATAATTCACCTTTACTTTAAATTGTCCAAAAAAAAAAAAAAAAATAATAAAATAAATGTTAAATCACTTTTCTTATTTAAATTTTTATTTCTTAAGATCCCATCTCGTTCATTGCCCTCATTTTTACATTTTCTTTACAAAAACATATACATTTAATCATATGTAAAAATTTCTTTTACAAAAATTTTTGATTCGGTTCAACTCAACTTTTAAATTGTATTTGAATGTGTGTATAATATGAATATACAAACAAACAAGGATAAAAATGACATGCATGATTTCCACATCCTAGTGACAAAACAGAAAGAAAAAAATGTTGTTGAATTTTCTTCATTTTACTATTACACTACAAATTTTGTTGTCATTGTCTTGTTGTTGTTTTTTTTTTTTTTTTTTTTTTTTTTAAATATTATGCACATGGGACTGGTCTTTAAATAAGCATGTGTAACCAATTTGCATAATAAAGTCCTTTTGTTTTATTTTTGGTTATCATCCTTATTTTATTATTATCTTTCCCCCTCTTTCTCTCTATTTTTTTCTCTCGTTCTCTGTCTCTTTAAACGGTAAACATTTTCCAAGTTAAGACTTTATATATTTGCATTTTACTTATTGGGTGTTGTTACTGTCGTTGTTATTGTCATATTGTTGGTGTTGTTGTTGTTGTTGATTTACTTTAATAGAAAACGAGGGTATATGGAATTTTTTGTTTTACTTTGAGTTCTTTTCTATTCAGATTTTGATTAAGTCTCCTAGATAGAGATATGTAAAATTTATATTAGAGTGGGCCGTATATATTTTTTTTATATAAATTTAAGAAAAATAATTTAACTTGTATAATTTAACCAATTGTATAACAAATTAAATTTTTGTATATTTTCATAATTCAACTCAACAACAATGTAAATTTCGATATGCCCTAGTTTTTCAATAATTGCTTACATTACAAGCATATATGAAACAGAACAATGTCAATTGTCAAAGTATATAATTTTTATATTTCTTTATTCAATTCACGTTATAATGGCTAGAAGAGTCAAAAGGTCGTACAGAGTCCATATTAAAATTATATTCATAATTCGTTTTATTATAAGGGAAAAAGTTATTGGAAAATTTAAATTTTCCGAACATACATACATACATACTAACAATGATTCTCTTCGTTGATGAAGTAAACACGTTTGCACACCTCATCTCGTATAATATAATATAAATTTATTTATATCAAACAGAGATATGGTGACCAAAGGGAATAGACATTTTTATTTTGTGTAGAAAATAAATATTTTGTATATGTATGTGTGCTTGTGCGTATTTTTTTAATTCAAAATAATCATTATTCATTCATTACTAAAAAGGATATTATATGAGAATTTAGAGATTATTGATTATTAGAGAATTTTTGGAGATTATGATTTCTGTTACGTTCGCAAATTATCAATTTTTATTATTATTTATAATAACGAAAGCGAGAAGAGCCTGAAAGAGGCCTGCATATTTAGTCCGCTGATAAAAATAAATAAATTTACAATAATAATAATTATGGACTATGGACAATATGTATAGCTGAAGTAAACAATGCATATCCGACAAAGATTAAAAAATGGAGAGTTTGTAATTAGAAGTCGACTCAATAATTTGATTAAGAATTAAGACATTTTAGGGTGTTCAAAGGTTTAAATTCTAAAATAAGCTATCTATACGTTAATCGAATGCTCAATACTAATCGTGGTAGGGAACGATCGAAATTCAGATGGTTAGACAACGTTAAAAATTATATTCAAAGTTTACGAAACCGAAATTGGAAACAAGCGATGGAAGTTTAACATTTTTGAAGTTAAATTATATTATATTATATATTAAATATAAAGAAGCTTTTTAATCAAATTTTTAAGACAATATTTTTAATAGAACTAATTTAAAGTTATCAGATCCAAATAACAGTAAGTAGAGAAATTATAGAAATATAGAATTATAGAAGTGGCTTGACTAAGCTTAAATATATTTCTGATAACCAGCTAAACAAATTAAATAGGGCATAATTATATTGAAATATTTTAGTTTATTTTTACTTCTATGTACTCAGGTTGGCATGGGTTAATATTATTCAACATTGTGATAGAGGAATCAGATGACGCTTCTTACCGGGTAAGGCACGACTTTAACCCACTAAAAACTCATATTATTATATTGCAATGTTAAAACTTGCATAACAGACTCACTATTAGTTTACTTTTAACTCTAATATCATCAATTTGATCATCTACCAAAATTCAATCAGATATATAAATAAATAAAATGTGTTAATCTAATTAAGATGGATTCAAATTGAATCAGATGCTTATATTTGTATCTCACCTTTTATAAGTATAATAATTAGACTTCAATCAACACATTATTGAGCATTGACTATGTATCAGGTTATTTTGGAATGTTTGAATACTTTGTTCAATACGTCTACATATTTTAATACCATATGCCAGACTCTAAACTTCGAAATATGATTATATGTCGCAACTTTATTATATGGAAGACAGTAAAGGGTTTACAAAGTTGACTATTTTAGAGTAAAAGAAAAATATTAAAGTTGTAGGGAACATATTAAATCAAAACTGTATTTTGAAATAGTAGAATAAGGACCACTCTAATTTGTTAATATTTATTATTGTGTTAGGGTATATATATTTTAAAAAATATTAAAAAAGAAAATTGGTAGTGAAGAAATTTTTTAGAACTTAATAAAATTAAAAGGAATACTAAAGAAAATACAGAGTTGGAGTATATATGAAAGTCAATTGGGAAATATAAAATAAAAGCTAAAATGGGGTCTTTAAAAAAATATATATACTCAAAATGTATATACATATGTATACATATGGATATGAATTTATAATAGAGTTTATTAAAAATTTAAAGAAATTGAAGTAAAGAAATTTACCCTAACATATTATTATAGGTTGGTTAGAAGGGGAGGGTTGTGTAGAAATTTAATTTTGGAAAAATAATTTTCTATTTTATTTTTTTATTTACCTGTGTTTTTATTAAATTTGAATTAAAATTTGATTAAATTTAATAATTTTTTTTTTATTTAATGTAATATGGTATATTGTATAATTGTAATTAATCATAGTTTTGACAGTTTAAATTTAAGGTTGGGTTTGAATTAGTTAAAAATTTTATAATTTTGTATTGTATGGTATTCGACATGTTGCGTCTTGTATGTTTCGCAAAATAAAATATTGAGTGAATTCATTGAAAATATATATGTACAACCAAATGCAATATTCTAAACAATTGACTTTGATTTCTGGAAATTGAAATTTTATAATTGTCCTATAGAATTATTTCTGTGTTTTTACCACATAAGAATTTTTTTTTTTTGCTTTTATTTATTATTATTTCTTCTATTTAACAGTATTCAGAAAAAAGTTTATAAAACTAGATTAAATTCTAATACACTGATTAACATATAAAAAAATATATATTGTGTTTTTAAGCCACATAAGAAATTGTTTATTTAGAAAAGCCAATTTTCAAGATTGCATACTTTTAGGATAAATAAATATAAATTAAATCAGTATCTCTCAAATATTGTTTAAAAGAATTTTAAATTTTAAAAGTAATTAACAAATAAAATGTAAATAATATACCATAATACCAATGTTAAAAAATATTAAATGTATTCTAAATTAAATTTTCTTATTAATGTATGTATGTAGTTGATTTGCAAATTCCTGATGAACGTTTAACTTGTATTGAAATAAATCTTAATACTTTTCTTTTTTATTTCACAGTCAACATTGCTGTGAACACAATTTACTTAATATTGAAAAATGTTTTCATGTTCGTATTTACGCTAATAATGAATATCCTTCCTGTTAACAACAACACGAACAAGATGTAAATTTTTTGTATTTAAAAAAAAAAAATTGTTGATTTAACTGATATGTACAGTGTTGTTGGTGTAATGATAAAAAAGAGTAAAATTGGTCAATTCGCATTTAATGGGATCAAATAGAGTTAGAGCTTGAATAGAGTATAATAATTTTGTGAAATATTACACGCTATAGTAACAGTTTTTCCATTTACATGATTACTATTACAAATAGATTATGTTTAAAACTATACCATGTTTTAGCACAAATAAGTAATTTTATAAATTACTTATCTATGGTTTTAGTTTATAATGAGCATACAAATTAATTGATTTCTAAAATGATTGGCAAAGAGTGTTTTAAGTTAATATTTAACATCTAGAAAGCAGTAAAATTTGATTTCAAAGCAATTCAAGGCAAAGAGTATTTTAAGTTAATATTTAACATCTAGAAAGCAGTAAAATTTGATTTCAAAGCAATTGAAAATCATTTACAGATATTAATATTTCATTCGTTGTTGATAAAATGTATATATCACTTATGATTATTTCTTTCTTTTATAGGCCAAATTTAAGTATACAGTTTGATTACATTTTATAGAATATGCCATAGCTTCTAGGTGGAATATTTTCAAATAATAGAATTATAAACAGTTTTCTGATGATGGTGCAATGGCTGAAATCGGTCAAGATATTAATGAAACGAAGCAAAACATACCTGGAAGCTTTATTTCAAATTTAATCATACAGTTTAAGATCCAATTGGGAACTCGATATACACCATTATTTTTTAAAAAAGTAAACTAGGTCTTATCTGGTTATTAAAACAACATTATTTCATTTTCGCATTTTTGTATACTAAAGATGGTTATGAAAATAAATCAAAATTGTAAAATCATTTAATATGTGCTAATTAAGAACCTGCATCAGATCTACAAAGTCAAAACTAGTCGTTTTCGCTTTTTTATTTATTATCGTAAAATATATTCTGAACATTATGTTAGCAGTCAAATTAGTATTAAATTTATATTAGTGTTAATATTTTATATTATTTTATTTACCACATTTTCGAAATTTCATTTTTTCGATTATTAACAATTTCAATCTTAAACACAAAATACCTTCTTAGGATTTAAATTTATTTTATCATTACTTAAGAAAAAACTTTTCTCTTTCTATGAAAAGAAAATACCAATTATTTTCGTACTATCTTCGATTCAGGATAATTTATGTATTTCCGATATCTCAATATGTACAATATCGTACAAGAATATTAAATTCAAAATCTTTATTAACAACATTTACTTTTAAATTCGATATCCTTTTATAAAAAATTTATTTATATAAATCTGTTAATTTTATACAGCAGTAGATTACATTTAAAAAACAAAACAACAAAATACATATATTATTTCATCCTTTCGTCCTTTTAATTTTTTTTTTTCGTATTTTATTTATCTCCATATATCTACCTTGAATTTCATTAAAATATTGGCCTCAATCCAGGACAATCAATAAATTTTCTTTTTTCAATGTTCGAATACAAAAAAAGAATGAAAAAAAAAATGAATTAATTTTCTCTTTAAACAACACCACAATTTATAAAAAACAAAAACAACAAAAAAAAAAAATCATTTCTCTTATCGTTTTTTTTTGTTTTTTGTTTTTGTATATTTTCTTTTTATATATACTATCCTGTTTAATATTAATGTGCTTTTTGTGCCGTCCTTAAAACCACATCAATTTTATTTATACACATACACACACTCAAACATACAAAAAAAACTTCATTCCACAGTGGTACATATTTTCCGGCTTTCAATGTGTAAATTTAACAAAGGATTGTTAATGATATCCTAATATCCTTTTTGATATGTCAACGTTTATTCGTTTTAACAAAAAAAAAAACAAAAAAAAAACACAAAAACAATTTCTTGTCTTTTATTTTACATTTTTTGATTATATTGATGGTGTATTTTTAGACATTTTTTATATTGAATTTATATTCGATTTTGAAAGAAGAACAAAAAAAAAAAAGATAAACATAAAAACGAAAAAAAAAAAATTAAACAGAAAAATTAAATTCCTTTTTTTAATATATTTCTTTTTAATAATAAAAGAAAAAAAAAAAAATACACAAACAGGACGAATGACGATAAATAAAGCAAAACAAATTTCAATTTTATTGAAAATAAAAAATAAATACAGAAACTAAAAAAAAAAAAAAAAAATTAAAATTTGCTACAAAAACTATAGAGAAAAATTTTGGGATTAGGTTAGGTTCAAATTAATGCATCAAAGAGATGTAAAGAAAATATCTCTGATAGATAACAATAAATAGAAAAAACTAAATTAAAATATTAAAAGCGCAGTTCAATTTAAATTCATGACTTCTGGGTTGGGTGAATTAAATAAAATGCTTTGATAAATTACGTTATAGGAACTGATATTAAAGCACTTTGTAATTAAACTATTTTATAGACCTCAAATTTTTCAAATGTAATTTAGTGAAATTAGAAACAGTAAATACTAACACACTAACTGTAGTAAAATTAACACTAAACAATATTATCGATGTAGTGTTTGGAAACGACTGCAAATTACCTACTCTAATTCTAATGCCAATGGGCACACTATATTACATATTACTATTTATAACTATACATATATTAATATATGCTCAGAAAATTAGAGTTAGTGAATCAAAAAATAAAAATATGGAACGCAATAGCCAGTAGCTACATATGTAGAAGTATTATTGTGCATGACGATGCGTAGAGAATCTGAATGAAGAACAATTGAAGAAGATTATTGAAGAAAATAGCCCAGCTTAAAAAGTAATGCAAAAGCGATTCCACGTTGAAGTATTACAGTAAAAAAAACAAATGGTGTATTTGGTGTGTAGCCCAAATAACATCATGATAATCTGACATACCTTTAAATTTGCAGATCATTCCTAGGAACTTATAAAAAATTTTCACCAATTAAAAAAATACTATTTTAATAACAACTCTATCATTATATCATCGAAATGTGGGATTACCAATATAAATTCAGTTGAAAATTTGTTATCATATGCGATTAATAGTAAATAGTATTCAGCCCACTTAAATGCAAATAAATAATGAACATTTAAGAAGCTTCTTCCATAAACAATACAAACTAAACAGTGTCTTCTGTATAGCAATTAAGTTGTGCTAATGAAATAACTTTGGATATGATTGTGATACTAAGGTGTGATTTAATAGTTATAATCATATCCAAAACTCTTTCGAACTAGTTATTTAAAATCATACACTGATGATTTAAATCTGTAGAGTGTCAATTCAACACACAAAAAAAGTCCACCATGGTCATATCATGGATTTTGATTTATTTTCCCGCATATACAAACTACGTGAAGGTTATATGTAATTAAATGCCTAGACTAAGTTGATGTTGTCAATTGGGAAAAGCTCTTCACTAAACATTTTATATTAAATTAAAATCAACCCAAATGTTATAAAACTTTGTAAGTAAATAACAAAGTAAGCTAATATTAAATAAATGAATTTCAAAAGAATTGAAGTACTAAATTGTACACATGTGATGATTAACCTTTCAATTTTTCAAAAATACACAAAAAAGGATACAAAAAAAAAAAAAAACAAAAGTCAGCTGATGACAATTTTTTACTTGTCAATAATGGCACTTATCAATTTATACGCATCTTTGCATCCTGTATTGAAGTTTCTTCGTCCCATAAATAAATTATTTTTATTTTTAGTACTAAAAATAAGTAAAGTTTTTTAAGTGAAACTCTGTTGTTTGTGTTTATTTTTTTTTTTGCTTTCATTTTTATTTTTTTGTTGGTATAAAGTCATTTTTTAGGACATTCTCTTAAGGGCTTTATTCAGATGGTTATCCGTTTTGTTAATTTTTTTTTTTTGGTTTTTTTATCTTTTGTACAGTAATTTTCAAAAGTACTTGAACAATAGGAAATAAAAAATTATCTATTTAGTTTAATTTCTATAAAATTGATAAATATTTGTTTTGTTAACTTTTGAAAAAGGTGTAGTTAATAAATAACGGATCTACAATGAATTAAAAAAAAATAATTTAATACGCATTTTTGTATGTAGTTTATCTAATGTAATACGCTAATAATGTCTGTGAAATTTTCCACCTCGGTGAATTGAAACAAAAAGCAGTGACAGATACAAAAATTTAAATGTAAGGTGCGGTGCCTATTAGATATCAATGAATGATCAATATATTGTCCATATATTGATTTGAAATTATTGATGGTGGTTCTATTCTCATCAATAATTTAATCAGCTGACCCATCAATAATCTCATCAATATAAGTCAGTATTAAGTTGTGCTACGAAATAGCTGACCCATCAATAATCTCATCAATAAATCAGCTGATGTAAAAAAATGGCTTCTTCGGGAATGTTCAGATAATGTTATATTTAATATTTGGAAATGTTCAAATAATGTTATAATGTTAATTTATAAAAAGAACAATTTTTATATTAATTTTGATAATCATAGCAATTACTGTAATAAAACAATTGATATGTTATTAAAATGTGCAAAAAAAAAAAATAATTTGCCGTTTTTTATACACAACATTTACTTTAAAATTTCAATTTAAATTGAAGCCAAAAACATTCCTCCAGAAATTATATTTTCTATATTCAAATATATGTTTCGAAATCATCAATATATCATCAGAACACTTCCATAATATGTCATTGCGTAATTTCAAAATATGGATAAAAATGTTGCTTAGTACATTATTGATGTGTAATCGCTCATCAGTATTATTGTCCATATATTTTCAATATATATAGACAAGAATATTGACGAAAACATTGATGTGTAATAGGCAGCTAAAAATTTTTAAAAATATTACATCAAAAAATTACCAATTAAGAATAAAAAGAAGTATGTTTCAAATTGTAAATCATTAATAGAAAAATATCCAAGTTCTGAACCCATACCCAGTAACACCTACAAGAACCAAATAATATAATCATCTAAGAATATAAGAATAATAATAGCAATGAAAAAAATACCCTATGTAACAAAAATTAAATTAACTCAGAAATGTTAGATTTAAATTGGCGATATGTTAAGAAAAATTAATTATTTTTCGAAAATAGAAAACTTTGGGTCAAATATTTAAATGCACAGAAAAGAAATATTTGTTTAATGCTTGACCGGCGAATGTTACGCCGGGTATATTTATATTTTCTATAGGTTATTTGATACACTCTGTAATCACCTATAGCTTGATATGATTTGGCTAAATCATAATCTCATACATATATGTACAATTTATTGCAAAATATAACAAAATGTACAGGTTAAGTGTTTGGCTGTTTCTACTTCGTATTCACAAATTTTGTCAATGTAATTTTGCAAAACATTCCATTTGTTATTGATTGTAGCTTAATTCTTATTCATTTTACCTGTACTAGATAAAATCTTTAAAGCGTTAATAATTCATAATTTGCATTTGTCATTTAAATTCGTCTAGGTCAAAATCAACTTTTTCAAATTCTTATTGGTTTCTATTTTAATTGTTTTGCAATAAAATGGTCCATACATAACAAATCAAATTTTATAACAAATCTATTTCTATGGTCATATATTATCAATTTAGATTATTTTAAAAATGATTACATTTTTAATTATTTATGAGTTGAGTAGGATAAGTGATCAACCATATAAATGACTAAAATGCTGTCACACGACTATAACGATGATGTATTTAGTTTTTGATGGGTTTGATTCTATCATAATAGAACTATTTAATATTAGAATGCCTAATACACAAAACATCTCATCGTCAGAACAAAAAATTTTTTAAGATTAAGTAGGCTTGTATTCAAGATAAATTTTAAAATTTGCAAAAACTTTTTCTTCTGTAATTTGTAATTAAAACATGTCTGTAATATGCTTTTATATAATCCGCTCGTATTTATGTGTAATTAGTATAAAATTATTCTCCGTATCAAAATTAATTACATTAAAATAAATTATTATTAATAAAAACAATTTAATTACTTTCAAAATTCACTGTAAGAAGTGATACTAAAGTTAAAATTTCTCTAATCCTTTACTTTTGGTTACCGGCTACTTTACTATATTGTTAAGAACGAATTTTAATATTTTTTGTTATTTTTTCTTATATATTTTGAAAGAGTCCTTTTTATTAAAAAAAAAAAAAAAGAAAAAGGACGAAAATATGTTGTTTTTGAAACAATGAATTTTAAAGTATATTTTTTTTTTGTTTTATATTTCGAAGTATGAAAAGGTATCCTTTTTTTTTTTGCAAATTTCGGGCTGGACGGAAATGATATCCCTTTCTACTGAGGACGGTTAAAGAATAAAGTAAAAAAAAAAAAAAATTCTTTTAACAATTTTTTTTTAAATTTTATTTTTTTTGTTTTTGTTGAATTAAATATTTTACGGATTTGTATTTGTGTGCCATTATTTTATTCGCTAAATTTGACCTTTATTCGTTTAAATATTTTATTATTGTTGGTTTGCATTAAATTGTCATAATTTAAGGATAAAGTTTAGTGACCCGAAATGATAAGGGCATACAAAAAATAAAAAAAAAACTTTTATTTTAACAAAAAAAAATTTTTTTTTTTAATTTTTTTTTATGTTTTTGTGCACACACATACTAACATAAAAATTTTAAGTAAATTTATAAATGAACAAAAGTGAAATTGACAAAATTGAGTTTTAAAGAGCTGCAAACGATATTTGCATTTTTCATTGTTTTCGAAGATTTATTTTAGATAAAATGAAAAACTTTGGAACGTAAGAAATGAAATTCGATTATTTGATAGAATTTAAATTTGATGTATGAATTGTATAACACTGTGTATGTTAAGGCATCATCACTATCATTTGGTATGATGAATTTTGGTGTTCTAAATTTTTATTTTTATATTCAAATCTGTCAAATCAATCTGTTGACATTTTTTTGTGTAACTGTAAACATTAATTCATTGCATTTACATTTCAATTTTGTTTTGAATTTTTTTTTTCTTTAGTATGTGTTATCATATTTTTAACTTTTTGCTTGGCAAAATTGGTACATGTAAGCACTAAAAAGGTTATTGTAGATAAGATAACAAATAGGTATATCTACAATAAGTTCAAATATAATTCTGACATTCAAGATTTATTATAAATGTTGTTTACCTCTTTATGGATGATAAAATATACTCTATCTATGACATTATGTACTCCATTTCAGTTATTCTGTGTTTATGAACTGCAATAAATCGTCTTTTGATTGTAGAACAAGGCAAGGTTGAGCATTTAATTTGCATACAAATGAAAGAACTTATACAGAAAATACGAGTATACTTGTTCTAGTTAACGAATTCGATTTCTGTTAATAATTTCTCAATTTTTTGCATTCTTTGGTCAAAATAATGTATTAATGAAACAGTGATGCCTTTGTTTATTTGTAGAATATATGATTTGTTATTATTAATTGTAATAATTTTCTTTTTATTAATAATGACTTAAGTAAAGACTCAAAGATATTAAATTTGGTTCTCTGATATTATTTTTTTTAAATCCTCTATATTTTTTTTTACTTTATTTATTTATCGTATGACCAATTATAATAGCTTAAGTTCTACTCAAAGATAATACAAAAAAAAAATTTTTTTATATAAATAATAAATATGTGAAATTAACAGCTGGTGGTTTTCTAAAAAAGCTTGTGAACACTTGACATTTGACTGGTTTATGAGCTAGTTGTTTAGCCATAAACATGAGCTTGAAAACGTACTATAAAAAATCTAAATTTGACTTTCAAATTTTAGTTTTCAAACTATAAACTGATTCATAATAATTAAAAAAGAACACCATCTTAGACAAATCGTTCCAGCATGTGTTGCAACTTCATCATATTTAGCTATCATACTATCCAATTTTTGTTACTTGCTGATGTGGACTACACTGTTAGAGATTTTTAAATGTCTGAAGCTCTTAATATACAATATAAAATATTTGAAAAAACTGTCAGTTACAGGTGGTATTGATGAACCCTATAATTTGTGTAGCCATACAAAAATTAAACGCAAAGAGTAAAATAGTTGAAGCGTTATAGTTCTGTGTATGTTCGGACACATTTTGTAAGTGGAAGAAAAAGCTTCAATCAAGAGCGTCCTCAACTGCAGAATTGAAAGTATAACAAATTTTTTATTGAATAGTTGAAATATTTGCAATCGTTCAACAATGATGGGTACTTGTTTCTACATTAAACAATTATCGATCTGTACATGGAAATTGACATAAATATATATGAATATAGGTAAATTCGGAAATCCAATATTGCCAATCATGATGCGGTATCACTATTGCATCAGTACAAAATTCAGGATGCAATTCGGCAATGATGCTTTGTGTTGCTAATGAAATTAATACATTTTAAAACTATTAAAATTTGACAGTGATGCTTTGAAAATTTAATTAAAATAAAAAAAAAATATTATTTAACATCGCTTTGAACGTATTTTTGGAAAATTGTAAACAATCAGAATATGATGATATACAGTAAGTAATTCAATCACAAAGTAAAACAATACAATATAAAAATTTGTTAAGGAAAATAAGAAAGAAATCGAAAGAATACTTTGTTATAAAATTAAGTGATATACCTAAAACAAAAAATTATTTTAACATAATTACTACTTTCACAGATAATGTATTTCAATCAAGTGAAATAACAAATAAATTTTAAATGTCAAACAGCTGTTTATAACAATAACAAATAAAGCATCAACAAATTATATGATGCGAAGTTTGCTCAAATTTGCCCATCACAAACAGTAATGTTACAAAAAAAAACATGATGCTTTCAGGAACACTTTAATGTTGCATTTTAGAATATGGAACTTTTACGATGAGTGATGCTGATGCATTCCCGAATTTACTATAGATGTGCTTTTTTTTATTCATTTATAAATTTATTTATATAGGACTATTATTAGAAATTTATAAGCCCCATACTTATTAAACTACAAAATTACTTACAAAACTACAAAATAAAAAAAATTATAAAAATTTTAACATAAGAGTAATTCCTTTTTTATTTATTTTTTTTTTTTAAAATTATTCTACAAAATAGTTTTAAATTTTGTTTATTAATCAAAATTTTTCTATAAATTTAATAACATTCTTCGTGGTTTGTAGATTATCTTCTTTGTGAATTTGAAGTCCTCTTGTAGCAAATTCATTTCTTTCATCTCTGTACAGATTGCAGTCTTAAAAAAATATGTTTAATTGTAATTGAGAAATTGTGGTTACAACTGCATATCGGCGGACCATTTTCAGGTCTTCCAAACAGATAGCTGTAATCGTAAGCCTGGTATGCCCAATCCCGAGTTTTGTAAGGACGTTTGCAGTTTTCCTGCTCATTTGTTCTATATTATTCCATTTACTAGTGGACACTTTAATCGTCTTCAATTTGTTCGAATCGGGAAT
This sequence comes from Argyra leucocephala, assembly GCA_963942445.1. Classification (NCBI taxonomy): domain Eukaryota; kingdom Metazoa; phylum Arthropoda; class Insecta; order Diptera; family Dolichopodidae; genus Argyra; species Argyra leucocephala. The sequence continues at coordinate 208,788,357 of OZ012677.1, read as the reverse complement.
AATTTGCCAGTTTTGATTGTTTTTGTTCCATAATACTTTATTAACTGCTAAATATATCGATTGTAATACTATATCGTAACTCTAAACAGTGAATTTTGAGTAAAATGCAAATATAGATTTTTTTTGCAAATATTTTAAAATTTCTTCAATTTTACTTTCATTATTGAAAGGTTTATGAATGAAAAATTGGTTTCGATAGTAACATGTATTAGAATAAGAGTAGAAATAGATTTATTGAACTTGATTATAATATCGTAACTCATGCGACCACTTTTAAAAATTACCATACAAAACTGATCGTAGGTTAAGTTATGGATAAACATTATTAAAATTGTTGTGCAAAAATATAATAAGTCGACTTACAATATTTTTTTATGGAATTACAGCTATTATTTTTCCCAGCTACAATCTTTATTTTGCCCTTATTTTGATAATTATTACAGTATTGAATTCAAATTTTGACAGGAACTAAATTTCTTCTTAAAATCTTTATAAATACTGTTACATCAAAATCATCGTAAGCCAAGTTACGATAGTTTTACATGTTACAGTCGATATATTGTGTCAAATATATTTATGTGTAGATTAATTGGGTACATTTATATTAGCTTTTATGCTTTCACTTGTACACTCTTGGTGAAATTTAATAAACATTTTTTAAAAAATTAAATACTCTTATTAATTTCACAAAATTATTTTATTCCGATACGTGTTTCGACCTTTCCACAACCACAACATTTCAAGTAATTTAAAACCTTTACATCTAATCAATAAAGGAAAGAAATTGGATTTTTATGAAGGCTTAGAAATTATGAAAGCAATAAAAAATAAACAAAACATTGTTAATATTCAAATAGAAATTAATAATTTAAATTCTTTTGCTATTTATCATTGTATTTTCAATTATCAATAAATTTATTATTTGTTACCTCTAATCTAAGTTCACTTTAAATTTTAAAAATTTTTGAATTTCAATATATAAATCTTTACCTGGTTAAATTTTTTAATTTTTGTATTTAATGCTTGTAATATTTAGTTTTGTATCCATTTATGATCCATGATTATGACCGAAAGGTCGAAACACGTGTCGGAATAAAATAATTTTGTGAAATTAACAAGAGTATTTAATTTTTTGAAAACATTTATATTATATTAAATACGTTATTTTTTTTTGCTCCTATTACTCCGCGTGGTAGCATAGGGTTTCGATAGTGAATCTCCATTCCTCTCTGTTGAGTACTACTTCCTTAATATCGTCCCAGGTATAATTGTTAATTGTTAATTCTTGATCGATTGTGCGTCTCCATGTGTTGTATGGTCTGCCGGGTCTCCTTTGTCCTTGTCGATTCCACTCTAGAGCTTTTCTTGCTATATCACTTTCTGATTTCCTTAGTGTATGACCTATCCATTTCCATTTTTTCCTATTTATCTGTCTGTTCTCCAGGTTCTTCTCCAGTTATCATCCATAAATCCTCGTTGCTAATTCTTACCGGCCAGAATATTCTGCATATAATTCTCAAGAACTTGTTGATGAATACTTGTAGCTTCTGTTTGATTCTGACCGAAGTGAGCCATGTTTCACTGCCATATATTAATGTTGACTTAACACATGCTCTGAATATTGTTAGCTTTGTTGTTCTCGATATTTGGTTGCTCCGACATATCTTCATTAGGCTCCCAAATGTTCTTCTTGCCTTATTTATACGGCTGTTGTACATCTTCTGTTGTACCTCCTCTTGATGTTATGATGCTCCCCAGGTAGTTGAATTCTTCTACGTATTCTATCTGTTGTCCACTCACTGTTATTGGCTCACTATCACTGTTGTTTGTCCTCATTGCATTGGTTTTCTCGATATTTAATTCCAGTCCCGATTTCTTTGCTTCTTTGACTTTATTCTGTAGGTCCCTTTGATTTCTTGATATGAGGCATACATCATCTGCGTAATCTAAGTCTTCTAAGTTGCCGAAGAGATCCCATTCTATGCCGTTTATTCCAGTGCAAACTTTTCTTAGAATGTCGTCTAGTATTGTGTTGAAGAGAAGTGATCTCCATCCTTGTCTAACTCCTATATTGGTGTAGAATGGATCACTGATGTTACCTCTGTGTTGAACTGTTGTCTCTGCATCTTTATACATCGCTTTGATGATGTTGATGATTTTTTCAGGAACTCCATTCTTTGTAAGTGTTCTCCATATTGCGCATCTCTTGACTGTGTCGACTGCTTTCTTAAAATCTATGAATAGTAGATATAGTGGGGCATTCCATTCTACTGATTGTTCAACTATGACCCGTAAAGTATTTGCCTGGTCAACACAGCTGCTTCGGTTTGGTCTGAAACCTGCCTGCTCTTTCCGTAGTATTGGTTCTAGTACTTCTTCTAATCTTTTCTTTATAATAATTGCTATTATCTTATGTATAATAGTATTTAGAACCGTGATTCCTCTCCAGTTGCTGCAATTTGCCAAGTCTCCTTTCTTAGGTATCTTGACAAACATACCTTTCTTCCATGATGGTGGTATATTCTCTTCTATCCATGCTTTTCTGATGTGGGGTTCAATTGTTTTGCAAATATCATCTTCACCTGTTGCTTTGTTGTGTTTCAGGATATTGATTGTAGCTTTGATTTCTTCTATATTTGGAGCTTGAGTAGATATTGGCAGTTCCTCAGTTGGGTAGATATTTGCATTGTCTCTGTTTCTTATGTCTGCTTCATTATTTGTACTTTGTTCGTTGCTCAGTTCTTGGAAATGTTCTCTCCATCTCTTTAATTGATCCTCTAAGTTTGTGATGAGCGCACCATTTTTATCTTTAATTTGTTTGTTTTGTTGTTCCGACTGGTTTGTTAAGTTCTTGATTATACGATGTAATTCTCTCAGGTTATGATGCTGTGCTGCTTTTTCTGCTTCTCCGGCTAAATTTTGTAGAAATTTGCTTTTATCTCTTCTTGCTGCTCTTTTTACTGTTTTCGCTATTTCTTCATATTCTCTTCTTGATGCCATCCTGTTGTTTATCATTTTCTTCATTTCACCTCTTCTGTTAATCAAGGCCCATGTGTTATCGGTTATCCAGATTTTTCTTTGTGGTTGTGAAATTCCAAGATTTTGTTCGCTTGTTTGGTTGTAAACACGTTATACGACCACTTAATTTATTTAACAAAATTTGATTAATTTATGTTGTTTTACCCTATTATTATAATTAGTCAACAATCCATAATAAGTCCTACAATTAATCTACAAGCTAGAAAATTAAAAGGAAAATATTCGAATATTTTCGACAATTATAGAAAAAGTCGCCTGATATTGGTGTAAATAAATGTTAAATTCAATTTAGCATACGTTCTTGGTCTCTGGTAGAGTTAAAAAAGAGAAAATCAGGTTATTTATACTGTGTTGACATGAACTTTTCTGCAGAGCAATAACAAATTAGGGTAAAAAATTATAACATAGGTAAATCAACACATAACGTCTTAGTTACAATTATTCAATATAATTTTTAATTTGATTTGTGTTGTGATGTTTTTTGTTTTGAATAAAAATTACAAAATTGTTGATTTGAAATAATTTTCACAAATGATTGCTCCTCTAACTCAACAATTCTTTACCAATTTAATATTTTTGTAAGAGATACGATATTATTTTCATCAGAAATCATAATAAAATTTCAGCTTAAAAATCAAAACAAAAATAAAAGTAATGAATTTATATGGGATATAAAATCTTTTTGTGAGTACAATAACAACAACAACAACAAAAATAATAATAAAAACATCTTACCCTAACAACAGTCGGTTGTTACTGTAGTAATATGACAACCAGTAACAATAATAAAAACAATTACATTTAAATAAAACCAAAAGTGAAAAAGAATCCTTTTTGTTTTTTATTATTTTTTTTTTATTTTGTTTAGTGTTCAAATCCTAAACGAGAAAAAGATTGCAGGTTCTTAAAAAATTGTAAAACAAAAAAAACAAAATGCCAGAACCCTTTTTAGAAAATTAAATATTTACAATGTTTCTCCCATTTCTTAAATCAGCAATATACGTCCGTTACCCCTGTTTCCTTCCTTTTTCTTCATTTAAAATCATCTAAAATTCATTTCCTTGGTCGCCTTTAATTTACTAACCCACATATTATCCTATCTTTGTACCTATATCTCTCTCTCTAAACCATTCTCATTCCAACAACAACTTTTATGAAATATGTTTCTTAAAAATGAAAATTTCAAGACAAGATCATGACGCCCTTAAATAATATTTTATGTTCTATGTAAATATGTTTGTAAATATGTTTGTATATAAAAAGTAGAGGATTTGAAAATCCTTTTTATTTGGGATTTTCTTTTTGAGAAATCAAGGTGGCGTAAGAAATTTTTTAAGAAAAATCTTTTAAAATAAAAATAATAAGAAAAAATAAAACTAAAACAAAAAATTCTAACTTATTTTTTGTTGATTTTGCAAAACAAGAATAAAAAAAAAAAAAATAAAAATAAAAATGCAAAAATTACTAAAAGAATGGCAAAATAATACTTGAAATGAAGAACTGATGGTGGAACTGCTGTTGCAGCTGAGAAAATCACATTTGTTTAATCATTTCAAATTTGATTTTACGAGACTAAAAGCTGAATATGAAAAGTTGTAAAAAAGGATATTTTTTTGTTTGTTCGGTTTTTGTTTTGATTTTAAATTAAATTTTTGGCCTTACAATATAAAATGAAAATGTAAATGTTGAAATGATGAAAATGAATTGTTAAGAAATGAAACTGGTGGTGGGTGGGTTTTGGGTTATTTAAAATGGAATTTTTAAAATGTGGTTGTCAGGTATTTTATTTATAAAAACCAAATTATTTTGAAATTATTTTGTTAATCTGATACTGTTTTATTAAAGATGAAAATTTGAGATGTTAATTCCAATGTTTTATTCTGTAGAATATAGAAATGATGAACATTTTGACATTGCAACATTTAGATTTGAGAGTGATTTAAATATAAAACAAAAATGTTGTGAGATAGTTATTTTCTAAGAAATTAAATTTAAGTCAGAATTCGAATTTTTTAGAGTAAAACATATAACTCTTTATTCTATACAACTATCTACATAAAATATAAAAGATATTGAGTATAATGTTGGAATTAAAATTGACGTGATGTAACTGACATGTAATCTAAGTCAAAAATCCATTGATTCTTGACTGAATATTCAAATTTATATTTATGGAGTCTCAGGTAAAGTGAATCTAGTAGATAAATCCAGCGTTCTGAAGCGTCTTAATCTGCGCTCGCTTGTTCGTTCATTATTGATGAGTTGAGGAGCAAGTAAATTTGGATGGTTTTCCAGTCTAACATAGTATTTTTCAACTTTCTTTTTAATGAATTTCTTAACAGATGGGACATTTAAATCTGATCTAATTGTGTCATTTCGGACATACCAAGGCGCATTGACTATAGACCTTAATACTTTGGACTGGAAGCGTTCTATTATTTCGATGTTGGAGTTACTAGTTGCTCCGCATAGTTCCAACCCGTAGCTCCAGATTGGCCTGATGATAGCTTTGTACACTGCAACTTTACATTCTAGGGATAAATTGGAAAAACGACCTATTAGCCAAATTAATTGGTTGAATTTTATTAGTAGTTGTTTATTTTTGCTGATGATGTGACTTTCCAAGTGAGGCGTCTATCCACGTGCATACCTAAGTACTTAACCGACTCTTGGTGAGTCAATTCCATATCGTTAAGGTGAACAGCGGGGCAATTTCCCTTGCGATTAGTAAAGGTGATATGAAGGGATTTCGATTCATTGGCCTTTATTCTCCACTTTTTCAGCCAGTTTTGTATATCCAATAAGTAGTTCTGAAGAACTTCTGAAGCTAATCGCGGATTAGTATGAGACACTAAGACCGCCAATGATTTTTCTTGTCAAGTGAATTATTTATATGGTTTGTACTCTATGTATTTGCTCAATTGTTCCGTGATTGTGACGAAAGCCAAACTGATGAGCTGGTACGATATCTCGTTCATTATTTATTTTAATTAATCTTTTGGCTATTAGTTTTTCGATTAATTTTGATATTACTGGCAGAAGACTTATTGGTCTATATGAACTAGTCTCATTTGGCTCTTTCCCCGGTTTAGCCAACATTATGATATGAGCAGTTTTCCAGATATCTGGGAACTAGCTAGTTCTTAATATAGCATTAAAAATGTGGGTTAAGAATTTTATACTGCAATACGGAAGTTCCTTTACCATTTTGCCTGTGATACCATCATACCCAGGAGCCTTCTTGTCTGACACAGAGTTTTTTTACAATTTCCTGTACTTCCTTTATCCGGACTTTCTTTATCGGTAAATCCATTTGATAAGGCACTTCAAGGTAGTTTTCAATCTTGTTGTTTTCGTCGGTTGAAATTACTGGTGGATACGGTACAAACACTTTTTGTAAATGTGATGCAAAAAGCTCTGCTTTCTCACCATCGCTTCTGGCCCAATTACCATTTGATTTCCTTAGTGGAGGTATAATTTGTTGTGGCCGTTTCAGTTTTCTTGTTGCTTTCCACAGTGAGTAGTCATTAAGATCGGTATATGTTAGTCTTTCAAGGTAATTCTTCAACGAACTTTCTCTGGTTTTATTTAACAAAAATTTAAGTTCTTTGATTGCACGGTTTAACCTGGCTTTGATTTCAGGGGATCTAGTTTGTTGCCAATATTTCCTAAGGTTTCTTTTTTCCATGATTTTGGATTTTATTTCAAAATAGTTAGCCAACTTTTAAATATATTACAAAAAAACAATCAGAATTGTTGTTATAAAAATTGATAACGGCTTGGTTCGTAGAAAATTTTTATTCTAATATGTAGGAGTTCTATAGCTTCAATATTTTAGATGGCTTCAATGGAAATATTGCATTACCACATATTAAAATGATTTTTTTAATTTTGGAATTTTTACATTTTTCAGAAAAGAGTAGGAGGTTAATATGCTTGTAAGCAAATGAAATTTTATCAGTTTAAAAGCAACACAAAAATCTGATGAACTACCGGGTAGACCTAATAAAATCAAATATCTTAAAATTTATTAAACTTAATAAATTAATAATATTACAGGTATATAATAAAAATATTTAATTGTCAAGCCTTGTGTAATTTAATTACTTTCTCAGTCTTCTGATGATGTTGTAATAATCGAAACCGATTAAAATATTGTTTTAATATTATTTTATTTTAATCCACACGTTGGGTGACGCAGTAGGGAGAGTGTCTGCCTTTCAAGGTCCCAGGTTCAATTCCCGACAAAGGCAAAAATTGCCTTTTAGATTTTGAATTGTCTAGTGGGTTCTGGCTCAGTACTGTCGCTTTATCATCGGGATAAAATAAATAATAAATCGTAAGAGTTTTGGTTATCACTAAAAATAAAATAGAAATGTGCTATTATGAAGCCTCTATACAATATAAGGGATTTTCCAATAGGGATGATATGATTTTGAAGTGACGTTTCGACCATTTGTAATATGTCATGATCCGTCATTTTCATTCATTTCATTGAATTCAATAATGTTTACAATTTCATTACAAACACCGCTTATTTTGGCTTGGAACAACTTGAAAATGATAACGATTTTTTTAAGAAAGTTATTTTCTCCGATGAGGCTCACTTTCATCTGAGTGGTGCGGTAAATAAACAAACTATCGATTCTGGTGCGAAGAAAATGCACAAATTATTCATGAAAAATCATTACATTCATCTAAATTGACAGTTTGTTTGGTCTAGTGGAACCATCGGTCCATACTTCTTTCGAAATGAAGCTGGTAACACCGTTACTGTCAATGGAGAGCGGTATATATCGATGATAACCAACTTTTTATGGCCGAAATTGGAAGAAGTTGATCTTGACAACATTTTATTCCAACAAGACGAGACTACGTGCCACACAAAAAGTGCAACAATTGAATTATTGCGAGAAAAATTTGCAGATTCGATTATTTCAAGAAATTGTGATATTGAATGGCCTCCAAGAAGTTGTGATTTAACACTATTAGACTATTTCTTGTGGGATTATTTGAAGTCATTGGTCTTTAGCAATAAACCAGACTCTCTTCAAGCTTTACAAGTCAATATTGAACGTTCTATTCATGACATACGACTGGATTTAGTGGAAAAAGTGCTCGAAAATTGGATTCATCGAATTCGTTCCTGCACAAGAAGTCGTGGAGGCCATTTGAATGACGTTTTATTCAGAACTTAATTGATTGTACTTCACATTAATGATTTGAGTTACTTTAACAACTAGTGTGTTTTTTTTTTAAAAAAGAAATCATATCACTCTTATTGAAAAACACTATATATGTATAGTTTTCCACATTTAAAAATGATATACCATCAAATTTTTAAATATTGTATGTAATTGTGTGATCTAATATTTGTGTAAAAGCAGTTAGTTTCATCCCATAGACTTGGAATTATATATAAAAAAAAAAATATTTTCATTTTCATATATTTTCATTTATGCACTACTTAGAACCACCGTTTTGAATGGAAATGAATTCCAGTCAATTTTGGAAATTTATTTATTATTAAGTTATCTAGATGTAAGTATAAATAAATATTAAAATTTGTAAACATAAGGATATGTAGAAGAGTCCTATTTTTTGACTGGAAATTTATATCCCACTAAATAAATTATATTAAATTAAAACAAAGAGTAAAAAATGTTATTATTTTATTTTTAATATAACGTACTAAATGCTTTTTCAGAAGTTTAATTAAATTTTTTTTTCTTTGTTTTTCGACTATTACTTAAAAACTAACTAAGAACATGTTTTATATTAAATTATTTAAATAAAAAAGATTTTATCAAATTTCTAATGTAATAATTAACAGATTTAAAAATTAAGACCTAGCAAAAAGCTGTCTGGTTGTATAGAGAAAATTTAATATTCACATGGTTTTATGATCTTTTTTGTTTTTTTTTTTTGTTTTATTTGACTTACAAAATTAAATATTGGTATATTTTTATTATCTTTTCAATAATATGCACCTTTTAGTGTGATAATGTTAATAATAATAAAATAGTTGTACTAGAATTGTACTTCATTTGAGTATAAAATTATTAATAGTACTTGGTGCATGGTCGAACAATACAGCTTAAGTTAAATAGATTATGAAAATATAAAAAAAGCGTGAGACGAAATTGTTTGTTATTGAAAAACCATAACCGCAGATGAAATAAAAATAAAAAAGTAAAAGGAAAATCATTTTTGGTAGCTTTGAGCCAATTGCTCATCATTGAAAATTTTGAGCCAATTGCCCATCATTGTCGATTGTTTTCAATTTGAAATTAATAATACTTTAAAATTAAATTCTTTTTTTTTTCAGAGAATAGATAAGTTAGAATTAAAATTAATAAGTATTTCTTAATTATTTCCCAAGTAACAATTTTTGCAGCTAATTTGTTTCGAGAAAGCTAATTTGCTCTAGTACTGTTCTTTAACCATTCTCTGAAGCAAATTTTGCTCTATAAACTAACATTTTGACAACAAATTAGCATTTAAGACTTTTTTGTAAAATGATCTGCTCTATAAGAGCTGCATTAGCAGCTAATTAGCATTTTTTGTGAGATTTTTTTTTTTTACTCTTTAAGAGTTGCAATAAAATAACTAATAGAGGTTATTAGCTCTATTATAGCTCTATAGAACAACATTTATAGAGCTTCAACTTCGGAATTAGTTAAGCTCTATTAGCACTTTTTAATTTTAACCGATCACTCTTATAGAGCACCACGAATATAAATCCGAAGAAACTCGACAACTAATTTGTGTCTTTAACATAACATATAGAGCATAATATAATGCTCATACATAATTATGTCATAATTTTTTATTCTTCAGTTCGTTAGAAGTTTTTAGATAGTGTGAAAAAATTTCAGAAATATTTCAGATAAAAATTTTCAGAATAAAATATAAAAATTAAGTTTTTGTTCAATTGATAACTTCATTTTTGTTTAAATTGTACTTTATGTAAAATATTTTTTTGTTCAAATCATAAAATAATGTTCAATTCAAATAGTACAAAATAAAAAACAAAAATTAACCAAAATAAATATTTAAGCTTCTTGTTTCTTCTATCTAATATATTATTAATAAATGTTGATTATTCAAATCTAATATAGGTACATATACATTACAAATACGAATTTTCCAAATTTATGTATTTTGTGATGGTTAATCGGGGTAATTTTTTTAACATTTGTTTTTACTCGGATTCTTTTAAATATATTAATTATGCACATACCTCGCAACCTTTAACCAAATATAAATATAACATGTGACATTTAAATATGAAAAACAAAACAAAAATGACACAACAACAAAATTACTCTATAAGCTTTCCATAAGTGCTTCAATGCAACATCAGTTATACAGCAAATTTGCAACAGCCAAAATTATGTCAAAATAAAATACAAAAACAAATTGAATTATTATGTAGCTAACTTCATGTTGTTATTTATTAGAGTGGGCGAAAGAAACAAGATAATTTTCTATTGTATCTGACATTGAATCGGTGATATGAAAATTTCAGTTCAGAAATATCAATTTTTCCATTTGAAGTATTATATTATTTAAATAAATTGAAATTAGAATAAATTAAAAAAAAATAAAAACACAGTACATAATGTACATAAAAAAAATTTAAAAATACTTTTGGCAACATTTTGAATTTGACAGATAAATTTAGTTTTATAGATACATATAGCTATGAATTTGTAAGTATAAACATTTTTGTTAAACAAAACGATCTTATAGAATATTTAATATTACGTGTGAAAAGATATTGAAAAAACAAAATGGGATTTTAAAATTAAAAACTCTTTACATATTTAGGGGATTGTTCCCATACCTATTATTTTCTTATTTCTTACTTTTCTTTTGATGACTTTATATTGTAAAAAATATTAATTTTTCTTCGTCAGTTTTCGGTCAAAATATTATTTACCATCTGATTAAAATTAACTTTTTAAACCTTGTTTTCCTCACTTGAATATTTTATGTCAAATAAAAAACGTACCCGTTCATATTCAGTTCCTTTTCAATTATATATATATATATCTCTTTGTTTTTAATTGAAAATTTAACTTAAGCCTTTTAATTGATTTTATCGAGTTCACTCAAAATTGTTTTTTATATTTTAGATTACTTTATTTAAGAACCACTTGGAAATGGTAAACTATATTGTACCTAAAAACCGAAAACAATTTTATAAAAAAGTGAAATGAAATGAACTGTCAAGTATGAAGTTTTTCAACATGTATATTACATATATATTCAATAGTTCATAAATTTCATCTTATGCTTTGAAGAACTTTTTGAACAATATTTTAACTTATACCTTTGCTGTCTACATTTACCTGTCGTTTTTTTTTTTTAAACAGACGTTTAATAAATTCAGATGCCTGGTATCAAGAGTTACCAACTGTATTTTTAAAACTTTTATGCAGTCCGAGTGTAATTTTCGAGTGTAATTTATGAGTCCGGGGGTAATTTATGGAACTCGGTTTTCAGCTAATTATTTAAGAAAGCCTTTAAGCTAAATAGTTACTTTTTACCTAACTATTGCATATCTTTACAAGACAATTGGAAATATTTTTTTTTTTGGGGAAGTTATTAATTTTTTGAGGTTATGAATCTATTTTTTCTTATTGAGATTCGTCATATTAAATATTGAATCATCCGAAATATCGTAACAACTCAAAATATGGCACTTAATATCGTTTTGTATTTTATTTCAAAGAAAATTCATAATTTAAATAAGATCCATCCAAATATTTGACAAAACTATAATTAAAGTGCTCTATATAGCTCTCATAGTAGCTCACAGGAAGCTCGGCCATCTTTTCTTAGAAAAATGCCTAATTGAACAAAAAATGTTAAAATTCTAAAAACTAAAATATTATTTAAGCCTGAAATACTTGATAATCGTGGTTTAAAAATTATTTTTTACATACTATTATTGTTCTAAAATAAATATTCTTTCAATTGCAGACTTATTTTTGTGTTTGAAATATTTTTATTTTTAAATAAAATTTAAATATTTATTAAAAATTTGATAATAAAGGGCATTGTTATTTTTGGTTCTATTTAGTATGATTTCAAAATAAATCTCGCTGTGTAAACTATTATAGAGCTGTAATAGAGCACAAAATTATACTTGGGTTATTATCTAAATGCGTACACTACACTTAAAGTAGATCTCTAATATAAAGAGAAGAAGGACTGAGACCGTTGAAGTTTTATATTATATACCAGATCTTTACATTAAAACTGTCATTATCGAAATTATTCGGAGAAGTCATTCATATAATTCACAAAATCTTGCTATACTGTTTTCCTTAACTTTTTACATTTACGTACATTGTATTCTTTCTTGTAATTTATTGTTGACAAAATTTAATGTAATTTTTTTTATTTATTTTTTTCTCTCTAAATATTTCAATTTTAAATTTATATGGTAATTTTATTCTTGACAAATAATCAACATAAACTACCATTACAGAAAGTAGGTCTAACTAAAATTGAAAAATGAAATTAGGTTTCATTATGTATAGAGGAAAAAGAAAGAAATAATAAAAAAAAACAACAAAAACTACATCAAATTAAATTTTGCAAAAACATTTTCATAAATTTTAAACGATTCAAAATTATTTTCACTTAAGAGAATTACAAAATAACTGCATTTCATATAATACAGTTACGATGATGTTTTCACATTACTAAAAAAAAAAAAGGTTGAGAAAAAAAAATACAGGTAACAACAATGATATCGTAAAGCAAATTGACACATTGAAAATTGCTGTAATTTTGTCAAATTTAGTTCTAATTTCTGAACCTATATGCATGTTTTATAAACTATTTTGTGTATTACGTACTTTATTGTACTGAAAGTTGTGAATTTCATTTTCATTTTATATCAGAGCTTTAGATTTATTTCTGCATTTGTTTAGTACATCTTTAGGTTGGGATCTTCAGGTTTTACATCGAAATAGAAGATCGATGAGAAAATTATATTTACATATATATATATATATATATATGTACTGCTAGAGTGCTAACCATATCAAAATTTTTAAACATTCCGGTGTAGATTTTTGTACGACATCTTATTCAGAACCATTAATTTAGGTTAACAACCATCCGGTAGAGAAATTATATAAAAATTAGTCAGTTTCTTTGCTCGCTGTTTTTAAACAGAGAAAGTTAAGTAATAAACGAGATAGTTTTCAATTAACTTTAAAACTATGTGTGGCAGTAGATCTTTAATTGATTGTTTGGCACTCTATATTCCATTTAAAACATGTCTAAACTCGCTCCTGCACTGTTGAAAACTCAAAAAAAGTTTTTAATACCAATCAGTTCTTAAACGAAAGATATTTCGGTTCGAGATTTTTTTATTTTTTGTATTCAAGAAAACAACATTTTTATATACTTTTATATTAACTTGCCAGTGTCTGTTTATATATATGTATATATGTTTGGTATTAATTATTAGTGTAGCAATTTTCTTTTTTTTTGATTCAACGTAGCCGTAGCTCTGTAGGTTTCAAGTTTTAAATACAAATTATCTAAAATTAGATTTTATTGTTGACATTTGAAGGTGAAAATTGTATGCCTGGTTAGAAAAGATTCACTGGCATTCTTAAGATGTTCAAAATGTATTTTGTGCAGCAAACAAATAAAATTCTCTTTTGTTTGATTACAGTTTGACAATTTATGGGATAAAATATTTTGTATTTAACTGCAAATCTATATAAAAGAATAGTGTTCTACAAATTATTACAATGAAATTTATAATTTTAATGTAATTTTATTGATAGAAATCATAATTTATCCTTTATACATTTATTTTTGGGTGTATAGTGCTTTGACATAGTTCAAATATTGCAGTTCTGTGACTGTGCTTCAGTTTCAGTCATCATTATATTCATGAAGTAGTGACTGTTACTGTTGCTATTTTACTTAATATCGCTTGCACCACCTACGGTCTAGTATAGAAGAAATTGATATTATCTCCCATTGAATTTAATCCATGATTGCCATATCGTTAGATATAATTTTTCAACCATTCTCATAGAGAGATTGAAAGAAATATTCAACCGATGCCTGTAAATAAAGCATTTACAGTTTATACAGCAAAAAAAAAATTAGGAAATTTCAGTGCTGATCTTATATATCAAGTATTTTATTAAGGTATAAATTTAATGATTTTGTTTTGTTGATTATTTAGTTTAGGGTCAAGTACCCAAAAGCGATGCAATATCACTTAAAATGTATAGTTTTTTTTTTTTAGAATTTTGCCGGGATTTTAAATTTTACATTCTGAAGATAAAACCTTGGTGATTCCATTCCTTCATACTCAATTTTGATTTGATCCGAGTCATATAAGACTTCATGTGTGTCAAATTGTATGTATTCTACATATAGTCAAACTGTTCGACTATCTAAGCTTTTAAGCAGTTTACTTTAACTGGACAGTCATTCTTTATTATCATAAAAAAAAATTTAAAAATGATTAAAATATTTTTTTTTTTATAAATAATTTTTATTCTCATTTCATGAAATTAAAACTAGCCTCTCATTTTCAATAATAATAACGTAAAACTTAAGCAGTGAAACTTGTAATTTTCTTTTAGGGTTTTCTGTAAAATAAATTTTTATTCATGAAGGATTTTTTTTCCACACTTAAGTATAAAATAACCATAGAATTTTATATAAAACAAAATTTCTACTTTTATTCTCATTCTCATTTTCTTTTTCTTATATTTTCAATCTATCTCTTTTACTCACATTTTAAATTAAAAACTATACACACTTTGTAAATCGCGTCATAATAATAAAACGTTTATAAAAATCTTACGTATAACTCGTGCTTTAAACTGACAGAAGAAGAGTAAGGTAAACAGGTAAATCTTACATATAGCTTACTAACTACTAACTATATATACAATATAGTCTACATATATATATATATATAGAAAAATATTTGAAGGCAAGGATACAGAATAAATTGAAAATAATGGAATTTTTTTTTTAAGTTTTCTTATAACGGTAAAATTATTATACATTATTATTTTAGTGTTGTACTTTGTTTGTTTTCTTTATTTTATCTTCAGGTATACCAGTGTATCACTATAATGTATATATATATATATATATATTTAACAGATATAAAATCGTATAACAATATTCTAGCAGTCTTGTTTTTTCCACCCCACTTTTATTTGTATTGTTGTTGTTGTTGTTTTACTTTTTGTTAATATAAACATGCAATTTTCTTTTTAAAGGTAATTTTAGTTTATTAAAAAACAAAAAACGAAAAAATATATACTAAAACAATTGAGTAACAATAAAAAATGGAGGATGTCGATGACGAAAACAAAAGTAAAAATAAAAAAAAAAAAATAATAATATGAAAGCTTAAGAGTTGAAGGTGTGAATTTAATATAAAAATGGCTGTGATAATCTTAGGGTTTTAAATAGGGGTTTTCTTTTTTCTTTTTGATATAATTTTGTAAGAGTTTGTAGGGGTTTCACTTTGAGTTTTCATACTAAACGATTATTTGTTCAAGTTTTCGAATTGCCCCATGTTAAATTAAATATTCATAAGTATTTGTATGAAGTTTTGTTTTCGACAAGGATCATATAACAGCGAAGGATTAAATTACAAAATAAACTGGATGGTAGTTGGATTAATGAAATTCCAATTGTAATTTTAGATCCTAGTTATACAAAAGAAAAAAAATATGATGTAAGATCAACAGCATAATAGTTTGTTGTTTGTTGTGGAACAAAGTTTATAAATACATTTATATTTTCTTATAATTAGAAAACTCTAATGTTGGCGCTTAACTCTAAACTAAACTTAAAACTCTAAACTAAAAATGTTGGCGCTTAACACAAAAATGGGTTGGTGAGTAAATCCACAAAAAACAAAATCCATAATTATTTTTTACACAAAAAAAACCCACAAAGAACGATGGAAAAACACAAAAATCGCCAAAATAAGAAGGAGAAGGTTATCAGTCTGAAAAATAGTTATATTGCCCTTTTAATATTATTCCGTTATTATTAATAAATAATACCGGAATCAATTTATTTAAATTTTTATATTTATTTCCGGAAACGGGCAATATATTAACTTTTAATACAGTTTGATAATCCTGTTTTAGTTAAATAATATTTTTTTTTGGATTTCAGTTTGTGGATTTAGTCACCAACCCCACAAAAATCATGAAATTTTATAAAATTCGAATTCGCTGTAAATTTGAATAGCTATATACGAAAAAAACTTTCCATGGTAAATGAAAAAAGTTACTTTATTTGTTTTTCTTTAGAACAATTATTTTATTCATAACGACAATAAATGTTCATAAAATTATGGGAACCATTTTGATTTTAGCAATTCGCATTAAACTGAAATAAAAATTCATTTAAAAAAATATTTTTTTTTATATATACAAATTCGAACAATGTCGGATAAATTGGTTTAAGTGTTTTATATTATAAACGAAATTTTAAATTATTACACACTTAAGAATAACAAAAAAAAAATAATATTCCCATTGTATAGTTGTAAAAACATTCAACCTGACATGCATTTAGTTTACTAAAGACAAGAAAAATTCACAAGGAGTTAATTTTTTTGTTTTTCATTTTTTATTTTACTTGTTGTTATAAAAACAACAAATCTAATTTACAGGATTAAAAAGATCCTTGGTTAGAAAAGAAAAAAATTTCTTGAGGGTTTCTTTTCTAAAAATAGGGTTCATTTAAGATGAATAAGTATATAGAAAATAAGAAAAGAAATATTAAAACAAAAGAAAATTTACTTTTTATACACATAAATTTAAAGTAATATAACATAAAGTAACAGTAAAATATAACAAAATTATCTTTAGTCTAATTTATCTTATAATTAACTTATTATTATGTTAAGCTGAATAAATAACTTGTCAAAGGATAATAGAATTTAAAGAAAAAAAAAAAAAAAATAAATTGTTTTGTTTTGTTTTTTTTTTTATTAAGATTGTTCAATAAAATTATTTTTATTTAATTTTCTGGTCTATTTACAATAAAGAAAAAACACTTGTATAATATTATTTCATGCAGTTCAAAAAGGATACATGTTGACACTATACATTAAATTTGATAATTTAGTATTCGTAAGTGCATTGTATTGGCAATTGAAATAGTGGTTATAGGTGTAGAAATTTTGGGTTAAGTATGGCTTACTTAATGGTTATATGACTTATTTATGAAATTTTATTGTATTAACTGTAAAATAAAATTTCGTACTGTGCAGCACAAGACTTAAAGGTCATGGATAAAATATATATTATAAAAAAACAGATTATCTGTAATTTGTGTTAAAAAAAAAAATTGAACCCAAATTGTGATTTTTGGTATGCAAATACAAAATATCAAATCGTTCTTATTTTTATGTTTTTTTTAAAAAATATTTTATCCATTTTTTTACTGTTAAATCAAACATCAATAATTTAGATCAACAAATGTAGTTTTATTGATTTTTCAGTTTTAGGCTGATTCAAGTCAATGTCAGCCATAGTGTTCAGTGTTTTTGACCAGGAATTTTTAGACCGAAATTTTCAATATTCAGTATACTACAGTCTATTTTGCACCACATAGGGAATAGGTATAATACATAACATATGGAATAGGTATATGGGGAAATACTTTTAATAAAAATACAAGCAAACTTCAAAAAATACAAAATAAAGCGATAAAAAATCTTTTTGGGTTAGGATATAGAACTGCTACAAGTGGTGAAATGCACAAGAAATATGGGATATTAAAGTTAGAAGATTTTAAAAATCTAACTTAAGTGGTACAAATACATACAGATTTGTAAAATCCAATACAACAACTAGAAAAAATAATGACATACACCAATATGAAACTAAATCAGCTCATCATATAAGATATTCAGCTAGCTTCCATCTACAAGGATTAGAACCTATACTCAACACTGGGGTTCGATTTTTTAATGAACTGGCGGATGATATGAAGAACTTGCCAACAAAATATTTAAAAGAAAAACATATAAAACAATACTTTTATCTAAACTATAAATATTACAATAATTTAACACTACAGCGAATTGCATATTTTTTGGAGTATTAATATAAATTTTTATTTTTATTTTCTTAAAGTAATAATTGTTACATATTTTTTATTTTTATTGCCTTTTTACTAAATATTAAATTAATATAACATTAACGATTTTCATATATATATATTATGATAAATTTTTTTTTCTATTTTTGATATAATTGTAATTTTTTTTTCTTTCTTGTTAATCATCACATACATTTATGTATTTGAATTAATGAAATTTTACACACCATACATGTCATTACGCTTCATTTTAAAATAAATATAAGAAATATAAATATGTAATTTGTACGAGCTCCTTAGCTCATTTTAAGAAACTTGAATAAGTAAATAAATAAATAAAAATATTACAGAATGAAAAATATCATTTAGAGCTATTTTGTTAAAATATTAATTATTAAATGTTGATTATTGTATTGCATATCTATAGGTCAAGAATTAGCGAAAGAATTATGTATCATCTCAGGCTTTACTGATGTAATCATACGATTTTAAAATTGCTTTATAATGGTTTATTTAAGTCTAAGCTGAATTATGGTATTTGTTGTTGGGCTGGTACATATTTCAACAAAATTGAACCATTGCTAATCAAACAAAAACATGCTATACGAATTATTCATAAAATTAATAATATTTTAAATAATTTTTTTTTTGTTTTTATAAATTTTCAAGTTAAGTCTTAAATATTTAATGTAAGTTAGCTTTTGGTTTGATGAAATAAATTCTTTTATTATTAAATAAAAAATTTATTATAAATCAGTCTCTTTCAAATTTATTAATAATTGTTATAAATTATTAATAAATTTGAAAGAGACTGATTTATAATATGCTTTATGTGAAAATTAAAGTATTTATAGTTTATATTATCTGCCAATCTATTTTTAAGTATTTTAGATTTAATTTGCTGTACCCTAAAATGGTAAATTAGAGAGGACTAAAACAAATAACAAGAAATCGTATCGGTTGTAGAAAACATTGTGTATCAGTTTTTAATGTTTATAAGTAAATTTTAATTTACTGTCTATAAAATAAAAACAACTAATCTTAGTAATTGTTATGCCTGTCTTCACTTTTTCTTTAATAACAACTGCCAATACTGCACCATTACCACTACCATCTTCTGCTAAAATAAATTTGATATTCTTCTGTTAATTCATTTCGATTTGGTATAAAATCGAGACTTATTAGAAAATATAATTCAAAAAAAAAATTTAAACTTGAAATTAAATTAAAATTTGAATAACAAAGTAATTTTTATTTTGCAAATATCGATATTTTCCGAACAATTTACTTTCTTTATTTTTTCTTTAGCAAAATAAAAATTATTATATTAGTGAAAGGAAATTCGTCTTTTAATTGTAGAATAATTTAAAATATAACTTTTTTAAAATTATTAAAAATATTTCTTTCAAATTTTTAGAATATGTCATCGTGGATCAGTCATAATGTATCAACTTAATAAATATGAAGACCTGACCCACATCTACTATTATCAATTTATCCTTCTTAACTGGAATAATTTAGATTTATTTAAATTAATAGCAAATTCTACTCTCAATAAATTTTATAAATTTCATTATTTGAAGAATAATTAAAGTTAAAAAAAAGTTTAATTAAATATTCATGACATGGGTCAGATTTGAACCGGTGGAACGAAAACTACGTTATATCGGCCATAAATGGGCAGACTTAATTACATGAGAGTAGTTTTGTCCATCCATCATAGAACTAAAACAATGTACAATGAATTTGTATAAGATTAGCGATCGCTGATAACATTATATTTTCGAATTCATTTTAGATTTGAAATTTGTATTTATTTTCTTATTACAGCTTTTCTTGCTGTAGTAAGGCTAATCAGACCTATTTGTTTTTTTTACAGAAGTTTTTATTAATTTTTTATATTATATTATAAATAATTTATTATATTATAATTAATTTAGGACGGTCTAAATTACGATGCACAAAAACCATTGCTAAATTAAAATTCTACAGTCAGAACTCTTGTAAGAATTCAAACGACAAAATATGTACGACTTTTCAATTAAAAAAATTATATTTATTATAACTTAAAGTTTTAATTTAAAATAATAACAACCTTTCAACACAAAAATTTATGATTTTAATATTTTTTTTTTTATTTTTTTTTTTAAAAACAAAAATGTACGTACATTTTACATATACATTAATATATATGTATGTATTTCTGCTACATTAATACTTTCAATTACTATGTTTGTTCATTAAGCTGTTCTAAAAATGAATAAAAATTTATAAAAATTAATATTATAAATTTTATAATATAATAACAAAAAAAAATATTGTTTTAATAAAGAAAAAAAAAATTTGACTCAACAGAGAATTCAAATTACACAAAATTTGCGATATCAAAATGACGCTTTAACAAACTGAGCTATAATAACTGATTAAATTTACTTCATCAAAATGCAAACATAAAATAAAAATTTATTTTGATCCACACAAAATGCAATAAAATAAAATGAGTATCTATATCCAAATGGGATATGTACAAATCAAACGCATACAATCCAGAGTACTCGTAAAAAGGAAATTATATATATATATATATAAGATGAATACTCAGAGAATGCGTATTCTACTCTAATATTATTATTGTGTGTTGTGTAAACCAATACATGCAGGCTTTTTGAAAGCAATTTATCTGCCATTTTATATGCCAGTACCTAGAACAACTAGTACATTTAAGTTTAGCTTTACCAAAATGTAGTGGAAATACAGCGTATTATAGACAGTCTTGCCAGCACTAATAGTTCAGGAGTAGATTATATTAAAACATGCTTTATTGCATTAAAGCTGCTTTATTTGATGTGTTATATCGTATATACAGAATTCAGTAAGTAAATCTAAAAAAGTATGTCTCGTATTCTTTGATCTGGCCAAAGCTTTTGACTCATTGGATCGCAAGATTATGCTTAGAATCTTATTTGAATGCGGGATAAAAGGCAAAGAATATCAATGGTTTGAAAGCAGCTATTTCCATGAAAGACGACAGTATACAGAATGTGAAGGAGTGACAAGTCAGTATAAATATGTTGACTATGGTGTTATACAAGGGAGCTCCTTAGGTCCAGCACTATTTTCATGCTATATAAGCGGATTTTCAAATCTGAATCTGTTGGGAAAACTGTTCTTGTTTGCTGATGACTTAGTTGTTGTGTACACTGAAAATAATGTTAACGAAATGGAAGAAAGAATAAATTAAGACATGCAAATCATACACAAATGGATGTCCTTACACAAGCTCACGGTAAATGTTAATAAAACAAAATATCTGATAGTTAAATCTAAGAATGAAGACATGTCCATATATTATAACAATACTATCATAAATAGAGTGTATGAATATAAATATCTAAGTATTTGGGTTGATGCAGATTTAAACTGGAATAAAGAGGTTAATGAATTAATTCTGAAGACCAGACGAATAGCTGGACTATTTAGGAAAATTGGGAAACGGCTTTCAGAAAGAATAAAAATTACTACCTACTATAGTCTATTCCATAGCACTATTACGTATGGAATAGCAATTTGGGGTAACACATTTATGAAAAATATCTACAGACTTCAAAAAATTCAAAATAAGGCAATAAAAAACCTATTTCAACTGCGCCACAGAACCTCAACTGATTATATTCACAAAAAATATGAAATACTAAAATTAATACACTATATAGAAGTAATACAAATGAATCAAATACATAATATGAGGAATAACTTAATAAAAACAAACACCAATCTGATGTCAAATAATGACGTACATGAACACTACACCAGAAGCAATAATAATTTACGATACAATGCAGGTGCTAATTTGAATGGTATAGAACCTATAATGATTACAGCAATAATGTTATATAACAATTTGCCATTGAGTGTAAAAAATATGTCCAGTAAGAAATTCAAAAAAACTTGTAAAATAATGTATTTGTCCAATTATTAAAGTTAGAATTTTTATTGAATTATATTTGAATTGTTAAAAAAAAAAAAAAAAAACAAAAAAACAAAGAAAAAAAATCTTTTATATTTTCTTATTATATTAAATTGTTAAATTATAATTATGTTGCACTGAATACTTTTGAATACTTTTATTTTTGATATGTTAAATCACATACATGTATATATACTATATACGAGCTACACAGCTCTTTTTGAGAAATGAAATAAATAAATAAATAAAAATAAAAATACTAATGTACTTAAAATGGAATAGCGTCCGTCAAAAACTTGTGTATTCGACCAAAGTTCGTTACCGAAATATTGAATTAAAAAGTTAATAGAATCTTCTCTATCCTATAGCTATCCTATTATCCAACTGAAAAAGTGATTAAAGATGGGATGGTCATAAAACTATGTCAGTTGAATATACTCTAACAACTATATTGCATTATCCTTTTCTAATTTTCCAACAGTTTTAATATTCGTATCCAAATTTTAATTTGTATCTGAAAATTTAATCACTTTATAATCTGATCTAATTTTAACTCAATATACAATTTTTTTAAATTAAGTTCCCAATTCCTTTATGGGAACAAATTAAACCAATACAATATTCGCAATCATTTTATTGTTTTTTTTTTCAATTTCTTTTTGATAAAATATTTTGTTTTTCGCTAAACTTAATTTATAAAATCCATGAATCCTTTTATTTTTGTTTTTTTTTTTTTCAAACAATTGCATTATACAAAAGAAAAAACATAACAACAAATAAGAAAAAAAGAACAAGATTAATTACACTACAGTTTTATCTCTTTATCCTGTTAAAGGATATTTATATAATATCCTTTTGAAATTTTAACAAAGTGAATGAAAAAAAAAAAAAACAAAAAAGAACAAAAAATAAAGTAGTTTGAGAAAACTTATTTAATACTTTGAAATTATTTCAAATTTAATTCTGATTCGTTTTTATTTTGTTATTTTTAATTGTTTCACAATAAATTTTGTAAAATTTTAATTTGAAATTTTAAATATACATATTATGTATATGTGTGTCAGGATATATTTTAGAAGCGGGAGAAATATAATTATTGGCAAATTGCCAATAACTATTTGATTAAATAATCGTCGCTAATACTTTATTTCCTAGTGACATAAAAAAAATCATTACAATTTGAAAATATGTCATTAATTAAATTAAAAAGTAGGCAATTAAATCCCAAATATAATTAGGTTATTACAGCGATATAGTTGAGTTGAAAATTTATATTAAATGTCCAGTGTAATCGAGACAAGTATATTTTCTATAAATTTTTGTCAAACTATTTTCAGTTTTGATCATTTTACAGGGTTGGCTTTCATTTTATTGTTTTCCAGTATAGGGATGTGAATATAAATTTTATACAGGAGATAAGTTAGTTTTTCCAATTTGGAACCAACGGCATATTTTGTGGTATTCATTAGGAATAACAGAATTATTTTTGTTTAAATTCGGACAAAATAAAATTCAATTCATTTCATTCAAGAAGAGAGTATACAATCTAAGTGCCACAAATTCAAATGAAATTTATCAAGAAAAATAGAATTTCAATAAACCAAAGTCGAGATTTATTTCAATGTCATCGTAGAATTTTCTGTCGTCAAAATTTTCAATTAACTTCAGTCAAATTATTGGAAGGGTAAACTTTGACCTAAAACTATTGTTTAAATGTGTTTTAATAAAAAATATTTTACAAAACAGGATGTATACTGTTCGAATTTTGTTTAATCTGGATTTGGACCATTTAGATTTTGTAATTCATGACTTAGACGTTCTGTATTTAATCAGTCTAGATTATATCGATTACTCATTCATTATTTGTTTAAATTTTTGGTATTTCTGATTTCTGCATAGCTCTCATCGTTTACTATTCTATTTTCAAATTATAACTGGTATTTTTTATAACTTCAAATGTTATTCTGAGTATTTTCCATAATATGGACGCCAATCTTAAATTGGAAAACCGATAGTATCTTTAATGTTTGCTATCATTTTAATTTGTTACTGCTTGGTCTTATATTTTCTCAAATTTCTAAAGTAGTTTTTAATGCTTAGTCCTAATAGTTATTATTTATTTATTATAATAATTATAATTTATAGTACCCGGTACGCGTTATTGCCCTCTTTTCGAAAACAAATGTTTTAAATGTTTTATCCGTTTTATTTTTGTTTTATTTTTATTTACCTAGTGAACTTACTTTGCTTTCGAATTCTGGTTTGGATATCTGCCATATATAAAACTCCTAGCAAAAAATCCTAAAAATGTTTCAAAAATAACAGGCTTAACAAACCTGAAAAAAAGGTATTTCGGTACTCTCTATAAAATAAACAAACATGTCTTTACGGTTCTCTAAAAATTCGTACTGGTTCGGGTAGGTGCTAACAACTCCAAAAACATGTATAAATTTTATATATATATTCGGGATTATCCAATTAAAATTTATTTAGATTATTGAATTCGTTTTTCATCCCAAAGTACTGTTAAAGAAAATGTTATGAAAATCGGACATAGGATGTTTTCGATAGTGTATGCGGGGTTTTTGACTGCATATCAAATATATGTATATATATATATGCAGCTTGTCCAGGGTTAAATTTTATCAAGAGAAATAACATGTTTAATATATATAATTTAAAAATATAGTATTACAAATATTGTAAGCCTAGGGCTTCATTTTTGCACATTTAAAACTTAATTTTAATACAAATTTTTAAAAACATTGTAAAGCCTCAGGCCTCGCTTTTTTCTCTGAATGAATCTTTTTATAATATAAAAAATATATATATATATATATTTTTTTTTATAAAGAAAAAGAAGTGAAAATCCTTTTTGGAATTTAACGCGGTTTTATTATGTTATTTTTTTTTTGCTTTTTTGTATTTTTTTTTTTTTAATTTATATTACAAAAAATTTATTATCCTTAAGTCAGTCTCAGTAAATGTAATAGAAATATAAAAGGTAAATATTTATAGAAGGAGAATAATACAAAAAGATGATATTCGTAACAATAATATTAAAATTGATTTACACATTCACACATACCCATATATAAACCTCTATAAACAATGTTTATTTTAAAGCTTTTATTCGAAAAAAAATAATAATAAAACAAAAATAAAAAAAAACAAAAAGAAAAATTATGTGGTGTAGTGGTTGTTTTTTTTTTTTTGTTTTGTTCTTTTTATTTTTACTAAAATTCTTTTACATTATGGGTATGAAGCGTAAATTTAATTCCACATTTCATTTTTTCTTTTCTCTTCTTTTTAAATAACAAAAACGAAAAATTTTTCATTCTTTTCATCAAATCCCATTAAAGGATAATCCTATTAATAAAATGGGATTACTAAAAAAAAAGAAGACTAGATTGTCTAATATGTGTATATAACTGTATATGTTTCTAAAAAAAAAAAAAAAAAAAAAAAATAATAATAATAAGAAAAGGACTTAATATACTCGAATATTTTTCATTTAAAGAACTGCCGAAGAAGAATACACACTAAGAAAAAAGAAAGACTGATATCTTTACATTTACAGTCTTTTTAACACATACGTATATATATATAATAATACTACAACACTATAATCAAACTTATAAACACATACATACATATATTTTGATATAAAATAAGTATATAGATATAAGTGAATACAAAATGAATTAAAATTTTGTATGTCACATTGAAACAGAGTGATCTAAAATTTTGTAAACATAAATTTGTAATTTCATAATTAGACCAGTACCAAACATAATTGTATATGATATATGAAAAATTCAAAATAAAACAAATTTAACCCATTTTTTTACCGATATAGAGGCATTGAAAATAATTCTGTTTATGTTACTTCATTACTATGTAAAACGTAAATAGATACAATAATTGTAGAAGTTTCGTTCAAACTTTCTTCCCATATATAAAACGTTGTCGTGTTTTCGAATTTATAGTCGAATTTGGTTTTTATTTGAACTCAATACTTCATAAATTGATATCGATGTAACTATCAATAGTTTTTTTATCTAGTTAAATTTTTGTTTTATTCATCATACATTCTGCTCAATATTTGGCCAATATTTACTCATCATTTGCTCAATGTCTTCATATTGTTCTACAATTGTTTAATCTTTTTAATAAAATATCTCAGAATTCGACCACCTCAATTTATATACCCTGATTACAGAAACATTGTTGTTGAGATCTTATGTATGTTTAGCTCATTGTTGAGCTTTGGGTTATAATGACAACAAAAATTTAATAATAAAATATAATTTTTCTTTGTACCTTTAAAAATTTATTTGTGTATCTCTATTACATTGAAGTTCTATTGTAGAGTAGTAGATTAAATTATTGTATATATTATAATTAAATTTAATTAATTTTTTTTTTATGAGGACAAATATATAATGCGGACTAGTGTATATAGCCATTTCAATTAAATATAGAAAGTTATTACAATAATTTGAATAAAACAAAAATCGAATTAATAGGTCAGTTACAGATATTTTCGAATTACCATTTCCGGGGCTTCTAGAAAATTCATTTAAGTTATTTTGCACTCTACTATTCAAATCATTTAGATAATTAAATTTTTTTTGCCATTGAACATTTTTATTGAATAGTTAAATTGTTTGTATGCAAAGCAAATTATTAATCTATTTTTTCTACTGTTGTTTGTCCCAACTACCGTTTCAAGTATTTTATCGCCCCATAAATTTCATGCTTACTAAATTGTTATATTGAATGTGTATTAATTTGGCTATATACAAAATATTTCATTATTCAAAATATATCGAAAAAAAGTGCTGAATATACAGACTTATACATACAACTTACACTTGCGTCTTATAAAGTGATCAACGAGCCCAGATTATTTTTTTTAGAAGGGGACAGAGATAGGACTTACATGAAATGGTTAGTAGGAATATTATTTTAGTTTTATAGATATCTATATATATATATATAAATTAAATTTTTTATGTCTGTCTTTATGTCTGTCTTTATGTTATTTATAGACTCGAAAACTATCGAATCGATTCGATAATATCGAATCGAAAGACTATCTAAATCTATCGATAGACTCGAAAAGATCGAATCGAAATTTTCTGAGTATATTACTGGAATATAGGGGAAGGTTATAGGCCTACCCGCTTTTTGAAATTCTGACGGGTTCGGAGCAGCACCTATCAAAATATTTTAAGAATCAAAAGTGCTACAGAGTTGAAAATTTGAACTCAGGTACTGCCTGAAAAATAAACAAATACGTCTCTTACCGTTTCTCAAAAATTTTAGTGGTTCGGACAGCTGCCATAAAACTCTCAGCACCTATCACAAATATTTTAAGAATCAAAAGTGCTACAGAGTTGAAAATTTGAACTCAGGTACTGCCTGAAAAATAAACAAATACGTCTCTTACCGTTTCTCAAAACTTTTAGTGGTTCGAGCAGCTGCTATGCAACTTCCATCACCTATCAGGAATATTTAAAAAATTAAAGTTTTTATGTAACTGAAAATTGTATTTCAAGTACTCCCTCATAAATAAAATAATGACATACGTTTTCAAAAATTTTGAATAATTTTAATAGAGATTCATATATAAATTCTGAGAGATTGTTTTTTAGAAATATTTGGCTTCAATTTAAGCATACTAAAACTACAAAAATAAACTTTAGAATCGCAGCCTGATATAAGGTTTTCAAAGCAAGTAATTACGGAAAAAGCAAATTAGTCGAAATTCTTGATATGATTTCATTAAGAGATTTGGTACAAATTTAAATTATTTTAAATTAGGTATTTCTATTATAGGGACTTTGGGCCAGAAACGCGGACCGGGTACAGTTGGTTTTATATATTTAAGAAACATGACTAACACTGAAATTAATAGTAATTTTTTAATAAATATGCTGAATAAAGCTTTAAATTATTTTTCCTTTAATTTTAATTAAAGTTAAGGTTTTTTTTTTTTTTTGATTATATTAAAATTAAATTTTGACATTCACCAATCAATTTCAGAACATCCTGTTAATACTAAAATTATTTACTAAATCGATTTTTAATTCGATTTTCACAGCTTTAAAAAATTCCTTTAAAGTATGTATTTTAAATTCTTTTTAATTATGTATTTTGGTTTTAATATGTGTTTTATTTTTTTTTTTTTTGTTTTTTCTTCCGCATATTTAATTTTTTTTCCTACTTAGTTTTTAATTACATTTTATTTTTTGTTTCGTAAAATTTCGATTTAAATTATATATAGTGAAAATGAAATAACTGTAAAATAAAAACTAATCATTTACCTTATTAACACTGGGTCCTCCTTCTGTAACAAATCTGACAATAACAGGTCGTTCACTACCAGCTACAAAACCAAAACCCATTGTAGGGCTTCGATACAATGTTACTGTACGTGGTTCTGGTGGTGTGTCATCATTCCATCGTGAATAATCTGGTGCTTCATATGTTGATGTTTTATTCAAATGACTGAAAACAATAACAAAATTAATAGACAAAAAAAAAAAAACAAAATAAGGAAAAAAATAATATTAGAAAATCGGATTATTTGATTTGCGTAAATTCTAAAGTTTTTTTTTTTTTTTTTTTTTTAATATCATTTTGTTAGTATAGATAAGTTAATTAATGTTTAGTTGAGATTTAAAAATACCATATATAGAAAAAGGATTTTAAATTTTATTTATATTTATTTTATATTTGTTTTATTTTATTTTATGTTTTGAATGAACCTGGAGGGTTTGTAAATTCATTTGAAAACATTTTCTATTTCAATTCTAATAAAAAACAACAAAACTAACTGTTAATCACTTTAGTTTGCTTATCACATTCCTGGAATTCCATAACAATATATACATAATAGACCTTATAAGCATGTGTTCTTTTAAATGTTATTTTATTTCTATGGAAACCTTCAAAAAATTTTCTGGATTAGAAAGGTAATAGAAAATTTTTTAGCAAAATTACAAATAAGACAGACATGATGAATTTAATTCGGAGTTACTAGAATTATTTGTTTTAAAAAGATTCTCAGAATTTCATGTGGGATTGTTTGCATTTTCGCAATATGCTCGATTATATTTTAGTATTTATGTCATTCACATTTATATAAAAATTCTACTTTCATTAAGTATATATGTATATATGTATATTTGAATATGATGTAGTTATTTTCTTTAAAACATTCGTTGAATTACATATATTCGTACAAAATTAATAGAACTGACAAAAACATTTAATATAATTATCAAAATTTAAATCAAACCAACAATACAGATTTCAAATGTAAATTAATTTCAGGAAAACATAAATTTCGATACTACTATACAACTTTGATGTTGATGTTAATGCTTTATGCTTACTTTGTCACGTTGACATAATATATAAGTTTTTTACTATGGTATCAATGAACTGTCCTATTATTTTATTGATAGGATTACATAGCTTGAATCAAATGGTTTTTAAATTCGGAAATGATTTCCATGCTCATGGTGATAGGCCCAAAAGCAGAAACATTTAAATATGGCTATAAAAAAAATATGGTTGAAATTTGGTGCGTTTAAGATGAAATATTAAATTTATTACATGTTTTCTATCATTCTTCTACTCTGCGTAGGTGATAAATTCTGTCACCACTGTTAACATTTTCCGTTTGTTCTTCAGCATATTCTTCCTTTTTTTCGCTTCTATTTTTCATTGGGACTGCATTTTTTTTTTAAATTGCAAAAAAAAAAATTCTTTCTACTCTACTAGCGTACTACCACACCTCTTAGTAGTTTAAATCATTGAAAAATATATTGATAGTTCAAATATTTTATAATTTATAAATAAATTTTAATATAGGGGACGATTAATTTAATTTTATTGTAAAATTTATTATAAAATTTATTTATATTTCACCTACAGTATAGTAAGGTACAATAAATCAATTGAAACCTTAACATATTTTATTTATAATAAATGTTATAAGACTTCTTAATGCCAAATTTAATGATATTTTAAGTAATTATATATTAAATTAATTTACATATTCTTTATAAGATAGTATAAAAATTTCCAAAAAATTATTTATTTTAAAACCAAAATTAAAATCACAAAATGTTAATTAGCTTTATAATTTCATATTAAGAGAATAAATGGTGGTTTGATTTTATTTAATTAGGTTTTCATTGTTTCTGATTTGGTTTCATATTTGTTATAGAATAATGTTGGTGTATTTAAATTAATAAATATTTGTATATAATATTATAATATAGTTATTTTAATGCTGCCAATTCAAATTATTATTTTTAATTAATAACATTTTGAAATTCTAATATAGGAAATTAATTTCAAACAGGAATATTATTACGATTGTTAATTCAATTTAAGTAAAATAATTGAAGGGTGATAAAATAGGCAAAAATATAATAATATTATTTTTCTAATTGAACCTAATTAAAGGTCACAAAAGAAGTAATTAATTTTAGAAAATCTGTTACAAACCACAACTATTATTTAAATTGTCGTGAGAATTACAATTATTGGTTCTAATTTAATTTTAATAAGATTTATATAGAACAGTTTACATTTTCGCAATATGCTCTATTGATGGGGTTTTAGAACAATAATGATGATGTTGATCAAAATAGTTCGTAATATTGCAAATATTCAATAATTTATATAATTTTATTTTGAAGTTTTGTATCTTATTGTAAGGAGGAATTAAATATTCTACTGTGAATTTATAAACTTCAACTCAATTATCAGTACATTTATTTATTTAACAAGGTAAACAAGTTAATAATGTAACTTGTTGAATAAATAAATGTACTTCAGAGAGCTCCCAACAATTGAGAAATATTGGACTTATAACGTTTACATTAAGAGAGTTTTCTTTTAGAGAATAAAAATTGTTATGAAACAAAATTCAATTAAAATGAAGCTTAGTTATTTAGAAAAATGTTATTGTTTGTACAAAATGTTTCGATAGAAAAAAATTTGTAAAATGTTTGTTTTCCATTACCAACATCAGAATTCAGTAATTTTTTTTTACGAAATAATAAGGTTGTTTGGACATAAACGAAGGATCATTAATTAGTATGTTAATCGAAATTTCAAATTGTGTTATATTTATTATTTTTATCATGATAACAATCCTTCCAAAAGAACATTCGCAAATCATAGCAAGCTGCTTATCAGAGAGATACTTCTACATAAAACAAGAAGGAGCATATTCCGATCTTAAAGAAATTAATGCCGGGGTTCCTCAAGGAAGTGTACTTGGCCCGGTACTGTACCTGCAGTACAATTGTGATTTTCCTGCACTACAAAATAATATTATTGCAACGTTTGCAGATGATACAGCGGTTCTGGCTGTTGGGGAAAATAATAAAGAATTCATAGAAAAGCTGCAGAGAGCTATAACAAAAATCCAAGATTATACAAAAAGATCGAGGTTAAAATTAAATGAAGCTAAGTCAGTACATGTGGATTTCAAAAATAAAATTATATTTACCATAAGCCAGTATATATAAATGGTCAAGAAATAGCCCATTCAAATACTGCCAAATATCTTGGTATGACGTTAGATGCGAAACTTCGCTGGAAAGCTCACATAAAACACAAGAAAGAAGAATTACAAATCCGCTATAGAAAAATGAACTGGCTCATAGGTAAGAATTCTACCTTAACAATACAAAACAAACTTCTGCTCTGTAAACAAATATACTGAAACCAGTATGGTCATATGGCATCCAGCTATGGGGATGCAGCAAAAAAAGTAATAGAGATATTATTCAGAGGTTCCAGAATAAAGTCCTAAAAAACATTGTGAACGCACCCTAGTTCATAAGAAACTATGACCTACATAGAGATTTGCAAATAGAATCTGTCGATAAGGAAATATAGAAATTTGCAAGAAGTCACGAAAAAAGGCTTCAGTACCATGTAAATGTGGAGGTAGTCGAGCTCCTGGATAATAGAAATATAGCCAGACGACTCAAAAGAGTGAAACCTTTTGAGTTAGTGCAGCAATAATCATCCACATTCTTGAGGACTCGTCGCGCTGCTGATCGGAGGTTGACCCGCTCCCACGTTTAGATAGATTTGTTTTTACAGGATTGGTGAAAAATTTCGTTAAGCTGACTGCCAACGAAACGAGGTTTTTCACAAGTCTTACATAATTATAAATTCGTTCGGAGAGCTGGTTGGCTTTTCGTCGCTGATGCGATGGGTCTTCAAGGTTATGGATGAATACGCCAAAGAAAAAGTTAGATAGATATCGCTGGATGTAGTCTACATTGAAAAATAAAATAAAGGCAAGAAAAAATTGCTCATCTGTAGGACTAGATCGCAATATAGGAAGGGTGTGGTTTAGTGGGTAAGAATCCCACACACAATGTCAAGCTACGGGGCTCATTGTGTCTTTTGAAGATTCCCACCAGCCTGCGTATAAAAAAAATAACAAAAAAAAAAAAATATATGTTTATTATTTTTAATAACCTCAATAATAACGTCAGAATTTTCATGTTATAATTTAATTGCAATGATTGTATTTGTAATAAGTTACATCTACGTGGGAAATCGTACCACTAGAAGTGGTCATAATTATTAAACTTTAACTTGAATTACTCTAACTTGAAATAATATGAATTATCTACTTTATTTTTAACCTTAACTTGAATCACTTTTACTTGAACTATTATGAATTATTTACTTTAACTATTGTGAATGGATTAAGCTTTAAACTGTACTCGTTAATTTCTAATCAAAAGTTCTCACTTTTATATAAAGGCTTTGCAGAAGGTAATTACAAAAAATAAAAGAAAGGAGAGTTTTTTTTTGTTGAAGCAGCCGTTAAGCTCGGACACAAACTGTAAATTAATTAAAACTCATTATAATTTTATTTAACATAATATTAAGTAAATTAAATAAAAATTGTAATTAAAATAAAATAAAATTTATAAACGGATTTATACAAAATCCTACATCTATAGTTGTATCAGTTATATTCAGGCTATATTCATACCATGGAAGGACCTTAGCAGAAATATTATAGTAAGTTTCTTTGAATAACTTCAATTTTATTATTATTAATCTTGTGAAAATGGGACCAAAATTGTTGCACATTCTAAATTTGGAAGTAAAATTGAATAAATAGAAAATTGCATTTTCCTTAGATCATCTTTGAAAATCATTATCAAAGCCTAGCGTTATAAAAATATTATGTAATACATTATATTTTTTATTAGTCAAATATGACTTAATTCAATTGATGAAGATAAATGAAAAACCTTAGCTTTCTGAGTTTCAATGATATAATACGGTAGAAGTATTCTTTAATAAAATAGGTGTAAACAGCATCGAATTGATATCTTTGTTCCATATTGTTAATATACACTAATATTGATTCGATTTAATTACTGTTCTAATTACTAACTTCATAAAACCGTGCTGGTTGGAGAATGAAAATCCTATGTAGTAATTCTTAGCTGCAAATATTAGATTGATCCAATTCTCTCGAGTTCTTGAAGTCAACAAACGGAATTCAGACGGCATTGATAAGTTAAGTGTGAAAGAAAGAAGAGCCTGATTTTTGATCAATGCCAGACGAAATTTAATTCGATTGATAAATTAAGTATGAAAGAAAGAAGAGCCTGATTTTTGATCAAAGTCAACAAACGGATTCCAGACGATATTTAATTCGATTGATCGATTGATAAACTAAGTATGAAAGAAAAAAAAACCGGGCAAGGTAGTGTTGCCAGACTTATGCAGATAAGAAATTATAATGCTTGTTTTTTTTTTTGCCACTGTAACATTTTTTGTATAACTACTAACAGTAACTTAGCTAGAATGCTTTTTCTTACATTAAGTACGGTACGATACGGTATTCAACAGAAGAATCATAGTCTGCATCATTAGTTATAAATTATTTTGTGCCATATAAGCTGGACAAATGATTGTTAAAGTATTCCCAGTCTTCGTATTTATTGGTTGGGCAATAATACAATTATAAAATTAATATGAATGAATATAAATGAAATTTGAGTACTAACGCAAAAGTAGTCAGTAACCATTAGAAAGAGTATCATCACAAAGATTAAGTGGGATAAGTAGGAAAAATAGGAAAAACGATATTAACATAATATTTCAAACATTCATAAACTTAAAATCAATAAATCAATATCGATAATATTTCGATTAGTATGGCAAGATAAGATCAATACGTAAAAAGGACTTTATGATTTTAAAAGCTATTTAAAACTAAGTATTGTTAGAAAATGTGTGTTTTAAATATACATTATTGTTGATGGTGACTAATTAATTAATAAATGTATATTATTGCTTAAAAGAATAATATTTAAACATATTTTTAGAATTTTTAGAAATTATCATGTTGTCAAGTGACAGTTCATTCATATGTATATAAAAATATTTTTATTTTTTCATATATACAATTTTTTTATTCTGTTAATTTGCAACCTGTTGGTGAGTTTTGAGTTGCTTTTTATCAACACTTTTTTTTGTTTTCAAATCTATTGCTTGAATATTAATAATTGTGAATGAAAATTTTAAATGATAATAAACTCGTCACATTGAGAACTTTTTAAAACCATTAAATTTAATCCTTTCAACTTATTATATTTTAAAACTTAATAAAAGTTTAACATACATAATTTTCATATTAATTATTTTATAACAAGAGTTTCAATGTTAATTTTGAATTAATTTCCTTATAAATATTATGTAAATTAATTTTATTATTTAAGAGCTTATTTAGTATAATCAAAATGATGAGAATGTTTTTTTTTTTTTTTTTTTTTTTAATATCATTCTAGATAATTAAATTTAATTTGTATTCTTAAAATTTCGCGTTTTTCATTTTTATTAATTCAAATTTTTTTCATACTCACTTAATAAAATACGAACGTCCTTTGGCATCAATTGCCTTCTCCCAACCGTATGGTAATTCTTCATTTGGTCCCCAATTTTCACATGGTGGTAACCATCCAGCTGCATGTGTTATATGACTGTAATAAATAAATGGAAAATATTTAATACAAAAAAAAAAAAAAAAAAAAAATGTTTGTTAAGAGAAATAAATTTTTAATTGCTTTTGATATTAAAAATAATTAGAGCACATGTGGTGCTAAACAAATTAAGAGAAAAAAATAAAATATGATGAAAAATTAGAACAAATTCATAAACACAATTTTTCTCTTTTTGTATTTATTTTTTTTTTGTTTGTTTTTGTTACTGGAAAATTGCAATAAGATCTTTCTTCAATTTCTGTCTATTTTCCATTAAATAGAAAAAAAAATGTATATTTCATTTTTAATTTCAGATGAAAACAGTTTAAAATTGGAAATTCCATTTTGTTTTTTTTTTGTTTTGATCTGTTCTAATAGAGCAGACTTGTTACATTGATAAATGATATAATGATGATGAAAATGATAAAAATTATGATTATGTTGATGATGAAATGATTATAAAATGTATATGATTGAATTAAAAGAAAAATTTTTTTCTATTAAATTTAATAAAGTATTTTTAATGATATTTTTGAGATAGACAGGGTGTTTGATTATCAGTAGTAAGTATAGTAGACAATTTATTGACAAAAAAAAATAGTGAGAGAGACAAACGCGATGAAGTGTTATTCGCAAAATGCGATCAAGTTATCTGAATTAGGTTTTCCCATAAAATATAAATTTGCTTATCGATTGTGATATCAGCCCTAATTTAGAGTAATTTTGTGTGAGATAAATTTAGGTTTATGTGTAGCAAAAATCATTTTCTCTTTTTTCTATCTTTAACATAATATTACAAATAATAATTTGAAACTAGTCTTATAATTAGATTAAAATGATAAAAACCGGTTTATATAAAAAAGAATTTAAATTAGATCAAAATAAGTACATTTTATTACATATAAGCGATGAACATTGTAATTTTGGTGATTTTTTTTATTACAATATTGTTAAGACAGTGTAAATTGAGCAGAACTACAAATTAAATAACAATTACAACATGTGGTTTATGGCTTATAAATATGTGGCTACAAATGAATGAAAAATTGCCTAAATTACCTCGGGCTGCAATTACTTTTAAACATAAAATAATATGTTCTATAAATTCCAGAGTAATGAAATGTTGTGTGCAACTGCAATAGAGGACGGTAAATACCATGAATTATTTAACTTATTTTTATCTTAAGTCAATTTAATATATTTTCACTTTCATTAACATACCACCATCGTTATTCAGCTTGAATTTAGATAGCAGAAATCACAGATAAATAAGATTTTTATTTATTTATTTATTTAATTTATTCTGCTACATATTAGACGATTAGTCTTTTAAGCATGTAACTAGAATTCATAATTTAAAACTAACAACACTAAACATATTAGAAAATAATAATAAATGATTAATAAACAATTATCATAATAAATGAAAAACTCAAGTATGTACCTATACTTTAGAAAATCTGAAATAATTAATGATTTGAAGGATGAACATATTTTATCAAAAATTGCAATGATGACCAAACACAACAGAAAGATCATTGGAAAGATGATATGAATTATAGATGACAACATCATTATACTAAAACAGAAAGCGCAGTTTAAAATAAAAAAGGTAATGTTGACTATAGTAACGAGAAATTGCGTTGAAATATAAATTGATAGTTGAACAAATAATCCGTAGCACATGTATTTGCACATTTTTCTTTTTTCAAGTTAGTTTTTTATTAACTGAATTTTTCGATAACTGATTCGATCTCATCCTGTATGTTTTAGTTACTTTTACATTTAAATATAATTATATAAAATAATGTATATAATAATTTAAAATTTCCTGTACAAATTAAAAATTTTAATAAAATATTTTTAGCACTCAATAAAAAAGTAAAAAAATTACGAGTCCCTAATCGGAATATTTCGTATCATTTGGAAATTTGAGAAAAAAATATTATTTAATACTAAATTGATTTTTATTGTCTGATTAACATTTATAAAAATAGAGAGATACTAAATTCTGTTCCCTCCAAAGTGATCTTAAATGGTTTTGTATGTTTTATATGTTCTAAAATCGCTGAGGTAAAATGCATGGTATTTGCATTATAAATAATTGTACCTTACTTCAAATAAACTTTTTTAGTTGCCTTAGAATACGGATAAACTATACCTTACCAAGATATTAGGTTACAAAAACGATGATTAACAAAATTCTGCATGATTCTTGAAACTCATTTTATGATTAATTTACTTAAACGAACGCTTTGAATAATGAACTTGTTCACAAAGAAACACAATTTTTAATCGTTTATTTTTTGAAAATATTTAAGAAAAATATATGCAATTATAATTACATACTCTGTTTTTTAATATACAGAATATACACAGGTGTTGGTTGAAATGTCATTGAACGTTTGAATTTTGTTCTATATTAAGGATGTTGACTTTTAGAAATTAATTTAATTTTTGTTTTTCTTTTTATGTTTTTTTTTTTTTTTTTATATTTTTATTAAATTATATAAAAAAAAAATAAAATGAATTAAAATATAAAAGTTTAATTTAAAAACATTTATTAATAAAAAATGAAAAAAAAAGTAGTACGAGGATAAAATTAACCTTATGAACTGATTTCAAAAATATTAATTAATAATTATAAAGGATATATGTATGAACACTTATTGAAATCAGAACACACTGAAGTGGTATAAATTTGTTTTAAAAATTTTCATCAAATACGTTTTTTTTTCTTTAATTAAAATTATCAACGATTCTTAAAATTCACAACGAACTTTTCAATTTTGATATTTAATTAAATAATTAAAATCTTTATGTAACTATCTATTGATATTTAAAATTTTGAATTGATTTAATTTCTTCTAAAAACTTAAATATAAAAATATTTTTGATTATAGATTGCATACTTTTAGGTAGATTTTTTATCCAAGGATCCTAGATCCTTGCTTTCATAATATTTTCTTTATTTAATTTCACATAACTGAAATGTTTTGACATTATTCTTCTTTACATCTACATGTATGTATATATTATATATGTATGTATATAAATATATCACAAATAAAATTAAAAACAAATTATTTTAAGAGAATGATGAATAATTGGCGTGAACTATTATATTAACTGAAATTTGACATTTTTACTTTGACATTTTCTACTGAAATAAATTTTATTTACGTCAAACTCGAAATGCTTTCAATGAGTTGAAAAGTTTTTAAAAAATAGAAAAATAAAAAAAAAAATAAAAAATAACAAGAAATTTTAAACTTTTTTAATATTTCTTTGGTAAAATTTTTTGTTAATGGCAAGATATACCGAATTATACGTAGACCTCCAATATAAGTTATGAAGTTTGAGAGTGAAGTTATAAGGTATATTTAAGAGGTCTAATATTTTTAATGAGCCTATGTAAGAGGTACCTAATCATTCATTTAAGTATGTTGCATTTATAGTGATTCATAAAATGAATACGTATTTTTTGTTTTAACTTTTTTTACTGCGGTAGACTTGAAATTTTAATTTAATGTTATACAAATAGTAAATAATGTTCAAAAAATCAAATTAAGTTGTAAATTTTAACAGTTTAAGCTCAATTTTTATAAATTTTATAAAAGATATATTTTTGTAGAAAATTGAAAACATGACATGAAATGTTGACTTAAATCATTATTTATATATCGCTTTAACTGCAGCTTTAATCAATATTTTATGATAGCAAATTGGTTTAATGAAAATTATTCATTTTAAATCATTTGGCTGAACTGAGTTTGATGAAGTAAATTAATCGTAAACGTATACAATTTATTTATTTATTTAGTTTAGCTCAAATTTCATTACAATAATTATTATTTTTTTTTTGTTTTTACAATACAACATAACACATTCAATTTACAAAATAAAATTATATTTAACTTAGAACTAGGTTAAATACATTGAAATAAATTGCACACATATTTTAATTACTATAGATTACTTATATAATTTAAGCTTTTGATTCTGTTTCGAAAGTGTGAATTCAATATAGTTTATGTGTTTATTAGCGAATTAGTAACATTCTATGAATTGGCTCATAATTGCCATAATTGGTCCTATGGAAACTTAATGTAAAGAATTTTGTATTTCGTAGGCGATTATTTGAATTAATGTTGATGTTATTCAAAATCTGAGAAGAGCAATGTTTCCTTTAATAATTTCAGTAAGAAAAATAACATCCGCCACTTCTCGTTCTCTATGCTCATACGGAGTTAAAATTAATGGATTTGACCATTGGAAATTACGCAAGTCAAATCTTAAAAATTTTTTTTGCACTGCTTCAATCCTGTAAATATGAACATCATAGAAAGGTGACCAAATTTGACTAGCATACTCCAAATTTTGTTTAACAAGACTAGAATACAAATATTTGAGAGCATATGGATCGTTAAATTCCTTTGACCAACGTTTAACAGCACAGTAATAGACATATATGTAACGAAAATGACAGAAAGTAAACGGAATATTTCCGAAAAATTCCGTCATTTGATTTTTATCAAATTTTATACAAAAGAAACTATTGATTAGATTATTCATTTCTACGTAGTAAACGTATTTTACATTAAAAGGTTAATATGTCGTTTTAAAAAATTTATCAATAACTCTACTAATAACAATTACATAGTGTCTAGGACTTTCTCTTAATAAAAATGCATATTTTGATTACAAAGTAAAACTGCGACTTCAATTAATGTTCATTAAATATCTAAAAATTGTTTAATGTTAAATTTGGAAAGTAAACGAGAAAGTTTATTGTTGGTATTAACAAACATTCAAATTTAAGTTCTCCCTAGTTCTAAAAAATAATTACTTTTCTTAATTCAATCTTTTTATTTATAGTAGGAGTTAAATATTTAATAACATAAATAAATTTTGTTAAAAGCAGAATATTAAAAGCAAATGTAATCTCTCAGTACCACTAATCCATAAAACTTAACAATTAAGTTGCAAAAATTTTATTTTCTCTAAAATAATTTTTCTTAAAAGATAGAAAGAGACAAAAAACCAAACACAAAAAGTTTTTCTTTCTTTCATTGTATTTACGAAATATGGGACTTTATTGTTGTTCTTAAATTCTTTAAATTTTTATTTTTATTATTTTTAATGACAGGAAAAACATTTCTCTTGAAACTGAAAAGCTCATTAAAAAACTTCACAACTATAAGTTAATGAAGAAAATAATACATGTACTTGGCAATGCAATTTTTTTACCCATTATTTTAGTATACAAAAACAACAAAATTTTAAATTATACCCAATTTACCAGAACCGAGAAAATTTTTAAATATGAATTATATATTTTTATTTTCATTTAAAACAAAAACTATGCTATTATAGAACAACACTTCTGTATATTCCATCTCAGTTCTTATACCAGTAGTTATTAAAAATGATTTTATAAATAAGAACTGTTTACTCATTGTTGACCATTACAAATAAATACACGTAATTAAATATATTATATTTGCAAGAGAATTGTACATAAACAATTAAACTGATGTATGTATGTATGTATGTATGAATGTATTAAATTTCAATGCTGAAAAAATTAAAAGTTTTTAATAGAATAGCAATTATATTTCTATACTATCCTAAAGGACATTTAAAATGAGTAAAAAAAAAAAAAAAAAAAAAACAAAAACAGAAAGAATGGAAAGAGGAGTGGTCGAAATTGATATGAAATTAATATTTTGAAAGGTAGAAAATTTTTCATTTCAAGTTGACACATGACATTATAATTAAATGAAATTGAAACAGTATTTTTAATGTTCTATTAATAACAAATAATTATTTTGTTTCGTTTCATTATTTTAATTACATGTGGATATAAAACAAAAAAAAAAATTATTTTTAATTCTGATAAATATAAACATACATATAATATAATATTATCATATATTGTATATAAAGTTTGTAAATTAGTGTAATTAACTTTGAGTACATACAATTTGAGGAATATCGACCAACTTGTTAATTTTTTTTTATGTAATTTGAATTGTGAGATTAACCTCAAATTTATATGTGCCGACAGTTTTAACCAATATGACCTATATAGACCTTTCTATTTGTCGACAACATATATTTTATATTTTCCTCATTTACTTTGAGACCCATTCGTTTCGCTTTTTCTTTAATCTGGGTAAAGGCCTCGACGACTGCATGTTGTGATTTGCGATGTCAATGTCGTCAGTATACTCTAGTAGTTGAACAGATCTGAAAAATATATGTTCGTCGCACTATACACCCCAGCACTAGATTGAAAAAGTCGCCTGATAGTGCTTCTCTTTGTCGAAATCCGGTGAACGTCTGGCAGAAGTCAGAAGTGTTGTTATCAATCACCACAGTAAATTTTGTATTTTCAAATGTCATTTTTGACAATCCGATGAGCTTGGCTAGAACACTAAATTCCGACATGGGAGCATATATCTCGCTGCGGTATATGCTATAGTATGCAAAACTTAAAATCGATAAATATAGATGATGTGTATCGATTTGAAATTCATGGGTCTTCTTCAGAATTGTCTAAGTGCGAAAATTTGGTCACTTGTAGATTTTCTACGGCGAAAATCGCATTAATAACTGCCAATTCGTATCAACAACGATGAATCAAGACATAATAGAAACTAGGCCATGAAACAGAATAAGAAGAAGAAAATATTAGGTCTATCGAAAATATTACACTTACATTGAAAATGTAGTACCATAATAAATTTGTAAACAACAACAAACCGTATAAAAAATGTTTACATATTTTGGAGTAAATTTTAGAACAGCATATGGTTGATTTACGGTATAGTAAGGGGTTTTAAATAATCTTATTCGTAACTAATAAAATAAATTATTATGTTGGAAAATGCTTTACAACCTTTAATGTTATTTGTCAATGACAACTTCAATTTAAGATAACAAAATCAGCACGTGGAGTAAAAGAACGTAGGGGAACATGCTGGTCGAAAAGCTTCAGAACTAGATTATTAAAGAACGCAATTTTATCGTTTATGTTATTAATTGTGTAGATGGAACGCCACGGTAATCTAGTTGCAGAATGGAATAGTAAGGATATATTGCAATTCTTGTAATCACGATAGGTAATTTTCACTTTCGGTATCTCAATAGGAATTTTATATGACAGGTATATCATATCATGATCAGACCCACCCGGGAGAGTAACCTGTCCAAACTTTTCTACTAGCTCATGGTTTTCAGTAGATGTCAAAAATAAATCCAATAGAGAGGAACAAGGTTCACCGAATCGAGTTGGTACCGAATTATTAATTATGTTCAATGAATAGTTCTCAATAGTTCGAAAGAAAACATTTCTTAACACATGATTATTGTCAAGTATATTAACATTAAAATCCCCCCCCCCCCAATGATGACAGATTCATAGTTGCTAGCAAAATTATCTAAAGCTTTTTTAAAAGATTCAAATTTATATGCTGAGGGATGAGGAAAATATACGGTTCCTAACAGAATAGCATTGTTTTTACATTTTAAGAATTCAATATCATCATTTTCCACAGAGTGAGTTAAAACTTTAACAGATAGACCACATTTAACATAGATTGCTATACCACCTCCCCGAGTTCTATTACCAGATTTATCCAGTTTATTCCGATCACATCTAAAAACCTTAAAACCTGGAATTCTAACCATATCAGAGGTTATGTTGTGATTTAATCAAGTTTCAGTAACCATAAGAATTTGAACATTGGTATTGGAAATACAGGATCTTAATATATCAATTTTAGGTGCTAGACTCATAATATTGATGTGAATGATATTAAGAAGCTGAAGGTTATTCAGGGCAGCTTTTAGTATAATATTGGGAATAAATGCAGAAGTAGTATCAGAAAGTGAGTTATTTCCATTATTAGCCACAATCATTAAATATTAAAATAAATTTGAATGAAATTTTTATAAAAGTTAACAATTGAGCCAAAAGAAAACGGGTATACAAGAATAAAAGTGCCATTAAACAGCGATTTAATATATATAGAACCATGTTTGTTACTTAAAACTAAACATCCAAAACATCCAAAAGACATCAAGAAGGAGAAAATAAATATTTAAAGTATGTATAATTTAAAGTTAAAATTTGTAAAATTCAGAAAAGAGTATTTGACGATTCCCTAATGAGAAAAAGTTAAACATCAACAAATTAAGATACATTATGATCACTGCTTTTGAGCAATTGGTCTTTTGACGTGATTATAACTGCTTCTCCACCTTCGGTCTTGACAATGTATAAGAGGCCTTTCTTCGTAAAAATATTGTTACATTCACCCAACAATCTCTTCCAGTTATCATAGTTATGCAACTACTATCTCAAGTTAGTTTTGATGATTGGCTCTCTTCCATTTCAATAATTATTTTGCTGATCAAACTCTTATTTTGTTATTATAATTTCAAATGTCATATTTCGAACTAATGCGAATGCATTAAAATTGTTTCGAAATATAATGACATGTGTAATGAAATATCAATAGTAGAAGTAAATTAAATTAAGTTAAGTAAAAAAACTGTTTTGGCAGTCCATAAACAAGAATATCCAAAAACGTCCAAAAACAATAATATGTATATGCCATCTTTGCACAGTTATAATACTGCGAAACCATTAAATTACAATCACGGAAGCTATCATATTCTCAGAATGTATACGTTAATGTATAGCATTTACTTAAATGTTGTAGCGTGTATATAAATTGAAGATATTTTTATTATGTACAAGCTTAACAATATTATTTTGGTTATCATACAAA
The DNA here is from genome assembly GCA_963942445.1 of Argyra leucocephala. Classification (NCBI taxonomy): domain Eukaryota; kingdom Metazoa; phylum Arthropoda; class Insecta; order Diptera; family Dolichopodidae; genus Argyra; species Argyra leucocephala. The sequence goes on along the minus strand of OZ012677.1, from coordinate 208,744,354 downwards.
CACTTTAGATCTCTTCGAAAATTTATACAAAATATAATGAAACCGAACAAATTTGAATTAACCTTTTGTTTTATCAGTACAATAAATTTCTGCACTTATTCATAGTCCTGATGAACTTTTCTCTAATTTAGATGATCCCAATTTTGATTCCATTGTACTATAATGAAGCTTTTTCCTCTTAATATACCAATGTAATGTACCTATATATTCATAAAACGATTATTTTAATTTTATCTATACAGTTTTTTTCGAAATGTTCACTAAACAATTTTACCAATTTTAAAATATTTATCATTTTCAAACCATTTTTTTTAGAATATATCTGGAACATCTATTTACTACCACCAGGAAATTCTAATGGCCATCGATTTAAAAGTGATTAAAATAAAAAAAATTCAAATTTGTCATTAAAACATAGTATAATATATAAAAAATTTTAATTTTTCTTTTTTTTTGTTAAATACGCGACCTTAGATTAACAAAAGAGAACTAGATAAATGTACAAAAACAAAAAAAAATTTTTTTTTACTTAATAAAATAAATCCCATGTATGGAGTGAATGTCATAAACGTGTTATTTCATAATTTAATTTTTTTTTTTTATTTTTTTTATTTTTTAATCTTCTACTAACATCACCACACCATCATCATCGATCTAAAAAATAATAATAAACAAATACAAATACAATGAAATGTCAAATGTGACACAAAATACCACAAATTTTTAAAATACAAATGTGTACCTATATAGAACCCTAAAACAGCAAAAAAAAAAAAAAAAATTAATCCAAAATTTTGCAATTACTTGTCAAATTTGTATTTGTTTTTTTCTGTTGTTGTTATAATGTGACATAACATTGAACAGGTCTAGAAATAGTAAAAAATGTAACAAAAAGAAAAATATTTAAAATAATTAATTTGAACTTCAGTACTTGAATTCACATGAAAATAGTTTGAGGTTAAAAATTCGAAACATAAAAGTTCATTAACAAAACAATTTAATTTTGGGAGAGTATGGAAATATGTAAGTGCAAGAGAATTACCCTAATAATGAAATGTCCCATTTTAGACTGATAATATTTCAGCATTTTTGTGATGAAACACATTCTAATGTGTATATGTATAGTATGTACTTCGATCAGCTAAATTAACCTATAAGTATTTCAAGTATATTTTTTTATACATAGTCAGTATATATAACCTTATATATACCGAATGGTACGTTTGGGTACGTTTGGGTACATTTGGTTACATTTGGTTAGGCTGAAAGAAAAGTTAGAAAAAGAGGAGAGTAAAAGGGAAAGGAGGACAATAACGAATGAAGGGGTTAATTTTTTAAAATGTTTTCGTCTTGAATTTATGTAGGTCATAAATATAGAATTGATCATTTACAAATATTTGGAATGCATTTAAGTGGAGGTAATTTATAACAAATGGCTAAAAGAGTGAAAAATAACTAAAAAATTTTTTTTGAAACAGCTTCATCTTTCTGTATCAGAAAGGAATTAATATTAACATAACTGTTTCAGACCCTCGAATCAGGAATTCTAAAATTGCTTTAAGTCTACATTTTTTGTTTTATAATATTATCAGTCGTTTTTGAGTTATGACTCTGAAAGGCGGTTCTCTTCAAATACTTTGCTTTGTACACGTTTCCTCCCGTTTTCGTTTACTCCTACAATACAGTAGATTTTCGAATCCCTGTTAACGGTTTTCACTTTTTGTTCAAATTATTTCTAACTTGTATGTGTTTCTTTTATTTTTTTGTGACCAGTGTGTTTGAAAATCTAGTTGAGAATTTCTTTTTCTTCTTCACTCGGTTTATTGCGATTAACTAAACATAATTGGAGCATTTTGAGGTTGATGATGGGATTGTGTCATATGCCTGCAATATCATATGCCTGTATTTCACTTCCTTGTTTTTCATTTGACTAGATTTTATTTTATGCTGGATCTGTTGGATACATATGAAAAATATAATACATATTATATGTGAGATTCTGAGTTAGGAAATATTTTTAGAATTGGATTCAAAATCAAAATTCTACGCCTTTTACAAAATATTTACTTAAATTATTTTTATGTGTAGCCGCTGTTGGATACAAACAAAACTATTGAATTCGAAAACACTAAACGAATTAAAGTCGGATTATGGAATATTGGATTTTAGTATTTTGGGGTTTTTTATTTGGTATTTTGTATTTGTAATTTCGTGGCCAACCCATAAATTGTTTATGTAAATACAGGCACATCGCAAGAAAGACAGGAAAATGAAATACAGGCATGCGACAGTACCCTTTCATAATCTATCAACTTAACGCTTTTTTCGCTATTTAATAACTGTATAGCATCAGAATGTTTTCTTTTCGAAATTCCCTAATGTTTTAATAGATTTGATTGAGCATTAAATACCAGAAATGCTGCTTTGCTAAGTTAAGTCTACCTCTTGTTTTAGAACTGCTGCATTCTTTGACTCAAAAAATTTATGCTTTCTTAACCACGCCATAAAATTATTTAATACCTGATAATAAGTATTTTTCCCTTTCGTGGAATAATCGGTTAGAGAACAGAAATGTGTTTGAATTACGATGTGGTAGTCACGGGTTCGATTCCCGTGGGGGATATAAAATATAAATAAAAAAAAATAGCAAAAATATTATATATAAAATTTATAATTAATAAAAGTAATTAATTTAATTATCACTTTATATATAACTAAAAATATTACCTATATCAATATCTATATCAATACTCATACATATCATACAGAATAAATTCGCAGCAACAACTTGCAGAAAAATATGGCGTCGTCTTACCACGTAGACGCAGATAAATTTATCAAAGTGGTCTTCTACAGTTGAAGGCCAATCCCCAACTTACACAATACAAACAGATTAAAAATGAAATTAGACATTGCCTCGGAAATACAAGTGAAAATAGCAGCTAGAAATCGAGTACGATGGAAATGTCAAGTGGAATACCTATGCTTCCAAGAGGAGTACGGATAAAAGAATAAGTATTTTTCAAATTTCTATTCTAGTAGATTTATCAATAGAAAATTATTTCATTTGTTCCAGATAAAATTTTGAAACCGACTTTATGTCTATCAAATTTAATTATTCAAAATTCGACAAAATTAATTTTGACAATTTTCTTATACACCACCACGCTTACATGGTTATTTGAACTCAAAACTCATATATAAAATTGAAAATTTAAACGATTTTAACAAAAAACAAAAACAATTCATAAAATACCAGGGTGGATATTAGCGCTGTGAAAAACAACAAATAAATAATAATATAAACAGAACCACCCCTTAACATGAGAAACAAAAAAAAAAAAACAAAAATTTAACAATAAAACAAAGTGCCACATAAAAATCTGCTAAATTTGAAGCGGAAATTACTCATCAACGACATCAACAGCATCATAGAACTCAGTTCTAATAACACTGAAAAAAAAACACACACACTTTTTTTTGTTTTATTTTTTATTTTTTTTTTAAATTGTTTGCGATGTTTAAAAGTGGCAACATATGTTCACAATATCATTACCATATGGGCGGGTGGTGTAATGTTATATTACAATATTACCCCCCTTTATCTAAGGGTTTTTTTTATTTATTTTTTTTTTGTTGCTGAGAATTTTCTTGGTTTATTCAAAACCCTACGGTAATGAAAATAAATGGGTAAAAAGGTCTCATCACGTACATGAACTTGAAATATTGGAAGCCATTTTTATTTGTTTCGTTTTTTTTCTTTATTTTTTGGTTTACTGTATTTTTAATTTCGCGCGTTCTCCTTCTTTTTGGCTTTTTAAAAGTTTTCGTGGTAGGGGTGGTTTTGTTTTTTCTGTTATTTTTTAATGTTTTTTAGTGTGAGTTTTTTTTTTGGGTTTTCAAAATAAATTTTCGTTATACGAGTGTGTTGTTTTTGGATGGTGGTTATTTAAAATTAAGGTTAATAAATGAGAAAATACAGTGAATAATGTGTGGTTGAGTAGCGGGTTTTGTATTTTTTTTATTGTTTTTAACAAATAATTAAATAGAATTTCCTATCCAACATATTTGCGTTTAAAAAATAAATTTTAGAAAATTTATTTGTGTCGAAATGGGAAACATATTTTTTAGAGTTTGCATTTTTTTTTTTGTTTTTACTTTTTTATTTGTAATTTATTAAATATTCAAAATAATTTTAATTTTAATTTCGATTTTCTATTGTGTGAATGGTATCGGTATAAGGCAAAATGAAAATAGCAAAGTAAATTAAATATTTTGTGAAAGTCATTTATATAAAAAACAGTTTGATTTTTGTTCCTCTAGATTTGAATAAATTATTGAAATAGGAACAGATATTGCTATTGAGCCGAAATGGGCTCTTAAACTGGTGAAATATGACTTTTCATTAATTTTTATTATTAATTCTTATTTTATAATTTAGACATTAAAAGATTTTATGAAGAATTAAACACTGTGGCTTATTACGGTTCTAACTGCTTCTCTTTTTGACTAGTTCAACAAATTTTGAGCTAGTTTTCGCTTTAACTTGTCTAACATAGATATGTTTTAAATATGTTCTAATTTTTAAAATTTTATAATTCATCCATATTCGGTTTGATTTTTTTGTTTTTTTTTTAATAATTAAAAATGTTTGTGATATGAATAATGGCATTGCACCCATTGCACCCTTTGCAGAAACTCTTAATATTCTTCAGACAGTGAAAAAGAAAGGTTATGCAAATAACAAAGATTAATAAACGAAATATTTTGCTTTCGAAATAATAAAAACGTAAACTTTAGTGATTCTTTGCTGCGTATTTATGAAGCCTACTGCAGCCCAAAAATGTAGAAAACATGTATAAAATTAGGATAATTACAGAAGAAACTATCACATTGACATTCGGTAAATTAATTATTAATTGAGCTGAACGAAAGAGTATGTGAAAGGAATCTTCTAAAATTTATAAAATATTATAAAATTAATATGGCACACAAGCCCGATATCGGAAATTATTATGTGCACAGTTGTATGACATAAAATTATGAAGTTGTCTATATTATATTAAATTATTTTTAATTTGTATACAATTTTGTCAATATAACTAATGAATATTAAAAATATTACCAATATTCAATCAATTTTTTATGTTCAACATAATATTTACAAAGTAATTTTGTTTATGTGTTTTAACCATACTGAAGAGAAAAGTTCGAAATGATGCTCCAAACTATTTAATTACTTCAACTTTATTTTCAACACGGATTCCCAATTTAATTTTTAAAGCTATCAATTTTTAAAACATCAGAATATTTTCGCTATAATTTAGAATATGGACATACTGGAGGCAGAAATTTTCACTTGTATAATAAACAGGTCTAATTAAATATTAACTTGATCATGTTCAAAATTTATGTTGATAGTTAATTTCTATATGAAATTTCAATTATTATGTAGACAAGTAATTTGTTCAGTTCACTGGATTTTTTATTAATCTTTATACTACTGTCAAAATAAATTGAAATTACTAATCAAAAAATACATACATATTTATTTTTATACATGTATAATATTTTCAGAAATTTAACATCGGAAAATTATTTATTTGATTGATTAATTAACGTTTACGAAAATAGTTTGTAACATCAGACTATACAGACTATTATTTAATGTAGTATTTTAACAACAATATGTATACAATTTTTATTTTATTTATTTTACATTTAATTAATGTACATTTACATATAATTAAATAAATTTTTTTTTTTTTTCTCCTATTACTCCGCGTGGTAGCATAGGGCTTCGATAGTTAATCTCCATTCCTCTCTGTTGAGTACTACTTCCTTAATATCGTCCCAGGTATAATTGTTGATTGTTAATTCTTGATCGATTGTGCGTCTCCATGTGTTGTATAGTCTGCCGGGTCTCCTTTGTCCTTGTGGATTCCACTCTAGAGCTCTTCTTGCTATATCACTTTCTGATTTCCTTAGTGTATGACCTATCCATTTCCATTTTTTCCTATTTATCTGTCTGTTGATAGGTTCTTCTCCAGTTATCATTCATAAATCCTCGTTGCTAATTCTTGCCGGCCAGAATATTCTGCATATAATTCTCAAGCACTTGTTGATGAATACTTGTAGTTTCTGTTTGATTCTGACCGAAGTGAGCCATGTTTCACTGCCATATATTAATGTAGACTTAACATATGCTCTGAATATTGTTAATTTTGTTGTTCTCGATATTTGGTTGCTCCGACATATCTTCATTAGGCTCCCAAATGTTCTTCTTGCCTTATTTATACGGCTGTTGACATCTTCTGTTGTACCTCCTCTTGATGTTATGATGCTCCCCAGGTAGTTGAATTCTTCTACGTATTTTATCTGTTGTCCACTCACTGTTATTGGCTCACTATCCTCTGTTTGTCCTCACACCTTGCATTGGTTTTCTCGATATTTAATTCCAGTCCCGATTTCTTTGCTTCTTCCTGTAATCTGTTGACTTTATTCTGTAGGTCCCTTTGATTCTTTGATATGAGGCATACATCATCTGCGTAATCTAAGTCTTCTAAGTTGCCGAAGAGATCCCATTCTATTCCGTTTATTCCAGTGCAAACTTTTCTTAGAATGTCGTCTAGTATTGTGTTGAAGAGAAGTGATCTCCATCATCGTCTAACTTCTATATTGGTGTAGAATGGATCACTGATGTTACCTCTGTGTTGAACTGTTGTCTCTGCATCTTTATACATCACTTTGATGATGTTGATGATTTTTTCAGGAACTCCCTTCTTTGTAAGTGTTCTCCATATTGCGCATCTCTTGACTGTGTCGAATGCTTTCTTAAAATCTATGAATAGTAGATATAGTGGGGCATTCCATTCTACTGATTGTTCAACTATGACCCGTAAAATATTTGCCTGGTCAACACAGCTTCGGTTTGGTCTGAAACCTGCCTGATCTTTCCGTAGTATTGGTTCTAGTACTTCTTCTAATCTTTTCTTTATAATAATTTCTATTATCTTATGAATAGTATTTAGAATCGTGATTCCTCTCCAGTTGCTGCAATTTGCCAAGTCTCCTTTCTTAGGTATCTTGACAATCATTCCTTTCTTCCATGATGGTGGTATATTCTCTTCTATCCATGCTTTCCTGATGTGGGGTTCAATTGTTTTTGCGAATAAGTCGGGGTCCAGTTTGGCTATTTCCGCTGGAATTCCATCTTCACCTGTTGCTTTGTTGTGCTTCTGGATATTGATTGTAGCTTTGATTTCTTCTATATTTGGAGCTTGAGTAGATATTGGCAGTCCCTCAGTTGGGTAGATATTACATGTTTTGTCTGTAGTATACTTCCATTCTTGCAGAATGACCTTTAGAAAGTCTTCAACGAAGTTGTTCGTTACTGTAATCGTTGGAAACTGAAAATCAATTTTGATAAGTGTGTAATTAAGAACTATACTATTCCGGAACAATATTAGTAATGTTCAGTATAATATTAAAAAGAATTGGAGACAATTAAATAAATAAAAAAATTTAACTTTTAAATTGGCTTATGAAGATACGTTGTCGAATATATGTATGCCTAGAGACAGCTAATATGGCTTAGGATTTTACATAATGTTTGATAGCATGTTTGATGTTTGAAACTATGCTATTATGAAGACGAAGTACTCTACAATAGATATAGTTTTCCACATTTAACAAAAATCTACAGAAAAATTATTGTATGTGATTGTGAATTCCAAATCTCTGTGTAAAAGCAGTTGGGGTGTTCATCCCATATACTTGAAATTATATAAAAAAAAAAAAAATTATGACGTGGTAATCTTTAACAAAACGTTAGTTGTTGAAAAGCGTCTTAATTTTACACGTTTATTATTTGGTTGTCTACAAGTAGGTGGTAATATAACCAAGTGGATTATTTTTCATTTTTATGGTTATCAGAATTTCAAACATGGTTACAACGCATTGACAAGTATACTCTAATTACCTTCATTTGAAAACATTCTATGATTTTGATATTTGAATTTATTTTTAAAACTCACAGCTCAATACCGTATGGTCATATTTGCTTCATCAGTATATTTTTGCCTGATTCAAATCAAAAAATATAAATTCCAAATTCTATTCTGAATATACTAATTTTGGTTTAAATTAACTTCAATAACTGTCACTGAATAATTTAATTTTTAAAAATATTACAAACAAAAAAAAAAAAAATCTTGTATAAAAAATCAATACAATTAATTTTTTTTAATATTATTTTTGTATTCTGTTAAAAATATCCTTTCGTTTTTACTGTGAATCGGTTTTTATTTTAATTTAAATATTTACAATAAAACCAACCCGATATTTTTTGATTAAATCATATTTTTTTACCTTTGTATAATTTAAGTGAACATTGTTATAACAATGTTTTATATTAAATGAACTGTTTAAAAAAAAAAAATACAAAAACAAAAACAATAAACGATAAACCCTTTTTTTTTATAAAATTTTTGCTCAAAAAAGGACACAATTTGCTTACATTACAGAAATTCTTAAATTATTTTTTTCTTCTTCGTTAGGAAAAACTAAAAGAAAATTGGATATTTTCATGTCCGTTCTAAATGGAAATTGTAACAATATCTCGTAAAATAAAAATGTTTCAAATAGGCAATTTGTATGCGATATGCCTATTTGACAATTGTGCTAAAAATGTTTAAATTTATTATCCTTATGTTAAAAATTAGATATCTACAGGTAAAGAAATGAAAAAAATAGAATTTTAGCACATATTACATTTATATTGGAAACCTTTACAAAATTTATATGAATAAAATATATTGGAATATTAGAATTTATTTTGAATCGAAATAAAGGGAAAAAAATTAAAATTGACAAATTCTAAAATTTTATTTTTTTTTTTTACCAAAAAGCAAATTACCATGATTGTAATATAAAAAAATTATTAGAATTGTAAAAATGTGGTGAACAAAAGAAATTGCATTGTATTCAGAATAAAATTTATGTCAAAGAGTTTCGTGGGAAATTTTATATTAGGATTTTAATAAAAGCTATTTTCAGAATGGTTTTGTAAATTTAATTTTGATTTTAAAATTTGTTGACAAATCAAACTAATTTTTATTTAAAAAAATAATATACTATATGATCAACCACAAAGTAGATGTAGTAGACTGATCTATTGTAGTAGTCTTGCTATCATTAATATTAAATAAATATTAAAACTTTAAGTATGTTTCACAATATTGATGTTAAATATAATATTAAAAAGAATTGGAGACATTTCCACTTAAAAAGATCCGAACAAAACAAAATTAAAAACTTCAGCAGTGTAAAATATCTAGGAATAAATTATAATTACTTACTCAAATTCAAAAATCATGTCAACAAACAAATCAAAAAAGCAAACATCGCCTTTATGGCCCTAAAAAAGTTATTTTATTCCAATATACTATGCAAAAAAGTAAAACTTTTATGCTATAAAATATTAATTAGGCCTCTTCTAACATACGGTAGTATTATTTGGGTCAAGATTAGTGCCTTTTCAATGGAAAGACTAAAAAATAGGAAGGAAATTTGAATATTAATAATGTGAATATTTCAAATTTGAATAAATAATGTTTTTTATTGCTATGCATTTTTAAGTGTAACACACATCCTTAAATTTTGATAACTAAGAATAAATACAACAATATTTCTTTGAGACAAGAAAAGTCGTTCGATAATTTTTTCCCAGTTTGTGTTTTGAATTTTTATCTCTCTCTCACAAATGAAATTCTTATTACTATCTATTTCTTACAATTTTGGAAATCGACTAGAAAAATGGTAACCAAAAATTGACAAATTATAAAATTTCATTCCAGTGCATTTTCTTATTAATGGATCCTTTACCTACTATCCTTTGATAGTAGATGCGTGTGCGGCTTTATATTATATAATAATTTATGTACATAATCATTCCCCTTTATATTTCAATCTACTGAGAATTGTTTTTGTTTTATGGATACATTTTTTTAACACAAACGAAAGAGAAAAGAAAAAATAACAACAAAAAAACAAATAAATGTCAAATGAGCACGTAATTCTTTCTGTTTCCTCCCTTTTTAAAACAAAATGGATTAAAAATATTTAGAATAATAATTTCAAAGCTATTGAATACATTCTTATATACTTGAGAAATATATTTTAAAATCATTTTTAGAATACATTGATTAGCGTAAGTTATTACGTATTTTTTTATGAAAAATAATCAAAAAAACTTTAATCAATTTATATAATCAACTACATAAGTGTTGGCATAAGTGTTAGCATTTAGAGCAACGTTTCCACATAAGATTTTATTTGATAAAAGTTACTTATTTATTTATTTAAGGTTTGTTTGGCTCAAATAAAAAACAATGATTTAAAATATATAGAAATTAAAAATTATAAACAAATAAAATAAAAAATAAAAAATGCAACAAAATGAAAAAAAAAAATGCAAAAATAAAATTAAGAAAAAGTTTGAAAAAATCTAATAAATGTGGGTAGTTTAGTATCTACTAATTGTTATTATCAATACTATTATTTATAACAATCAATAACAACAAAAATAATCAAACACAAACAAACATTAAACAAAAAGTTTAACAAATGACAAGGGTCGATTTTGATTTATAGGAAAAAATTAGTTTCCAGAATTTTTTGTTTCAAAAATGTTTGATGATAACAGGATAATATTCTATTGTTTCATTAAACAAAGTCGGATGTCAAAATTTGTGGAACAACGTTTACAGGACAGTCAAACTTTCAATAGTATAAACAAAATCTTGATGTCTAAGCGCTACCTAATGTGAGTACCTAATTTTTTAAATAAAAAACAGTAGCTATATTAGTGTTTACTTTAGTTTTAATATTTTAGTGTTTTTTATTTTAAAAAAAAAATAAACAGTAGGTATAGATAAATAATAAATGTATCTATGTAATATATGAATATATCCTATATGTATCTATTGATATTTGATATTGTAGTCTTTTGTATTTTAAAATAAAAAAAAAGGTAGTTTTTATTTTTTTGATTTTCCTAATTTCTAAAAAAAAATAAACAGTAAGACGCCAGTTTACCGTCCAAGCTGCCTTTGCAATGACCATCAACAAAGCGCAAGGTCAAACTCTCAATAAAGTTTATTTGATACACCAGGTTTTTCACATGGACAACTATATGTCGGGATGTCGTGCACCGGGAATAGAAATCATTTGAAAATTGTCACCGAAGAGAATAGAACTGTTAGAAATATAGTTTTTAATGAAATATTAGTTGATTAAATATTTCAATCTATATCAATCCAATTATATAGTCTGTCTGCTAATCTACTAATTTAACTAAAGTATTATTACTAAAATATTGTTGATAGGGGAATTTTTGATTTCGATAATTTATAATATAGTACAACCTAGAATGCTCTAATTTTGATTTTTCACTATATATAACGGTAGCAAAACGTTACATAGTAACGGGTATTTAACTAGTTACTATAATTATCATTGTCATTAGTATGTAAGGTGGTAACAATTGACTTGTTAGATATTGGTTTCAAAGTTTCCGCTTGAATAAATTTTGGATATTAAATTTATTTTTATTAATTGTTAATGAAATTTGTTAATTGTTAATGAAAACTAGCTTGTGTTTTAACTTAACTATAGATAGCAGTTAGCATTTGAATTATTTACTGAACAGTAAAGACTAATTTTTTACTAATTCAGCATAACAAATTTTAATGCAAAACAAATCTCAGAGAAAAAAAGTATGTAATAAATTCATATGGTATATCTATGAAATAAATATAACTACGCTTGAGTTTGAGAAATACTTAAAAAAAAAAAAAAAATTATTTTTCTGTTAATCGTTTGAGTATATTAAATTTAATTTAAGCTTTCAACTACAAAAAAATTTAATGAAATAAACTTAAATAATAATTTCTTTGCCTCTTTACAAAAAATAAGAAATAAAAAAGATTCATCATTAGATACTCTTTATTATTTTAAGAATTTAATAAAAATATTATTTTATCTAAGATTGATAACCCACTAAATTACATAAAATGACTATGAATAAATAAATTTATAAATATTTTTATATTAAAGGTCATTGCTTGTCTCAGTCAAATATTTACTAAGTATACATATATATACAAATATATCTATTTAGTCCCGACAACAAAATTTTTATCCATTTTATATAAATAAAAACACCAGCCAAAATTATAAAATGAAAACCAAAAAAACCAAAACACAAATAAGTGTGTTGTTTGTTGAATTTAAATTCATAATGGAATGATAAAAAATGGCAAAATAACAAAAAATTAAAATAAAATAAAATAAAAACAATTCAGAACATGTTTAACCATATCATGTACATGAATTGTAAAATTTATGATTTTTTTTTTTAGTTTTTTTGTTTATGATAAATAATAATATACATAAATAGATCCTGTTTGATCCTTCAGATTTTTCGCCATTCAAATTTATAATTTTTATAACAAAAAAACAAATAATGAAACTGTGGTCTATAGGATAAAGTATAACCAATGATGGTGTAATACAAGAAAGTGGACAACATTGAAACAGTATATAGAACTCCCATCAGACCCTATAGTATATTAAGCTGAATTTTTAAATTAAAATTCTATAGAATTAAATACGAAACTGTCAAAATTTCAACTAATCAAAACTTGACAGATTGATAATTTTTCTGAACTATTTAATTAGTTGGATTCAAAATTTAATGTAGTCTTTTGACGTAGAAAAAATTTAAATCAGAATACATATAAAAAAATATAAAGTTGTTAATTTAGATATGACTTAAACCTAAAAATAAATAAATTAAATACCTAAAAAAAAAAAAAGCGAAAGCAAAATTCATCACACAAGTTTATAGAAAAAACTCTTAACAAATAACATAAAAAAAAGAACTGTCAAATTTGAATTGTATTCTGCAGAATTTGTTTTAACCGAGTTAATTTTAACGAAAAATTGTTGAAGGGGAAATGTTTTGATTTTTGATTTTTGATTGGTGGAAATTTTGACATCTTCGTATTCAATTCTGCAGAATTTAATTTGAAAATTCAGTTTTATCTGTATATTAAATTTTGATTTATTGAAAAAAAGGTATACATTCACAGTCATGATATGAATTAATTAATTTTTTTAAATTAACCAAAAAAATGCGAATTTTATGTTCCACATACAAAATAAATTAAGTAATGGAAGCTTAATGTTGCATTTTAATAAACATAAAAAAAAAATATTTTTTATTTAGATTGTTTTCTATTTTAATGCCAAGCCATGCGAACCTATGTATATGGTATACAACTGGGTATTCCATCTGACAGAAGATTTCTGGTTCAAATCATCCTCAAGTCATGGATTTTTGATTGAATTTTTTATTATTTCTAAAATAATAAAATTTTATAAAATTTATTGGGAGTATGATTTTGTAATAAATTGAGTAAAATTGAAACTATGCCATTTAAGAGGGTTTACTTCCTGAGAATAATTTTTTTTTAATTAGTTGATATTTTAGAAAATTGATATTTAAATACTTAAATAACATTTATTACTTGTTTTTGTTTCACATTATGTCATAAATTGTAATATCGTATTTAACGTAACTCTACATAAAGTACTGACAAAATCATTAAACAAAAATATCACTGTTAAAGAAAGTAGATTCATATATTGCTATAATCTTAAACATTTCACTCATCCTTCTCTAATGACTTCTGCTAATTTTTAATATTTTTTGAAATTTTATTTAGTTTCAGCCACCGTGATGTTTTGCTAATAATTTTAAATGATATTTTGGAAAATGTGTCGTACTTTTTTGTTACATATCAAAACACTTCGATTAAAAAGCAACTCAAGTAAATCTTAATATTGGACACTTGGTCGTGACATCAATTTTAATATAGCTTTAGAATTTTAATTTTTTTTTTTTTAAATGTCAGTAAAAATAAATATTTTATAATAAAAATTTTAAAACGAAAAAATAAACAATAACTGCGTCCATTCTTTTAGTTTACAATTCATTTTTAAAAATGACATAAATACTATTTCTGTTTGATTCCATAATTTTTTGTTTTTATTTTTAAACAATTTCTATCTCTTACCATTGTTTTTTCAATAACACTACTACATTTTTTATTATCTTTTTTGGTCTGCTTCTTATTTTCGGTTTTTTCTTTGTTCTTTCATATATTTTGGATTTGATTTATTTGATTCGACTTCGTTTTCTATTTTACAACGGTAGATTTAGTTAAAGCAATATATTTTCAAAATGGAGTAATTTTTTTTATTTTGTCAACTCTTAATATTATTTTATGAAGTGATGATATCAAAATAAAAAAAATTTATTTGATGAAATTTAAAATATTAATTTTTTTGTTTATAAAACATTTTTTTTTTTTGTATTCATTTTTATACATTTAGTGAAGGTGGGATCAACTATATTTTTAATATAATAAAATTAATTTATCATTTAGATAAACGTTCAAGAATATCTGAAAAAATCATTTAGATAAACGTTCAAGAATATCTGAAAAAAGAAATAATTAATAAAAATGACAATTTTTAAAATTGAAATTTAAATAAAGTTTGAATTTTTCAACTTATTTCTTTGATATTTAAATATGCTACTGTCAGATTTTAATCAATCAGAACTTGACAGAGTCCAATCGTTTTTCATAAATTATACTAACTTGTCATTCTGGAGAGAAAAATTAAATTTGACATTTCCTTTTATTTATACAGTTAAATATTACAGTTATTTTTTTGGAATAAAGCGCTAACTATAATGACATAGAACTACATATTATGTCATGACATATGTCATAATCCGTAACTTACATCTAAACATCCATAATCGACATAGGCAGCAATTAAGTTAATCTGACAATTCGTTAAATTTTCGTTAAACATAGAATTCTGATGTTCGATATCTGTAATTTATTTTTGTTGTTGTTTTTCTATGAAATATTTCTCATGTTACTATATGGGTCGACATATGATTTGACAAATACCTATGTAAGCTTCGTTAGGCAATTTGACATTATAGTTAGCGCATAAGGACTAACTTAAGTTACATAATACGTTAAGCTTATGTCAAAACAATTTCGTTAAGCTTATGTCAAACTTCAAACTACTTAAGCTTAACTAGCTACATAACGAAACGCTTCGTAAAACTTCATTTGATTTGACTATTTGAAAGCAGAAATAAAATTTTGGATTTCATTCATTTTGAATATTAAGACAGATAAGTAATGTTTTGTGGTTTTTTATTAATTATTTATTTTTCAGGAAAATAAAAACTCTATTTATATCCACAAATCGAATGTCATTTCATTCAAACGTTATTTTACTTGAACGAAAAGTAAATTTTTTAACGGAAATAAAACTTAAGTTAACTTAAGTGCGACTAGTTGATTATATACAAACCCATAAGAGCGTACATGAGTTTGACATTTATTTAAGTTAACTTAAGTACTCGAATTTAGGACTATTGATATGAAGAATTTAGATTATTAATTAAGTTAATAGCAAGTAATTATAAAAGTTTGAATAATTTAAAAAAAAATATTACTTAATAAAATAAAATGTGATGATAATTTTGGTAATACAATCCAAATTTTACAAAAACTAATCATTCATCATTTATCATAAATATAAAATTTTATATTTTTCTAAATATTTTGTTACTTTTTTAAACTTTTTTTTTTTATTTGTTTATATAATTTCTCTTAGAATTTTGTTCTATTTTTTAGTTTTTTATATTTATTCTATTTTATACTCAATTTCCCCATTAATAAATTGATTTGTTTTTTTTATCTAAGAGTTCAATCGCCACTTATCGTTTGGATAACAGATTGAACCTAGCTATTTCATTAAAATACTAGGCTAAGAAATCTGAATTAATTTGTTATATAATTTTGTATGTATGTAAGTTAGCTTAAGTTGTTAATGAAATAAAGAATTACTAGCTATTCCCGGTATAACATTCGCCGGTATAGCATTAGCATTATAAATGAAACAATTTATTTTATTTATTTATTTTCTTTATTTTCTTAAAAAATCAATGTTTTACATATTTTTTTATTACATAATAAATAAGTTAAATTGAAAACCTTAAAACTATAATTGTAAAATATTCATTTTTTTAAGAAAATTAAGAAAATAAACAAATAAAATAAATTGTTTAATTTATAATGCTAATGCTAGACCGGCGAATGTTACGCCGGGAATAGCTAGTAATTTACAATATTGTTTGATCTATCTATAACTATTTTTTTTATATTTTTTATTTAGGTATTTATTTATTTATTATAAATTAATTTTGACCGCTAATAGTTTTGAAGAAAACTTTTATAGAAGGCAGCGTTTATACGTTTTTGAATTGTATTTATAACGTATAAATGATGTTCATTAAAATTTGACATCCGATTTTGTTATAGAATATTATTATTTTTTTTTTTAAATAATAGTGCTCGACACACATTTTCGTATTTCGCAAGTTGAAAAAGTGATTTTGCGAGAAAAGGTATTTATAAAGTTTTAATTGTGTTATGCCAATATATTGAAAGATATAGATTAAAAAATACAAAAAATGTGTATTAAATATTATTATTATTTATTAATACAAATACTTAGAATAATTCATTTACTATTTAAATATTTATATTTCATAAATGTTCTGAAATTACACTGTATATTTATATTTGTGGATTTTGCATACTTTACAACTGTATTTGTTTATCTTTCAGATATGTAATTACAACTTTTGAAATAAAATTTGATGTAATTGCAATAAAATTTGTAAATGTAATAAAAATAAGTAAAACAAAACTTTCATGAAACAAAATCTGATGTCTAAACGCTCACTAACAAATACTATTAATAGAGACGTAAATTTCAACAAAATGTGGCGAACAGAGATGTCGCTGGCAGTATAGATATGAAATTAAATGCATTTAAACTAAATACATACCACACTCACATTACAAACACATTAAAATAGTCATAGATACGTTTTTTGTATTTTTTCTTATTATCATAATAGTCCTAATTATTTCCAAACTCAAAATAAAAAAACAAAAGCATTTATTTATAGAATTTATATTTTTATTTTACTTCTTTAAATTTTGGGTTTGACGTTTTGGTATGATTAGGTATGACCATTATAGTAAAGGTTATGATTGGTTATGACTTTGTTAAATCATATCGAAGCATATAGACTATTTAACAAAGTATCATATGACATCATATGACGCCTTATGACTATTATAGTTAGGGGTAAAGCCAATAATTATGCTTTTTTTCTTGTTCTTCAGTTTTTATTGTTATATTGTTATCCCGATAGGGTCTCTGATGTAGGTAAGGGTAGTCTGTGATTTTTCTTTTTAAAGTTTTTTTAATTTATATGGGTACTAAATTTGCCGTGTATTGAATTGGAACTTGATAATAATGTCATAACATATTTTGTTTTTCTTGTTCTTACCAGATCGTAAATTTCGGTTTATGATCCTCCTTGTACAATATAATATTTACTCAATGTTACGGCGCATTTGAATTTATACTTTTGAATTATTTGTTAATAAAATAAATAAATTTCAATTTTTGGAATTTGTGAACATGGGTGAGGTAAAAAATATATTTTCTAAATTTACTATTTGTTTTTCCGGTAAGTTTTTTTGCTGTAATGTCGTAATATCGTAGTATTTTAACAAAGCTATTTTATCGATATAATAATTATATTCTGATAATTCGGTTTTTGTCTTTGCTACTTTGTTTTTCTTTTTTTTAAATTAATTCATATAATCAGATATAATCAATGCTATTGCTCAATAGGTGAATTGTTTTTAGGTTAGTTTTAATTTGTTTTTGGTTTTATTTCGTTTTATTGTTTTGTGGTTTATGTCTTTAAATTAAATTTTGCACACTATCGTAATTCGTAATAGTTATAATAAAGTTGTCTAATCTAGTTGAAAAAAGCTTTGTGTTGTAAAAGCTTTATGAAAAGTTACGTTTAAGCGTATTAATATATAAGATTATTATTATATTTATCATTTAATTCAATACATGTATTGAAAATTATCGTTAATTTGGTTTTACAAACCCAAATAGATCTCTTGTATATTGGGAACTCAATAATTAGAAAAATTTTTGTAAAAGAAGAGATCTTAAACAACCACCCAAATTGTTTTTTTTTTAACATTGCTGAACAACAGCAACCAAATAAGAAAATAAAAATGTTTTAAGCAGCGAGCTGCATATCAATGTTTTCACATTAATGCATGTCAATCAGATGTGAAAAAAATGTTATTTTATTAAAAAAATATACTCTTTAATACACTTTTTATTTGGAATTGTATATGTTGTTAAAAAATTTACAAAATATTTATTAAAACTTTCGGTAAAACTTGCAGAATATGATGACAGCTTATAAATAAATGAAATAACAATGATACCAAATGATTTATAATATGAAAAATACATCAAAAAACTTTTGTTTATTGTTTTCATCCATCAGTCATTATTTTTTTTTTTTTTTAGAAAAACTAAACAATTTGAGATAAAATAATAATTTTCACCACATAAAATTTGTTATGTCGCAAAAATAATTTTTGATTATTTAATCATAATACACCACAAAAAATTTTTTTTTTGTTTATTTAAAATACGTCTAAACAAAGCCCTATGCAAAATTTTGACATGACCAAATCAACCACCTTAGCATTCATATTTTATGACGAATTTGCTGACTATAAAATAATATAAACTATTATTGTTTCTCTTTTTTTTTGTTTTTTTTTTTTATTGAATATAAAAATATCCTGAAAAAATATTTGTAACCAAATCAAATATAAAATTTTTATATTTTAATTTTGTGAAATTCTCATGGGTGAATAAAAGATAAAACAAAATCGGAAGTGTCAAAATATCAAAAACAAAAAAAAAAAACAAGAAAATAAAAATCAATTTACAAAAACATAAAAAGAATTCTAAACGTTGAGTATATTGTGAATTGATAGTTAAGAATGCCTTTATAAAAAGGACATTTAAGAAGGACATAAATATATGTATGTAAAAGGATAACAAAACAGATAAAAAAAAAAATATAATAATTTTTGTTTTAGGTTTCGAGGGATAAAAGTTTTCAAATTGTCAAAACAAAAATCAAAAACAAAAATAAAACAAAAAAACAATTTTTAACCCCAATAGAGTGTATAGTCGATTAAATTGATTTAAGCATTAAGTAAATTCGTTAAGGAATTGGAAATTATTTTAAAATAACCTATGAATTTAATAAAAAAAAAAACAAATTTATTTTGAAAATAGAATTATTATTGATTTAGAAAATATGTATTTTATATTTTGTAATTTTGAATTTGAATAGAATTTTTATTAAATAACAATAAAGTTAAAGTTTTTAAAAGTTAAATAATAAGATCTGAGCTATAAATACTAGATGTTTGTAAAATGTTCACATTTCGTAATTTTCTAAAAAGAAATTATAAAAATCATTAAAATAACTTTATTCTATATGTCCATGTTTCATACGTGAAAAAAACTGATTTAAAATTGTTGTTGAATTAGATTTTTAACATTGTTGTTGTCAAATTATTGAAATATCAAGATAACTGAAAATGAAATTATTGGCAAAGAAATAAATAAATAAATTTTAATTATTATTAATTTATGATAATTTATCATATTTTATTAATATTCGATCCGAAAGATACGTTGTAAACAACAATTTCCTTGCCTATAAAAAATAATAAAAATATTTTGACACTAACATAATATATTCCCAGAAAAAATATGCACGCGTCTATAAAACTATAAATCTATAAAAAACTAAAAAACTATAAAAATTTTAAGTTTTGATATATTTTCTTACCCTTTACCAAAATCACTCCTCACCAACAAATTTTGGTACCCTTTTGGGGTACTGGTCTGATAAGCTTTTCTACCCTTAAGAACATGCATTATTATTGTTTTTAATGCATTGAATTTTTAATTGTTTTATTTTGTTATTTTTTTTTTTTATATAGAGTTAGCGAATTAACTCTCAGAAAAATAAATGAGTAGATAATCCTGAAGAATAAATTTATAATTAGGTAATATTTGTAAAAAATAATTTAAACCAGTAAATTTATTGAGTCAATGACAATTATTATTATATACCGTCGAGGTTCTTTTAAACTACACTCTAAAAAATGGTGTGGATTTAACTACAATCAATGTAGTTTTTACACTCTTTTTGGAATTGGAAAAGATATTTCGACATACCTCTGTGGTTCTGAGCCTGTGTTACAGATTCTTGTGAACACTACACTCTAAAAAAAGGTGTGGATTTAATTACAATCAATGTAGTTTTTTACAACGTTTTTTTGTAGAGAATTCCGATCAAGCGAGTGAAAACATGCTTTCGAAGTGTATTTTTTTAAATAACTAAAAAAAAACGCGTGAAATCACTTTACTATAGCTAATTTAGACGATAAAGTTTAATTTTCAACATAAAATGTGTTATTTCACTACAAAAATGTGTAATTTCACATTATTCTTTTGATCACACATTTTATATGTGAATTAGATTTGTACGATTGAAATATACCACATTTTGCTGTTTGTATTTACGCATTTAATGTTGTATTCCACGCCATCTATTGAAAATGTACACATTTCGTTTTGTTTGCTGAAATTACGTCAAATTATGCACAAAAGTATTCATAATTTATTAGTATTACCATATCGTTTTTACAAAAACTTAAAACATTAAAATCAAAAATATATAAATGGATATGATACAAATATATTATAATATAATTTTTATAATAAACTCAGAAAAGTTTATAAAATCTGTAAAAATCTTAAAGGACGTGGCATTTTTGGGAAGAAAACTGAAACTTTGATTATTGTCCAAAAATATGGTAATCAAATAAATCTGAAAAATATGGCAAGGTTGTCCACTATACTATACCATACTTGATACTTTACGTTGAATAACAGTCAGTATTCATATTTCATAAGTCAGTCAATTTTCAAACGTTGTGTTAATTATATGTAATATAATTGCTTGTGTGATTCAAAAAAATATAATTATATTTAATAAAGTATAATTTTTCAATAAAATATTAAATTTAAAATCATTCTTTATAATTTAGAGCTTAATAAAATTATTAATATCTAAATATAATAAAAAGCTTAATTGAGGTTGTTTGTAATTATTATTATAATTATTATTAAATAAGATACTAAGTTTAAGAAATATGTAATTGAAATCAACAACAATTCTACAAAGTTTATGGAATAGTTAATTTAAATCATTTTTAAAATTATATTGAATTAATTAATTAACTAATGTTCATTTATAAAAAATTATTATTTAATATATAAATTATAAAATAAATTATGTATAAATGTAATATTTGTGAATTAGTTTTACGTAATGGTGTAAATTATTATTGTTAAGCTGAAAAATATATATTATAATTAAAAAATTAATTCTTTTTCGAATTACGCTTTTTTTGCAGGGAAATACAGCATCGTTGAAATAGTTGAAATGGGACTATAAATCACACTTCTTTTGTAAAGAAGTCACACTTTTTTTGTTGAAAACACACATTTTTGTTCAAAATCACTCCAAATATGATAGTAAATTACACTTTTTTGTAGCGACATTACCCTTTTTTTTTGTTGAAAATCACTTAAAATGTGATAGTAAAATACACTTTTTTGTAGGAAAATTCACACGTTTAAGATAGTAAAATTTTTACACATATTTCGTGTGAAAGTTAACAAAATTATGGTCTGTTGAATTTCACTACAATTAATGTTGGTGGTTAGGTTGCCTACATTAATTAAAATTTTAGAGTGTATTGGTAAATTTCAATGACAAACCTGTAGTTTGTACTGTATAAAAATGTAATATTGAAGCATTTTAATAAAATTTGTGGTTATTTAAATATAAATACCTAAAAACATGGAATATATATATATTTGATATAATCTCAAAATATATAGGTTTAATTTACTTATGTATATTAGATTTCGAACAGTTTTGTATCGATTGAATTTTAACCACACTTCATCAGAGTCGCGCATTTAGTAACTTACTGTGATAATACAAAAAATATTGCATTTATTCATCTGAAATGTTTGATTAATATTGATTGTATTGAGGACATCCTTTAATAGTATGTTTGGCAAAATTCCGATTGTTTTCTGAACGCTGCACCTATGTGTGCCTGTTTTAAAAGATATTTTCGCGTTCATACAACAGATATCCAATACAGTCCTATTTCAATTATCTATGCCTAAAGAGATTTCTCTCATTTCAAGGCTATACAAATTAATTTAATTCAAAAATTTAATAATTTAGCTCTTTTATGACATTATAGTAATAAAACTATACAATTTCGTAACAAATTAAAAGAAGACGAAGAAAGAAAGAAAAAAAAAACAATACAAATTAGAAAATAAAAATAAGTAATACTTCTAATTATAATTCAAAATTAAAAAAAAAAAGGAAAAAAGATGAAAATAATGAAATTTAAACATAACTAAATAAGAATAATTTGAATCGTATTACTATTTAATATTAGTTTATACATAATTTTTTTCAAATTCAATCAAATTTTTGACGCTTCGTTAATACAGTGGATGTGTGGATTGTTTCGTTAATTAAATTATGAATATGGAAGTATGAGTTTGATAGTAATATAGTCATTGATTGATAATATGTTATTTTTACTATGAATATATTCAGTTTTGTCTAGCCAGTTGTGTTGATATAAGTTTTTTATTGCCTTGTTTTGTATAATCTGTAATTCTTTAATTTTTGTTTTTGACGACGTACCCCACAGCTTTATACTATCAAAGCTCAAATGGCTATGAAATAGTGCATACAAAATTTGTCTTTTGATGGTACTTGGTAATACACTAGCTATTTTTTTGAAGATTCCAACCATCGTAGCCAACTTTTTACTGAATGTGTGAACATCCCATTTTAAATGTGGATCTATCCAAAAGTCTATGTATTTAAATTCAAAATTTCTCATAGTATAAAATGGAAAATGATAAATAACAATTGCAAATTGAATGTTTCTTTATTTTTTTTTATAAGAGTTCCGTTTATAAAATATGTATTTTTGAGATTCCCTCATTTAATACACAATCTGAAATCATTAGCTCACTAAATATTCCTGACTTACATTTGAATACAAACAAATAAAATGTAAAAAAATTATATTTATTTAGTCTACTTAATATGGAATAAACATAGAATATAATAATTGTAATAATAATTATAAAATCTGTTATATGAATGTGTATGTGTGTATCCATATGCTAAGTAAATATAAAAAAAAAAAAAAAAAAAAAATTCTTTGTAAAATAGATTCTCTTGTCATATTTAAGTACCATGTAAGTACTGAATAAATCAAATTAAAACTCATATACAGTTTAAGAAGAATTATATTTTCAGTAAGGATAATGTACATAAGGATAATCATAAAAAAAAAAAAAAAGATTTTTTTTTTCATTTATTGATAAAAGGATAATTTGCACAAACAAAAAAAAACAAAGATTCTCTTCAATTTTGCATTTTTAAAGATTGCTTCCAGCTATTTAAGATGGAATTTATTTATTTTCTTTTATTATTATTATTATGTTTTAATCCTTGATATTATCAAGTTTAAAAAAAAATTACAGTAATGCATCACGATTTCACTTTAAAAGCTATCTCATGTCATGAATGTCTTTTTTGTTTTTTTTTTATTTTTTGTTCTTTTTTTTTTTTGCTTCTGAGTCCTCTCCGTCGCATTATTCATATTTTCGTATTTATTTTTTCATATATCGAAAATAAAAAGAAAATTTAAATGAAAATATGAAGAAAAATAATTCCTTTTAATGATTGACTTGGAAACATGCAGAATCATACATAGGGTAGGTGGTTCTATAATATTCAATTGTATTTCAATGAAATTGATGAATGAATTTCGGAATGATTTAATTAATTAATAAAAATTTAGAGATATCAAGCTTAAAATATTTCTAATTCACCAATTTTGAATTGTTTTAAAATACTATGAATCAAATCGACTGTAGGTTGACTGCTAAATAAATAAATAAATCAAATCGAAAGTAATTATGAAAATGTATAGTTCAGGAACACTGGTACTTCTCCAGCTCTAAACTGTTTTAAGTACATCTGAATTAAATCGAGTATGATTATAAAAGTTTAGAGCTCAGCTTACAAAGTTTTAAAACTACTTAATAATTGTTAGCTAATGTTGTAGCAAATATTTCAAGTAGAAAACAAACATTTTGCTTTATTATTTATTTACTTTTGTAAAAAATATGGGACTCCTCTTCTTTTAAGCAAAATCTGTATCTGTCCGATTTATCAATCTTAAACAGATGTTTGTTAAATGAACTATGACCTGTAATAAGCCATACCAGTGTTCTGACATTGGTTCTAGTCTCGCTGATTAGCTTGTCCACTATCCCATATATTTTGGGTTTCTGTAGTTTTCCACTTAGAAATAATTCTTTGTAGGTACGCAAATACTTGCATTTGAACGAGAAATTCTTGACTCTTGTCCTAAGAATTGACTATTGGCCCTTTTTTGCAAAGACATCTGCTTCGCATTATTTTGTATTCTTTGATGTCCATGAGTCGAAAGAGTAACTTTATTTCCTTGCGTCAGCTTTATTAAGCTATTTAACAGGTATAGATAAGCTTTGAATTAAAAATTGGGGCAGCCAGAGCAAACTGAAATTGAAGCTAATAATTTGAAAGTATTGACTTTTTTGCTATATTTATAAAAAAAATTTATTTAAATTTTTGAAACCAAAACGAAATGAAATAAAAACGATTTAATTATATCAGTTCGATTCGAGTTGCGGTTAATAAGATTAAGATGTTTTAAAGATGATAAGTACAGTTCCGGTTACGACTCAGTAAAAAAATATCGGTTCATTCCGTTTTAAGTTCACGCTTCTCCTGCGATAGAGGTTTCTGCATTGGATATATAAAATGTCTCTTATAATATCTAAAATGTCTAAATATTCGAAATGGTTATAAATTAGTGTAAATAATATTATCCTATTTTTTTCTCTTTCCGTTTCCTCTGTCTCCGTTTCCACCTCCTTCTGTGTATAACACGTTATTGCGTTGTTAGTCTTCTATTTTAGGTTAATCTGTATTGTGTTACACTCTTAACTCTCTTGCAGGTCTCCCAGTTTAGTTGGCCCGTTAAAATATACAGTATCAGTCTTTTGCTGATAGACTACAATATAGTTATGAATTGATAGGTTTTAGTCTGCAAGCTAATGAGTCTGATCAGTGTGTTTAATCATAAATTTTATGCTGATAATTAAGGCTTTTCACTTGTATTTAAGATACAATTAAACAACAATCCTTAAGAATCAAATTCTCAAGCCTTTGTTATGCCATTTAACTACGAAAATCAAAGTCACCGGTTGTGGTATTAATTTCATTTTATTTGTTTATTTATTTTTTTAGTTGGATTCCCCTTCGGGATATTGCCTTCTATCAATTTTATTTTATTAATAACTTTTGAAATTTTTTGGAAATATATTTGTAGTTTTGTAAATAAAATGGAATAATTTTGGAATAATTTTTGTATAATTTTTACTTTTTTTACTTTTGTTTGTAAGTAGAAAATTATGTGTTTTTTAATTTGTTCAAGCTCTTACTAGACTTCACATTGTTTCATTCTATTCATATAAAGATTTATAAAATTAAAAATTAAATACAACTTATAAGTGCAATATGTGAAGCTAAACCTAGTGTTTGGATGGCTAAGCTTTTTTAGACTTTATTCGAACATTTTGGTGACGCCAATGTGATTTTTATTATTAAATTTATAAAATAAAATTATGAATCAAATCAAATTCTTTAATTCTAGGTAATTTTTATTAATGTCTATTAATAGTATTTTTTTATGTCCCCAGTCGCATTGTCATAAAAGTGTTTGCATATCAGTACGCTTTAATATACTTATCAAACGATAAAGATTGTCTGATTCCATTCAGAAGTACAGTGTAAAATCTTATTTTGTATAAAATCCAATGGTTAACTTAAAGTCAAGTTGTTGTTCAATAACATGCCAGCCATACAAAATCCTTCAAAAATTCGAAAAAATATTTTACTTAATGAATTACAAAAAACTAATTTGATTAAATATTTTACCATTGCTCGAATAATCAGTGACGATCTCTATATACCCTTTAATAGGTTTCAGTACTGAATGGAGCTTACATTCTAACCTTCTTATTATAAAAAAAGACAATTTTTATACCCATTTTGTTTTTTATACAATTTTGTTCTATAACTTTGTGAATTGAAATCCGTGCTATACGTAAATTTGATTTCGTTTGTTTTATATGAATAAGGTAAGAAAGCTCAAAGAAATTTTATTTAATAAATTTCATTTAAGCTTTAAAAAAAAACAACAACACATGCTCATCACGTTTTATATTATCTATGCATATATATATATATATTTATATATAAATATATATGTAAATGTATATATATATACATAAATACCCTTTACTGTTATTACAATAATGTTTTTAAGTTTAGTAAATTGAAAATGAATGTTTATGGTGTTTCAAATGGATGATAATGGATATGGTGGGGGTATATATATATAAAATAGGATATATTATATAGGATAGACATGGTACGAATGAATGGTATATAATAAATGGATGAAAATTTATATTTTTACAAAACATACCATTATCATATAATATTAACGGGTAGTTATGCAAATGTACTCAGTTTATTCTTAAATGTTGTTTTTTTTTTTACCGTTATTTGCCGTTATTTTTATATTCACCATTATACATAATATACTCATGATGAAATTTACATATTATATAAAATATACGCGTTTTCATTTTTCTTATTTGTTTTTATATTTTTATATGCCTTAAGACGTTTATACATTTTATAAAGTTACAGATGAATACAAAAACAAAATAATATGATAGAAAGAGATGGATTATTTTTTTTTTTTTCAGTTGAGGAAAAACAAACAAAGTAAACAAATTTTTCTTTTTCAGTTTTAAAAGAGATAAATATAAAAAAAAAAACAAATAGTTTTTCTCACTTCGCATGAATTAATAATGCATTGAAGAGAGAAAGCCATAGATAAGGTGGCATAAATTTCTTCAAGGAAATATTATACTCTTAATATGTGATTCTTACAATACAATTAAAATTCAAATACTTAACTTTGTCAAAGTTAAAATTAGAAATAAGAAATTAGAATGAGTTTTAAATGAGTTTTAAAGTTAAAAAAAAAAATAGAAAACAAGTACGGTTCTTGTAATAATTCCTAGAAAATTACACGTTGTTCATTGTATTCACCTTAACTTCTTTTAGATATAATTGGAGCGTAAATTTTCATTAAACACAACAATAGAGAATTGTCACCTTGACAATAATATTTCAAAATACAAGAACATATTTAGACATTGTTAATGTGTTATGATGATGAATACTGTCAATATACGATTGCATCCTTTCCTAAGTGGAACAGAATTTCTGGTAAAAAAAAAAACTATGTTTTTGATTATTAATTTTCACGCAGTGAAATTTGTTTTAATGTCAAAGGAAATTTTGAAAAATTTTTCGAGTTTTTGTGGTTTCTATTCAATGTTTTCAATTTTTCATATTAAAAAATATTTTAAGTTTTTTGCATGCGTGAGCATAAATATAGCGCAATGAAATTCAGGTAGCTATAGTTTTAATAATTATTTAGTACAAAAATAACTGACAAATTAGAAAAAAATGTTTGGATAATTATAATATAGTAAGATCCAAAACATTAATTTTTTTTTAAATGTAATTAGGAAATATGTAAAAAAATATTGAATTCAGTTCAGTTTTCATTACAAGTTTTGTAGATCATAAACTTTAAAATCGTATATAGTAAGAATTTAACTTTACAAATTTTGAAAATGGAAAATTCAAGCACAAATACAAAACAAACAACAAGCTTCATCTGACATTTGTAAAACATTTGATTTGACAGTTACAAGACACAAAACTATTTTAATTTGCCAGTTATACTCTCACTTTAGACGTCAATTGACATAGTGTAGGTTATGTTATTTGACTACTTTCACAAAGATCCTGAATTACGATTGTGATATGAATGTCATAATTTTTTTTTGCTTGTTTGAAGTTTACTTAAGGAAAATAATTTTGTAATCCTATACAGCGGAACTATGCTATTCACGGAGGTGAACCTATTATTTATCGTGTGGATAGTTTTATATGAAATTTTCTTCAGCCAATTCATGGCATCAGGATTGCTGTATTAAAATATTTTTAATTAATTTTGACGAAGTTTTTTTTTTTTTTTTATTGAATTCAAACTAGTGAATCCCCTGTGCACTTGCACAAGTAATTCTTTCAAACACAATTTTATATAAAAAAAAATATTTGTTTTTTGTATATTAGTAGTTGTTTTCTGAATCGCTTGATTATTGAATATATATATAATGAAATTAAAGTATAATACCTAATACTTTATGACGAAATTAACACTAATTTCAATATAAACACAATAAAATCTCATTACTCTTAACGTAGTAGATCAATGTATTTTAATTCGTTTATAGTCAAGAACGTTTGTAGTCACAATTCTGTTATACCAATAGTCAACAATTTGTTTGAAAGAAAGTAATAAGCTTCATAAGTTCATACAATCAATGTCGTTTAAAAAGTGAATTATTTTATTAAAAAACTGTTCTTTATTACAAATATATGTATATTTTGTGATTACATAACAGAATTGTTATTTATGAATAAAATAAATTTTAAAACTGTTATAGGAAAGATATTTTATTGAATTTGATTTTGTTTATAAAGATGCAATTTTTTTTTTGACTACGCCTGTAGTCACAAAACGGTTACAGTCACAAATATTACTGAAATTTAGCCAATAACTATAACCGTGTTTTACTGTATATATATATATTTTTTTAAATAGCAGAAGCAAGTGAATTAACATTAATTATATTATTTTTGAAGAGTATGATCTGATCTGATTTTTATTTTTCTGTTTTCGTTTGTGTTTTTGTTTTTGTACTTTTTTCTATAAGTTTGTGTGTTTATTTAAAATGACAGAATTTTTATGCAGCCTTTTTAAAAATTGCCCGTAATTGAAATTTTTTGTAGAGTATAGATGGCGCTCAACTTGGAAATAACGGTCACTATTTGGTGTAAGTATTAGAAATGTCTTAAGTATTCAACACCAAGAACTTGTTAAAATTTTAATATTTCTGTGGTTTAAATAATTTACTATTCAATTATTCTTGCTTTTTTACTCACCACGTCGTTCATCTGGTGTATTATAATATAAGATATTCCCCACATGGCCGTCCTTGTGTAAAATGTATAAGATAACATAAAAAAATTATTTCAACATTTAATTACTCATACAGCTGTAATAAGCATTCAGTTATAAATAATTTTTTTACGATCTCAGCATAAAGCTGTGTGATCTTATAATTTACTTATATTATAATCCATTGTTGTGATTTTATTAAAGGACTAAAATATTGAATTTAACATTGATAAGTATTAATCAATAATAATGAAGTACATCGCAAGTTTAGTAATACAAGTTATACTGTTACACATAGATAAATTTGCATGTTAAAATTATTTGATGTGATAAATATATAAAACTTATTGTGTGACATGTCAATAAGCCAAAACGTTGATGCGCAAATATTTTAAAGTGTTTACTGTTAGAAAAAAAGCGATAAGACACACAGTATAAACAATATTCAAAATTATTATTTGATTACAATAATAATATTTTAACTCACAAAATTTGGTTATCCTTAAAAACGGCTTATATCTGCAGTATAATTTTTTTATTTTTTTATTTTTTTTTTATTTATTTTAATTATTCATATCTCTAAAGGAGCTTCAAAGCTCATACAGAGTGCATATATTACAGTTTAATTTTTTTTTACAATTGATATGAATTGATATTATATATACAAATTACCTTTTCAAATAATATGAATATTATTTGATAATATTCTATTCAAGGTTTATTAATATAATTAAATTTATTATCAATGGTCAATATGAATATCAGATCACTGTCAAATTTTTTTTTTTTTTTTTTTGCAAAAGTAGCGAAATATTTATAAAATGAAAAAAAAAACTGATTTTACTGAAAACTGACTTTTTTTAAAATTTTACTACTAAAATACATTATTTAGAGTTTAAACAAAAATATTTTGTTATTCAGATCGCTGTGGGAATAAAATTTAGTAGAAGTGAGAAAAGAGTAAAAGAATAAAATTAAAATTATTATCTGTCATAAAAGAAAAAAATACTACAATAATAAAAAAAAAAATGGAAAATTTGTATGAAAATGACAGAAATATCCGGTTTCTTTATAATAAAATATGTATTAAAAATAAAATGTATATATATATATACTACAAAATATATATATATAAAAATTCAGTAACCGGAAATTCTTGTGTATATATAAGTATGTATAATTATATTAGGGTATATTGTGTTGTTTATTTTGCATTTGTATTAGCTATATTTAGTGAAATTATATATTTTTATAAATAATCTAAAAATAATTTTCAAAATATTTTCTTGACAAAAATAGTACAAAATATTTTATACCAATATACATAGATACCGTTGTTATAATATATATGTTACGTTTATAACGCTTAATTGTACAAATATATATGAATAAATAGATGAGATATATTTGCTTACATTTTACTTATTTTTAACTCATTTAAGCTTCATTTAAACATTTATTGGTTGTGTTATACTTTTTTTCATTCAAATTCAACATTTTTTAAAATAAATTCAACATTTTTTTAATCAAATTCAACATTTCTTCAAAAAAATTGTTTGACAAAATATTGAATTTAAATGAAAAATTGTTTAATTTGTTTGAAAAAATGTTGAACTTGAATGGAAAAAAGTATATATATGTACACATAATATGAAATATTTTTTGTAGTGTACTTTTATGATAACTACTACTAATTACCATATCAATTAGGTGAAGCAAAGAAATTCATTAAAATTTCATTATGAAATACAATCTTGTTCTATTAGCTTTATTTAATTTTATTATTTACTTTCTTTCTGCATTAATCTTTTGCAGCTATTTTTTTTCGACCACTTTTTATGGTATGTACATTGCGAAATCTATTTTTAAACATTTTAACTAATTTCAGAAAATTATTTTTTTTAACTTGCCATATTTTATGTTTTTTTATTTCATATTGGTTATTGGTAATATCTCTTATATATATACGTTTACTTAGTTAATCTATTTGGCCAATATATTCTGAGAATACATTGATCAAATATCGAATTGTATCTCAACCATTTTTTATGGTCATATAGAAATGTTGATTTAATATTTAAATTAAATATTTTAAATTACATTAAAGTCAAAATAGAAAAACCTACAAAGCTGATAGCAAAAACATGTTTTTGATCAATAAATTGTTAATATGAATTTTTAAATTTAACTGGAGCTAGTTTAGCTAGTTAGTTTAGTTTTTAAAATTCATTTATTTATTATACCATTTTACATATTACATACCTTAGTACATTATCATAAATTAAATTAAAAAATTTCCAAAACAATAATGGTAAAATTATATAAATGTAAGATCATTCTGATATTCCTGAGAATATGTGATGAATGAAATAACAAGAGTAGAAATAAAATGCTAAAAAATAAATGTAGCTTAAAATGTAATAATGTAGCTTAAAATGTTTATTTTTTTATTTATGACTTTATTATCAATTAAATAGAATACATTTTAGTAAGAAAATACAATACATGTAATTTTACTTCAATATATTATAAAATCAGAAATACGATAATGATAGTGATAAACGCATTAAAACAAGAAAATATTATTTACCTAAATTTTATATTTTATACAATAAATATTTAACATATATGTATGTATGTAGGGTACCATTTATTATAGAATGAAAAATTTTCAAATCGAATGTACATCGAATGCATTAAACAGGATATCTGCTTTTCCTAAATAATATAGAATTAATTTATTATTTCACATCTACAATCTATCCAATCATCATTAATTGCATTATCGCCTAGATTAAAAGTCCTTATACATATTTAGGTATGACAAATATTTTTTTTATAATATTTTAAGGGCTACAATATAAAACAGCTTCAATAAAAACTAAATAATATGACGCTAAATGACGCTAAATAATAATATTTCGAATTTACTGATTTCTATGAATCACTATGATTTTATTTCTACTTACAAGGAAAATATTTGTATTCCATACCAAAAAGTGTGGTGCGGTCTTCTTATATTCTAATTTATTTAAAATTTCGAAAGTAAGAGTTTATAATGCCATTAGTATTTTCCCTGGGTAATATTTTTGCTTCAAAATATACTTTCAAGGACACAAAGATTTAGAAATTGTATGTACACTCTTTTTATTGCGTTCTTCATAAATAAAAAAATAAAAACAAATATATTTTATTACAAGACAAATAAGTTGATGGTATTTTGAGGAGTTATAAAAAAATATTTACAAAAAAGTTAAATAAAAAAATATTAAAAATTATTTTTATTTTTATAAAATAACAAAAAATATTATCATAATAGTAATGATGATCTTCATAATAATTATAAATATGAGTAAAATTTGTTTTCCCTGGGCCAATATTAATATAAGAAAAAAAAAACATAAAACAAACAAATGATATTAGATTTCACTCTAGGAAAATAAATGAATGAAAATAATTATAAAAAAAAATATTCAAAAGAAAGCATTTTCATGATGAAAAATATATTTTCATCAAAATAAAAATAATAACAATAAAAAAAAGAAAACTGAGATTATGTTGAAGAATTTCTTTAATAATATCCTGAAGATGTTTTTGCAAAAGTTATTTTTACATTGTTAATTTGTAAATTAAACGAAAACGCATGCATTATGACGTAAGAAATGATCTTATTTGGATGAGAATTTTCATTTTATATTTTCTAAAAATAAATTCAAACCCCTTCTAGCTTTATACACACTATGATGGCGACTGTGAAATTACTAAAGAAACAGTTAAAAGGTATACCGAAAATAGCAATGTCGAAAAAAAATTAAGGGAGTGTTCCGTTAACCAATACTACTGAAACTAATCAGTCAAGATTCCAGATAACTCCTATAGTTTGAATTTAAATTAGGTCCTATAAAGATTTTAAATAAACCAATATGTGAGTTATAAAAACCAAATCAAATTTCCGCTTGTTAAAACAACCTAAAAGTTTATAAAATTATAGTAAAAAATTATATTAATTTAGAAATTAATAAATTAATTTTTATTATTTATAAGCTCTTTATTGTGGGCTTATCAATCATCTGGGTTTCATCAACATAATAAATTAATTTATCACTTGTTAATTTCACATTTTTATTTTTTAATAAATAAAGTAGATATAAATCTAATTTGTTTACAATAAAAAAGAAAATCATTTTTTATTAGAAAAACATTGATACAATTGGTATTTAAAATATTAATTTTTAATATTTCGATATTTCAAAAGTACATAGTATACTTCGTTCACCAGTCTCAACTTGTATCTAATTTAATCTATTAACAAAAATGTCTACAGATTTGATAGATCTGCAACTATACATCTTCTAGCAGGAAAAATGGCAATAAAATCTACACACATGGTACAAAGTATAGGCTAAGGTCTGAACCATTCTATATATTAATATTTTCTCCAATAATGAATAATTCAATGGATAAAATTTTGTTATACATATATGTACAAAATGTAAACATGATTTTTTGTTAATAAAAAAAAAAAAGTAGATTTATACCTAGAAGCAAAATGTCAAAAACGTCCTCTAAAATATCATTATACGTCCTTAATTGGGCAATCGGAAAATGGAAAAAGAAGAAAATCTAACACATTATTTTATCTGCATTTTAATGAGCTTTATTTAACAAAAAAAAAATAGAACCTTTAAAATATCTTAACTGTAATAATGTCAAATTAAAGATTCAATATATTGTAAATTAACTTTTAATGTAAATAATAAGACCATAATACTATATGCTATCATGAATAAAAAAATAAAAATTAATAAATAAAAAACAAAAAAAAAAGCGGTACGAATTTACTTTGAGTTATTTTAAATAACTTTAATTATTAATTTTATCGATAGTTGTTGTGGAGATAAAAAAGTGTTGGTTTATTATGTTGCTTGACTTCGTAAAATGTGATTCAGTTGTTGTCTGAATCAATTTTTATTATTGAATTAGTTTTGTTAGTTCTAATAAACTTCAAAGTTATTAACTATTTTTTTGCTATCAACTTTTCTTCAGTTTATTAATTTTTGCCTATAACAAAACTAAAGCGAACCTCTAAAACGGCTTGTTTTTTAAATTTAGATATTTCTGAGATAGCAGTATAATAATTAACCTTTTGGGTTTCCTCATATACAATTTCGAATAATTTTGACTTAATATTTAAAAATAATGTTCAATTATGTTGTTGCTATTTTTGATGCTATTTTTGCACACAACTACAATAGTTACAACTCTTGTCAATGGGTAGGTAGTTAGATACAGGTACACTGCTTAGTAACAAGCTATTTTCCGTTTCCGCTGAATAAATTTGTTTTTTTGCTGAATAATAATACAGTGTCATATTTCTATAAACCAAAATTTATAATCTAAATTTTTTTCAACAAAAAAATATTTTTTAAAAATTTAAATATGGTAAATATAACAATATTTTTTAATATTAAAATTAATTTTATTTAATTAAAATCTATATTTTGATAAACAAATTTTCAAACCAAAAACAAAGTAACGTCAAAGTAGAATAAATGTAATAATAAAGTCCAAATATAATTTTATAAATGTTTTTAGGTTTTTTAGTTTGCTCATGAACATAAAATGAGCACAATTTTCGCATATGGATCTCGTTTTTTAAATTAATTTTTTTTAAACATATTCTTTTATAGTTATTTATCTTCAGCTGAGCATTTTGCCGGAATATCTTTAACTAAATGTTCGAACGAATATTTTGCTTTAATTTTTCTAGTTCAAAATTGTATTTTTTAACTCAAGTATTTTTTTTAACATTGAACTCAACATTTTTTAATTTTAGTTAGATTTTTAATTACGTTAGTTTTAATTTTATTAGTTTTTAGTCCCCACATTTACACTATTTATTATACTCATATTATCTGTAGAACCCTTGATTTGATGTACCATGCTCACGATGGTTCAATTTCAGATCTAATAATTAACATAATGCATTTTATATTATTAGCTCAGTTGCAAAAGGAGGTATTCAATTCAATTAAAATATTTATGTATGTATTGGTGGTAATTTGATTGATGTCGTAAATGCATGATTTTATTGTACAATTTTAAATTGTTGTTATTGTGGTAATTGTTTGTGAAATGTATATCCAAATTTATTCTGGATAACTTGGATAAACGATTTTATTAAGTCTTCTAAATCTCATATTCAAATTTCAATAATATAACATTTTAAAAGTATATTAGATCTATAATTTTGTTTTAAATTTGTTATCATTTAGAAATTTTCACTACATTGATGTAATTGTGAAAAATTTATTTAAATGTTTTAGGACAACACTTCAGTAGTGTATAGAGAATAAATTTCAGTTTATTAATCACCTTGGTGTAGTGTCTAACAACTACAACAGTAATGATAGTTAAAATTAATTGAATTGATCATAGTATTACTTCAGAATTTGATAATTTGGCATGAAATTTTGGCTTCTCGGAATTGGTCTAATTGGAAAAATTATTTTAAATAAATTTTTCAATTATTTTCATATTACCACAGAATAATCAGCATTTAATTTCGATTTATCGCTAGACCAACCTGAATTTTTACCTTTATTATATTACAATTACATTTTAGTACTACGTATCTTTTAGTTAAATTCATCTTGATGTTTTATTTCAATTAGAATAAGGCATCTTGTATGTCCACTCTGTATATTACTCTACATTCAGGGCTAAATCAGAAACTATTTTTGAATTAATATTTTATAAAATTTTAATTATCTTTTCTTTTTTGATAATATCAAAATGAACTTACATATATTATGCACAAAAATAAAAATGAACGCACATATAAAAAAAAATCTCCAATTAAAATTTAGTATCGTAGTTGATTAAAAGAAAATTTAAAAAAAAAAAAAAAAATTTTTTTATTTATTTTTATTTTGTTTGTAAATTTTTTAATTCAAAACGATTTGAAAGATTTCCTGTTGATTTTATAATTTTTCACAAACTATTTCCATTTTTCTTTTTTGCTTTTCAAGTTTACAAATATTTTTATTTTGAATTTTAGTAATAAAAAAAAAATAATAAAATAATAAAAAAAAAAATACTAAAATAACAAAACAAAAAAATCTAAAAGAATCCACCCAATATTTTTCGGTGTAATATGAAAGATTATAAATCACTCATCATTTAAAATTAGTTTGACGTTAAGTATCGAGGGGCAGCCTACAGTTAAACAGTGGCGGCATAATTTTGGTTTTTTGTTTTTCGTTTTGTTTTTGTTTTTGTTTTTCAATTCAATGACATCAATAAAATGTATTGATTTAAAGAACCCCATCATAATGGATCAGTGGAATAGACAAAATATATTTAAGATATTAAAAATAGGTTATAGGGCGATAGTAAAAATGATTATGACCATTTAATTTTAAATTTGTTTTTGTTTTTACTTTAATTTTAATTTTTACACGGTTGTTAAATATTCAATACATATTGAAATGATGACGTGTCTAATAAAGACCACTTGGAGTGCTAAAGAAATTATCTAAATATGAAAAATTTAAAAACAAATTTTTAATTTTTTGTTTTCTATTTAAAAAAAAAAAATGTGGTTGTAAATTTGTTGATTTGTAAACTTCTCATTTATAATACACAAATAAATATTGAACATTAAACGATGGGATTCTAATTTGGTAAAAGAATATTTTGAAAAGAAAAAATCAATTTAGGTTAAGTGAATTTTTTTGTTTTTTTTTTTTTTTTTTTTACTTTTTTGTATTTTGTATTTGGATTTAAAAGTAGGCAAATTAATTAAGTATTCTGACAATTATTTTTTATTGATGATTGCTTAAGGAAAATTCTCACTTAAAGGTCAGAATGCGATTTATTGATTTGGCCTTAAAACAAAAATTGTATTTTCAGAATAAATTCAGATGTACGAGTACAAAAATTTTAAAAGAGGAATTTTGTATTTTTGCTTTTTTTTTTTTTGCAGTTATTAAGAAAAAAGTAATTAAAATTTTGTTTTGTATTTGTTAGAAAAAGAATTTTACTTTTGTAATTAAAAATTAGATGGATTTTAAAGAGGTGTGAAATGTAAAGAGATGGAATATGTATAAAAAAAGACTTTTTAAAATTGAAAAATATTTTTGTTGTTTTGTGTTATAAATTAATTAATTTTGAGAAAAAAATAATTTAGAATTGTATAAATTTTAATTAATTTAAATATTAATAAATGTCGAATTCTGATTGAAATTTGAATTATTATTGAATTAAAAATTTTACTATTACAAATATAAAATTTTAAGTAATATTCAAAGTGGGTTTAATTTATTGAATTTATTCATAGGTGTTTAATTTATCTCTAACTGTCCAGGGGTGGCATTATGTAATTTGAAACGTCGTTTTGTTTCGACTCTTTTCAAAAAATGGCATTGCATAATTTTGTTTCGATTTCGACCATTTTTATTTTGTTTCAATCTTTTCAAAATTGGTACGACATATTTTGGTAAGGTGTAAGGTTGAAACGCTACTTTTTTGACGTTTGATACGACCTAATTTTGGCGAATGAAAAATAATTAACGTTTTTGGAAGTTTTAAAAAAAAAAATAAATTAATACATGATTTTTATTGGAATATTTATTTTCGAAACCCACAGAAAGAAAAAATTTCAATAAAATAAAAAATTAAGTAAATTTATTAGTTTTTTTCAAGAAAAAACATCTTCAGAATAAAAAAAAAAAAATTTTGGTATTATTATTAGCTTCTTTTACTTGTATCTAGTTGCAATTTCTTTTAGTTGCAATTTTTTTAAATTATTTTTATCAATATTATTTTGTAGCAGTAATTGTTAAAATTTTAACGAAACAAAGCAAAATGAATGAAATTATGTAAAATGTTTCACTTTTTTTTTGAGCGTTTCAAAATAAATTAACGTTTCAAATTACGCAATGTCATTCAAATTTTGTTTCGATAACATTTTGTTTCGACCGATATGTTTGAAACAAAGTTACAAAATGCCACCCCAGCATGTGATATCGATCACGTTTATTACAAATACAAATACAATATAACAAAAATAAAATTAAAAATCAATTGTTAATTAAATAGCAAACCGAAATTTATAGTTAGTTAGAGTAAATGTTTTTGTATAATTGTAGAAAATAATCGAATATTTTCTTTTTAATTTTACTGATATGCTTATCAGACAGATGCGCGTATTTCGTCTACTACTTGCAGACTTTACTTACATTGTTTTGTACTCGAATTAATATTAATGTACTCGTTTTGTACTTGTACTTGAAATAAAAATAGTTTTTATTGAATGTCACAATGCATTCAAATTAAGAAGTTACGGTTTTAAATTTCTATATATGCGATATGAAATATGATATAAGCCAGATTTTGGTGAAATAAATAAATAAAAAAAAAAAATCTGGACAAATATATTTTGTGTTAACGACGAATAAACAACCTTCCTTTCTGGTTGCAGAAAACTTAATTATTTAAATTTTAATGTTAGTTTTAAAATTTTAATGTTACAATTCTAGTATTTAAAAATTCATTTTCGGCCACATTTTTCTATTTAATGGCAATATCAAAAACAATTATATGGAGTTACTATTATAATGTTATTGCTAATCTAATTTATTTATTTAAAATAAGTAAATTTTGGGTGCAGTTTAAAAAAGTGTGCACATTAGAACTGAAAACACCAACATCAATGAAAAGTAAATGCATTTATGGATCATCTCTCACCATAATGCATTAATTAATATTATTTTCTCACTACCTACACATAATTCCATAATACATTAAAAAAAAAAAATTGGATTTGTTCTCTCAATTCTCATTCTGTCATTCATAATTAACTGTTTTATTGTTGTTATTATTATTATTGGTATTATGAAAAGCTTCAGACAAAAACAAAATTAGTATAGGTACATAAGATACATTTGGATCATTTTCATTATCATATTAATCTGAAACCCTTTAAGTACATACGGTAGGATATATTTATTTATGTATTTGATAATAATAGTCAAATGAGCCAAATTGCTCGTACAGAGTATATAATATAATCTAGTATAATCAGTATAAAATTCAAAATATACAAAATAATATAATTTAATGTAAACAGTGTAGGATAATCAAAAATACGAAAGACTTACAAAATCATTCAATTTTAAAGATGAATAAAACAAAAATTAGATATAGCAATAGACTAAACATACTATATAAATACTTATTAAATACATAAACATAGTCATATTTATAATTCATTATGTACTAAATTTTGGAAACATTTGTTTTTTTTTTATTTTTTTTACACTACTAATTTTACTATAGAAATGGTATTGTACAACTTGTATGATCTATTATATAGAGTATCTAGTCCATTGAACTTAATATTGGAATATATTATCTTGTTGCATACCCATGATGTATGTATATTGTTTTTTCTCACTAGGATGTTTGTTTGTATTTACATTTTCTATGACAATCAGATGTACCTATAAGTAACCAATTTCAATTCTATTACCAAATTTAGTGACAAGATGTTGTGAATATTATGTAATTGTTGTACACGCTTTGTCACAAACCGACGTAAATTTAACAGTATTAGAGTTGTTTCCAAAGTCATACTTGATTGTACCATTGAAAACTATCTGAAATATAAATATACATGGTTTTACTGAAAAATTATATCTAAAAATATGCCAGAATATCTCTATGAGAAAATAACCCATGGTAGCTCACTACGAAGTCCAAGCTTAATTATTCCAAGGCACACAAGAAAATTAAGAAATCAATCCTTTTTTGTAAGGGCAGTGGCGTTATGGAATTCTTTGCCAACCGTTCTCAGGTGTGAGTTATGTAATTCTAGCCATTATTAACTTTAATTTTAATTTTAATACTGAGAATTATTATTTGAAATAATGTTGGTTATGTCTATTATGTTTAGAAGGTGTTTTTGTTAGGAGAAGAAATTTTACATTCAAAAATTTCATATTCATTTCAAATTTTCTTTTTTTTATCATTATTATTTTTTTTTCTTTATCTATTTGTCTTTTGCTTTACTGCTAACTTCTATAGATTAAGTTAGTTTAAGTACAATAAATTTACATTCTATTTTATCATATACTCTTGTAGAGACTTACCGTTTCATGTATGTGTACATAATGAAATAAATAAAATAAATAAATAAATAAATTTCCTTTGTAAGACATTTTTTCTTGTAGCCAAATAGTTTTTTTTTATAGTTTTATTTAAATTTATTGGCAGATCATTTATATATTTATTATGACTTTTTAAAATTTTTAAAATTTTACTGTGATCCCCCGCAGTAAAAAAATTGGTTAAAAAATTGAAAATCTCAAATTTTACAAATTTATAATATTGTGTAACTTAACAAAACTTAACATATTTATTAACTTGTATAAATGATGATGATGACGTTAAGCAAAATACTATAATACTATAATGATTTTTGTATTTGGTTTGTCAATCGCCTGTCAATATAGATCCACATCAGGTAATATGTTAAATATTTTTTCAATTTTCTGTCAATAAATTTGAATACCAGTTGTTTGAATTATCACTTTTCTAACTTTATACTGGTCAGTTTTTTACGTGATAAGTAATTAACATACTACAGCAAGAGGTAAACTAAGATCAAGATAGCTGAATGAAACCGATGACAACTGATGTCCAAAGATAACGGATGAAGAACAGTTCAGCAATATAGAACAGAACGAAGGATAATTTTAAATGTGGTCATCCTGAGCTGTTGGAGCAACAAATAGTGATGATGATGATAAATCAATGCATGGAAAAGTTGTGATATAATGAAGACATATTCAAAACTCATGATATCGAACATTTTTATTATAAAATTATAATTTTAAATAAATTATTTACTATTTGTTAGAAAATAAATGTACATACTTATATTTTCCTATACTAAAATGATGTCTAAAAATAAAATTTAAATTTTCAATCAGAGTATAGAATCTCTATTTTGAAAATAATATTTTATATGCATAGTTTTAATCATAAATTCATTTTAAAAATAAACTCCTATAATTCAAAATTTCCTTATCAGAACTTACATAAATTTTCCAACAAAAAAAAAAAAAAAAACAAAACAAAATTTCTCTCTTATATTAGAATTTTATAAAAAAAAAACATTTTCTAAAGTGCACCAAATTCCCATTAAGACTTTTGAAAAAAAGCAAAAAAAAAAAAAAATTTAAATTACAAAAATCTTTTGTATTGTTTTTCGATCCCATAGATAGCACATTTCCCTATTTTTTTTGTTTTTTTGTATTCGCACAGAAACTTTGAAAATTTTTCATCACTTACTATTGTCATTACAAATGGTATTGTTTCCTACTTCTACTTTTTTTTTTTTTTTTTTTTTCGTTTTATTTCATTTGTTACCAACTAAGAAGATTCTCTGTTGCCATATAGCTACATCCCATTTAAATTCAAATTTTTGATAGGATATTTTTTTTTTTTTTTTTGGGTGCAAACGTTTATAAATATAGGATTCAAAATGTATAAAAGAAGAAAAGAAGAGAGTTTTTAATTCTAAAATTTTAATAAAAGCAAAACAACAAAATGAAAAAAAAAATGAAAAAAAAATCATATAACAAAATTTCATCTTTCAGGAAACTTTTTAATGGGTCAGAAATCACAATTAAAAACTTTTCTTTTCGAATATCTCAAACAAAAAAATGGAAACTTGAAATGAAATGAAAAAAAATGGAAAAACAAAAAATAAAATAAAAATAAATAAAACTATAGAGGAACAGAGACCAACGAAACGAGAAAAGTTTTCAATGGTAATGTACATTTATAGATTTCCTCCAGACTTAAAGTTTTCTCAATATAAATTATTTTGATGACAGAAAGCTTCAGCTAAGGAGTGTTTTTTTTTTTTATTTCATTACAATATTTTCAAATAACAAGAACACTTCCTTGGTTGAATTTTATTATTTTTAGGAAGTTTTTTTTGTATGATTATGAGTGCAATAAAATCCAGGATAAAAGAATAGCAATTGGTTAGTTTAATTTATTTTATAACTTTTCGATAAGGATCCAACCCGTCCACATGATCAGAATTTGTTTTCCTAAATTTAACCATTAGAATTATTTCCCCCTCAAATTTTATAACATTGCAAATTAACTTTTAATTAAAAAATTATAGATTTTAAACTTAAAACCGTGTTATATTGGGAAAGGTTTTTATTAGTAAAGAAACTGGGCTAATTAATAAGAACTTCATCGGTCCAGCCCAGCAGAATAGCACCAGTGATTAAATTAACTAAAACAAAGATTCATCATCATCATCTTATAGCGCTACACCTCTGGGTGAGCTTTGGCCTTCATCACTATGCTCCTCCAAAAAGGTCGATCTTGTGCCGCTTGTCTCCAATTTGGGATTTGTAGGATTTGAGCATCGTTTTTCACGTTGTCTGCCCATCTGCTTCTTGGTCTTCCTCTACCACGGCCGCTATCGGGCTTTCTATTCAGTACAAAACAAAGATTAGTAGATAAAAATTTTTGTTTAACCAAAACTATATTTCTATTATCAATAAATCATTTTACGTTAGAATTGGTCAAGCATTGCCTAAAGAAAATCTACCTAATACCATTTAACTTATTATATTAATTTTAATATTCAATTGTTCAGGGTCTGTAAGTTGGGTAGTTATAATAAGATTCATTTCGATTCGAATTAAAGTGACCTGTTTTTTACACTCTTGACAGTAGTTTAACCTTTTCGTGCTTAATTAAGTACAGTACTGCAATTTTACACAACAATCTACAAATATTTCGAGAATTTATTTAACAAATTACTGGCTTTATCTACTCATTAAATGTGGAAAACTATACTGCTATTATCACAAAATAAGCTTTCTGAAATAGAATTTTTTATTTGATGAATAATAACTATACCATTTTATTCGATATCTTTACATCTTCATTTTAACTAAGTATTTAGTCCAATTGCTTTTTATAAAAATGGCAATAGATTTTCTTCATTTTTCTGGTTAGTCAAAACGATGAAGCCAAAATTTATTTATTAGTGCGAATTAAAACGGACATGTTTTTTGTAAGGTACTATCATTAATGACAGTTAAATAAGCAATAAACTATTGAATTGTAAAAATGTATTCCAATACTAAAAATAATAATCTAGAAAAATTAAAATTTGATTTTTATTTTTAACTAAATTTGAACACTCTGTACCATACACAATTTCATTTCAGTTTTTTACTTCACTTATTTCATCTTCCCTTTTTAATTTTTCATTTCATATTTTGTTTCAATAAAATTTTATATATAGAATATATGCATAAATTTATATATATATATATATACGATATGTATACACTTACTTGCAATAATATAAACGTCCTTCTTTGCCAACATGAACCGTCCATCCGTCTTTTAATGCATCCTGTAACACATCCAAATGTTTTGTTAAATCTACATTGTATGTATTTGTTGCTGCTGTTGCAGTCTTAACAGCTTGTAATGTATTTATAATAGAATTTGTGGCTGTCGTTGCTGTTATTGTATTAGCAAGTACATTATTAGCTGAATTTATTGAATTTGTTGTTGTTAAATATTGTCCATTATTCGTAATATTATTCGTATTTGCAGTGGCTTGTGCTGATGCTTGTGCTGTTGTTGTTGTTGTTGTTGCTGTTGTTGTCGATACAACAACATTTGATGTTGATTGTATTGATGCATTACTAGCATTATTTGTTGATGTTATTATACCATAATCATTACTTCCAACTATACTACCATTGCCCAAACTAGATGGCTGTTGGTCATTACTGGTTGTAGTATGACCTGAGGGCAAAAGCATCATTTACATATTAAAAATTATATGCCTGAAATGAGAAAAGA
Organism: Argyra leucocephala; assembly: GCA_963942445.1. Lineage (NCBI taxonomy): Eukaryota > Metazoa > Arthropoda > Insecta > Diptera > Dolichopodidae > Argyra > Argyra leucocephala. The sequence continues at coordinate 208,700,015 of OZ012677.1, read as the reverse complement.
AGACAAAAGATTATTAATAAAAAAAAAAAAAAAGAAAAATTGTAAATACAAAAAAGGATATTTAAACGTAAAAATATGTATCTGTACCATTCAGTCGTATATATGAAATCATTTGGGAATGTTTTGGGGAAATTAAAATGCATTCAAACGAAGAATGCATTTCAAATATTCCAGATTATGATAATAAAATATATATAAAATATTTAAGATGTGAACAGAAATCCGCAAGGATTTAGAAAATATATTTAAAATAACAATAAGGACAATGCTGAATATTTATTTCAGTGTCACGATAAAATATTAATTTATCAAGTTTGGTTCAATGGGAAAAGTGTCAGGACTTGATGACATTTAAAATAAAATCACCATTATTTGGTCTTTAGATTTTCATCAACTGAGACTACATTTGTCCTGAAATACATATAATATTAAAGTTAAAAAATTGCATATCCTTAAAGAAAAATAATTTTGTTATTGAAAATATTAAAGAGGTTAGAATATTTTAGATGAAGACATAATTCTGTACTTTTTAGCTAAGACTATGCGATAATTCATTTGATAGATAAAACTGCGTAATTTGATTTTGTTAAGCTTGCTCTATCATCTTTGTATCATTTGGTAAAATTGAAAATTGAAATAGATCCAGGATCTATGTGATCATAATATAACGCTAACGTTCGATAAGTAAGTTGGTGTAAGTATAATTATAAAATCACTTTAGAAAATTGAAGTGTAAGAAGTAAATTAGCAGGCATTGATAATAAAGTAGCTAAATGATATAAAAGCAGTTAATATCGCAGCCTTTGAAGTGCCACATTAAAATAATGTACGAAAAGCTTTACATAATTTTCCTCTATAGTATATAATATAATTTTTTTCTATATATTTTATTCAATTTACTTCTCATCTTATATAGTTAATCTCCCTAAATTAATAGTCATTGACACAAGGTTAATTTTATAAAATAAATATATATCATGACCTTTAGAATTAATTATTCAAAAACAAAAAAAAAAAACACAAAAAAAAAAAATGAAAAAAACTTTATTCAAAATATCCTTGAAAAATTCTAAAATTCAAAAAAAAAATGTTTGAAAGTAAATCTAAAATTCTTTTATCCTTTTTCTCTGAATTTTATAAGTCTGGTTAGTAAACTGAGTTCATTTTGTGGTTTAAATTAGGTTTTCAGGATAATTAAACTACCATCAAAACATATTACTTTCAAGTTATTATTATTATTTCGTTTAAAATATAAAACCACAAAATTCTATGGAAATTTTTTTCTAAAACATATTTAAAGAGTAATAAAAAATGTTTTGCGGCTCCACTTTAAAAACTAAAACCTCAATTTTGTAGGTAGAAATTAAATTTTAAAAATCCTCCTTCAAAGTAAAATAAAAACCAAAAAATATTAATTTCAACAAAAACAGGATTAAAATTTAAGTATTTAACAACAAAAAAAAAAAAAACTAATGAATAACAACTTACTCGTATTTAAATTAAAGAGGATTTATAAACATTAGATTGTGGACTGGGGCAGGGGGGGTTCTTCATTTTAATTCTTCTTTAATAAAAATATAAAATTTCTTTGAAAAATCTCAAAATCTCCTTTTTTGAAATTAGGATTTTTGACCATTACATATAAAATTATTATTATAATTGAAAATTTCCCAAAAAAAGCTTTTAAGCAATTAAACAAAACAAAAAAAAAAAACAAAAAAAAAAAAAAATAAGAAACTAAAACTTAAATGGAACCAACTGATAATTATCATTACAATGACTTTTACATATTAAATATCCTACCGTATTCCAACAAACTGTTATACATACTGTTATATAAAAATGAAAGAGAAAGTAGATATAGTTGTTAAAATTTAATATTTGGTATCATCTGGTTTTTGAAAAAAAAAACAAAAAATGATATTAAATTGTTACATTTTATATAAATGGGCAGGGTGAAGAAAGCTATAAGTACTGGGCCTACCAAATAAACCAATATAATTATTTTAAAGTTATTTCCTTCAAATTGTAATTTATTGTAGAAAATTTATATGTGTTAAGCTATATTTTATATATACTACTATTAACGTGATGTTAAACAATAACTAAAGCTGCAGTGGTGAAAAACTAATTATGATAACTAACTTATAATCCATTCTAGAAAGTTTATTAATTTACTAAGATTTTACTGTAACAGTCACCAAATGAATGATTGCAAGTATATTAATTAAACAGTATCTAAAAATTTTCTAATATATTTTTTGAATCTAATTTGGGCTTGGATTTCAGACAGAATTTATATTCAACACTTAACTTTTAAAATAAAACTGTAAAAACACTCTTCTAATTCCAGAAAGGTGTTATAGTTTGTAATACTGACACTATAACCGCTTTTACAATGAATATAACTAGTATTCGGCCGCTTCTAGAAATTCGAGAAAATTTGATAAAAAACCGTACTCAATTTCATTATGAATATTGTTTTCTATCATGTCAATTTATTCATGGTACTATATTCTGTAAATTTATCTTAGACAACAACCGCATACGGAATAATTTATTTAAAAAAAATTGAAATAAGCAATCGTGTTGTTGATGCAATTTGATAAATTAAAATTATTGAACGTTAATATGGCTTATACATTGGTCAGTTATTCAGTCAGTTTTCACTGTCAGTTAAAACTGAGAAGTGTCTAAAAGTTCAGTTTTGAATGAAAAAATTTACAAATGGTGGAAACTGAGAATTACTAATAATGTATCAAGTGGAAGTGAAACAATAATAATTAAAATTAATTTTATTAATTTTTAGAATTTCCAACTGTCCAAACAAATTATTCAAATGTTTCTTCTCTAAAACAGTTTTTTTCTGTGTTATGGTTAAGATTAAAAAAATAGGCTATGAAATTCGGAACGATTGAAATCGAAAAACTCTGACAACAAGTTAAAAGTATATTTCAACTTTTTTTTATTTTTTTCAAACAACAACAAAATACATGTATTTCAGTGAAAACTGACAGTGTTCACTGATCGTCTAGACACCGCCATTGAGTGAAATTTTTAAATTAAAATTTCTAATTGAGATTAAACAAAATTTGATATTTGATTAAACAAATATTTAGTTTCGCTACGTTTCGTTTTAATTGTCTATATTTTAACAGAATAATAATGAATATCGGCTGTGAAATGGTTCAGATATTTGTATAGTCAATTTATCAGATGTTTTTTTTCTTTATTTTTTTTAACTATTTCTCAGAAACTAACTAAGAACATGTTTTATATTAAATTATTTAAATAAAAAAGATTTTAATAAATTTCTACTGTAATAATTAACATATTTAAAAATTAAGACCTAGCAAAAAGCTATCTGGTCGTATAGAGATTAAATATAATGATTACGAAAAAGCTAAGTCCAAGTAACAAATAAATTTGGATTTGAGTTGATGTTGTATTTACATGTTACTATTCTAAATTGAAGTTTGAATTCGATTTGAACTTGTATAAAAATGATTTTGTTTTAGCTATTATAAGTGTTTTAATTCAGTTCTTTTTCTAGAACTTATATTATAAGCCTTTGTGTAGAACGTTATAAATTCATGAAATAAATAAAATCTAAATAAATATTTTGTTTCAGTTTTAATTTCAAAAAGTAAAGTCCCAACTGTAAAGTAATACAATAATGAAAGCAGTTGATCTCAAATATTGTCTCAAAAGTTATTACATTTTACAATGAAATTTTGGTCGATTTTTATAACTCACAGAGGTCTTATTGACATCTTTTAATAAGTTATAAAGTCAATCAAAATGAAAATCAGGAATTTGTATAGGTAGTCTAACACTATAAATACCTACTGATGAGTTCTAGTAGTGTTATGATGAACGAAACAATTCTTGAAAATAATTTTGTTAAAAAGTTATTTAAATATTATCTTATCTGTAAAATATTACACCCAGAGAAATGAAAAATCATTATTCATGATTATTAAAGGAATAATTTTAAGTTTTTTTAAATTTTACAGAGATATTCCTAGAACTCATTCGATATGCCTCTTGTGATTAATGCATTCAAAAATTTGGAATAGATTATTATTAATTAAAACATTTTCCAAATCAGAGGGTATGAATCTGAATCATAAGCTTATAAAAATTAACAATTAAAAAACAGCAACAACCTTAGTATGCACCCGCATAAAGCATAACTATTACCATAAAAACCACAGTGTATGATTATGATTTCAGTGTAAATTTGTAAGTATAACGGACATTTTACAGTATAATCATACCGTATGATTATGATTTCATATTATAATTATGTAAAACGTTTTGGTCAGCGTCAAAATTAAATTCAGTTTATAAAATTGTGGTGAAAAGAACATAATAAGTAATTAATTTTTAAATTTTAAAAGAAAAAAATATTTAAATATATAAAACAAATAAAAGTGAGCTACATAAATTTGAAAAATTAGTACAATAAAAAGTAGACTTATAACTAGTTTTTATAAAAAGCTAACTCAAGGTAACATACAAAAAATACTAATTATAAACTTCTATTTAAAATTAAACTTCCACTATTTTTATAATTTGCCTAATATATGTGTAATATACTTTTACGTAAAGACCTACTATTTTTAACATTTTGTGATTTCTTTAGTACATTTAGTATATCCAGTTACATCCGAGGATGATTCAAAAGCAACTGAAATATTAGAAGAAGTTCTCACTGATAAAACATGACTTTCTTTGTATTTAATTCCTTTTGAAGTAACCGAATTAAAGTGGAAGAAAATTGTTGATTTGCGCAGAATTCAAATTACTTTGAGTAATGAATTACTGAAATTTTTGAGAACTGGCCACTTTATAAAAACAGTTTTGGACATCGTTTAGTAAGTTTTTTTTATTGCCCTGAGCAAAATTTATAATTATTGTTCAATTTATACACTTTTTTTTTCTAGATCTATGGCAGCAAATATTTTAAAAGTTATATCTTCGAATTCAGGTACGTACACATAATACCATGAAAATTCTCACAAAGTTATCATGTCTCTAAAAGAAATAAATTTAAAAAATTAAGATCAATTTTTATTAGAATCTGAGGTACTTAATAAATTAGTGTTCATTTTTTTTTTTATATTTCTTTCAGAAATTCGACTCTATCAGTTTTGAAAGCTTCGGCACACAAAAAAATTGATCAATTTGGAAGGTAACAATAATTAGAGAGTTACAGTTATTTTACTTGGAATAAAATATTTATCACAAATCAATAATAATAATTTATAACAACTGATAATATATGTTAATTCATAATAAAATATAAAAAAAATTTATGTATCTTTTTTATTTGAAGAAATATGGGTAATGATATATGGCATGATATATGAAAATAATTTATACTTTATACAAAATAGTCATAAGAACTGATTTTTTCATCTAGTCATATTCGTTAATCATTATTTAGGAAAAGTAATAATAACATTTTATGATTTAAAATCATAATAATTGACTTTTTCAGGATTAAATTATGTTTATTAGTTACAAGTTTAAGTTTGTACATTATAGTCATAGACAATGGTAATAAACCACAAAATATGACAAAAATTACATTTTTTCATACGTACATAATTTGTGAATCTTGTTCATAAATTGTGACAAAGAAATCATAACTGTCTATTCTTTTTAGTTATAATAAATGATTTTGCCGTTAAGATTAGGATATGATTTTCAATCCCAGTTCTATAAATAACCGATCATAGCACGCATTTGTGACTAATTTATACATAGGGTATGTATTTTAGGTTTACTGAATGATATGATTTCTCTGAGTGTAGTAGATGAACTAGCGCAATCTATTCTAAAGAATAAATTAATTTTATTATAATAATTATTATACAACCTTAAGATTGAATAGTGTTAATGGGTAGTTTTATTCAACTGTCCTTCAAATTTAATTTCACTTGTTCATCAGTAAAACATTTAAATCTGTGTAGCTATACAAGTTTTTCTATTCCATTGAGAAAATTTAATTTTGCATTGGTTTGAAATTCTCACAATTTTCATCAAATATTTTTTTTTTTTTTTTTCGTATTCTGAAATAACATTATCACCTAATTTCATTGTTCTCTAGATAATTTTCAAAAAGAAGAAAATCATATTAATTTCTATTGAAAAAAATTGTTTTTCTTATTTTTAAATCATTTAAAAAAAGTCTCCACAAAAACTGTAAAATTTTTTTTTGTTTTTTTTTTTTTAATTTTGCCAAAAGAAACACATTACGCTTCAGTACTTATATTCTTTAGGTTTTGTTTTTTTTTTAAATGTTATTAGATATATTTTTGTCTCTCTCTTTCTTTAAAATTTCATTTTTTTTTTTTCGGTTTTATTTCAATATGTCTTTAGTAATCATTATTTAAAATTGAAACTAAGTACGAAAGAATCCATTAAAGTTAACTGTTAAGTGGTACACCGCTGCTACCGCCGCAGTTAATAAAATTTCAATTAACATTTTTTTTTTTTTTTTAAACTAAAGTGACACTCTATTGGCTATAAAAAATGGAAAAAAAAAATAAAAAAAAAAACTTGAATAAATGTTATAAAATATTATTAGAGAGGAAATAAGAAGTATGAGTATTGAGTAAATCAACATTAAATAATTTAATAATATTATTAAATAACAGAATGGTGGAGAGAGTAATTAATAATACTGTAATAAGTTTATAAGAAATTGTAGAGAGAGTAATTAACATTGGTGTGCGTTTTATATTTAGAATTTACTGTAGAAGTTTTGTTTTATTTTATTGAAAAATTATTGATTTTCTCTTTCTTGCTTTAAAAAAAATAAATTGATTTGTGCATGTATGTATTGCCATAAAAATTACAAGGTTATTTTTAATTGATTCATCAACATTATTCTGAAACAGGATTAGTGTAGGAGCTGATTTTGTCTGTACCGACTAAAGACGAGCTGAAAAGTTCTGTACCGACTTTCATCGTGTAGAAATTTAAGTATATTATATGAAATATTATTCATCGTGAATAATATTTCATATAATATGCACAATAATAAAACCATGTTTCTCAACCCAGTAACAAAACCAGAAATTTACCAAATTATCATGAAACTAAATAAAAATGCAACTCCAGAATTAGATAAAATAACAGTGAAAGACTTACAAGAGTTGGTTAATGTTATAAAGCAGCCCTTAACTAACATAATAAATTAATGTTTTATAGAAGGAATATTTCCTGATTCATTGAAAAAAGCCTTTATAGTTCCAATTCATAAATCTGGGTCCAAATTAGTATGTGATAATTATAGACCGATTTCAATTTTAAATTCTATATCAAAAGTATATGAAAAAACAATTAATATAAGAATCAGAAAGTTTATTACACAAACAATTGGATTTGATAAAAATCAATACGGTGGCTTGGAAAATAGTGGAACAGATTCAGCAATTACTTCCACCTTGGAACAAATCTATGATGCATTAGATGAAGGTTTCTATGTAGGTGCTGTATTTATTGATCTAACTAAAGCTTTTGATGTGGTGAATCATTCCAGATTACTTGATTAAGTAAGGAAAGTTACCTAACAAATAGAACTCAATGCGTTAATATTAATGAAGTATTTAGCGACGAGATAACTATAAAAACAGGGGTACCGCAAGGCTCTCTTCTAGGACCACTGTTATATCTGCTATACATAATGAATATACCTAAAACTCAATTCATATCAAATTACAATGTTTATGCAGATGACACTAATCTGATAGCGAAAGCTAAAACAATGAAAGAGTTAGAAGTTATATTAAATGCAGACTTAAAAACCTTATGCAATTGGCTGGATTATAATGAACTATGTTTAAATGCTAAAAAAAACTAACTACATAATATTTAAAACCCAGAATAAAAAGTATGATTTACTTAAAGTAAAAGAAAATATATTACAGAGAGTCGACAATATTATAAATATTTAGGAATTATAATTGATGAAAATTTAAGATGGGACAAACATATAACAAAAAATCATTCCAATAAGTGTAGCTATAAAGAGATCTGGTGGTATTCCTAATTATGCAGCCAAACTTGTGTATAATGGGCATATCTTGTCAAGCATTAGGTATAATATATGAAGTTGGAGTCACTGTTCAAATTTTCATGTAAAACAGATTGGAACAGTAATGAATAAAGCGCTAAAAAGTTTATTTAAACTAAACCCCAGAACTAGTACTAAGGAGTTATACAAATCAATTAATGTACTGGATATAAACCAACTAATTTACTTTGAGAAATGCAAATAAATATACAATATTCTAAATAATAAATTTAAATCAAAATTATTCTTAAAAATAGAGAAAATATACATAACTACTTTACTAGAAATAGAAAACATATTAAAATACTTAAAGCTAGAACATCCAAAAAACAAAAAAGCTTAAAATGTAGTGCTATAAAACTTTTCAACACTCTACCCTCAGAAATTAAAAATAGTAATAACTTGGAAATATTTAAAAACTAACTTAAAAAGTATATTAGCAATTTTAGAAATAGTTAATAAAAAAAAAAAAAAAAAAATGTAATTTTAAAATTATAATATTTTGGAAATGTTTACAATATGTAGGTTATAAGTGAATTTTTTTTAAGTTAATATTAAGTTTTCTTTCTTTTTTAGTTTATAATTTCTTATACATAATTTTATAATTAATATTGTAAAGTTATCTGAAATTTGAAAAATAAATAATTAAATTAAAAAAAAAAAAAAAATTAAAATAAAGTGCAACATCCCAAATCTATTTACATTCGTATTCTGTAATTAAAAGTGATACACTGAACAGTATAACATGAAATATGTCGTACCTCTGAACCTGATGTGTGATTTAATAAAACTATAAAGGTTGTAGGAAGATTCACTGTGATTTACTGAATGCGATTACCCCGTGCAGACAAATGATTGTTCATTTTCATGTTTTTTTTTACTGTTTTTTACTGTTTGACTAATAGCTAACAATATGTATAATTTTAACTAGAATATTGGCGGTTCTGATGAAACATATAAAAAAATATAATTCTAGAAGCAGTCCATTATTGACTATCTTTTATCTGAATTATCTTTTAGTCAATAATGGACTGCTTCTAGAATTATATTTTTTTATATGTTTTATCAGAACCGCCAATATTCTAGTTAAAATTATATATATTTTTATCTATGTAAGTAATTTAATACATATTATGAGTTGAAAATTGATGTTAAATTTCTAAAACCATTATGACAAGTTGTAAATAAATGTAAAAAGATTGGAAAAAAAAGTGTTTCATGAAATGCTATCAAGACCTTTGATTGACCCTTTGGAATTTTTGAGATTATTTATTATTTTTTTATTTCTTTCTTTCTTTATAACAACATAGTAAAATATACAAGCACCATTTTTTTATACAATAAAGTTGAAAAACTTTAAACTTTAACATAAAAATTTTAAACTTTAAAAAAACAAGGAGGTAGAATAAAAATAGAGAGAGATAAAGAGATAGATTATCATATTTATGAATATGGATAATAAAAGTTAAAAACTAATAAGTATGTTCACTCGATGTCTGATAAGATTCATCTTTACACTGGGCGATTATTTTGAATATAGCCACTTTCGTTTACATCCGCTGCATACAAGTTAACGGGAAAGATTTTTAAATTGATGTTTGAAAGGTATCTCAATTCAATATTCAATATTCTCAATTCTGTATTCCGCCTTTGGTTAGTACTTACTTTCCCTACTAGCTATGCATTTACTCTATTCTGTTCTATCTACTCTTCGCAATATACAAGGTTTGGAATTCGATTGTTCGTGAGCATTGCTGATGTTAATAGGTGTATTTATAAATACTAGTAATGACTTGAGTAATCAAATGGTTATCAATTAAAATGTGGAAACAGTCAAACTCCAGGATTTTTTTAATTTTGTTTTAAAGGTTAAATTTTGTTGAAATATTCCCTATTTTTGTTTTTTTGTATGTTTATTCTGTACAACTATCATAATCATAAACCAAGATATTGAATACAATATTTGAGAAGAGTTGTTTCTTAGGAAAAAGTCCTTTGAGCCTAAATCAAATTTCGGATATTTATAGAGATTCAAGTAAATCTGGTTTTTAAATCCAATGGTCTTAAACGATTTAGTCTGATCTGGCTTGCTGTTCCGTTATTAATAAGTTGCGCAAATGAATTTAGGTGAATCTCTAAGCAATATGAATATTTTTCAACTTTCTTTTTAATTGTGTTATTTTTTTTTTTTTTTTGCCTTACCTTCTTGGGAGCATAGGGCATAGACTTGACATTTCGTATTCAATTTCTAGCTGCTAATTTTGCTATTGTATCATCATTTCTATTTCCGAGATAATGTCGAATTTCATTTTTAATCTGTTTTGTACTGTCTATGTAGGGGATTGGCCTACTGTAGAAGACCAATTTGATAACTCTGTCTGCGCCTACGTGGTAATACGACATCATATTTTCTGCAAGTTGTCGATACGATTTTATCCATCTTTGACGTTTAGATGCCTGACGTTACTATGTTTACTGGGTACGTCATGTCACATACTTTTGTCAGATGTTAACAATTGTGTAATTATTATTAGTGTTTGTCCAATATTTATTTGTGTTATTTTTATTGTGATATATGAGATATATGAGTATTGGTATAGGTAATATTTTTAGTTATAAAGTATTAATTATTTTTTTTTATTGATTATAAATTGTTATATATAATATTTTGCTATTTTTTTTAGTTATATTTTTTTACCCTCCACGAGGTTCGAACCGGAAAGAATGATTGTGTTATTGTAACAGATTAAATGTTTAAATTCAAACTTATTCCGTCACGTCGGAGCATTGACGATGAATGTAAGTACCTCTTGCACTCGAAACGTACAATTATTTCGATGTTAGAGTTACTAGAGGTTTCCTAAAGCTCAATGGTATTAGATTGCCATGCCATGAATCCAAATTGCAATATGTGTATAGCTTTATATACTACTAATTTACATTCTAAGAACATATTGGAATTTTGGAGTAGCGTCCTATCAGCCAGTAAAATTGATTGAACTTAATTCTTAATTACTTGTTTTTGGTACATTCCTGTGGGTTTATTCCTTTTATAAATAAAATATTTTTGAAATAGCCGTATTCAAAACGAAATTGAAACAGAATAAAAATAAGTAACAGTAAAATTTGTTAAAACAGAAACTAGGTATACATAAATTTCCTTTACGATTAACAACAAACGAAATTTTTAATGAATCAATAATCAATAGAATATTTTCAAGGTTAGGTAGGTACTAAAATATTATTTGACTTAATAATTTGTCCTTTCAACCATTTAATAGTCCCAATTAGAAGTGTATATTACATAAATATTAAAATTTATTATTTTATTAGTGCCCATTTAAAAAACAATTTTATTATACAAATCACCTTCAGTAAATTAAATTTTATTCTGTAAAAATAATTTTAAATTGGTTTTTCTTTCTAAATATCTGAATACATACTAAAAAGTACAAAATTACAGTTACTTTAAAATAATTTGATAACGATAGCACTTAATTTATAGCATAATAAAGTTTAGAGTCCTTTTTGAATTATTTTTTTTTTTGTATGCCAAACAAATGTTTTTTAAGTAAAATATAGTGTTAGGGGAAATCCTTTTCAATTTGTAAATTTTTAGAAAATTCATATTTTCTTTGTAGAATTTTAATTGCTTTAGTAATGAATTATTTTATTTATTTTATTTTAATACTTCCGTTAATTTTAATTAAAATGACAGAAAGGGAAGGGTGCGAAAAAAATTATGGCACTTGAAGTTTTCATTCTTTTTTTTTTTTTTTTTTATTTCAATTATTGAATAATAATGAAAAGTGTTATAATTAAGTTGAAAATTAGTTGGAAAAATGAATAAAAATATTTTTAACTTGTTTATAATTGGTTATTTATTATCAAAAGTTTATTTGTATTATTGTTGTTGTTGTTGTTGTTTAACCTTTTATGTTTATTATAATTGTGGAAAATTAAAAAGCACTTTAATGGATTCAATAACAAAAAAAAAAAAATAAATATAAGGATGAATGCTCTTTCAGTAAATATAAGTTTAAATAAAAGAAACTGAATATATTCAATTTGAAATTATGTTGCGATAAAAAATGGCAACAGATATGATTTGGTGTAGTTAATTCACCTGTAGAAAAAGAAGGTCAACTACCATTCTTAGATCTACTGTTAAGTAAAACAGGAACATCTCTAGCACTAGAAATTTACAGGAAACCTACGGATACTGGCAGGGTCATCCCGAATACCTCCAACCACTCCTATCAACATAAGATGGCATCGTTCAACCACATGATCCATCGAATGTTAACACTTCCCATCTCCCAAAAAGGTTTAGTAAAAGAAACTAAACACATATTTGAAATTGCGAGAATAAACGGATATCCGGAAAAAACCATAACGGCCTTACTTAGTAAACGGAAAAGAAGTTTACAACGGAATTCCCTCACTATCTGACTCATTCTCTCACTGATCAACAACCCATAAGAAGGGTAGCATTGGAGTTTAGCAAGATTTCTCTCCCACTCAGAACGAAATTAAGAAAACACGGGTTAGATATCGTATATAGCAGCAGAACTAACCAACTCAAGCCTGTTCTAGGTTCAACAAAGACCCAATCGAACAAATGGAAAAATCAGGTGTATATAAGGTAACTTGCAGTCATTGCAACAAAGTTTATATTGGGAAAACTAGGAGAAACATGCAAACACGACTCAATGAACACCTGAAAGAAACAGAACTGGCTAAAAAGAAGAACTCAACAGAGTTCCGATCCAAAGTAGCAGAACACATCATCCAGGAGAATCATAGCATTTCGAAAGAAGACATTGTAATGGTAAATTACATTAGAGATTCTAGGAAACTAGATTCAGCTGAAAGCATCGAAATTTACAAAACTAAAAATGACTCACTCCTAAATAAAGACCAAGGTAACGGATATTCTTCTTTATTTAAATTTTTAGTGAAAAACAATAAAACGAATAACACCACCCCTACCTGTCACTCTAACGTCGGAAAAATTATTTCAAATACCAATACCATTTTTATTCAACCCCCTACCTGTGCTAATTCATTGGATAATAAACAACCATGCAGCTGCGAGAAACATCAAATTGTTACCTGTACGAATAAAATAAATAAGACAATTTTAGATTTCTTTCCTCAGTCGAGTACAAAACACTGAAGAAGTTTGCAAGTAGTAGACGAAATACGCGTATCTGTATTATAAGTATATCAGTAAAATTAAAAGGAAAATATTCGACTATTTTCACTGTTATACCAAAATTTTACTCTAACGCTGGACAACAAGTTTTTATAAAAACCGTAGTTAATTCATTTCTATTATATTAATAGTATTTTTCAGCTATTTTGTTGTTCAAACAGATTGTTGCCATTGATTAAAGGATATTTGGTAGGTTATATTTCTAAATAACTGATTAAACAAAATAAAAACTGATGTTTGTTAATCAATTTAAGTAACGTATTTGATTTATGTGACCACGTGTCTTAAGTTCTTCTGACAAAATGACATATACTAGTATTAAGCTTTTCTTTATATACACAGAACAGCTCGGAAAAATCCGGTGGTATCGCAACTAAATCTTGGCGGGTTATTATTTGTTTTAAAGTGCCCTATGTTTGTGGGTGTAAATAAAACACTAAAGCGTAACCTAACACAAATTATCTGCGGCCAATTAACGTTACCATTTTTATTTAAAATTTTGTTTATTTATTGCCAAATTTTTTTGTTCAATTACAAAACAATAAATTTATATATAATTTTAATAATATTAATAAATCAGCATATTCTAATATTATCTTTAATTCTACCTACTGATAATGTTTACACTATAGGCTTTTAATCGAAATTAAATACAAATGAAAAGTGCAATAGAAATTTATTAAATTTTTACATATTAGATATTTTTATTATTTGATGATGGAAAATCAAAACTAAACTTATATATGTAATGTACAGAAGTTAAAATTAGAGTCAAAAAGTAAAAATTATATTGACGTTACTAAAACGCTAAAACATAAAATAATGTGACTTGGGAATTTTTCATGTAAAAAAAATCACCATTTTATTCGATGTTACGCCATCTTGCTAATCTATTTTACTTTTATATAAGCTAAGTTTTTAGTAAATGAAAATTTCAATGTAAGTCATTTAGGTAAGTGTATAGATATATATATATACAAATACATATGAATGCTAATCAAGCTATATTATATTTATCCGCTATAGAAATACAAAATTAATCGAATTTTCATGAATTATTTTAAAATAGAAATTGAATAAAAAATTAACTTTCAATTACAAAATATGAAATATTTCATCTTTTTGTCATAATAAAATTGAGAGAAAAAACAACTATAAAATTTATGGGAGCAGGAAAAAAAAACAAAAAAAATAAACCAGACAAACATAGTTTTTCTTTTTAAATGAAAAACCTTCGAAAAATATTTTCCAATTTTATCATTGCGAAAATGTGAATTTCCAAAAAGGAAATTCATTCATTATAAAGTAATTATTAAAATCGGAAATTTCTGATGAAATTTTTTGGTTTTATTTATTTTCTCTTTCTCTCTTAATGTTTTATAATAATACCTTGAGATTGGAAGAAGATTATACTTACAAAAAAAAATTTAATTACAAATAAAATGCCTCTTTTCAAAATTTAAATTACTTTTAATCTATTCGAATCGAACTTAAAAGGTAAAACAAAAAGGGAGAGATAAACATTGGAGAGAGGCAGAGAGGTGTGGTAATTTTTAATCTCTTTTTGTTTTCAAATTACTCAATGACATAATTCCTACATGACATAATTTCGTATTGTAAAACTGTAATTTTAGAAATTTATTTTGTTAAATGTCATATTTTGTAAAAATAATTGAATGTAAAAGAGGTTGATTAAATAAATAATTTTTAAAATTTGTTTTATTTTAGTTTTTTTGTAAATAATTTGAAAATTTTATTTGACATCTTAAATTTTTTTTATTCTAGTCGTTGAGATAACTACTGTCTAAAAATACTTGTTCAATACTCAACTGAGTTCTGTGAAAGATTTTAGAAAATATCTGTTTGCCAAATAAACAGTTTGCAGTAAGATTTTACTAGTTTTTTAAAATTAATATTTGGGGTTGTTTTCGTTCATTCATTCCGAATATTCGGAATATTCAGAATATGTCAAAAAGCGTTTTTTTATTCATTCGGAATATTACAAATATTCTGTTCTGTATTTTTTTATTTATTCCGTATATTCCGAACGTATTCTTTTTGTTCCATCTCAGAGTTGGAATAAATAGAATAAAATTACGGAATGACAGTTCACAGTAATAACAATTTGACTACATATATTTTATTTTAATTTAAAAAATGGAAAATATTGGTTAATTAAAAAAATGTTTTTGAAAAAATATATAATATTATGAATAGTTGTATAAATATTAATGTTTATATAAAATTAGTAGCTGTATTTATTATTCAGAAAATAAAATTTTTAAAAGTTTTTGTTTTTTTCAAGGAATGAGTCTATATGTAATGGTTATAATAACTATTATAACTTATATTAACTATATTAACTAATTTACACAAATTAAAAAATAGTAAAAACTTTTGTTCACAAAAATTAATAAACAAATATAAAAATAAACAATGAAAATTTCTGATGTTTATTCTTTTTATTCTATTCTGATCGTTTATTCTATTTGTTCGGAATATTCTATCGAGTATTCTATTCTTTCCATTCCTTCTTTAGAATGAATAAACGAAAATACCATAGGTCTTTTAAGCAGTGTTTACATGTCAGACCAAATATAAGATTTTATCAGAGACAAAGTCGGATGAGTGTTTACATTTCAAATTATTTCTCAGATTTTATCTACGATTTTACGTCAAATATTTTTTGCATTTTACAGAGTGTTTTTGATATAACTTTCACTTGAAAAATTGAAAGGTATATAATCGAAAATCTGCCATAAATTTGTAACCTGTAAAACTGTAAACATTAAATGTTTACTTTCATATTCATTTAATACCTTCAAGAATAAAAAATATGAATAAAGATGGCAGTAAAAACTTCTAAAAATTCAATTATCACCATATTTAAGAAATATGATATCAGAATTTTAAAAATCTGAGTAAAAATCTTATTAGAGTCGGATATGGTTTTCTATAATTTTTTCCATCAGATAAAGTTTGATATCAGACTGCGTTTACATTTCAGACTTTCATTACATTCAGATTTAATTTTAGATTTTGTCTGACGTTTTTTGACTGACGTTTTGTTTGAGTCAGCATTTATGCCTTAACATGATTGTTGACCTTTTAAATATTTTTGTATACTTCTAAGTTCCGATCACTGAAATGTCTAGTAATTAGAAACGAAAAAAATTGTATACACTGAATATTGGTTTTATTTTTGGAAAACAGTATTAAAGGTATGTACATTTTATTTAATTACTGGTAATAATAACAATTTTCTTTATCAGATATCAATATCCACTCTTAATTTTTTAACATGACATTTTTAATGGATATTGATTAATAATGACATTGTTCTCTGTTACTTTTTATTATTGTTCTCTAATTGATTGTGTACACCTGTAATAATAGATGATCTACCAATATGACAATTATTGAATACAAATGAATAAAATTTTGCAATTTTAAAATGGAAGAAAATTTAAACTTCCAATTATTATTATTAAACATTTCATTCAAATTAGGATTAATTCACCTTGATTAGATATGGAAATCAATTTTTAATTTTCCTGTTATTTTCTTTAAAATGAATATGGAAATTTGTACAAAATTATGAATAATTTGATTTGTCGATTTAGTTATAATTTGTTAAAAAACGATTGAAATGAAAGGAAATCAATTTGTTTAGTAATTTTTGTTTAGAATTTATTTTATTCACCAAAGAAGGTGAAATTCAATTTCCGAAAAAATGTTTTTTTTTTTTGTAAAATAAAAGTGGTAAAATATTTAATAAATAATAAGAAACCTATAAGTTAAAGATAGCTAAATAAATATTAGAGTGTTTCCTTAGAAAGGAAAAATTTTCATTATATTTTGTCAAATTGTAATTTAAAGTAAATGAAAAAAATAAACAAACAAATATAGTGAAGTTAATAAATTAATTGTGTGACTTAATGTATTGTTGGGATCATCATCGTAATGTTCCAAGTTTCTGGATGCATTTAGTGTACATATATACATATATCTTCAAAAATTTTGTTCTCAAATTAATTTTTAAAAATAACAGAAAAGCTAACAAAAATATAGTTCTCATCTGTTAGAAATTTTGATATAATGGAAAAGATATACAAAATATTATTATCAACAATAAAAATACCCTATTTGAGTCTAGACGAATGCAAATTCTATTTAAAAAATTTCTTGAAGGTATTAAATGAATATTTTTATATCGAATATTATGAAATAATTACATCTTGAAAATCTGAAATTACAAAATGTTATATGACTTAACCAACAAGACTAAACATATGTTTCAGCACATTAATATTTTTCATTATTTTGCAATGAGAACATTGGGAGACACGAAGCAAGAGATAAATGTGGATTTTAACATTACATATCAATTTCTTACTCCAGTAAAAAAACAAATTCTATTTTAAAACCAAATATAGGGAAGCAAAAATCTATCGATTTCTATTTCTATTCTATTTCTATTTCACAAATTCCATTCAAATAAAAATTTTTACTATTTAAAATCCATGTATCATATTATGCGCACCAACAAAAATTGTCAACTGACTTTCAATGTACCACAAAACCTTTAAAAATAATAATTTTCCAAATTGCAACAATACTTTACTGTAGTGTCTGTATGTGTGTAAGACAACTCAAACATTTTCCAATAAGATGACATTTTAATTCCATTCCAATAGTTTGAATCAAAATATTTTTATTTAAATTCAATTTTTTTTTTTTTAAAGTTTAGACCGAAATAATTGAAATTTTTAACATTTTTTAACAGCAAAATTCACTTAAGGTTTTAGAAATTCATGTCAGCAGTCATTTAAAAACGATTAACTCCCTCCTCGCCAAACTTTTATATTAAAAAAAAAAAAAAACTACAAAAATGGAAAAAAATTTAACATTCTTTTAATAAATTCAATTCTCAAATAAAAATTGTAGACTTTTGTTATTTGCTAAAAAAAAAAAAAATTCCACCACATTTCTAGAATTTCAAATAGAAATAAAAACAAAAAAATAAATAATAGAAATAAAAATATAGCTTTAACCACAATTCAGTAATTTGCATTTTAAAATGTAATAAAAAATGAAAACGAATATATGTATAAATACTCGATCACAAATAATAAGACATCCCACTACCAGTAGGAATAAAGTTGAAATCAAATTCATTTCCATTTGAGAATGGAAATTTTTTTAACTCGTTTGAAAACGAATTTTTCCTCACTGTCAAATTGAACAAAAACGAAAAAAATGTATTCAGTTGTCAACAAAGTTGTTTAACCATTTTCTAATTTAGAGGGACAAGTTAAATTAATATATTCTTAAGTTAATATAGTCAGTACTACCATATACAGTCAATACGAAATACAAAGAAATAAAAAAAAAACAAAGTTTTAAAGAAAATTGTTTCTTTTGTTTTTATTAATTTTTTTTATTTTTTTATTTTAAGACCTCCTAATGCCAAAAATGCCAAATTTGACCATAAACATTTAAATTGTGTGTTTTTTTAAACAATTTTTTAAACTGTGTTACGTTATTGCTGTTATGTTTGTAATTTAGCATGGTTAAATTGGGAAAAGTCAATTGCAATTGATACACTTTATTATTTGTCATCAATTTTGGTTGGATTTGCATTTACTAATTTTGTATGTCTGTACGCAGCTTCACAAATATTTGTATACTAAATGAATACTAATAATAGTATTATTTTTTTTTCTCTTATTTTTACTTTATTTATGGATATAATAAATAAGGTGTTTCATCGCCTGATTGGCATTGTTAAAACATTATTCACAAAAATTATATATGTTTTTTTATTTTTATAATTATTATGTTTTTAAATATTCATTTAAAAACAACTATTCTAAATTATGTATATTTTAAATAAAGGCTTTGTTTTTATTATTATAGTTTTTGTTATGCAAATATTGATATTTTAGAAGGATTATAGGTACTTTACGTAAACGTCAAAAACCAAATACAACATTTGTGATTAAAATAAAAAAGTCATAAATGTTTTTGACGTGTCAGTCATAAATTCTAAACTGTTTGAGCGTTAATTTTTTGCAGAAATCAACGCAATAATCTATAAGTTTTATAGCTAGATTGTTGGGTGTTGGTTAAAATGACTAAAATGGAATTAAGATAAATATTTTTAAATTTTTTTTTGTTAAATTTTTTTTGTTACAACTTAATCATGTCTTTTTTCAGTACTGAGTATTAAGGGTTTTTTTTTTTTATTTTTTATAAAATTTTTTTTGGATAAAATATAAGAGTGACGCTTAGACAAGTGTTTTGTTTTTATATTTATGATATTTTTTTGAATAAAAATAAATTTCAAAGTTGAAATGTTAGTATAGGTATTTATTACTTTATTCTTCATAATTATTTTTTATTGAAATAAATTTCAATAGAAGGCCTATAAAATAAATTATTTCAGTAATTCTACTTTAATCATAAAAATAATGTTTGCCTGATTTTTTTCTTCTAGTGCGTAATGGAATTTGATCCATTTTGGGCATAAGTATAAACTGCAAATTTCATATAAAACTTCCTTAAGCACAACAAAAAAAATTAGCTGTGCTAGTCCAACATGAAAATCATTTCCTTGGTACAAACTGCACAGAATCTTGACACTGGCCAATTTAATTATATTTGGAATGTAATGTTGTTTAACAGGACATTTTGATCAAAACTGTTAATAAAATAAAGTTTTAATAATGTTGATAATAACTCATCAAATTCATGTGCAAATAACATACTTATAATCTTCCAAATCCAGTGGATTAGAATAATCCCGAATATATGTTTGTTGTTTTTTAATTCTACAATTTGATAGCGTTTTTCAGCTCTATCAGAAATTGAAAAATTTAACTCTGCTGAATTCATTTTATTTATAAAAACTTATAATTTTATAATTTCTATTTTATTTAAACATTTCTAATTTATTTTCAACTTAAAAATTTCAAATATAACACTATATTGTTGTTTTTTTTTCGTATAATAATTTAAATTTGACAGTTAGATAATCAAACATATGTCATTTTCATCGTAGATTTGAATTTTACAATGGCAGCATTTTTAAACACTTTCGATCAAATTTTCATCGAAATACATTATGGTACTAACGATTACAATCGTATAACTCTAAGGGCCCTATTACACATCAATCGTTCGTCAATCTTTCATCCATATATTGTCAATATATGGATGAATGATTGATGAGAAATGATTGATGGCGGTTCTATTCTCATCAATCATTCGTCAATCATGCAAGCAAAATTCCCATCAATCATGTCATCAATCATTTTTGACAAGTTCAGCTGAGGCAAAAAAAAAATGCTTTTTGGGGAATGTTCAGATAAGGTTATAATATTAATTTGTGATGTAATTCAAAAAGAATAATTTTTATATTAATTTTAATAATTATAGCAATTATTGTAAAAAAACGATTGATATATTATTCAAATGTGCAAAAAAATAATTTGTTGTTTTTTATACCCTCTACTTTACTTTAAAAATTCAATTTAAATTGAAGTTAAAAACATTCCCCTAAAAATTATATTTTCAATATTCATATATGTTTCGAAATTATCAATATATTCAGAACACTTCCACAATATGTCATTGCAAAATGTCAAAATATGGGTAAAAAGATTGATGAGTGCATGATTGATGTGTAATCGGTCATCATTCTTTTCATCCATATATTGACAATATATGGATGAATGATTGATGAAAAGAATGATGTGTAATAGCCACCTAACGATAATGATGAATGATTCGATTAAAATCCCAATTCGATAATAACCATCTAGATAAAGTTTATGAAAAATAGCTTTTGTGATATTCTTATTAACATGTAAAGTAATGTGGTGTTTTTAATGTTTATTTATGTTATATATGGTTATTATCATTATTATTGTTTTTAGTTTATTAGCTTCAATTTATTTGAATTTTTATATAAAGTTATTTGAAAAACCTGGGGTGCAAAAACAAATATTTTTTTTTATTTATTATTTTATTTAATGTCTTAATGTATTTGTACTTATGTTATTTTAATTCTATATTTCAAGAGCTTATATTACTAGAATATTTACACCTTTGATTTGTAATTATTTAAACTAACCTGATTTAAATATTTAGAATAAATTTAATTTGCAAAGGACAAAATGGCAAGTAAAAACCTTTAATTAATTATTTTATGCTAACATAAAACCTAATGAAAATCAATATATTCGTGTATTGCTAAAGATAAAACTCAACTTATTTAAACTTACTAGTCTTAACCTAAGTAAGCTAGTTAAAACGAGAAAGAAATAGGTATTTGTAATAATTACTGAAGGTTAAGGGAATTTCATATATTCTTTGTATAAATGTTCACTATACATATGTATGTACGCTATAGTCTTTACACCAATTAACTTTATCAAAAAGTTCTTAATTCATTTCAAAACAATCTTATATCTTAAACGTCTGTTAAACTTTTCACAAAGCTTTTACAACACGAAGCTTTTTTCAACTAGATTAGACAACTTTATTAGAACTATTAAGAACTACGATAGTGTAAAAATTTTTATTTAAAGACATAAACCACAAAACGATAAAACCAAATAAAACCAAGAACAAATTAAAATTAACCTAAAAACAATTCACCTATTGAGCAATAGCATTGACTATCTGATTATATGAATTAATTTTAACAAAAAAACAAAGTAGCAAAGACAAGAACCGAATTATCAGAATATTATTATATCGATTTATAAATAATTAAAATAGCTTTGCTAAAATATTACGATATTACGATATTACAGTAAAAAAACTTAGCGGTAAAACAAATAGTAAATGTAGAAAATATATTTTTTACCTCACCCAGACCATGTTCACAAATTTCAAAAATTGAAATTTATTTATTTTATAAACAAATAATTCAAAAGTATAAATTCAAATGCGCAGTAGCATTGAGTAAATATTATATTCTACATGAAGAATCATAAACCGAAATTTACGATTTGGTAAGAAGAAGAAAAACAAAATATGTTATGACATTATTATCAAGTTCCAATTCAATACACGGCAAATTTAGTACACATAAAAATTAAAAAAACTTTAAAAAGAAAAATCTCAAACTACCCTTAGAGACCCTAGCGGGATAACAATATAACAATAAAAACTGAAGAATAAGAGAAAAACCATAATTATTGGCTTTACCTGTAACTATAATAGTCATAAGGCGTCAATAAAAACTGAACAATAAGAGAAAAAGCATAACTATTGGCTTTACCCCTAACTATAATAGTCATAAGGAGTCATATGATGTCATATGATACTTCGTTAAATGATATGATTCGATATAATTTAACAAAGTCGTAACCAATCATAACCTTTACTATAATGGTCATACCTAATTATACCAAAACGTCAAAACCAAAATTTAAAAGAAGTAAAATAAAAATATAAATTCTATAAATAAATGTTTTGTTTTTTTATTTTGAAATAGTTAGGGCTATTATGATAATAAAAAAAAACACACAAAAAAGGTATCTATGGCTATTTTAATGTGTTTTTAATGTGGGTGTGGTATGTATTTAGTTTAAATGCATTTAATTTCATATTTCATACTGCCAGCGACATCTCTGTTCGCCACATTTTGTTGAAATGTACGTCTCTATTAATAGTGTTTGTTAGGGGGAGCGTTTAGACATCAGATTTTATTTCATGAAAGTTTTGTTTTGCTTATTTTTATTACATTTACAAATTTTATTGCAATTAGATCAAATTTTATTTCAAAAGTTTTGATTACATATCTCAAAGATAAACAAAAATGGTTGCAAAGTATACTATATTTCTTCATACAAAATCCACTTTCTAAACTTGGAAGGTACGAATATGCGTGACGAGTACTAATAATAAATACTTATAAACAAATATAAATATTCAGTGTAATTTCAGAATATTTATGAAATATAAATATTTAAATAGTGAATCAATTATTCTAAGTGTTATTTGTATTGATGAATAATAATAATATTTAATACACATTTTTTGTATTTTTTAATGTATATATCTTTCAATATATTGGCATAACACAATTAAAAGTTTATAAATACCTTTTCTCGCAAAATCACTTTTTCAACTTGTGAAATACGAAAATGCGTGTCGAGCACTATTATTTAAAATAAAAAACAAATATTCATATATTAAAATGATATTCTATAACAATGTCGGATGTCAAACTTTAATGAACAATACGTTATAAATACAATTCAAAAACGTATAAACGCTGCCTTATATAAAAGTTTTCTTCAAAACTATTAGCGGTCAAAATTAATTTATAATAAATAAATAAATACCTAAATAAAATATTTAAAAAAAAATAGTTATAGATAAATCAAACAATATTGTAAATTATAAGCTATTCTCGGCGTAACATTCGCCGGTCTAGCATTAGCATCATAAATGAAACAATTTATTTTATTTTCTTTAAAAAAATCAATGTTTTACATATTTTTTATTTATTAAAAATAGTTTAACATTTTAATACTTATTCAAATATTTCACTGAAAACACAATTCTCTATTTCACAGTTGTATTTTGCTTTGCTAGAGTACGATCTTTTGATAGTGTTAGTGTAGTATAAAATATTATGAAATGTTTTGATAAGTATTAAAATGTTAAACTATTTTTAAGATATTAAATAAAGTGAATTATAGTTTTAAGTTTTTTAATTTAACCTATTTATTATGTAATAAAAAAATATTAAAACATTGATTTTTTTTAAGAAAATAAAGAAAATAAACAAATAAAATAAATTGTTTCATTTATAATGCTAATGCTAGACCGGCGAATGTTACGCCGGGAATAGCTAGTAATTATTTAATAGGCTTGCACCATTCACTATTTTGTTTCAAATGTTTTTTTAAACAAAAAAATTTGTGAAAATCAATTGTCAAATTATTTTTCATAAACGTCAATGGCAAATGGAAATAATTTCAGAGATAAATGACACTAAAATCAAATGCAACGGTCTTCAAAAAATGATTGTCAAATTGTTGACGTTTACGAAAAGTATCATACTTTCTTGATTTGTGCTTGCTTTACATTTACGAATTTTTTGTTGTATACCTTTTTTATATAATTTTTACTATTTAATTTTATCTAAATTATTTAATTTGAACTCAAGAATTGAATTTAAATTAATTCCTTCTTATTCATCAATTAAAAATCAATTTTACCGTAAAAACTTTAATATTAAAGTTGGATGATTTTTAATTTTATTTAATCGAGTTTATTATCAAATAATGGTAGTGATAAATATTTTTATTGCAAAATATGAAATATAAATAAAAGATTGGTAATTCTAGCTTTTTACTACTCTTGCTGTTTTACTGTCTACTAATTAACCTACTAGTTTCATTAAATATTTAATAATAACCTGATGTTTACATTTTAGAGTATCTGTAAGCTGATAGATATTATACTACCTTATAGTTGGTTTTATTATATGCAAAAAAAAAACAAAAAAAAAAAACAAAAACAAATATCATAATTACCTCAATTTATCATCTTTAAATATTATTCTATTAAAAATTAAAATTAAATTCTTAAAATTTAAGTTTTTTTGTTTTCTGTTTTTTTTTTTTTTTTTTGCATTGAAATTTATTCATTTATGTGAATGTTTTTGTATATTTAAATATTAAAAAGAATCATAAAATATATCAGAATTTGAATGAATAATATAAAATTTATGCAAATTAAAAACAATAAAATATAGAAGAAAAAAAAAAAATAATAATAATTTTTAATACCGAATTTTTAATGCATTTTATTTTTTGTTTTTCATAAATCGCTAACCAAAAATGATTATGATGAGCGGGTATAATTTTTGCGTATATTTTTTGCTACTCAAAAGAATTTATTAGAATATAAAAAATTATTAAATTCAGTAAAATAATGTAAAATTTGAATTTAATTCGCGATAAGAGAAATGAACAAAAAAAAAAATCGAATAATTTGTAATGAGAGAGAAATGAGGCCATTTTGTTTTGTTGTTTTGGTGGAATTTAAAAATTTTTAATTTTCAAAAATTGAGTTTTTTTTTTTTAATTTTAACTTTTCTTTTTTTGTTAATTGTAATTAATCTAGAATTTTTTTTTTTTTGTTAAGCTGAAATTCACTGACAGCTAATTTTAATCAATTTTTGCTCTTTGAATATAGAATACAAATTTTTTTTATATGATTAATTACCTTTTTTTTGTATGATGATACTACTTTGGGATACATATACAATAAGATTGGTATTGTAAATGATATAGAAATACCTGGTACAGCCCACAATTTTGTAGTTAGATTTGTACGTATTTAAATTTTATCTGAAAACATTTTTTTTGTTGGAAATATCAGAAATGGATTTCAATAATATATTCTAGTTGTAACCATGAATATATTTTCATAAGATGTCGGTATTATAACAGTAGTTTATTGTTGACAGAATTGTATAAGAGATACAACATCATCCGCAAGGTTGATTACACAACATATAATAAATGCTCAACCAATATACAATGATGACCAACAAGTGGAGCTAGTTTTGATTTAATTTATAAGATAAATTTGAATTTTCGAAATGTTCATATATCAAATGGCATCCATTTAATATTAGAACTAATTTTCTAATGATAAATAAGCTTTCAAGGGCAAAGAAAATATGGCAAAGAAAAAAGCGTTTTTTTAATAATAATTTTCATTTTCTATTAGTGGAGAAAGTATAATTAACAAATATTTTATCCTTTGCAGAACCGTAATATCAGATTTTCAAGTTGGATTTTTGGTTTTAGATTGGAATTGGATGTCTCACAAAAAATATGTTCAGTAG
The DNA here is from genome assembly GCA_963942445.1 of Argyra leucocephala. Taxonomy (NCBI): domain Eukaryota; kingdom Metazoa; phylum Arthropoda; class Insecta; order Diptera; family Dolichopodidae; genus Argyra; species Argyra leucocephala. Next base: position 208,673,825 of record OZ012677.1, on the reverse strand, counting down.
AAAATATATGTTCTTTCAAACCACTATATTCCATCATATATCCAAATTATCTGTATGATAAATTTAACATAGACTCATATAGCTTTCTACATACCAAATTAGAGTAATTGGATAGAATTTTAGACCATATATACGAATCGAAATTTTTACCTGTTTCAAATTGATATTCGTGTAGTGGCATGATTAATTTCTACTATAGAATATAGAATAATTTCTACATTGTACTGAATATTTTATTTTGCTTTTCTTTTGTCACTGTTCTTTCACATGTCATTTAGAATAATTTTAAAAATAATAAAAAGAAATGTTCGTGAATGTAATATTCAGTATATACCTATACTATATTGAGAAAACTTCACTGTGAACATTATTTATTCGACAAAAATGTTAATATTTTCAATTTTAATTTATATTTCCTTTTTTTTTTACGATATGTTATTGTCCTTCAATACACACAATGGTAAATGAAAAATGAATTATTGTGATACCTGAAAACCAACAACAACAACAACTTTAATATTGCTGTTATATGAATACATTAAATATGCAAATAAATACAATTGAGAGTAACAAAACAGTTAATTAAATTACCATTGACAGACGGATACATTTTTTTTTTGTTTGATACTATAATATGTATCAAAATTGACAGTATGTTGCACACCATCAATCAATCAGTCAATCAATTAATCAATTATTTCATTCATACAATTTATTTCAATAAATTCATTGTTAATAAAAATAAAATTAAAAAAAAAAATTTTTGATTCACTTAATGAATGAATGAATGACTGAATAAATGAATGAATTTATTGTAATTATAATTGAAAATAATTCAAATTGAGAGAAATGAATATTTAATAAAAATCTCAGAATTAAAATTTTGAAATAAAATAAAAAGGATTTTATTAATTTGGAAAAAAAAAATAAAATTGTTTTTTTTTTTTTTTTGTAATTAAAAAAGAAAAATATTGTGGTACGCATTTAATTTTTATGTGTTCAGCTAAAGAAATAAATTTTAGATAGATTAATAGATATCAGTTGGTGATAAAAAAATAAGTTTAAAACTAAACGTTAGTTATTTGTCAATTCTATTTTATTTATATGAATTATAGAATAATTATTAGTGGTAAAAATTTATCTAAATTTATCTAAAAAATAAGGAGGGAACAATAAAAAATTGTGATCATAGTCAAATCGATTTGAAGAAGAAGAATTGAACAAAATTTTAAAACCGTCAATACTTTTATAATATATCCGTCAAGCTCTTCTTATTTTCATTGACCATATTCTATCTTAATATGTAATGATTTATTTTTTTTTATTTTGTATATTATTCCTAATTTTAGTTTAGTTTAGTTTGTACTCTCTGTTTAACAATATTTAAAACCAATGTTCCCTCTAATTTTTTTTTAGCTGAGCAAAAGAAAAATAAATTGCGCTATGTTTAAAAAATTAAACAAAAATTTGGTAAATTAGATATTTTATAAAAAAAAAATTTTTTATTGCAGTTTTTTAAGTTTTTTTATTGTTTTTAAATTTTTTTTATTAATTACATATTACATTATTATTATTTTTCTCTCCTATCTTTGTTTTTCATCCAGCCAATAATATCCAAGTCAATAATATTTTCCGCCATTAAGTGTGAATTTATTCTTATTAAGTTACCCAAATGATTTACTACCAAGCTATTTCTAAATTTTATTTTAATGAAATTCATCAGATGAAATCCTCTTTCACAATCAACACTCGACACTTGAAAGGTTCCACAGATATAAAAAAAAATTTGTATATTTTGAAAACTATTTTCACGAAGAACCAATTGAAGTAGATCATTGAAATTACGACTATTGTTTTTGAATTTTTCCGTAAATAAATATTTTAAATCTTTATGCTCATCCAATTATTACCTTAATATCCTTGTTTGGGCTTAGATTTAAATATTTCATAATTATTTTGTTTTAAGTTTTCATTGCCATAATTAAAACAATGTTGACAATAGCGTTTTGATTAAAAGTATTCCAACGGTCCATGTCAGCATCAGGAAATCATTTGTCCAAATGGTAGCAGAACCCAGATGATATTTTCATATTATTTACCTTTATCTTCAAGAATTTCAATAGATTATATCATCAAGATACTGACTTCTTCATTTTGTGATGATCAATTTAGAATATTGGTACGCTTCCATAGGTGACATTTTTTTTTTTTAAATATTTTAATAATTTTGTTAATTTGGTCAAAACAGCACTTAATGCAATCAATGTTATACGATTTACATTATTTTCTAAAGCTGTGAAGCAATATCTTGCGATTGGATCAACTGAATTGGAACTATCAATCTTTTCTTTGCAATATTCTGTTAAGACATCATAATTCCGAATAAACGGAATAATTGCAAAATGACGAGAAAGCCAGCCTATTTTATTAAGAGGCCGGAACATCAAAACTTCACAATCCATTAAACCTGCCATTTCTTCAAAATTATGTTTTTTAACAGATGAACGATGGAACATGGTATATATTGTATACGCAATAATGTTTCTACTAGGAAAATAAGAGGTATACCATTCCAGGCATCATCGATTCCCAAATTCTGTCTATGTGTCACACAATGGTGAGCTGTTAAGTCACCAATTTCTTGTGTTAATAGTGCTGTAAATTCGTTATAGGTTCCCAGCATTACTGCAGCTCCATCAGGTGTTAACATTACAGCATCTTTAGCATCCTTAACATATTCAGATTAATAGTTTTATAAAAACATTTTATTGATTTTCCGTCACATGCATTTAATTGTATTTATACCAGCAAAAAAATACCAGTTTTGTAATTAAGATTAAAGCGGTATTTTATACGGGTAACTAACATTTTGTAAACGGAAATATCAGTACGTTCATCCACTTTTAAGCAATTGAATAGTGCCATTCTTATTTCATTTAATATTTCTTGTTGGATAACGTGGTTGATACACTCAACGAATTCCACCGTATAATTTTTACTCCTTCAATTTTTTGGAATCTCTACATATTTCGCAAAATGATTTTTTATTTCTTGGAATGAGCTCATTGAAAATTTTCATTTTAATGGCAAGAACATTATTATCTATTAAAATTTTGATGTTATCTTTACCAAAAAATGGTTTCTGTACAATTTTCTCGATCTTGATGCGTTCTTGCTGATTAATTTGGCTATACTATTTAAATTCATAACAATTTGTACAGCCTAAACTAAGGAAGTATTTATTTGAATTTTTGAATTTTTTATTAAAAAAAGTTTTTTTTGGATTTATTTTTAAATAACTAATTTTTACAAGCAAATTTTTAGTGCGCAATCAAAAAAAAATCTGTGCGCAATTGCGTAGAGATAAGATCATTAATACATAATAATTGGAGAAATTTAAGTGAAAATTTAAATATTTTGTAATAACCAAATAAATTGAATAAACATTTTAAGTTTTATTATTGATAAATTTAATATTTAGTATTTAAATGTTTTATCATTATAATTCATTAATATAACAGTCTTTAAATTAACTAATTGGACTAAAATAAATTTTAAATTTTAAATAACCAAATAAATTGGATAAATTTAAATAAAATTTTAAATAAACATTTTAAGATTTATTATTAATAAAATTTAATATTTAGTATTGAAATATTTTATACTGCATTATTATGCAGTGCTAAATTAAATAATCCAGAATTAGAATTTTTGTAATATTTTAATTTTTCTAAAGTACGTTGAACTTAATTGATTTGTAATACAAACAGTATCCTGTGAAAATTAAATTATGGCATTAGCTAGTTAAAGGGAACTGTGTTGACCTTGAACTAAATTTAATTGTGAACAAACATTGGTGAAGTATTCTATGGACAAAGTAAAGTAATAATTGTATAATAAAATACAAAATGCAAAAGACACTAATGTTCTCTAAAACATAATAGAAGTCTTATTTTCTCATATCTATATATATATATATATATATATATGTTTTTGTTTTTGTTTTATTTAAACTATGAGATTATTAAATTATCAAATGCATATTACTTTAATTAACAACTAAATTTAATATAAAAAATTAAATTTAAATTTGCCATAACAATAAAAAATATTGTACAGGTAAAATTACCTATTTAAAATTGTAATTTTACAATCTATAAAAGATTTGATTTTTTATCGCATCTGACTGAGCTTTTATTTAAAATATTTATTTTGTTTAGTTATTTTATTTATTTACTTCGCTTAAATCAAACAAATTACAAGATTTTTAAAAATATAATTTTAACATAATTAATAAGAAAAAAAAAAGAATCAAAAAATTTGAAAACATAGCAAAACAACGAATCAAACAGGTAGCATTTGAAATTTGTAAATTTCAATAATAATAAAGAGATTAATAATTTTCAAAATTTTATAAAATTAATTTTATGTAGATATTAGTATAAACAGGTATGAGTTATTTGGATTATCATGGTTAGGGTTTTATATAGTAAATTGAATTAGTTAAGAAAAAAATGGACAAAATGAGAAATCAGTTTGACTGTACTGAAACGGATTTAAAATAAAAATAATATGGGCCAACTCAATTTGCAATAGAGTAGACATATTATATAGACTTAGACGATAAGTGATATTCAGATTTCTGTATTCATTTTTTTTTTATTTCTCTATTCACACAATTTTAAAAATCTTCCATGCCATACATATCATATGGATTAGTATGGCTTTACATATTGTGACTGCGCCAATCTGTCAGCTTTAAAAAATTTTATTTCAATTTTATTAAGTTATTCAAAATACAAAATTATTAAGTAATTGCTTATTATTTTTTGTACTACCATTTCCAAATTGTGTTGGTTTAATATCTATCATTTTCAAATAATAAATTTCTACAAAACTTTACTTTGCATTAATTCACTTTAAATCAGAACTAGTAAGTCTGTATTTTTTCTCTTTCATTTAGTGCAAAATTTAAAATCGTCTAATAAGCAGCTTAAAAATAATTACCTGAACGCATTAAATTATCAAATTTACAACCTATTCATTACGCATTCAAACGATTGTTCATATTCAATATTTTCAATTTCCAACAAAAACTCAATACATTTGAATTTTGTATGTAGTTATTTCCTTTATATATCACTTTCACTTATAATTTAATTTCATACATTTTCAAGTTTATTTAAATAAAATAAAATAAAATAAAAACAATAAATTCAAATTTTATTATACTACGACTGTTACTGTTTTTGTAAATCTTTACAAACTATGTAATTTACAAAAACAAATGAAATTCGCCCATGTGAAAAAGAGATAAAAGAAAATATCCTCCGGTGAATTTTTTTTTTTTTTACCCTTTAAAAATATATTTCTAACATTTCCATTTGTACTGATACTTGGAATATTAAAAAATCGAGCAAACAAAAAAAATCGAAAAGAAAATCTTTAAATTCAGATCAGAAGAAAATAGAACAAGAAATGAAAATAAAAACAAAAAATCAAAATGCAAAAAAAAAATGGATTTCATTAGTTTTTTTTGTTGTTGTTATTGTTTTTATTATTTTATTATTCCCTAATTCAAACTCATTTCTTATTCTACTGAAGTCTCTCTAAGTCAATTCAATATGGGAAAAAGAAAAATCAATTCAACCAGCGATCTGAAATTGAAAGAGCAAGTGAAAGAGTATAAGACAAAAAAAAAAGGAGAAAATATACAGTAAGAAAATTTTTTTTTAAAGATAATATACATCGGATCGGATCGGTATGTAACAGTGGTGATATTAGAAATGTTTTTATAATAAACTTATTTACATATTCATTAGATAATTATTTTCTATCCGAAACATTTATTACCATGGAAAATAGATAGTGATGAAATAAAGTGTAGTACAGAGTAAACTTGTCTTGTTAAATTTTTACATTAAATTAAAATCAAAAAATTTAGCGAGTCATTTGGCTAAAAAATAGATATATATTTTTGGACCGTAAATTATGATGGTTATGATATTACTTGAATACTAAATACAAAATAACAAGTACAAAATCCAATAAGTATGTATTAAAACTTATTTAAAGACATTGAAGTAGTTCTGCTTAAAATTCTGCTCATAACTTTTTGGTTGTCGAAAATTAATTTTAGTGCCGTACAACCTAATTAAGGAAAGGTATTTATGATAAGTTGTTGGTATAATATTTAAGTCAAGAAACCAATAAAATAATACAATTTATAGAATATGCTGTAGGCTCTAGGTGAAACATTATTAAAATTAAATAAATATGAAAACTTTAGGTAAGTTTCACAATTTTATTAAATATTTTAATCGATTTCGGTTGTTACATCATAACCTCAGTCTTCTGATGATGGTGTAATAACCGAAATCGATTAAGATATTTAATAAAAATGTGAAACATACCTTAGAGTTTTAATATTTATTTAACAATAAAATAATGTTCCCACTCTATTTTATTGTTAGTTAGTGAAAATAGTTAGCAGCCACATCAATCCGTTGCCAGTACGATAATAATAGGCCAATTCTGTTAATACGACAACAATAAAATACGAATACAAATTATATCATTCACTATTCTCCTAACAGATTTGTAACTGTGACAAATCTGTAGATATTCTGAATGGTAATCTATAAAATAACTGTCACATTGTTAAATATATATTTTCTTAACTACCTAAGTCTACATTTCACCACATCAAACATGTTTGATGTCCTCATTAGTATTAAGACCTTCACAGATTCGACAGTTATCAGTACTGACTATATCAGTACTGTTTTAGGTGCACAGCATGCTAATTGAGCAAACAGTGATTATTAAATATACCCATTGTCGTCCTCAGTTACATTTCGTTAAGCTGATGCAATTTTCTCATTCTCTTAAAATATTTATTAAAGATGGTATATTAATCTAAAATAAATAAATTATTGAGAGCTTTGATTATACTTCAGTTGGTCAGTTAGACCAAATTGCAACATCACCAAGCAAATCTGGCCTATGCTGAACCTAGGTCAAGCAGCCTACTAGACATGCTGGCAGCCACTACTACCTACCTACCTACCTTGATTATACTTACCACTATCACAAAATAACAAACAAAATCGACAAAGGTAACAAATGATTATAGAATGAGGTAAATGATTTAACATAGAACTAATAATAATAATTGAAATACAATTTTGGGACAAAGAAATATACACTAAGAGTTGATTCTAACAAAACAATTATTTTAATAACAATCTTCACTATGCTGCTGAAACCGCTATCAGGTTCTTGCATTACATTGATTATTTAACAAAACATCAGGCAAGAACCAGTACAAACATTTTTTTAAATTTAAGTCCCGTACCAGTTCAGTATAGAAAATATATCACCTCTGCATTCAAATTTATGTAAGAATTTTTAGAGACAAGAACTATACAGGAATATTTCGAGATAGAGGAGGAAGTTCAAATTAAGTACATGGTAAATTTAAGTAAACTGTAAGTCAATAATGAAATGATTGTTAGCTTAGTTAGATTTCTATTTACTGTTATTTGTGTCTTTTTTTTTTTTTTTTGGCACACATGTATGTGTATAAATGAATGTTTTGTTTTTATTTTCTATTTTTAAGGATTGTCAATTGTAAATACTTCCGGATCTTATCTTGATATTTACTAGGTATATTTATTATTTTTTTGGTTTTTATTATTTTTATTTTGTTTTTTTTTTTTTTTGGTTAGATTTTCAGTTGATTTTTTGAGTATTTAGATTTTTGTGTGATTTTTTATTTATTTTATAAATGTTTTTTTTTCTTACTGACTGTGCCATTACGGTAGAGTGTTGTTTTAAAGACACAAAACAAAAAACAAAAATAGATATTCTCCTGCAAGGAAAATTGAATACTCTTTTTCCTCCTACACACACATATATATATATATATATATATATATATCTAGTACCTTGTTATTTTAGATTTTACTCTAGACGAGATGGGATTAAAATTCATTTTCTAAATTGAAGAAAAAATATTTAAGGATTAATACCTATACATTCATATAAATATAAACGAGTTCATTCCAATATTTAAATATGTATTATGTTAGTATAATAATAAAACACAGAAATGAAGATGAGACAATAGTATATATATATATATATATATATATATATATGCAATACGTATATGTGATATATGTATATACATTATGTAAACGGGATGTTAAAACATTACATGGATCAGAATTTAAGTGAAAGGGAGTTGTTATTGTTAGAAATCACATAATAAATTTTATTGTAAATGAAAATAGACGAAAAAAAAAAATGAAAAACAAAAATAAGAAAAAGAATGAACTGTCAAATAAGTAAAGTGATAAAAAATTACATGTATAATTTAAGGTTTGTGTATTGAATTGAATAGGAATTAATGATTTACAATATTGTGGTTTTTGTAAGGAATTAATCAAAATGAGTGTTTTTAGAATAGAATATTTTAAAATGTTATCATTTGAATGATATAGTATAACTTCTATATAGATAGAATTAGTTGTAGATATGATTTTTACTGGAACAACAATTCTGTTCAAAGTAAGTGGATTAATCCATTGAAATTTTCGTCGTGAAATTTTGAACAAGGAGTTTTTTTTTTTAATTTAGTTTCTATTGAAATTTTCTGGCATTTTGTATAAGGAAACTCATATGCATTAATATCAATTTTTCGGTATACTAATTTTTATCTTAATATTAAATTAGATTATTATTAAAGATACTGAGTTAATACAGAATTCAATTTTTGTTAAAAGTTATAAGTCAGTAATCAAAATGTTTGTCCGATAGGTCACATTTGAAGTTATGTTTAGAACAAATTGTATTTCATGTTGATAATGTTCTATTCGCATACTAGACTAAGATATTTTGTTTAGTTTATTCAACATGTTTTTTGAATTATTGTTTGTTAATGTTATTTGTGAAAAATCAAGTTCAATTTTTTTCAATACATGTACTTAAAATTCAATTTACCCTGTTCAAAATTATAATTTCAATAAATTATTATATAATGATATATTTGGGACATCCTTGGTTTATTGATGAAATGTTAACTGACCTGCAAATAAACAAAAATAAAATATAATTATTAATTTATTTATTATAAATATACTTAAATAAAAATTTTGTTTTTACAAATTTTACATTTATTATTATAAATAGATTGTATATAACATTTTTAATTCAAATTTAATTATTTTCACTTTAATAATAATTATTTAATTAATTTTTAAAGCTTCATCATTTTCAGAAAATCTACACTCACTCTATGTATACCAGCATATGTATACAGATAGATGATACCTGACATTTAATCAAATAAAATTTAAAAAGGACATAAATTTTCCAAACTATGACACATCACAGTTAATAACACGTTACATCACATAAAAGGTGTGATATGATTTTTTGTTGTTTTTATATAATTTCCGTTAAATATATAATTAAGTTTTGCGTGTGTTGTGCCCAAGTTAATTGCCATAAACAAGAAAATAACCACATTAAATTATATATTGTCATACATATATGAGTGTATTTGTCTCTATGTGAATTTTTATTAGATTTTTCTTTTATTTATTTTCATGCTCCTGGCAATAAACTTACCTACTAATGATGGGTTTTATTAATAAATGTGAAAATATGTTAAAACCCTCTACCTCTGTGTACCAATCTATTGTGGTAAAATAAAAGGAATAATAACATATTGCGAATATACTTAGTTCAAGGACATCATTAAACTTTTTTTGTTTATTGTTCTTGTTTTATTTGTTTTTTTTTTTTTTTAATTTCCTTGTCTATAACAGATAAAAGCAAAAATTGTGATGATTTCAATTAGTTACAAATTTTTTCTATAGAAATAAAGTTAGTTTAGGTTTTGAGGTGAATATAAATGATATTGAAATTTTTATTTTCATTTTCAGGAAATGGAAATGAGACGGAAATTGATTTTTAAGGTGTAGTAAATGTTTTTAATATTATTAAAACGTAATTTAACAACAAAGTATGTTAAATGTATTTGAGAGTATGTCAAAGTATATATTAAAAAAATTAGTAAAATATCTTAATTATTATGAAAATTTTATGATTTGATTGAATTTTAATGCGTTTTGAAATATGCGTTGAACAAAAAATTAATTAAATTCCATCACCATCATCATTAAAATTTAAAAGATTTTAGGTAAATTCAAGATGATGATCACAGAATATGACTTCAACATTAAATATAAATGAAGAATTTAAACAGTATCCAATCATGTTTAATACATCCCATTTGATTATATTTTGCTCCCATTTTGATTATATATTTTTCAGCTTGGTTTATTAGGAAAATTAATAAACCAAGCTGAACTGACTGATAACTATGGTTATATGATATACAAATATAGACTCATTGCATCGTTCTTAAATGAGAAGTAAGTAATTTCTTCTAATACTGTAAACATTGAAGATATTTTTCATCCAATACCGGAATAGCCAATGCTGTAAGTTGATTACGATGTCTAAAAGTTTATTTAAAAAATTATATAAAATTTCCTGAATATTCATAAACGAATAAAATAAATATATAATTTTTTTGATGGTTGGGCATTTATTTGATTAAAAAAATTCATTATAAAATTTGAAAACTTCTAAAACTTAATTCAGCCACTTTGATCTCTAAACTATCAGTAAATGAATTTTAGTAACGCATTTTAAACTAAATACAACTAAATAAAATCTATTTTTAATTACAATTTGAAAATTTTAAATCAACCATAAAATTTATTCTACCAACCAATTAAAATAATTTTCGAAAAAATTACAATTCAATATTCTAATGAAAATTTAATTTATACAAAAAAAAAAAAAAACAAAAATAGAAAATGCAAATGAAAATTTCCTCATATTGAAAAATTATAAAATTCAAACCTAATCAAATTATTCGCACAATAAATATTTAAGCTTCCCTGCTTATAATCATTTTCAATGTGGCTGCATCTCTAAAATAGAATCTATAAACATTTTCATTTTATTATAATAATAATATATCTATGGAAAAAACTTAATAACAACATCAACAACAACAACAACAACAATTACAAATTGTAATTAAATCGTTTGCAAAAAAAAAAACTATATAAAAAATAAAACAAAAGCGTTTTTTTTTTATTTTATGTAATTTCATAGCCCTCTAGTCTTGTTTTTGTATTATTTTTTTATCATTTTTGTTTTTGTTTTATATTTTAATTTTGTTTATTTTATTAAGTGAAAATTTGCTGCTATCTCTCAGCATTCAAATAGGATAGTCGCGAATAGTATTCATCAAGATAACAATAAAAAAAATTGTAATGGCGAGAATTTATTGCACCATCAAAAACTACAATAATAATAACAAAAAGAATAATAATAATAGCAGCATATGTGCATGCCATATCGTGCCGTGTGTCATGTCATGTTATGTAATAAAAATTGCACTGTTGTAATGCAACCCAACTAATAATTTTTACTGGGTACTCTAAGTTAAAGAGTGATTTCAACGATTATGTATGGGATTTGATGCGCTTTTTTTTTTTATTGTTTTTACTTTTAAATTATATTACAATACTACAAGTATAATATATGTATATCTATTTAGAGAGATAGATAAATAGGCAGTTAACTAATATACAGTGTAATTTGTTACGTTTATACATACACATTATATGCATTGTATGTTTGTAGATGTTTTAGTTACAATGCAATGGATTAAAATTATTTCAGCTTTGATAAGCTTTATGGAGTTTTCATTAGAAATAAAAGAAGTGAAAGTACATATATAAAATGATCTAATTTCCACGGTACCATTTTGATGACAAAATCATTTTAAATGTGGCTTTTGTTTTTTTTTTTTTGTTTTATTATTATTTGAATTGTCTTATTTTATTATTTTTTTTTTTTTGTTTTTAGTAATTTGTAATCTAAGTAATTATTTTATATTTTTGTTCATAAAAGCATTTAATTAAATTAAATAATTTTTTATTTTTAATTCAATAAAATTTTTTCTAAGGGTATTTTGGTTCTGATAAATATTTGAATATTTTTGGGTGAATTTTTATATACAATAATTTTATATTTATCATTAGAGAGAGATATATCAACGTGCTTAATTATACAGAATAAATTTGACACGACTTAAAGGATTTTTTGATTTTATATCAAAAAGACTATAGCCTATTATTTATACGTAATTTCGGTAGAATTTATATCGATTAAGAAAATGTTGAGTTCATCAAAACAAATTTTCTCCAACTTGTTTCAAGATTGACGAGAATATGTCATTAAAAAATTCTCTTATCACAAATATGTTTTATTTGAATTAAAATATTTTTTTAAATTATTAATCTTTTATCTATTGCATTTAAGATTCAGTCAACCTAGTCACATTGAAATTAATTTTAAATGATTTTTAAAAATACTACTATAAAATAAACTGTTATACAGTACAATATCCAGTCCACTATAAAATTCAATTATACAACCACATTCAGTATAATATAAAATACAGTTGAAAATTTAGTAAAAATAAGTAAAGTTAATACAATTATTTAAATACATATAATAAATTTACCTGTAATTAAATTAATCATGAAAAAAAATTATTAAATTTTAAAAAAATAATAGGAGGTCTACAATATTTCAGAATTACAATTGTTTCGAGTTCAATATCTTTATTGAAAGCACTTACATACTTCAACCAACATTATATATATTATTTTAAGGAAATACTCATTCTTAAATTACAATAATAATATTATTACTACACATTCTATTGAAATATAAATCCAAATGTTATGTAAAATGATACACCATAATATAATAAAAGAAATTAATCTGAAATTTTCTGGTTAAAATTATTACCACAATAGTTACAATTTTTTTTTTTATTATTGTTTTTATTATTGTTCGTTATTACGGCAATAAAATCCCATCAATTATAAAATATGCTTGAAATGAAAATAATAAGACAATTCATTTTTTAATAAATGTAATTTTTCTTCTCTTCTTTAAAAAAAAAAAAAAAAATATATATATATATATATATATATATATATTAATTTTCTTTTCATCACTTACTGTCACTTAAAATTTATCAACCGAAGAGAAATGACAGTAAAAGAAAGTAAAAAATAAAAAAAAAAAAATACGCTTAAAAACGCACAAAAAATAAATGGTTGTTGTCACGGATTGATATTACCTATTTTAATAATTTAATGAGAATAATTTTTTGAAATCAAATGACATGAAATTTAAAAAATTTTATATTTACTATAATATAATAAACGAATATACTTATTCTAGAATTTTATAGAATTACATAAATTTCAGTGAGTTTGTATAGATTATAGTGTGATGAGTTATTTCATCAAATAGTATTCGAATAGATAGAAAATGTTTATGAATTTCAAATAAAAATCAATCAAATATTAAGATGGATTAGTACTGAGATCAATAAAAATTACCTCATTACTCTGTTTTTTTTTTGCTATCATGCGTATAATATGAATTTTATTAAGTCTTGATTTATCTTTTATATGATTATTAAGTCTAGTGAAATTTTGATTCAAGCTGAAATATAATGTAAACCCGAGCAACCAAATGTCACAAAAAATTAACCATATATTGACAAATTTCGATGAATTTCCGACAAATTTTTGTAACAGTTTTTGTTTAAAAAACATCTGCAATCTTGGCCCCATTTGTGTAGATGACAATTTGATGATCAAATTTTTCAATAGTTTTTAAATAATGTGTCATCAATCTGTGGCTTATTTTGACAGGTATTTGTGAACAATTATTTGTCATCAATCTGTGGGTAATTTTGACAACAATTGTTATGTGAATGTGAACAACAATTTGTTATTAATTTGTATGTTATTTCGTCATCAATTTATGGATACTATTTTCAATATTTTGTAGGAATTTGTAATAAATAAAAACAATTGTTTTTTGTCCTATTTAATTTTTTTATTTCCATAAAAATTAGTTTATATAGGCATAGTATTATGCATTTTTTAAATATACAACATGCATAGGATACAAGAAAATATCTTCCATAATATCAATCGGAAGTTCTTCGAAAATTTAACGTTCCTTGCTGATTGTGCTCTTTTAATCTGCACAAAAGAGAACAAATAAACATATAAAGTGTACTCGGATAAACGAAAATATGTATAACATCTCCAGTAATCAAAAATTGTCATAACAAGCTTTTGTCAACATATTGTCAGAAAACTGGCACATTTTGTTGTCAAAATTCTGATGACAATTTGTCGACAAAATTTGTTACAAAATTGTGGTTGTAAACCCGCTCACATTTTTTCGACAAAATATTAACAAATATTTGTCATGACAATTTTTGGTGAACAATATGTGCCAATTGGTTGACAGGGTCTGTAAGTTTTTTATTTATTTTTATATGTACTATTCATCAGTCTATTCAACACTTTTGTGAATCGGTATTGTTTTGACATTTGTATTTTGAAAAACACAAAAAAGTTTATTTAAAAAATATGAATGAATTTTGTAATTTAAAAGCAATTGAAATAGAACTTGTTTTTAATTATTTTTATAGAATAAATTATAAATAGAATAAAATATATAATAATATATATGAAAAAACAAATTGTTTTTATTATTAAAAATCCTCCTAAATTACTGAAAAAACTGTCCTGTCTGTAAAAAAAAAAAATTGTTGTGAAAAACACAAAATCCTCTAAATGATGACAAATTATTCATAAATTGTCGACAAAATAACCAACAAAATGATGACAAATTATTCACAAATTATAAACAAAATGTTGACAAAATTGTCATCTAAACTGATAAAAAAAATTTGTCAAACTAAAATTGTCAAAAAATTTTGTCGACAATTCACCAAATATATGTCAATATATTGTCACCTTTTTGTGATATTTGGCTGCTCGGGATACATGTAAAACTAAATAATAAAATAAAACTAACTACAATCCCTGTCAAGAAATTGTCACATAAAGTTGACATAAAACTGTCATTACAAAATACTTGTCAACAATTTGTGGAAAAAATGTGGTTAGGTTTACAATCACAATTTTCTAAAAAATTTTATTGACAAATTGTCATCATAATTTTGACGTGTAGACAATTTTCTGACAATATATTGACAAAACCTAATCATGACATTTGTTTGTTATTGGGAAAGTAGTTGTCAAAGTAAATATATTTAAAATGATTCTAAATACCTAATGTTGGACGTAAATTTGTTTTTTATTTGTTGAAATGGTAAATTCAGACAGTAAAATCTCAACTTAATCTAATTTTAAAATTAATTTTAGTTCAAAAGGAAAATAAAATTTCAAAGGGGGTATTTAGGGTATACAATAGTTTCTTTTGCTTAAATTATACAAAATATAACCTTAAATAACAAATTTTCATTTTCTAGTTACTATATTTATACTTGAAAATCATTTCCAACTTCTCTTATACAAAAAATCTTTTAAAATTCATTAATTTTGAAATAGCTCTAATATTTTGCATTTAATTTATCAATTTATTAAAAATGAACGAAAATTTCAATTGACAATTTTATCTTTTATATTATATTTATTATTTTTAAATTTAATTATTTTTTTTCATATTATTTAATTCTTTATTTGCAAACTTCAACACCGAATTGAATTTTAGATAAATAATCTACTTAAATCAAATTTATTTCGTATGCAGTTAATTTTTACACAGCTGTCAAAATTCTCTCAGAAGAAAATTCTGATAAATCTTGATAATAAAACTTAAATAAGAACATAATAAATTGTTGTGAGAGAGTATGAGTATGGTATAAGCGTAATTTAAAAATTTCAGTTTTTGTTTTTGTTTTATATTCCTATTTTAATTTACTGGGAAATTCTCTTATACATTCTTAGATAAGAGATAAATGTGTTTTGTTGCATTGCACTGGGATATATCATTTTCAGATATATTAATGTGGTAAAGATTAGTTTTTAATAATTAAGAAATTGAGATAACAATTTTTAAAGTGCAATCTAATTCGATGAAAAATTTAAATAATTCAGTTTCATTTTTATTATTGTACATTTTTGAGTGAAAATTCAATTTGTTTAATTAAAAATGATATAAATTAAAGGACAGAGTTATAGCACTGATAATGAGAATAGTTTTTTAAATATTTTTTTGTTTTTTAACTGTACTTGATGTGATCATAAAGTATTATTATTCTCTCATCTAGGAAATATCTGTATCGAGTTAATAACCTATCATGCTTAATTGATAGCAATACCAAATATAAAACTAATAAAATTAGGTTTAAATTCACAATAGTTACGCGCTGTGACAACCGATATATTACATAACACCAGGCCGCTAGTATTAATTGATATTTTATTATATTCATTACTTTGTAAATCTTAACTACAGTACATAAAAAAAAATTAATACGATAGGAAAAACTCAAATAACTCAAACTTCACAGGTAGCAACTTATTCAAACAAATGTAAGTAAATGATTTGAATTTAAATCAACTAGAGTAACAATCTAAATAAATACAAACTGAAAACTAATAGAGCAAAATTTTTGAAGTTTCAATAACTCTAAAATATAGATCATTTCCTAACTAACGTTTTCCCCTCTCTCAAAATGTTTCCCAAATACGTTTTACCGTACCGAAAACAGTCCAATATTTTGATCACATTAAAACAAAAATTTTTGAAAATGGCAATCAACGAGGTACCCAGGTGATAAAATTAAATTCAATCGCTTAAATAATCAACTAAAACAGCAAATCAGAAATATAAAAAATAACTCATTTAATAAATTCTTAAACAATTTATCAGCCGATGCTTATACTGACTACTCGCTTTGGAAAGCAACTAAACGAATAAATAGACCACAGGTTCAAGATCCACCATTGAAAATACAAGCTGGTAGCTGGGTTGGTAACCCAAAAGAAAAAGCTAAGATTTTTGCTGACCACTTGGCAGAGGTCTTCACAGCACCAACACAAAATCTTGCAAATGAAAATATAACTCTCGAAGTTAAAATAGATGAAGCGGAAATTTCGCATGTCACTCTAAGAGAAATTAAGCAAATATGCAGACACAACCTGAGCGTCAAAAAAGCACCAGGTTACGATCTCATCAATGGACAAATCATGCGGGAACTACCAGATCTAGCTTTGTTAAAGCTACAACATATATTTAATGCATGTTTTAAGTTCACATATGTTCCGAGACAATGGAAAATTGCAGAAGTAATAGTAATACTGAAGCAAGGAAAACCGCCTTCAGAGGTAACATTATATCGTCCAATATCGTTGTTACCTATTATATCAAAAATATTTGAAAACTGCTCCTCAAAAGACTTGCCCCGATTATTGAAGATAGAGATCTGATCCCGAACCATCAATTTGGATTCAGAAACAAACATTCTACAATTGATCAAGTGCATCGGATCACAAATATAGTGGAAAAAGCGTTCGAAGAAAAAAAAGTCTGCTCAGCAATCTTCTTAGATGTTGCTTAGGCTTTCGACAAAGTGTGGCACCAAGGCCTTGAATTTAAACTACATCGTGATTTACCAAGACAATTCTGTGAAATATTAAAATCATATATGAACATCATATATGCTGGAGTCCCACAGGGAAGTGTTCTTGGTCCAATACTTTACCTGCTATATACAAGAGATATCCCCCTCAAATTGACAACATTTTTATGGCTACCTTTGCAGACGACACTGCGATTCTTGCAGTTGACGTATCTGTCGAAAACTCCACAGCAAAACTTCAGAATGCAGTGAATAAAATAAGATTATGGACCCAACGATGGCGCATAAAACTTAATGAAAGCAAATCAACTCATATAAATTTTACATATAAAAGGATTGCAACCATTCCTATCTCAATCAATAACAAAATAGTACCATATATGCCAATACAGCAAAGTATCTGGGAATGAAACTCGATGCTAAGCTAAGATGGAAGAAACATATAAGAAAGAAAAAAGAAGAGCTAAACATTAGACTCAAAAAATTTTACTGGTTACTTGGGCGTGGTTCTGAGTTATCAGTACAGAATAAAATATTGATATATAAGCAGATATTAAAACCTGTGTGGACGTACGGTATCTAATTATAGGGCTGTGCAAAGAAAACCAACATCGAAATGTTGCAAAAATTTCAAAATAAAGTGCTCCGTGGTATAGTAAATGCACCATTGTACGTACGTAACAAAGATCTCCACCGTGACTTGCGCATTGAAACAGTCACGGAAGAGATCAAGAAACATGCAGTCAAACACGAGCAGAGATTGCAAACTCATGTGAACTCGGAAATGGCAGCAGTTCTTCATATCGACAGCAGTATCCGTCGACTCAAGAGAACGAAACCCCACGAGCTGGTCACGACCTAAAATGGAAAATTCTACGATAATAGTTTCCTTTACGGAAATTATTATTCCAATAATTTTCCTTTGCAAAAAAATCTAAATAATCTTCCTAAGCGGAACTACCGTTGCTGTGGCTACCTCCTTCACGGGAAATATCATAGTGATAAAGTTCCTACACGGTAATTATTAGCGATGTTAGCGATCCTCCACGGAAACTATCACTATAATAATTTCCTAAACACGCGACCGAAAATTTACGAAAAAAAAATAATAGTCGATCTTAAGTAGATTGGTTATAACGGAAAAAAGATAGGTGGGCTTTAGTGGGTTCGATTCCTACACTATCAAGACGGACATGCGGCTGGAGCTCTTGATGTCCTTCGGGGATTACCTCATATCTTTCGCAAAAAAAAAAAAAAAAAAAAAAAAAAAACATTAAAACAAAATTAATTTTGATCATTGAACTCAAATTAACTAATCCTTTTATAGATACTAAAATTTTTATTGAGCATACTTTGGTCTTTACAAAATTAACACTATTTCACTTGTTATTGAAAAAATTCGATTTTAATTCCAATCTATTCCACTTTTATAACCATCACAGATTACTGAACATTTTTTTACTGAACATATGAAATTTTAGTACTCACATTGTCTTTAAATTTTATAAAAAAAAAATTTCTATCCATTCATCCATAGCCTGTATATCTTTTGGTTCATTTTTTTTTTTTTTTTACTTTAAATCGTAAAAAATAAACTCCACAAAAATCACCAGAAAAAAAAATTTAATTCTTTTAAATCTAAATTGATTTTCATTTTAAATTTATATTTTTTTATAAAATAAAAAAAAAAAATAAAATAAAATCGGACCCAATCTAATAAAATATTTCGATGGAAAAAATATAAAATTGTACAGTTATTTTAAAGAGCTGTAGGACAAACTTGGACGAATAAATTAATTACTTTTAAATACGATGTTGTTGTTGTTTATACGACTACTCTAGTTGTTAATATGAATAATATTTCAGCTCAGTGCTACACTATGTAAGTATGAATAATATTAAGGAGAAAAAAACTAGGATTCGAACTACTCCTATTCACTTCCTAAGTTAAATCGTCAATATTTTATATGAACAAATTTAAGCCATAAACTTTATTTTCGTCAAATCGAAATACAGCTGCAAAAATTAAATTTTCGACCATTCTGAGGTTTCTTGGAAAATATAAAAAAAATCATATAAATTTATTTAAACAGATTTAATTTCAGTTTCACAACTTACACTTAAGTTTACCTAATTTTGTTAAAGTTTAATTCTCATAAGAAGATTAACAGTAAAATTAGTTCAGGAAACCTTAAAAATCACAAGAAAAATATTCCATAGGGACATGAAATAAAATTGAAAAAAAAAAACAAAACAAAATTCATAAATAGACATAACTTGACCTACACAATCATTTCTATTCGTACAAGTTTTAGTTCTAAAAGTTCAAAAGTTTAAAAATTCATAAAATATAAAAAAAAAAAACAAAAACAATAACAAATTTTATTACAATTGTAATTCCGTTCGTCGAATATTGTTCTCTCAGCTCAGAACAATATTAAAAAACATGAAACTGTTTTAAATTTACAAGAATTGAATAAATTCAATTTCGAAAATAAGAAAATAAAATTGTTTTTTTTTGTTTTTTTATTTATTTTCACTTTTTTTTTGTATATTTATGTCACAGTCACGTATTTTTATGACATCTTGAATTTCATGACTTTGTCTTAAAATGTGTGAGATAATTTCAAAAACAAATAAAATAAAACGAGGATGGAGATAATTTCAATGGTCATTGGTGATGATGGAGGATGAATGAATGCATATAGTAATAAAAATAAAATATTTTGGTTTTAATTGAATAATTGTGATAAAGTTATTTTGTTTATTTAGTTAAGAACTATTAAAAAGAAATAAAAAAACTTTAATTTAATGATTTGTTGGTAATGTAAGAGGTGGCTATACTAAAAAAAAGTCCAATGTCAAGAGTGTTAAAATGAATTGTTTTAAGGTAATGTAAAAATATAAAAATGTATATGTACAACTACTGTGAAATAAAAATAAAAAATAAAATTTTATTTGTTTAAGCTTAAAGAATCATCTGGAGTAAAATCAAATGAAAAAAATATCTTGATTTTTAATATTGGTTTATAAACTTTAGAGAATTTTTGGTATATTTGTAAATTTTTTAATATTTGTTAGAAATTTCATTTATCGGGTTTAGATTATTAGGTTCAAATTTTGCATGTTGCATAATGGTAGATTTGCTGTCAATGACCGAACAATATTTGGACAATTTTTTTAGCCAATCAAAAATTCTTATTTTACCAACACATACTCAAAATAAATTGTCCGAACAATTTACTTCATCCAATTAGCAAAATTAAAAAATTATTTTAAGTCTTGGTTGAAAGCTGTAGCAAAAGAAGAGGATAGATATATAATTTTTTATTATTAAATATTGATAAATATTTATTGCTATCTAAGGCTTTGTGTAAACGTTTTCGCATATAAGATTTCAAATGTCAAAATATTTCATTAATCAAGTTTAATTAATCATAATTATTTCATCATCCATTGCATGTTCGATTGTCGATCGACAATCGATCAAATTCATAGAATAACAGACATAATAGAAAAAGCTTTAGAGGAAAAGAAAGTATGCTCTACCATATTTCTAGATGTAGCCCAAGCTTTTGATAAAGTATGGCATCGAGGCTTAATAAATAAACTAAACAATATGTTACCTAAACAATACGTAGACATACTCTCATCATATCTAAAAAACAGACTATTCAGAATAAAACAAGACGAAGAGTATTCTACTATTAGAGATATTAAAACGGGTGTGCCTCAAGGTAGTATTCTGGGTCCCATACTGTATTTGCTCTACACCAATGATTTACCAGAAATGGAAAATATAACTGTAGCTACATTCGCTGACGATACTGCGCTGATGGCAGTAGGATCAAATATTGACGAGGCTACAATTAAATTGCAAAGAGCAAGCGACAAGCTATACCTCTGGACAAAGAAATGGAAAATTAAACTCAATGAGTTAAAATCAGTACATGTAAATTTTACAAATAAAAAATTAGAAAATCAAACACCATTGGTAAATCTGAATGGGGTCAATATACCCCAAGAAAACAATGCTAAATACCTAGGAATGACATTAGATGTCAAACTTAGATGGAAAGAGCACGTTAAAAAGAAAAAATTTGAGCTTGAAAATAAGTATAGAGAAATGTACTGGCTCTTAGGTCGTAATTCTAAATTACCTATACATAACAAGATTTTGTTATAGAATCAGATACTCAAACCGATATGGTTGTACGGCATACAAATATGGGGATGTGCCAAACAAACACATGTGCTTTGTATACAAAAATTCCAAAATAAAGTCTTGCGCAACATGGTAAATGCCCCCTGGTATGTTCGCAACAGTGATTTGCACAGAGATCTAAAAATTCCTTGCATAGAAAATGAAATAAAAAGATATGCAACAAAGCATATAGCTCGTCTGGAGGGACATGTTAACGTTGAGGCCACTCAATTGCTAGATAATCAAAATGATGTCAGAAGGCTTAAAAGAACTAAGCCACTAGATTTAATACGATAGAATTTCGTAAACTTTTTCTTTAAGAAAATCAAAATAGCAATAAATTAATGGTTAGTCCGTTGGACTAGTATTAATGGGAGGGGTGTGGTTTAGTCAGTAAAAATCTGGCACACAATGGAAGCTACGGGGCTCATTGTGTCTATGAAGATTCCCACCAATCCACGCAAAAAAAAAAAAAAAAAAAAAAAATCCATTGCATGTTGCATAATGATAGATTTGCTGTCAATGACCGAACAATATTTGGACAATTTTTTAGCCAATCAAAAATTGTTATTTTACCAACACATACTCAAAATAAATTGTCCGAACAATTTACTTCATCCAATTAGCAAAATTAAAAAAATATTTTAAGACTTGGTTGAAAGCTGTAGCAAAAGAAGAGGATAGATATATAATTTTTTATTATTAAATATTGATAAATATTTATTGCTATCTCAGGCTTTGTGTAAACGTTTTCGCATATAAGATTTCAAATGTCAAAATATTTCATTAATCAAGTCCTGTTTTGAATTTGAAAAATAAAAAAAAATATATATTTAATTATTTTTTTTACAATAGTTTTAACAATTGATTTTTAAATAAGAAAAAAAAAAAAGTATAATGATGAAGGTGAATTGTTTTTATGTGTATGTGTAAATAAAAAAAATTTAACATTTTCTTTATTTGTTTAGTCGATAATGATAAACGTCAGTCCATCGCTTCGCGCATTGAGGGGAAATTATAACATTTGCTTTGACTGTAGAATTTTTTTTTAATATAAATTTTATTTTTTTCCACTATTTTTATATTTTTACACTAGTCTAGCCTATAAAAATTTACAAAAACAGCTATTTATTTCTAATTTTATTAACATTTTAGCAAATTTTTCGTTTTATTATTAATTATACGATCAAAATTTCAGGAATTTTTTTATATTATGCACAAACTTTACAAAGTTTTTTTTGACTTTGAATTATATTATGGGAAAAGTAGGGAGTAAAAACCAATAGTTATTTATTAAAAACCTAGCCCAGTAGTTAGTGAATTTATAATTTGAAAATAATTAAAATAATTTGTACCAATGTTTGGACATTGAAATCAATTGAAAATTGGCAATATACATTTTTTATTCTCATCTATGAGATTAAAAATTTCTTAATGCTTAGTTCACTGATTCAGAACATTTTGTTCCTAATAATTTTGTTAAAAGAGAATTCTTATGATTGCGATTCATTGCTTCAGAACATTGTGTTCCGAACAAAAAAAATTTAAACAGCAGACATTAATTAACATTTGAATTTGATTTGAATTAATTTTAAAATTTTTGTTTATTTCAATCTCAATATATCAAATCATTGTTATTCAAATAAATAAAATTATTAAATAATAAATAAAATATCATTGTTAATATACAATAATTTTTAATATAAAATAAACACAAAATTGTGTAGAAGTGTTATAAGTATTGGTTTTTCAATATTTTTACGAATTGTTTGTTTTTTTTTTGTTTATGCTTTGTAAATTGTAATGTGAGAAATGTCAAAAAAATTAAAAATGACAGCAAAAAAAAAATTGTTCCGAACACAAAGTTAAAGTTAAATCAACTTTTGTTCCGGAGAGAAAAAAATGTTCCGAACATTTTTGAAAATTGAGAGAATCCAAATTTTCATACAAAAAATATGCGCGCGCATGGGTTCGGAACATACGTTGTGAATCAGTGAATCAGGCATAAGTTACAAAACACTATAAAGGTATGTATTTAATCTAATGGTTTAATTTAATCTAATGGTTTGAAACAAGTTTTTAAACAGATTTAATCGTGTATGGGGCCTGTTATATTAGAATCAAGTCGACATTAGCTAGACATAAATAGGTGGGTATAGGTAGTAGAAAGACCAGTGAGATACATTTTGATACATTTAGTAAATTAGACTTTGACATACTTAGACAGAGTTAGACCAGTGAGGTACATTTTGATACCAATGGAACAACTGCTCTCGATTAAACCTACACGATAAATTATTTTGAGCATGTTACAAATGTTGAGGTCAAAAGGTTTAATTCTCTTCAGTTGTCTGACTATATTTTTATTTTCCAGAAGCTTAACTGTTTCGACCATGTTATGCATGGTGTTGAAGCTTTTTTTCCAATATTTTCTTCATCAACAAGTTCTATTTAGTATATATCTAGTAGATCATAGTTTCTGAAAATTTACTAGTACGCATTTGTTTCTTAAAGTTTTATATGATATAAAATATGAAGTCAACTTTTCATTAACAAAAATTAATTTATTTTTGTCAACTTCATTTCCACTAAAACTTTGATTAGTGAACCGAACACCTTTTATAGCCTTCATTAAGTCACTTTTTTTGTGTTGATTATTAAATTGTATACTAACTTTATTTGGCTCACCTGATTTATTTGAGAATGTATTTTCTTTATAAGCATCTCTAATATCTTTAGTGTCTATCTTGACTTCACATATTTGCGCTAACTTTACAATTATGTTGCTTGGATCATTTTCATCAAAATTTATAGTTATAATATAATTTTTTTTAATTGAATTAAACCAACAGAAACCAACAGAATTGATAGTACTCGGTTGGTTTACATTCACTGACTTCCTTTTTTAATTTTTTGTTTTGCATTGGGAGCAAAACCAGATTCCATCAGCATCCTGGCTATACTTCTGGATATTTTCATTTTCCAGACTAGTACATGGACCGCAGTACCACTTTTTCCAGTCACCATCTCATTGTAGTCGAATATTATATTTTAAATTAAACTTTTTTTTGCTCTGGTTACGATTATTATCTATTGTTGTTATATTTTGACATTTTGGCGTTTTTAATATTTCTATTACTTATTCTATTACTTTATTCTTGGCGTTTTTAGTATTTCTATTAGTTTTTTTGGTACATGTAACCATATTGGTTGAATTATATGCTAACAGAGTAGAAATTTACCCTTTTCAATTGTCAAGACAGAATTTTTGCCTTTGAGGTCGAATATATCTGTTAGCGAATGTCAAGCTATTTTTTTTTTGTTTTTGTTATAAGCTGTCCAACAAAATTATATATATAACGCCATTCCAAGGTGTATACATTTACAGACTGCGTGGCGTAATAGGTAGAGCACCTGCCTTTCAACTGAAAGATCCCAGGAGTTGATAAAAGATTGGAAATTATATATAAAAAAAAAACACATTTTACATATGCTCATTTTAATATTAAGTTGTAGCCCTCACAATTATTAAATTGCTAATTTTAATTTTAATAAATATCTTCATTTTACTTGGAAACCAATAAACTATAAATATACATTTATATATAATTATACTAAAATTGACATAAATCTAAATAATTATAAATATATTTTAAGCTTTTTAGATATATTCAGAAAGTCCTTCGCGATTTACTACCCTGATAAAAAAGATGCGCATTTTCGCTGTTGATTCTGCGCCGAGAAATATGCTGAAAATTGCAGAAAAAATCAGATGAATTTATACATAGCCTCGGGAAAATTTTCAGCACAATTCCCCTCCATTGTAATGGCAAATACTAATACATTCTTCCATAAATTTTCAGCAGTAGGCGCATCTTAAAGCGCATTTTTCAGCACACAAATTAGCACGTATTTCTGTGCTCATTCAAAAATATTTTCAGCACACATTTATGCTTCTTTGGGAGCAGATTTTTCAGCAAATATAAAAATATAAAATTTGTTATTTCAGATATGGGATTTTTAAATTTGAAATTCATACTATAAATTGTAAAGTAAAATTTATCTAGTTAACATTTATAGAATAATTATAAATATTAACTAAAAAGATGAATTTTAGTTTAAAATTTGTCATAATATGAATTTCAAATTTAAAAATCCCATATTTGAAATAACAAATTTTTATATTTTGATAGATTTAAAAATATATGTTACTTAAGGAAAAAACAACAAACTTGCTATTTAAATTTAATTTAATACCAATATTAAGGCCCGCTTGCCTTGGGCATTTGGGCAATTTTTTACAAAATTTTCACAAACTTAAATTTAGCATGTTGGACTTGATGAAAAATTTTTTGCCGGGAATTTTTCGGGATGTGATCAAAAATTTATTGTAGACTTCTCTGTCAGTCGTACGAAGATGCAGAGCTTGTTTTTTTACGCCAAACCTCTTCTCGGAACAGGTTCACCAATGATTTTGGTTTTGGTCTTTTCAAAACAAACTTTTCAAAACAACTGATGAATGATGATATTCTACAGAAAAAATGCTCATATTACTGAACAATGTGCAGCAGTGTGTGCTAAAAATTTTCAGCACCGACTAAAGCACTGAAAAAAGCGCTGAAAATTTTCATCAATTTTTTCAGCGCTGTTTTCATGACTGAAAAATGCAGTGGTTTCACAAATTCCACATTTACTAATTTAATCGCAAAATTTTACTAAAACAATTTTTTTCTTTGATAATGTTTCTAAAAGTAGGCGAAGTGCTGAAAGTTTTTTATCAGAGTAAATAGTGGCAGACAGGCTTACCAAAAATACAAACAATTTGTGTGAAATATCCATGTGCGTATTCAAACACCACAAAATGTAAATTCACTGAATACATAGAAAAAGGTCCGAATACACAAGTCAGCCTGAATATCCTTAATAAAAAAAAAAAAAGATTTTATTTTTTCATTACAAAAATACATATTGTCAAATCCAAAAAAATATTTTAAAGTATTTAAATCCAAAATCAACATTTATTTAAATAAATATTTAAAGAAGAGAGAAAAAAAGCAATAAAATATTTATTAAAAAAAAAGTTTAAGAAAGAAAAAAAAAATAATATTTTATTTCATTGGAATTATTTTCATTACTTAAAAATTTATGAAATGGTATTAAAACTAATAAATAAACAACAATAAGAAAAATAAAAACAAAAATAAAAAAAAGAAAATATCAATTTCTTAAGGCAATTATTAAAAATAAACAGAAGATCTTAAACTTTTCTCCCTATTTCTTTACTCCCTGAAAATATATGAATTCAAAATGAAAATACACCAGAAACAACCGGAGAAGTAAAGATACAAAAAAAAAAAAGATAATAATCAGAATTTTATGAAAAAATAAAAAAACAGACGCCTTATAAATTGTTCTTGCAATAAAATATATATGTATATATAGGTTAAGACTCAGAGTCCTTTTCAACAATGGAACTGAATAGCAAACTTAACTGATATAAAATAACAAAAAAATTATTTACTGTGTGTATTTGGTTTTTTATCTTTTTAGATATATATATATATAATATATATATATTACAATATACATTTATTATTTATATTTATATACATAAATAATTAAAAATTATTTTTCATTTAAAAAAAACCTTGAGACATTATTTTCATATAATTATATATGTATATACTGTACTTAACCTTATATAAAATTACGCTAATTCTAAAGTAATAATTTCGAAGAATACAACATTGAAAAAAAATTATTTATTTTTTTTTTTTTAATTCCTTGATCCAGCTTTAGATACATTCCAAATTTAAATGTTTACGTTAATATTCTATTTTATGATATTTTTAATTGAAACAATGTCAATTTTTATTAGAAGGGCAACGGAGTTAATTATATTTACTGCTTGTCTGATAAAATTTAAAAACACGAAATAAGTAACTGGTACTGTTATTAGCTTCATCAAGGACTAAAATATGATTTTAAGTGTATATATGAATTGTAATGTACTTAAATCAAATTATCTATTGTTTATATAAAAGTAGAAAAACTGATTGATTTGGTATTAAAATTACATATTTTGTAGGGATGAACATGTTTTGAAGCCAAAATTTACAAAATAAATATTCTTGAAAACAAAATTCAAAATAAAAAATAGAAAAAAATAAAAATAAACAAAAATTAATTAAATTATAATGATTCTAATTAGAAATATAAAATATAATACTTATAAACATAACAGAGTGAACTCTGATCGGTTGTTTTTTCTAAATATGTATTTGAATTTACAATAATTTAAATTATGTTGATTTGATAGCAATTTTAAACGGAATCTAATACTATAATAATTTGATATGCAAGCGATCGAAAATATTTTTGAAAAAAAACATCATTAGTCGATCTAATGTATAGATTGTTTAATGGCAAAAGAAAGGTGGACTTTGGTGGAATTGACCTTCATACTATCAAAAGGCAAACGCGACTTAGACTATTGATGTGCTTGGGTTATTGCTTTCTATTTTTAAAAAAAAAATATATATATATAAACTTTAGAACAGTGACCAGAGAGTAAAATTTACCACCAGTAAAAGTTAACAGTTATAATATGATTATGGTATATATACCAAAGATTCTATTCAACGATTTTTTTTTGCTTTAAGATCCTCTTTCTATATTTGAAAACATATTATATTACATACCGCTACTTTAAAAAACAAATTCTATACAATCTAATCAACCCCTAAACAGAACGCGCTCAATATTACTTTAAAAATGCAGAGTATACAAAGCTTTAATACAGTTTAAATACAGTTTTACTACCATCCTAAATCTTTTATACTGTATTGTAAAAATAAATACCAAAACTTTCGTAATACTATTTACTGCATGCTATATTTTTTAATACCATATTTTGATAACAAAATCTATGTACATTTTTAACGTTTTAATTATAATTTTCTGTATCAAGATCAAAAGTGGTAATAAACCATATAATAAAATTTTTTAATATAAATTAAGTGTTTTTAGTAATAAAATTACAAATTATTTTATTCACTTAAATTACGATAATTGTAATAAACAATTGTAGTTTAAAAAAAAAAATTAAAATAAAATTTAAAATGAAGGAAGAAAATTGTGTGCGACTCTTTTGAATACCTATCAATAGAAGTTAAATAGAAAAATATCTAAAGTAATAAAATTTCTTTATAGAAAACAAAGTTTTTATATCAATAATATTAATTAAATTATATTTTTCTGTCGAAAATATATGCTAACTTATAAATAAATTGATTGTGGTAACTTTAGTCATGACAGTTATACAAAAATGGGTTTAAATTTTAACTGTATACACTTTGCTTTTATTTTACACGTTTTCGCGGAATTTGTTAAACATATTTTAGAACAGTTTGCAAAGTCAAGTTATTTAATAAACATTTAGGAACATACTACATTATGAGTTTTAGGTCTCTATTACACATCATTCTTTTCATCAATCTTCATGTCCATATATTGACAATATATTGATGAAAAGAATGATGAGCGATTACACATCAATCATGCACTCATCAATCTTTTTATCCATATTTTGGCATTTTGCAAGGACATATTGTGGAAGTGTTCTGAATATATTGATAATTTTGAAACATACAATGAATAGTGAAAATATAATTTCTAGAGGAATGTTTTTGACTTCAGTTTAAATTGAATTTTTAAAGTAAATGTTGTGTATAAAAAACAACAAATTATTTTCTTGCTCATTTGAATAATATATCAATTGTTTTTTTTTTTTTACAATAATTGCTATAATTATGAAAATTAATATAAAAATTGTTCTTTTTAGAATTACATTATAAATTAATATTATAACTTTATCTGAAAATTCACAAAAAATAATATCTGAACACTCCCCAAAAAGCCATTTTTTTTATCTCCGCTGATTTTGACAGCAATATTGATGAGAATAGAACCACCATCAATCAATTTTCATTAATCAAAGGTGATTGAAAATATATTGACCATTGATTGATCATTAATTGACGTGTAATAGGGGCCTTACGGTCTTACTGCATTTGGAAAGTCACAGCTTAATTAAGACTTATCGTAAAAATTTAAATATACTAAGAAACATCGCTAAAAGTACATACTTAATTTTCAATTTAATTCTCTTGTTTGTATATTTTATTTTCGAAATTGATCATAAAACTTCTAACTTACTTCATCATTTCCATGAAAGTTTCATTGATTTTTACATGTTATACAAATAAATCTGTTGTTGAAAACATTCAAGTTAACGTAACGTATAATACTTTAGATATGTTTAATGCTGTTTATGCACGCTATATTTAATGCTGGGTAGCACAATAGGTATATCACTTGCCTTTCAACCGAAACGTTCCAGGTTCAATTCCGGATAACGCAAACATTATTATAAAATAAAAGACAAAAAATATTTGAGAGTATAATCTAGTAACAATTTTAAAAAAAAAATGGAATTATGCTGCTTAAGAAGGCTTAGTTCTTGACAATAATAGTAATTTTCCACATTTAATGGATAGATAAGCCGAAAAATTTGATAAATAATTGAAAAAAAAATTGTAGTAAAATATGTAGTAAAAACTTGTATAGTACCGTACTTAAATGTTATCCTAAGTTTAAAAAATATCTTTATCGATTTCAGTTATTCGGAAGACAACATTTTTGTATTTTTTTACTACTGTTACGTCGTTAGTAACGTTATAGTTACGTAGTATGCAATATTATATAAACTAAATATATCAATTGAATTTAACATGACGAGTTTGCAGATCCTAATAAAAAATTAACTCGCTCAATTTATTGCTTTCTCTTGTAATTTTATTCGTAATCGAATTGTAATAGAATTTTCTTTCATTCGACTATAGAGACTTGAATTTGGTACTTGCACATCGCACTTGCACT
Organism: Argyra leucocephala; assembly: GCA_963942445.1. Lineage (NCBI taxonomy): Eukaryota > Metazoa > Arthropoda > Insecta > Diptera > Dolichopodidae > Argyra > Argyra leucocephala. The sequence goes on along the minus strand of OZ012677.1, from coordinate 208,643,097 downwards.
TTCCGAAAATACTAATTTATAGCACTAAATTTTTATCTGGATTTAAAAATTTATGACAGTACTATATTTTTAGGAGTATTAGTATTACCTTAATGCATATTTTTTTGGCATTTTTCCGTCAAATGTATTTTGACAGCAGCAGAAAAGTGTTTTTTTCTAGCATTATTTTGCAATGTATTATTTGTTGGTTTACTCATTATATATATATACAATACACATATATATTAGTGAAATAAATATATAATAATAATGAATGACATTTGCATTGATAGTGTTATCTGTTAGTACATTATAATCTTCAATTTAATTAACATTATTTATTGCATTTATTATATATTTTGTATATGCAGTATTTAGCAAATATAAATATATGATTATGGCAATATTGGATAAATTTTAAATTTTAAACATAAATGTATGCCATTAAAAATTAAATGTAAGAAAAAAATAATAATAATTATATTCTTAAAATATATATTTGTTATCTTATATTACAAAAACAGTCTTTGAATATTCATTTTAATTTTTTTTACAAATTTAAATTTTTATCTTTAAGATTAAATTTTAATGTGTTTTATCATAAATTAAATAGTGTTAATTAATCTATGGTTTTATTCGTGTAGTGCCATATTTAGGGTGGGAAAAAAACATCAAATTTTGACATGTAGTAAAATGCGATATGATAGGCTTATTGCGAGTACGTGATATTGTAAATATATCGACAACATCGCCAACATATTAACGTATGATCTTAAATGTCAAAAAAAAAAATTGTTTACATTGTCTCATGATCTTTACTTCGTGTTTCAAAAATAAATTTAAAAATATTTTTTTTTATTTTAATGTACTCTAATTTTAATAGGAAATGAACTCACGAAAGAAAGATGCTTTTATTAACTATAAGGCTAAGGCACAAAGAAGATTTTTCTTCTAAAAAACAAAAAACAAAATTTTCTTACGAAATTATCTCCAAATATTTTAAAAATTTATCCACAAAATAGGTATTCACCAGAGTATAATTTTTTGACATTTGATTTGACTTTTATTTCAGAGACAATGTATTTAGAGTGATCAGAATTGTAAGCAAAGTACATTGTGTCGCCAACACAATATTGCCAGTTCAGAAAATTTGACATATGGTATTGGTATGTACATTTTATCGGTTGAAATTTTCTGGATATATTTTCGATGTCACCGAGTATCTTCGAACACACTAAAATTTTTTAGAGTTCTTAGGAATAAATTCAGTGCGATTTGAGAGATTCAGCGGTGCAAGTGGGAGAGCTTCGGTAACGACCTTAATATTTAAATACCTAAATAGTTTTACAAATTAAAAATTTTCATATATTGATCCTGAAACACCTTGGCAGTTAACTATTTAACATTTTTAAACTAATTCGAAATTCTCTCTAAAAAACAAAAATTCTAAAATTGATAAAAATTTTTTAAAAATATTTAATAAATTACTCCACTAGACCAAAAAAAAAAATTTTCCCCACTTAAAAGCTTATTTTTAAATTAACTAAATTATGAAAAATGACAAAATTAAAAGTTAACCATACTAAAATGTCATGTCATGTCTTGATCATCACTTCAATTTTCTTTTCTACTCTAAATCTATTTTCCGATTTCGAACAGGAAAATCCGATAAAAAGTGCGAATACAAAGAAAAATTCAACAATTATAAAATATATTTTCTCACTGTCATAATTCCCTCTTTCCACAAAAATGAAACAAAATCAAATATATGTAGGTAGGTAGGTAGGTTTAGGTATATTAAATATGAATTAATTTCAGTGATGTCGTATTTCGCCGTTCACTCTTCAATAAAATTATTTCAGTGACAAAGAATAACCTATATATACAACAATTCAAAATCAGAATCCAAAAGTGTTTCAAAAACTAAACCAGAAAATGGAAATTTCATGAATAAATAAGAAATATATTGAAAAAAAATCTAATTGAGATTTGGCGGCAACTATGTATGTATGTATATGTACATAACGAAATTGAAATAAAATATAAAATAATAAATTTATGTTTGTATTGGTCGATTAGACCAAAATGGTGAAGTATAAAATAAAATTGCAAATAACATAAGGACTATGGAAATCTTCAAAAAGAATTTTTTTTTTAAACCCAATACTTGGTACCTACGGAAATGTTGGAAAACTTGAATTTTTAATAAGAAAACGCGGAAATTTTTTTTTTTTTCTATTTTCTATTTCATTTATTTTTTTCTTTTATAAAGTTTGTCTCGTGCAATAAAAAAAAAATTAAATAGAAAATGAAAATAAAAAAATAACACCAAGTAGGGTCTAGAAATTGGAAATATTAAAGTGAACCGGAAGAAACCACTATAATGTTGTATAAAGTTTTCCTTTTAACTGTTGTATTTCCTTACTTTTTCTATTTATTGTAATTCTTAGTATTTATGTATAAAATATATGTACTGTACATAATATAATAGGTAATATACACGTGAAATTTTTCATTTACAAAATGAGGCTATATTTAAGGGTATACATATAAAAAAGCTGAACTTTAGTTTATTTTTTTTTTTTGCTTTTAAATTAGAAAAGTTAACTTTTTTGTTATTTAAAAAATAAAAAATTATTAAAGTTTTGCTTTATATTTTTTTTGGTTTTATTTTGTATATATAGAAAATTCAAATAATTTTCAAGTCCAGAAATTCATTCGAATATTTTTTATTTGACATTATTTAGACTTGGAATTTAATTTTCATTTAATATATTAGGTTTTATTTAAATTTAAATTTGTTAAGAAATATTTACAAGAATTTAGGAAATAAATTAGGTAAAGGGAAATACAAATACGTAAAATAATCTTTTGAAATATACTCATACAAAATAAAATACATATAATTTTCAATGGAATTATAGAGCTTTTTTTTTGATCTATTGGAAATTGCAAATTATTTCCGATTTTAATTGAAAATTGTATAAAACAAAATTTTTTATACAAATGAGGTGTAATACAGATTTCTCAAGTCGTGGAATATGCCTTTTCCACCCTAACCAAACGTATCAATCTGTATAAAAGGTCCCCACCTAGTGTTTTGGCTATGCATAAAAAAAAAAAGAAGAAAAAATGCCTGAACTGTCTAAATTCATAATGTAAGGAAAAGTTGGTAATGAAAAGAGCACATAAGGTCTTTATCACTACTTTTTTTCAAAATTTATTTTTTTTAAAGGGCTTATCACGGTATTGAGGCTTGCTTACTATACTTATTTATTGAATTATTTAGCCCTAACACGATTTCATAAATATCTGTTTCAGTATCGCTTTAAATGTTGTTGCTATTTCAAGTTATATTCTCTTCACGTTTATAAGTCAACACTATTTTATATATAACGGTATTAATTTTCCATTGAAATTTTGGTCTTGCACAAAAACTGAAATCTCATTACTAGAATATTTTATTTTATTTACTTAGCCTGTGTGAGCTAATGAAAAGCTACTTAATTAGTACATTCTAAAGTAAAATTTTGTGGAATTTTATTTTGAATCAGTAATATTGATCTTTGCAGCAAAACCATAATTATTATTAAGTTAAAAAACTTCAATTGTGTATCAACACCCCATTAAACATACAGAAATCTACTCCTATAAGTCAATATCAAGATTTAGATTGTTAAAAGCAAACAAACGAAATAAAAATTTTATATTCAAAGGTTTACCAAAGATTCTAGAATGCAGACATTAGTAAATTATATAGTGAAACGCAACAACCTGGATACTATACAATCATAAAAAAACATGCTATGATTTTTGACCAAAATTTAATCAAAATAAAAATATTTTTTTAGTGTTCTATATTGATCCTTTGGTTGAACACGATCGATAATCATAACACAAATTATTACATTATTATTGTCAAGTAAAACTTTATCGTTTACCAAGTCTTTAGATGTTTTTTTTTTGTTTTTTTTTTTATAAGTTTTCTATTAAACTTTAAATAATTAGCATTAACAATAATTTAATACTAATTTAAATAAATTCAATTCAATTAATTCAATACATCAAAAAATCAAATAATCAAATAAAATAACACTTCTAAAAATCAAAATTAGGTAAAATAATCGCATTATACACAATTTTCGCTGTTGTATAAACAGCAGTAGCAGTAGAAGCTGCAGATCTAATATTAATATGCATACATTTTGTTTTTGTGACATTGACCTTTAACTTGTTCTTACAAACTCAGTTATATTGTCTTGAAAAACTTTGCTCTAGCGGCTAATAATGAAAATTTTTAATTTTTTCTTATGAAAATTTTCGTAATTTTGTAAAATTAACTAAAGTAAAAGTAAAATCAACTAAAATATTTTGTACGATTTTAATTTAAATTGCAAATGAACTAAAAAGCATGCATTGAAAGTATTTGAAGTGGACATTTTGATTTCATAATGAAAATTAATACATATATTTATGTAAACATAAATAAATCAATTTTACACAAATAACATTTTGTTTCAATTATTTACTTTCCATGCTTTTTTTATTAAATTTAAATTAAATAAAAAATAATAATATACAAATAAAAAAAAAAAAATGAATTCAATTAAAAAATTTTGAATTAATTAATTGTAATAATGGTGAATTCAACTTTTGTTTTTGGTTTTGTCTCCTCTGTTATCATTTACAGGCCATTTAAATATTTTTCATAATTGTTTTTTGGTTCTAGAGTCATTGTGCAAATTTACTTTACAATAAATAAACACCAGCCAAATATATATATATATATATACGTATATGTATATATAAAAATGTCATTATGTAAAAAAAAATAGGACAGGGATGTACTATACATACATATATGAATATTTTATATAATTTGATGACATTTAATATTAAAAATTGTTTTATTTTTAGGTATTTTGTTAGACTAATAATTATTTTTAATGTTTAGTTTTGTTGTAGCCAGAAATGGAAACAAATAATTGGATAATTTTTATTATTTAAAGCTAGCACACTATGGTATTATGGTATTCCAGAAGTTTAAAGACACGGAAGATTTTGTCTATTTAAAAGAAAATTTATTAAGTTTATCCGAAGAAATTCTAGAGTTTACTAAATTTTTTGTTTTATAAAATATTTTTAGTATTATTAGAATCCTAAAAATTTTTCTATTCATAGATTATCCTCGAACATATGTGTACTTTTATACATATATAATTATTGTTGAACCATTTGTTACATTTTTTTCACAATTGTATAGTAAAAATTTAAAATTGAAGAAAATGTTTGAAGCAAAGGCTGCTGTATGATATCTAGACTCATATCCCACTCAAATACGTTGTATAGGGGCTGCCGACAGTACGCCGACACAATTTTTTTTTTTTTTCCATTTTTATTAATTCATTATTATACATTTTAGTATTGTTTCATCGCATGATTGGCATAATCAAACATTATATACAATCGAGTTCAAATTTAATTCTTATTTCACAATAAATAAAAGGTAACATTTATGGTAAAATTAATGTACATATGTATACAAAATTAAGTATAGTACTGTTTATGAAATTGAAATACTACAAAAATTTGAGAAGATTCACAAATAAAATAAAAATAAAATTTATAGTTAGATAGATAATTACAAAATTTAAATTCAGAGATATATAATCAAAATCAAATAAAATAAAATAACCTTTAAATTCACTAAAAAAAATAAAAACGTTAAAGATAAAATTTAAGTAATAAAATCCAAATGACCGGGCTCCAATAAATATTGTTTTAATTCCATTGTGAAAAACTTTATGTTTGACAAATCTTTTATTCTCCGTGGCAGAGAGTTGTATAACCTTGAACCAGATACGGAGACGATCTCTGAGACGGTAGTAGAGATTGACCACCCACAATTCTAATATTATTTCTGTTCCTGGTGTTAAAATTATGACCGTGACGCTGTATAGAAGTAATATTAGAGTGATCAACATTATAAATAATTTTATATATTTTCAAAATCTGTTGGTACTGAGATATTCCTTTAATAGGTAGAATTCGATTATCTGAGTATAATCTATAAGTACTATGTAGCAATGGCAAGTTCAAAATATTTTTTAATAACTTATTTTGAGCTATTTCCAAAATGCGAACATTATTATTACATCCCCATATACTTGTACCATAAGATAATAAGAAATTACATTTTTAATTTTATTTCGCGAGGTATCTTATTTTTAAATTTGAACAAAAGGCCATTTAAGGAGCTTAACCTACTTACTAAATTGTTAACATGAGGTTTCCTACTTAAATTACTATCTAAAAGAATTCCTAAAAACTTAATTTCATTAATTTCTTCTATAAAATTACTACCTATTTTGATTTTTATTTTTTCAACTTTCATTTTAGAAGACTTAAAATTAAATATCTTAGTTTTCGAGGAATTCAGAACAATTTTATTGATTCGAAGGAACTCTTCTATAATGACTAAATCATGTTTAATCATACTTTCAATATGTCTTACTTCATTACCTGGGTAAAAAATACTACAATCATCCGCAAATATAAATATTTTGCCATGTAGAGGTAATTTATAAATGTCGTTAATAAAAATCAAAAAGAGTAATGGACCTAGCGAAGACCCTGGTGGAACACCCATTATATATATATTATTCTGCATTTATCTGGATGTTTGTAAGTTCGACGGAACGCTCCAACACATATACAAATTGCATATGTATACAAATGCATATATATACAAATTGCTTTGGCACTTTTTTTTAACCCCTGTCTACGATGCTGAACCTTTGCAGGAAAAATTGATTGCATGAACTATATTTTTTTAATTTAATGTTAGTCCTCTTCGCAAATAATAAGGACAAATAATAAATAAAACAAACAATTTTTTTGATTTATAATCATAAGGACTAATAGAAATTTAATCAATAGTTTAATATGGTATAATAACCAAAAGGCAAACAGCATTTAACACAAAAAAAAAACATAATTCACTCAAAGGTTATTCTTATTACTTAAAATTATACACAATAATATACATGTGTATCAGCATATTTGTATTGTATAATATTATACATTATACTACTTTATTGCTTCTACCTTTTATTTTTGTCATTATTGTGTGCGTAACTCACTTCACTCAAAACAAATTATTTTTGTTTTTTTTTTATTATTTGCTGTATCTGTATTCTGTATGTTCTGCATGCTCCATTCCAAAAATATTATTTTATTTTCAGTGTTAAGTGTTCACTTTTCACTTCACTGTTCAGGTTCATTGTTCAATCAATAGAACTTGATAGAAGTAGAGTAGGATAATTAACTCTACTTCTACGCCGGAATAATAAAACATTGTTTTTTTTAAATTGAAAATTATTGATGAAAACGTTTTTGTATTTTTTGTAAATTTTACCAATTTAGATACAAAATTTTTTGAAATTTTTTTTAAAAATAACACAATACCATAATAACAGTTTATTCATATAGCAAAATAAGATCCCTATACATTATACAAAAGACAAAATTTATATGAAAATAAGATCCCATTTTTAAATTTGCTCTCCCGGAGGCCTCAATAACGCTAATACGGTATAATTTATACTAAATGGAACCCCACTAACGAATTATAACTAAATGGAAGTGAGTACGAGTATACCATACAAAAATACAAACATTTTATACAAATTTATTGGTATGGTACTTCTTTTTCTGTTATATAAAAAAAAAAAAAGATTAGTGTTAGGCCAATATAAACATAAATAAAAATAAATAAAAAGTGATATAAACATAAATACTGTAATTTCGGAATAAAGAATCTAATGAAAGCAAAAAAGAAACTAGGATTTATTTTGCTTCCGTCATTTATGACGGGTTACAAAGCTAGTACTAATATATTTCATTGTATAATATTTTTATTTTTGTTACAAACATACTACACTCGCTTACTCAAATATGACTCCATGACTCTCAAAGATTGTTCTGAAAACCCGATTTTATTCAGTTTTTTTTAAAAGAATTTTGTGATCAATAGAGTCAAAGACTTTCTTTAGATCCAGGAAAACGCCTGCTACCATTTTAAATTTATCTAAATTTTCACATAGTGAATCACTTAGACCAGTTAGGTTCCATTATGATATAGTTACAATGAAATATATGTTCTAATTTGTTTGTTAGGTAGTTGATAAATTTTTTTAATGTTATTCAAAAACAATTTAACTATAACTTAACTGCTAATATATATCAAAAAGAGCTTTATATTTCGTTATCCTTGTTCTTTGCCAAATTTTTCTTAAATTTATTATTTCGTACAGCTTAGCTTTGACTACGCAGAAATCAATATACAGTGGTAGGCAAAATTAATTACACACTCATAAAATTTTTACATTTTTTTTTTTGTTTTTCTTTTCTAAGGACGGAATTTACAAATGTGTTAAAAAAAACTTTGGGAATCAATTTCACAAAGTGTTCTTAATTTAAATTTAAATTTTTCGGCTGAAAAAAATCTCAAATGTGTCAGGTAGTAACAGGTTTCTTTTGCTATGTCATCCGGCAAAAGTAATTACACATTTTTTTAATACGGCATAATTGATTACACTTCAGGTAAAACTAAAGAATTGTTGCTAATTTTTGAATAAAAAAGTTGTTTACAGTTAAATAGTTTTGGGTTAGTATTTTTACATTATTAATGTTTAGTTATTCCCTCTTGTGCATCAATAACAGCTTGCAATTACTTTCATATTGAAGTTCTTAAATTTTTAATTAATTCCATAGGTATTTTTATCTAAATATTCAGTATTTCCTCAATTCTTTCAGCTTTTTTCTGCTTTATCGATTTGTTTCCTTTTCATTGTTTCATAAATACGATTTGTTTCATAAATGCGCAGATGTTCTGTATAACATTTAAGTCAGGGCTCTTCGTTGGCCAAGTTAGAATGTTCAGTCCGACACTTTCAAGAAATCTTTTTACAACGCAACCTCTATTAAATGAAGCATTATCTTGCTGGAAACAGCAGTTATGATCAGGAAATATTCTGCCTCCTTAAGTGAAAGCATGTTTATTTAATATTTTAATATATCCACATTAAAATAATGTTGCATCTGTTGGAAACAAAGCTCCACAGCCATAGTAGTAAATGCATCCCCAAGACATAACACTTCCATCGCCTTGGGAATCAAATTATTAAACCACTTTATACTTTAACTCTTTTGAAATATGAATGTATTTTTTTCCAAGAGCTTCCGTGAAATGTAAATTAACTTTCCTCTGTCCACAATACGTTATATCAGTACTCCAATGACTCATTAATATATTCTTGAGCAAAAGCCTCACGTTTTGAAAAATTTGCTGGTAAAATATTTACTATGTTACGCACCCCATAAGTTTGAATATTAAAATATTTACATATTCTTCATATTGTTCGTTCACTCCCACTTTTTTCCAATAATTTTTGCTGACCCAAAAGCAATTTTAACTGGGCTTATATCAGGATTTTCTTTTTAATTACTTAACAATTTGTAATAGCCTTCTTTGGGTCTCTTAGTAACAACTTCATTCCTACTAGATCTTTCCCTGTTTTTCGAGCTACCGTATTCCTCTTTTTTCTTTACAAGGTTCTAAACAGTTTTAAATGAAATTTCATATGTCTCTGCTAGCAAGCGAGCTAGTGTTAAGCAAACTACTTCTGCGCGATTTTCAATATTTAATTCGTTTGTTTTACGTATTATGGATGAAAAATGAATCAGTAATTTTAACAGAATAAAACTATTTGAAACCCTATTAAGAGCTGAACTTCGTCACATTCAAATATTAGAATACAAATTCAAAAATAAAAATTAATTAAACGCTTTTAAAAAATGCACTTATTCACTACAATAGATCAAAATGCAATAATGTGTAATTAATTATGCCGTATTAAAAAAATGTGTAATTACTTTTGCCGGATGACATAGCAAAAGAAACCTGTTACTACCTGAGTCATTTGAGATTTTTTTCAGCCGAAAAATTTAAATTTAAATTAAGAACACTTTGTGAAATTGATTCCCAAAGTTTTTTTTAACACATTTGTAAATTCCGTCCTTAGAAAAGAAAAACAAAAAAAAAAAATGTAAAAATTTATTGAGTGTGTAATTAATTCTGCCTATCACTGTATTAAGTTGTTCTCTATTCCCTATTGTGAGTAGCATTTTTAAGGGTCGCTAGGATAAACCTTTTTAGATTTTTGTTGATAGAAATGATTACCACATGCAATACCACAACTGATTAACTACTAGTATTATTCAATAATAAAAATGTAAATATAATTTAAGACCAGTAAAGAATAAACTTTAGAATAAATAGTAAAATATGTAATTTTTTTTTTTTTTTTTTTTTTTTTTAACTTTTTATTTTTATTTTTACTTCATTTTTGTGTTACAATTAGAAAAAAGTCTTACAAAATCTAATATTTATTCTAAGTTTGACAATAACTAAACCTTAAAACTACGTTAAATTTATTTAGTTTACATCATTCTTATAATTGTGGGTTAGTCTTTTTTTCACAAATTGTTCGTAAGAAATATTTTATATTTGTTTATATTTTGGAAAACATAAAAAAAAACCAAAACTTGTTTAAATTTATTTTATTAAAAACCTTAGAACTAACCTAAATTACTTAAGCTACATCTATAATCTAACTAAACCTATGCTAAACCTAACTTACCCTAAGCCTGTTCTAAAGTTAGATAATCTATTTATGTTATTGGTTTAACCACCAGAGATGAGTGTTTATTATTTTTTTATCCTTATCTGGGATATACATGTCAAATTTGAGTGAATTTGTCTCTAAAATGTGCGGGTTATATTCTATGCACTTGCATGTAGCCCGTCTATTATAGTGATATAATAGAGGGACATGCTCGTGGTTTTGAATATACCCTTTAGCATCAAGATAAATAAAATGTTCGGGTGCTATAAATCCCGTTTTCATGCTGTTTTTAATGTACTCTTTATTATGGTAATATATATGAGATATTAGACCATTTTCTGTTGTGGTAAGAGATCTATTAAAATGATTACGAATTGTTTTTATCAAAAAATTATCGAATCTTACGATACTAGCTTTTTGGTACAAACATTTATTTGAATAAAAATGTTTGTAGTCCGTTTCGGGTTTTCTGTGTAGATTTACGCAGGCTCTTATGCATTTTCGTTCAAATTTTCTTATTTTCTCCATTAGACTTGCACTTATGTTGAACCAAATGGGTCCACCATATGAAATAACCGGTCTAATGAGAGTTTGATATGCTAAAATTTTTACTCTTTCATTGATAATTTTATTATAGAAAAGTTTTTTGGACGCCATAAATGCTTTAGTCCCCTTTTCCAAATTTTTTTTAACATTATCAATGTAATTTAAATGTTGATTCAAAACAACACCTAAGTATTTGACTGACTTTTTCCTGTCAATTATGGTGTCGTTCAAAGCTTTTATTTGAAAGTTCTTCCAACATTTTTTGATATTACCGTTGGTTTTGTCAACAGTGTTTCGAAAAAGAATTGCTTCACATTTATCTACGTTAATTTTTCAGTAACCATACCTTGCAATAATCAATAGTAAGATTAAACTGTTTCTGAACGTTTGCTGTTATTTGTGCTACCCTATTGCCGGCGGCATAAATAATTAGATCGTCGGCAAATGCTATAGAGTAATATGGGCCCTTAAAGTTTCCAAGCAGTTCCAACAATTCTGTTAAATACAATGAGAAGAGAATCGGTGAGTTAACGGTACCTTGTTGCAAACCATTTTTAATCACGAATTTGTTTTCAATATTTGACTTATTATCCATTATTAATCTTGTTAAATTGTTTGGAAATTGATAATTTAATAATTTATATATTAGACCATCAATCCAAACACTATTAAATGCCTTCTCTAAATCTATAAGGCACGCGCCTACACCTTCCTTATTATTTATGTACCAGCATACATCGGAGGTTAGTTTATTTATAGCGTGTATAGTGCTATGCTTATTTCTGAGCCCAAATTGATTTTCAGGTAAAAGCTGGCTATCGTTTACTAACTTTATTATTTTGTCATTAATTATAGTTTCATAAACCTTGCTGATATTGGGCAATAGACTGATTGGTCTGTAATTGTTAGGATTTGTAGCGTCCTTACCCGGTTTTTTTAGCATGATAACTTTAGCTATTTTCCATATTTTAGGGAAATAGCAGTAGTTCAATGCATTATTAAATAATATTACATATTTCTCTATGACCTTAATCGATAGATTTTTTAAGACCACATTAGGTATGCCATCTACGCCAGATGATATTTTGTTTTTTAAGTTCTTAAACTTTAAATATAGTTCGTTAAAGTCTGTGAAGTAGCTGTTATTATTGAACGTATTGGAGGAAGTGTTTGTGGTGTCAAATGTAGATAGCGTAATGTTATTTCGTTTTTGTTCTTCGTGTATAAATCTAAAATGCTGTATTTCTTGACGTATGTTATTATGAAAGTTGCTGTTATTTGGTAATGTGATGTTATGGCTTTTCTCAAGACATGTACCAAATACTTTGCAAATATCATTTTCTCTGTTCACTATATATTTGTTCGTATTCGCTCTTCCCAGCTTTGTATGGTCTATGTTGTTGTTTATCAATATATTTAAATCGCTCTGGTCAATGTATAAGTGTCTTATGTTACGCTCACCCTTTTTTCGAAAAAGTTTGTTTATTTCGGGAAACATGTTTTTATTGTCCTTTGGCCTGATGTTTTTAAGTCTGCTGTGCCAGTATTTATTTATTTGTATTTTTATTTCCTCTTTGATTAGTGTCCTTATATTGTATTTGCAAAAAATGTGTCTAGTGTATTATATTCAAACTATAAAATTTTTTCATGTTGTTTTTTTAATTTTTTGATTTATTCAAAATCTTTAATTTTTCAATTTAATTTGAAAATTTTGTTAAAAAGAAAATGTCATTAAGATTGTTATACCCATAATGCTATGGTAATGTTCAATGGTCTGATGCCATAAGGTCTTATGACATAAGGCCATAATGGTTTTGTGTTCGATAGAAAGGAACATTATGTTATAATCATAATTTATTAATCTGGTTATGGTTGTATGGTTTAATCAAATGCGACATAAAGCTGTTTCGTTTTTATATTTATGTAATTTTTCTATCCGGCAATGGAACATTGGTGCACATCGTCCTTCATTCATGCTTAAAATATGTAGATTTTATTCTCTGGAAAAAACATGTTTAAATTGTGGAATAATTTACGTATAGCTACATATATAAGTCCCTTTCGTGGCCTAATCGATTGTAGCACACAAATGTGTTTCACTTACGATGTGGTAGTAACGGGTTCGATTGCCGTGGGGGTTATAAAAATATAACTAAAAAAATAGCAAAATATTGTATATAAAAATTTATAATCAATAAAAAATAATTAATATAATTAATACTTTATATAACTTAAAATAATATTACCTATATCAATACTCATGTATTTCATACAATACAATAAATAATATTGGACAAACACTAATAATAATTACACAATTGTCAACAACTGACAAAAGTATGTGACATAACGTAAACATAGTAACGCCAGGCATCGTAACGTTAAAGATGGATAAAATCGCAGCGACAATTTGCGACAAAATAACAAATTTTGTTTCCTTTAGCTTTGTTATAATAATTATAGTTCGACTTAGCTTTTTAAAGTGTTTTTCTGTAATTGGTGACCCCTAAAAAATGCAAAATATCGTGTATATACGGTATTAAAATTATTCACATTGAATATTTCAAAATGAATGTCGGCGAATATAAAATCTATACATTATTATTTAACAGATCCTGGCCAGCAGGATGTAATTTTAATTTCATTGTTGTCTCTATGTATAATCTAAAGTTTAATTGGAAGAATGCAAATTTAAAATGTCATAAAATTTTACAATAAAATCCAAGCAAACAACAGCAATAATTTAATATAAAAAAAAATATATATTTTTTATAATTATCTGTGAATTGAAAATAATTAATTTGTATTTTTAATTTGTTTTTTCTGTTTTTTTTTTGTGTTGAAATATTTATAATTTAATTTATTTTATATAAATTTGAAAAGAACTGATATTTAATTTTTATTTACATTTTAATAAAGAGTTAATTTTAGTCGTTAAGAATTATTGTTACTTATGATTAAGAGTACTATAGGAAATATATCATTAAAAATAATTATTATTACGTTATCATAGTACTTAATATTATTTTTAAATTTTTAATTTTTAACATAAAAATTGAAAATAAAAAACATGGTATAAATGGAATTAAAATTACAATAAATAAAATGATGATGATAATGACGTAATTGGCTTAAAAATAATGGATGGAATTATTATTTTTTAATGTTTTTGTTTTCATTTTTAATTCTTTCAAAGAATTTAAAAATTTAAAAATCAAAAGTATAAATTTAATTTTATAAGTATAATAATATGTAATTAAATATAAGAGAGATTTTCGAATGTGTATAAATATTTGGAAGTATGCTTTCAACATTTATACTTAAAAATATTAGAGCCATAAAAACGTGAAATCACTGATTGCAAAAGATCTGATAAAGATAGTAACCATTTGATATTGGTAATATTGTGGTAGCATCGATACTGTTCCGGAAATTAAAGTAGAAAATTTGAAAATAAGAATTTTTTCAGAAGGAGTTTATTGCCATTTTCAGTCGACTGACAACTGAGAAATGTTGTCAATTGCCATTTTATTTGGTATTGTAAAGTGATACTGACAAAATTTTATTCTATTGTGAGTACTGAGAAAATTTATGTTTTTCTGACAGTTAAAATTTTAAATTTTTAGTTTGTTTTAGTTTTTCAGATCATTCACAAATACCCATTTTTGTCAGTATTAACAATTTATTAGTAGTTTGATGACAACTGAAAAACACAATACCGATTTGGAATATTTATACTGAAAACTGACATTTCACAATAACATAGTAAGATAATCAGTATAGTTTTCTCTAATAAGTCTATTCCAAGTAAGAAATGATATTGTTATTTGCCAATCTTACAATCTGATACATCATTTGTTCTACTGAACTATATTGTTTGCGCATTGTGGACATTGATTTGCACAGCCATATGCAAACTTTAAAGTGTCAGAAATTTGATTTGTATTACGAACTTTTTTTCTTTCCATTTCCAATATTGGTTTTTTTGAATATGTGAACAGAAAGGAATTATTTTGTGGGTCTGTTCGCAACCCAAATATATATATTTTTTTTTTGTTTTTTAAATTTCAGATTTATGCTTAGAGCAAGCACATCAGACGTCTATTACTAGACGAAGGCTTGCTTCATTTAATTGTGCAATAACTCATCATCCAGTAGGTTCATAAGTTGGTTTCATAACTTTATTTATAGACAATGAAGTACAAAGAAATGTAAGAGGGTTAGGCCTTGAGTAATTTCATTACTTTCAACCTCAATAACCTAACATCTAAATGAGTATAATTCTATTTAATTGTGTCAGTTATTTCAGAATAGTAAAGGAATGTCAAACCATTTTATATTTTATTATTATGTTTACCTAATAAAACCTTAATATATAGCTTCTAATGGAAAAAACTATCCAGGAGGTACATCATATGTCACAAAACAGATCAATACCTGTAAATAGAACGTAAAAAACTTGACGGTACAAGAAAAAACCAAAAATAATTTTTTATTGGTATCACGTCCTAGAGAAGTAGGTAAACCTTGTATTTTGTTATGATGATGCTTGAATTTATCGGTTGATGATCCGGTATAAATATAAGTCAGTTTTTGTATTTCTTGTATCGTTTTTTAGCGTAAAATTTTTTAATTTTTATAATAGACCTGAATCTGAAAGTTATTCTAAGCTGATGTTAAGTTTAATAATCTTAGATTAATTTCTACCACAAGACTTAATTACTGCTGCAAAGTTGTTAATATGTATAGAATAATGTACAAGAAGATTCTATTTTGACATGATTTAAAAAAAAAAATGAATAAAGAATGAAAAGGTTGTTACCCAATTGTTACTATCATTGAAAACAAAAAAAAACATTTAATACTACTGAATTTCGGGTACAATTAAAAAATAGAAATCCGGCACAAATTTAATTCAATTACGTGTGATATATTTGTAAATGTATGAAATAAATCTTTCAAACTATTATCATTGTGCTTAACTTTAAATCTCTATCAAATTTCAATTTCCTTTAAAATCTCATTTTTGTTTTTTTATTTCATTCAACTATCATAGTTTTTTTTTATTTTTTTATTAAATATTCATATTTTTCCAACAGATGACACTTTGTGTGTTTTTCTTTTTTTTTCGTTTTTTTTTTGTCGGTTTTGAAGACATGATAAAACTTTACTTTTAAAAAAAAAAGTGTGCAGTGTTATGTGACAGGTAATTTGAAACCCTAATTTGAAATTTTTGTCTTATACGAGTATTTTATCTTATGACTATTATTGTTGCTATCTTCTTTTTCTTTTTTTTTTTTAGGTCGCAATAACAAGAAAAACACCATAACGTCAAAAATCATCATAAGTGGTAATATCTTATGTAATTCACCACATTAACCCATGTAATACCAAAAAGTAGACAAAATACAAAAAAAAAAAATAATACATAAATGATTTATCTTGAAAGAAAATGAAAAATTAAAAAATAAAAAAAAAATAAAAGTAAAAAAAGAGATTCAACACAGCAGCTACCTAGGCTACACAACAAGGTATGACCATATTAAATTACACCTTCATCCTAATATGAAACCCTAAATTATCACTTTTGAATTTGCTGCGAAGACATATATATATATATATATATATATATACATTTATGTAGGTATGTATGGATATATATGACAATGTGTGTACAGAAAAAACCGTAATAGCTGTAAATTATGAATGAACTGAGATGTGATGTGAACCGAAAATATGATAAAAAACAAAGACCCAAATAGAAAGAGACGAAATAAAGACAAACAGTAAAAAAAAAGATGATTGTTTTTTTTTGTGTGTATTTTTTTTTTTGTTTCTTTTCGTTGTCTGAATCTTTTGGAAGATAATTACACCTGCAATGATTAAATTATAACCTAAAATTTTTAGTAGGTGGAATCTTAAATTGATTTGTTGTTACTTTTCTTATAAACAACATTTTTTTTTTATTTATTTTTTTTTTTTTAAGTAGACTTCACCAACTTATGTTGAGAGTACATTTGACGTCTATACGATTCAATGATGAAAATGAGAAGTGTTCATTAAAAATGATTGTGCCATTCATAAATGGGGTGTCATGTTATGATTTACATAAATGGAGTCACAATGAATAATTTTTCTTTTTCTATTTTAATCATTTTCTATTTTGAAACTTGGATCAATTAAGGTAAAAGAAAATAAATGAATTGAAGGTGAAATGGTCAAACTTAAAAAAAAAATATATATATATATAAAGAAAAAAATAAAAAAAAATAAAAGCGAAACGAAATTAAGATTGAATGATTTTTAAGGTTTTAAAGGTTAAACGTTGGAGGACACATAATTTTGTTAAATTAAATTTAATTGGGTGAAACTGAGAGAACACAATCTAAAATTATGTTTACAAGCGATATTTATATCCCATCAGTGATGATTAATGACAACATTAATGATTGATTGGGATTTCAATTTATGGAATATAAATTATAGAAAGAAAGTGAATTAAATTTAATTGAACATTAAATAACAACATGCTAAATTATAATATTTTGTAATCAAGTTGAATAATGAACTACCCATACACACACCTTTGTAAAAAATATTTTGATCTTACTTCTATTAAAAGTAATGACCATTTTTAATGAAAATACAAATGCAAAATATGTTATAGACCTATACATTTTTTTTTTAAATTTTGCGTATTAGAATCAAATAATCAGAAAAATAATTCTCACAGAACCTTCGTTACATTCACAATTAAATTAGTTTCTGATATTTTCTAGAAACTAGGTTTTGTTTGCATTTACCAGTTTTTTCGGATAAATTACATTTAAATATTGGAAAAAAGTTTATATTATTTAACATCCTTAAGTAACTGTATAAAATTCAATATTTTTCTAATTTATTTGTAGGCAAAATTGTCTTGTAAATTGAATTCAACAATACATATTTTTTGTCTAATAAATTCAAATTTATTCAAAATAAAATTGATCATTATGATGATGATGATGATGATTGTGTTGATTTTTTTGATTATAATGATAATGTCAAAAATTTCCTATCATAAAATGAAATAAAAAATAATTTTTTAGAAAAATTAGAATTTCAAAAATTTGAATGAAAATATTTTTTTTAATAGTCACTCATGATGAACCAAAACAGTGGTGAAAAATTTTATACCAACTAAAGGGTGGTGAATATAAAATTGGGTGTTAAAATTTTTGTTAACAAAACATAAAATGTCACTTCGGTTCAATGTTTTTGTTTTTTCTATCAAAATTTTCTAATTAAATTATACAAATTGAAATTTTGTATTTCATTTTAAGTTTTATAATTTTATATTCTTTGTGTATATATATATACATATATCCTTTGGATTTTTTAGTTGTTGTTCACAGTTTATTTAAAACTCTATAACAGTTCATAGCTTACCAAAACAAAATTATATAAAAATTTTTAATAATACTTTTTGCTCTATAAACGATCTTCATTTGGGATGTTGTCACATCAAATTAGATAATTTGTACATAAGCATATATGTATGTATAAATATGGAAGAAAATCCTGATTTCAAATGAGTGTTAGTTTTATTGAGATTGAAATTATCCTGTTTATTTTATACTGTTTGATATTTTGAAAGGATGTTTTGTAAAATTTGTATCTACATAAAAACAAACATATCTATTTAGATGTATATATATATACATATGTATATATATTCTCATTATACATATATAGTTATTTTTATAGATGAATTTATAGTGAGGTGGTTTTTATTGGAGTATATATCCAGATAAAAATGTTGTTAGTGTTAATATAATATATTATGTGTACTTGTTCTTTTTACGTTTTTGTGGTTAAAAAAAAGAAGCGATTAAATTTCTAATTCAAATTAAACGAAATAAATATTTTTTTTACAAGAGTTAAAAATATACGTATACACGATGTATGTATATGATGAAAGATAGAAAATATTTATAGAAAATAAAATCAATTTAATTAAAAAAATTTCTACTAATAATTATTTTCAATTGACAAAGAGAGTTAAAGTGTGGGAGGAGAGGATTTTAATTGCTATGACATAGAATTGTGGATTTATTTTCCTTTTTTTTTTTTTTTTTAATTATATAAAGATATTTTGAAAATTTAACTTGAATTGAAGGAAAATTAAATTGAAATATAAAAAAAAAAGTTTTTTAATGATTTAAAAGTTAATAATATTATTCCAACATGGAATTAAAATTAATTTATTAGAAAATTGCATGATTTAACTACTTGTTGCGGTTTATGTTATATATGAATATAGGATTAAGTTATTGTAAAGTTTAAAAATATGTTATAGGATAAAAAAATATTTGATTGATAACCTAATAAGTAATTTTATATTGTTTAAATTTTTAATAAATGTTGGTTAAATTACTTGAAAGCCCTATATTTGAGCTCATAAATTCAGTAGAGTGGTTATAATAAATTCATATAATAGATTCTAGGGAAAAATAAATAGCGATGTTTAATGCCAGACAAAACATAACAATAGAAATATAACAAATTAGAAAATATTTGCAATGAATATAGTTTTTCAGAAATATAAATTTAAATATCCGACATTTAGTGAAAAAAACTTGTTAAAGCTTATAATTAATTAGAAAACAATCAGAAGGGATTGATTTATAAAAAATGTAACTTTGAGTTATCATATTTCATATAATAAAATACAATAAACTGTAAATATCCTGTTTCCATATCAATACTGATTTCCATAAATAAATTAAGGTTCAGTCGAAAACACAATCACGACGTATGATGAATTTTTTGCTTTCAAATACATGGGATTATATGTAAATCGTGAAGAATGAGGAATACACAAAATTTTGCGTTCAAAACATAGATCTATTTCTATTTTACTCGTCGACGAATTCGAATGACATTCCGTAATACCAACATAAATTGGTTTTACTTGAGGTCATTTGCTTGTTTTTTTGTTGTTGTCAGTTGAAAATTAAAATAAATTTATAGGTTACATAAAATTTAGATTTATTTACATAAAATAAGTATTTTTATTTATATTTTTCATTTTGGTTTGGAATAAGAATATTAAGATGGATGTGCTCAAACCTGAATTGATTTGGATTAACAAACGATGTTATAGACTAACTTCTTGCCGAGAATTTTATAAAATTGAACTCAAATAAAAGTAACCAATAATACAAGCGGGTTATGTAGAAGAAGGTGAATACATGTGAATACCAAAATATTTTGAATGGCTAAATAACAATACATTTTTCCAGATCTTTACAATAAAGATTATAGAGAATTTTTTTTTAATAGATGGTCAATATGAAAATAAAGTTAAAAAAATTGTACATAATTATATGAAAAAAATTATATCTTTAAATTTGTATGTATGTAGTATGTTTTTTTCACATATAATTGGAACAAAAAGACAAAAAAAAAGAATTGAATCTGAAAAATGTAAATCAACTATAAATTATATTGTTTACAAAAATATTATGGTTGTGAATATCATAATATGGTTAAGAAGCTCATAATCCAATAGTTGTAACAAACATATTTTGGTTAAAGAAATAATATTATAGTTGTTTTACAACTATTTGTAGTAATACTAATCATATTATGATCGAAGCAATCATGTTATAGTTGCCTTATGATTGAAGTAATCATCTCATATGTTTGAAATAATCATATTATGGTTGAAGTAATCATATTATGATTAAAGTAACTATAATATTATGGTTTAAGTAATCATATTATAGTTGGCATTAAAATTAAATGGTTCAAAAATAAAAAAAATACTTGAATATTCAGTCTTCTGTTGTTGTTTTCCAAGTTAAAACGTGTTTTAAAATATAAGCGTACCTAATGTAAAAACTCTTAGCTGATGGATATAAATTGGTTTGGTAAGTGTTTGCATACATTTCATCACAACATTATATAAGTGTACTTTATGAAGAACTGGATAAAATGTTGTGAGAGGAAATATTTCAATATAAGTTGAAATAGTTAGTTTTTGAAATAATAACAAAACAGAATAAATAATCTAAGTGAAGACGAACTATTGAAAAACTAATAAATGGAAACTATACAGGTTAGTTAAATTATTACAATATACTTATTACAAAGTACTATTACAATATACTTATGTTTTTATTTTTTATTTTTTACAGTCATCAGCAGCTGAAGATGATAAATTTAAAAGTTATATGTAGCACCAATTTAACAAATTTATTGGACATTTATTTATTATAACTGACAGAAAAATATAATCCTCTCAAAATTAACTATACTGTGCTTTTATTTCAAATATAATATATTTACTTCAATCATTTTTATTAAAATTAATGTTGCTGCAACCATAACTTAAGTTTGTAAGAATAATATTATTATTGAACCTACTATAAATTATGTTTGGTGTAAACATAAATATTTTTCATTCAACCATCATATTATATTTATTTTA
Source organism: Argyra leucocephala (assembly GCA_963942445.1). NCBI lineage: Eukaryota > Metazoa > Arthropoda > Insecta > Diptera > Dolichopodidae > Argyra > Argyra leucocephala. The sequence goes on along the minus strand of OZ012677.1, from coordinate 208,621,410 downwards.
AACATAATATATTACTGAATCATATTTAAAACAACAAAATTATAATTGAGAACAAAATATCGTCTTGTAGAAAGTAACTATAATATGTTTACTCCAAACATAATTATTTTTGTTTCAATTATAAATAATATTGCTGCAAACATAATTATGTTTGTGAAGATAATAATATTGTTGTGTGAACTATGAACTATTTTTGTTGCAACCATATTATATTAGATATAGTTGAAACAAACATTTGATATGTTAATGAGGAATATAACCAGGGTTGATAGAAACATATTATATTTGTGTTAAAAATATTATAGTTAATCGAAATATATATCTATGTTGTAATAAATTATGGTTGCTACAACTATATTTAAAAAAATGTAAATCAACTATAAATTATATTGCTTACAAAAATATTATGGTTGTGGATATCATAATATGGTTAAAATAAAAAACTTTTTAGCTTTATATAAAACCCATAGTTACATGAAGTAATATGGTTATAATGTAACTATATTTTCCAACCATATTATTGTTCTTTAATTTTATAGTTGAGCCAAACAAATTTTTTTGCTCAGAGTAGAGCTTTAAAGTATTTGAATTAATTATAATTACTAAATAGTATAAGCTTTTTAAAATAATAATAAGATTTAAATTTATATAAGAAAGTTCTAATTGATTAATATATTTTTTTTTAGCTTTTGAATTCAATTTTAAATTTTTATTATTTAGTAATGAAATAAATAATAAATAATTTGTATAAACAATTGGCTTTTCTATTTCTCTCCTAAGTATTTTATTCTTTTTATTTATTATTTCAAAAAGAACAGTAGGTAACTAAGCGACAAAGTATAATAATAAGCGTGTACCAAACAGCACAATTATATAACTTAATATATTGTAAGATAATAATATATCCAACATCAACAAGAAGAACAACAATAATTACCATCAATAAATATGAACTATTTATTCTTATTTTTAAAAATAAATATCAATCTGAATAATATAACAACAATTTATTTATTTTATTTTTTAAAATAATATCAATTTGAAATTATAACAAACAATTATTTATTCTATTTTTGTTTTATTTGAAGTATGTCAAAAAAGCAAATTGTTCGTCGCGAATATTTGTCGTGATTGTGTCTCTAATGGCGAATTTTGGTCATCCGTCATTCGTCGTGATTGTGTTTTCAGCGTCAGATTGACAAACATATATTTTTAAAAATTTATTTATTTTCAAAATTAAGTGGGAAAAAAGTTGGAAATTAATTTATTAATTTCTAAATAAAATATAGTTTTTACTATAATTTTATATTAAATGTATTGTCTTATGAATGTTCTTTTTGCCTTATTTATACGTCTGTTGACATCTTCTGTTGTACCTCCTCTTGATGTTATGATGCTCCCCAGGTAGTTGAATTCTTCCACGTATTCTATCTGTTGTCCACTAACTGTTATTGGCTCACTATCACTGTTGCTTGTTCTCATTGCCTTGGTTTTCTCGATATTTAATTCCAGTCCCGATTTCTTTGCTTCTTCCTGTAATCTGTTGACTTTGTTCTGTAGGTCCCTTTGATTTCTTGATATGAGGCATACATCATCTGCGTAATCTAAGTCTTCTAAGTTGCCGAAGAGATCCCATTCTATGCCGTTTATTCCAGTGCAAACTTTTCTTAGAATGTCGTCTAGTATTGTGTTGAAGAGAAATGGTGATAGTGAACATCCTTGTCTAACTCCTATATTGGTGTAGAATGGATCACTGATGTTACCTCTGTGTTGAACTGTTGTCTCTGCATCTTTATACATCGCTTTGATGATGTTGATGATTTTTTCAGGAACTCCATTCTTTGTAAGTGTTCTCCATATTGTGCATCTCTTGACTGTGTCGAATGCTTTCTTAAAATCTATGAATAGTAGATATAGTGGGGCATTCCATTCTACTGATTGTTCAACTATGACCCGTAAAGTATTTGACTGGTCAACAGAGCTTCGGTTTGGTCTGAAACCTGCCTGCTCTTTCCGTAGTATTGGTTCTAGTACTTCTTCTAATATTTGCTTTATAATAATTGCTATTATCTTATGAATAGTATTCAGAACCGTGATTCCTCTCCAGTTGCTGCAATTTGCCAAGTCTCCTTTCTTAGGTATCTTGACAATCATACCTTTCTTCCATGATGGTGGTATATTCTCTTCTATCCATGCTTTTCTGATGTGGGGTTCAATTGTTTTTGCAAATATCATCTTCACCTGTTGCTTTGTTGTGTTTTAGGATATTGATTGTAGCTTTCATTTCTTCTATATTTGGAGCTTGAGTAGATATTGGCAGTTCCTCAATTGGGTAGATTATTGTCTGAATATTATTTCCTGTTCAAATAAACAATTCAATATTTTTTTTTTTTGATTTAAACAAAATATTTACTTGAAATATTTATTAAATATTATTGTAAACAAATTACAATTTATTTATTTTTATTAACTTTTTGAAAAATATAAATAATAATTTAATAATTTAGGTATGTTATAAAATATTTGTTTAATGTATAGACAAATATATTTTATAATAAAAATGCTTTCAATATATTAAATTTTCGTTTCGGTTAGAAATTCATTATTTTTATTTTACAAAAAACAATATGATAGTTTAACAATAGGTAGTATGAAATTAAAAAATTTTTATTCATAATATAAACATACATTTCAAAATTTACATTTTCTCTTATTGTAATCATTTCGAAATTATTATTTAAATTATTTTATTTTACATTTAGAATATAGAATAATAAAATTTTCAATTGCAATTCGCAAGAGAAATTTTGTGTGGTGACTTTGAACTAAAACTATTGAAACTTGAGTTAGGTACATTGAAAATTGATTGTAAAAATATAAAATTAAATTACAATAATAATTGACAATAAATGTTTTGTTGAAATATTTTCAAAATAAAAATACTTTTTCTAAAATATTATCAACTGCAGATCATTGAAATAATTGTTGACAAAATATTGTATTGCGTTTGAATATTGGAATTCGTATGTAAACTGTCACTGAATATATTTTATATTTGATTTTACGAAAATAATTGTAAAATTTTATTGTAAAGTATATTTCTAAAATAGGTTCTTATACAATATAGTCGCTATCCTCCAATAAACAATACAAAAAAAACACTTACCGTGGCTTAAATTATATACAAATATTTAAATATACTATAATGTACAATTTTGAATCAGAATATTATTCCAAATGTGATTTCAAAACTAAAATAAAAATTTTAATAAATATCCAATTAATTTTTAATTAGGTATTCGGAATATTAAATTTGAAAATATTCATGGTGGTTCAAGAAAAATTATTTATTTATATCCATTGACCCAAGAGGTTATAAATAAGTATGTTCATTTCCAATAGTATAATCACTGGAACATGAATGTAGAGTTTTGCTATACATAGCAAATGGAAATAAACTAGTAATGCCTATAATAGTAATCAATAGAACTAGAGTTTTGTTATTTATAGACAACAAAATCTGAGGAGGCAATAAATGTTTACCACAAAATTATTAAAAGTCTTAAAAGTCAACATATTAACTTTAATTTTCTTTAAAAAAATTAAAATTTAAAAATTAATTTCTTTTCTATTTATGTATTTTAATAAATATCAAATTAAATTTATTTACTAAATATACTTTACAAAAACCTAAACAAATTAAAAGTATATGCTTTAAATAGATAAAAACAAAAATTAGTTTATTTACACAAATAAATAAATAATACTTAAACTAAAAATAAAAACAAAAAATCTACCTTGATTTTTTTAAAAAAAAAAATAAATGAAAATTTCCATAAAATTTTTATACGTTAATGACCAAAAAATTTACAAATTTGAAATATAAAAAAAAAAAACAAAAAATTTATTTTCTAATTTTCTTAAATAATATTTACACAAAAATACCCTTGAATAAAAGAATATTTTATAGGTATAAATAAAATAAAAGGATTTTATATGATGTTAAGGACAATAAGGACATGAAGAATTTTTCCATTTTCATAACAGCATGTATGCTTCTATTTAGTAAAAATTTTAGTAAGTCCTTTTATTTCACTTAAAACAAAAATATTAATTTATGACATAGATTGTAATTTCTTCCACCTATTCAATTCTCAAGATACATTCATATATATACATATTTCTATGTACATGGTATGTATACATATAAAAGAATTCCATTATAGAAAATCACACTTTAGAATTTTAAAATGAAACTAAAAGATTCTACTTGTTTATAGTAAAATGTACAGCGTTAACAAACTATAATTTGTATAATAGAGCCGGTGCTAGTACGATTCCAGTATCTGAGTAATTAAGTATTTAAAAATTTCAGTTGAGTCGTATTCAAACTCTTATGTATATTATTTTTGATTTTAGTCTAATAAAAAAATTAGATTAGGTCAAGTGAAGGGAGTATATGTGAGAAATTTCGTGGCATTATATCTCTAGTGGGCCATTATAGTTTTATAATTTGAATTATTTCAAAAAATTTATATTTGAAAGTAATGTAATTTTATTCCAGTATTTTAAAATGGCATTCACCTAAACGTGTAGCAATATAACAGAAGTATTTTTTTTTACCATTCATCATTTTCATCAGTGAGAATACCCGAATATAATCAACCTATATTTATTTTGCATATATTGCAACAGAACCGTTTGGTTCTATTTATTCATTGCTTAATGTTACTAACATAGAATGTTGGATATTAAAGTGTAAATATAGTTAATTAAGTGTAAAGGATAGAAAACATTTAGCACTAAATTCAAATGACCTTTTAATTGTTAAAGTTTAACCAAGATTAGTGAACTTAAGTGTGGTTCCGTTTAATTCTCATTAGGTATTAAAAGACATGTTCCAATTGTACTATACTTTCTACATCTATTTTGAAAATTATTTATTCTTGGATAATATAATAATAGCCTTCAAGCCATTCAAATTACACTATAAAATATATTTTTCCTTTGTAACATGAGTATAATACAAACTTTCAAAGTTTAATAGTGAAATTATATTACGATTACGTGTCTACTTGTAGCCGATGCGGTCTCCGAACACAATCTAGTTTTTTTTTTGTTTACAAAAGTTGAAATTGTTTGTTGGGAGCTATGCAAGTTATCCATTTCAAAATAAACCCAATAAAATTTACTACATATGTTGGACTTAAGCTCTGCTTATCACTCTAATTTGCAAGCCCTGATTTGATATTATATAGTAATGATAGTATTTGAATAGTTTTGTTGTATTAAAATTTAGAACAATCCTTTGAATTTAAAAGGATGAATATGAAAATTTCTAACAATTTTTTTTTTGTTTTTGTTTTTCTTTTTTTTTTTAAATATAAAAGCAAGTTTTACCTTTTACTGAAAATAATTTAATACCTACTGTGTACACATATACATTTATACAAATATAATAATTTATATGTTATGATTTTATATTTTGCTTAACTACCATTTAATAAAATTTATGCAATTATTATTTATTTCGAATTCTATATTAATATTTCGAAAATGTATTTTATCGAATGACAATTGCTCGATTAACATCTAATATTTTATTTATTTATTTATTTATTCAAATAATCTTAAAGAGCATAATGGCTCGTATAAGGTGTATTTATAATTATTATGTTGACGCAAACAATAACGAAAAAATTTTTACAAACAACAAACAAATTTTTATAAACAAATAACAATTTTTTTTTTCATATAAAAGGTAAGGAAAATGTTATGGTCTTAACTGTAAAGAATAAAACAATTAGAACATATATTCAGCTTACAAAGCTGTAATTTCCTCTGTCTTCTTTCTTCAAGCATAATTCAGAATTATAATTTTTGTTATTCTTATTTTTTTTTTTTAGCAGGACTACGTTATGTATATTCATCATCATCAATGGCGTGTAACATCATCCGTGGGGCATAGGACGGATGTTATTTTTATTAGCAAAGCGTAATTTGAAGCTAGCTTCATGTGACTATGAGGTCCAGTTATTTCTTTGGAAGACGTCCTGGTAATCTCTGATCACCTGGTTTGTTCTAATTTTTTTTTTTTTTTATATCCAAAACTTAGGTTTTAAAGGATTATATTTTTGTAATCCTATACGGTTCCTATATTGTTTTTATGATACATTCAGTATAGTTACGTCTTTCTCGACCAATGTATTACATTTTAGACATTGCAAATAATTTTGATAGCTGCATTTGTGACACAATTTTTCAGAGTTTTTCCGTACATCATATGTAAGTATGTCTTTTCGTGTTTTTGAATTCTTAGCTTATGTTTTGTTGGAAGTCCTGCAACCTGTGGGAAATTTTAGAATTGATCTAATACATACTTTATGTATTTTTATCTTGTTAGTATCGTATTTTTACTTTTGTTTTGATTTTACTTGAATAAATTATTATTAAATGAATTATATTAAATACTCTATTATGAGCTATAAATAGCTCTTCTGAGCCGTTTGAATAATTAAATCAAAAAATAGTTAAGTATTTTTTCCTATGACGTCATTCAGAGATAACAAGGCTTTTTTAACTTGTTCTTCAATCTAAGCTTTCAGTTTTCGTACTATATTAAGAAAATTTAAAATTTAAGTACTAATAATCACTCTGTATGAGCTAACGCTCTTTTTGAGAATAGAACGAATAAATAAATAAATAAATAAATAAATAAAGTCTAAATTTGATATCAAAATAAATAAAGTTACATATGAATATTTTGTCCAACTTATGTATCTAACTACCAATAACTGTCCAACAAATCGAGAAGTTAACAAGAATAATACAATAAACTTTTATTTTATCTTTCAGTAAATTGTATTCAATCCCAATTTAACCATTAAAAAAATCTATGTGAATTATGTATAATTATATTCAATCACAAGTTCTCAGGGCATAATATTTAAGTAAAAACAAAAAAAGAAAATAACACCAAAAAACAAAAAGGATTCATACTGTGTAACATATGACATTACACTATTCATTTCAATGGCAGATAATGTAATGCCAACCAACAAGCCAACACAACATTTAACTAAACTTTACTCTACATATTCATACATTCACATACCTTTATGTTCTATGCAAACACGAGTATACAGTGAATATACAGGTAACATTCTATCATTTACACATTTAGATATTGTTTTGTACGTGTGTGCGTTTGTATATGTAAAAAGGATGTTTACGTACATTAGGATGTTATAAAATGAAAAAAAAAATTTGTTTTTTTATTTTTATTTTCATTTTCTTTTGCTATAAGGTCCTTTTTGTTTTTCTTTTATTATATTTCAGAAAATGTCAGGCTTTTATTTTATTTCTTTAGAATTTTGTATATCTCTATATTGAAAAGATGCAATTCACATATTCATATATCTTCGCTCCATCCATATATAATATATATATATATATAATATATGCGATTTTAGAAAACGTTAGGATGCAATATATATGTTAAAAGGTTGGTTACATCAATCCTTTCGTTTTATATCCTTTAGGATTACGGTGCATGATATGTGGTATGCTAAGCCAATTTGTGATGATGTTATATATAACTATTTTGATATATATATGCTTTGGGTTCTATGGAACTTAGAAGGTTATTTGATGAATATGATGATGAGTGAATGAATGTTGGCTGTATGTATGTATGTATATTTCTAGTGTTTAAAAAAAAAATTCTCTGTTGCTCTCCTTAAATTATTTGTTTTAAAATTTTATCTTTTGATACTGATAATAGTGTTGATGATGATGATGATGATGACGTTTTTTTTTTTTTTGCTGAACTATAAGAAAAATATGCGTTTCAATTTCCAAATAGTTTTTTTTCCCCCCTCTTTTGTTGTTACTTACTTTGAAATTTTTTTTTTTTTTTTTTTTTTTTTTTTTTTTAAAGAAAACTAACCCTCTTTCGTCAAGATGTTCAAAGGTTAAATAAATATATTTATATAGAGATATGCATATATTTGTATATATATTAACCTTGAATGATGACAGGTGCATGTCACTTGAAATTTATTCAGATTTGTTATGCTAATTTAAAATGAATTTAACAAAAAATATGCGAGGATGTTATGAAAAGTAGTTGTCTTATTTAAGGTTTTCAATTTTTATGAAAAATAGTTGAAAATTTTGTAAAAAAAAAAAAAATAAACAAAATTTTCTTGGAAAATAAATAAAAATTTTTGTTTAAAGTTAAATTTCAGTATATGGATATGTAGTAGATAATAAATAAAGTCTCAGTAATTTTATGATGATTTTTGTAATGGTTTTGGTAATTTGAAATTTCAACTCAATTTAAGATATTAAATATTAATTGGATAGAAGAGATGAAAGAGAAGAGAATGAAAAAAGTTTGGAAAAAAATTTATTCGAATTTAGTAAGCAATAAGTTTTTATTGATGAATTCGTAAAAAAGAACAAAGAAATTGAATTCTGGAGACTGGATATTTTTGAAATGATGATGTGCTGGAATTTTTTAAAAATAATGAGGATTTTTTTGCATTGTTCTGGAATACAATTTAACTTCTTGATAAACGGAAAAATAGCGAAGACAGTTTTTTGTTTTGTTAGGCTTCGTGTGCAGTGACTACCGCGGTATTATGTATCTTATGAAAATTACAGCTTCATAATAGAAAATTAATTCCATCAGTTTTTTTTCGGTTCTTGTTTACATAACCTTTTTTGATCCATATTAATCGGTTCTGTTTCAAACACATATTTGATTAGTTATTACATATTTGATTTGATTAATTTGTATTTTCAAAGTTTTAGAAATAGTTAACTACAATTGATTGGGTCATTTATAAATCAACATAAGTGAAACACTGAAGAAGATCAAATACAAATATTAAAGACCGCGATACTCTCAAGACTACCGCAGATACATAACATAATATCTATCTCTGCCCACTAAAATATGGATCTTCAATTCAAGTGTAAAATCTGTTGTCTTGTGCAGCCAGCAAAATATGGTCAACATTATCAGGAAACTCCAATCCTATATTTATTTATTTATTTCAATCTACTGGGTAGTCCCTTACAGATTTTGCTTATAATATATTTAAAATAAAATAAAACTAGAAATAGAAAACAAAAATTGTAAATATAAAAATAATTTCAAATATAAAATCATAATAAGGCATCCAGATCGGACAAGCATATTCGAGGTGAGGACGAACAAGTGCAGTATATAAATTTTTGAATGTATAAGGATCAGAAAATTGCTGTGAGTTACGCTTAATGAAACCTAACATGGAAAAAGCTTTAGAAATAATTCGATCTATGTGAGCATTAAAAGTTAATTTATTATCGAGAATGATACCCAAGTCTTTTGTTTCACGGACATGTTCAATAATAGAACCGTTGATATTATAATAAGATTCAATTAGAGTTTGCTTCCTGGAAAATGACATGTAACTGCACTTATTAATATTAATGGTAAGGCCAAAAGTAGAATTTGTCAAGATCCTGCTGCAGGAGATGGCAATCTTCGTCCGACTTAATAACCGCAAAAAGTTTAGTATCGTCAGCAAATGATAAGATCAAAGACTTAATATCGTAGTCGATATCGTTCATAAACAATAAAAATAATAGTGGTCCCATATGAGTTCCTTGTGGAAAAGCATCAGACGTAGCCTCGAAGTTATATGACGTGCAATTTTGTATTTTAACGCAGAGTTTACGACCAATCAAATAAGATTGAACCCATAGAAGGAAGGTACCATGAATACCAAGAGCCTGAAGTTTAGAGAGTAGTAAAGAGTGGTCTACTTTATCAAAAGCTTTAGAAATATCCGTGAATATCGTATCTACTTGATAGCCTTTTTCAATTGCATTGAAAACTGTGTGAAGAAAAACTGCTAAATTAGTGGATGTAGATCTTCCATCCATAAAGCCATGCTGATTTGGAGATATGTGTTCTTTAACCAAGAAATACATTTTATCTGTGACAATAGCTTCGAAAAGTTTAGGAATAGAAGATAATTTAGCGATAGGTCTATAATTTTCAACGACATTTTTGGACCCTGATTTGAAAATAGGAATAATGTTTGAGAATTTCCAGTCATCTAAGAAAATTCCTTCATTTAGTGATCTGTTAAAAATTAAGTAAAGAGGATAAGTCAAACTATAAATGCAGTTCTTCAAAACTAAATTAGAGATAGCATCTGGGCCAGAACTCAGATTAATATCTAAGGTATTAATTTTGTTGAAAATATCACAATATGATAATTGCATGTGTCCTAAATCAACAAAAGATTGTAGGTGACTTTGCAAATTTATTCTTGATTGTGGTCTTATAAAAACTGATTCAAAATACTTAGCGAATAAATTGCAAGTTGAGACTGAATCTGTAGCTGTTTCATTTTTATAGGGAATGCCTTGAGGAAATCCACATTTCATTTTCTTCGGATATTTATAAATTTCCAGAAGTTTTTGGAATTTGATTTTATATTAGACTCATAGGTAAGAATAAAATTATTATAAAATATATGCTTCCGACGCATCCTAATCATTCGTTGGCCACAAACCATTTCGAACAGAATGAAGTGACAAAAACGAATCAAAAGCAATAAGACGTAAAAATCTGAAATGGCGTCGGGTCGGGCACATTCTGAGGAAATGTAATAATAATATCTTGAAACAATGTTTCAAATGGAATCTTCATGCATCGAAAGGCCGAGTAAGACATTGAGAATAACGGTCTTAGCCAAAGTAAGTACCCAACAAAGAACGTGGCCACATTTGAAAAGATTACTCGCGTTTATGTTGGAAATATTTTATTTCTGCTCTATATCCCCTAGATGGGGTTACAGGACAATGATGATGAATGAAATCAAAACCATAAGCTTTTTCAATGTTTCACATTTTATATATTTAAGTATTTGATTCTTATGTTAACTTATGTTAATTTTCAACTGACCGATTCAATTAGAAATAACTTGCAGGTTGACTCTTTTTTTGAGTTCCAATCACAAAAATTGACTGTGAATAATTTTAATACTAGAGACCCCTATTTATTAATTATAATTCAAGTTAAAGCCAAATTTAACGTTTTTAACAGAACAGGGATTTAAATATACTGATATTTTTCATTATCAATGAATATGTTTAAAAAAAAAACAATAATAATTTTGTATACAACTTACTACAATACACATTACATTGTCTATTCCTAAGTACCTACCTACATTTAGGGCCAGTTTTAAGGTAAGTATTTAAGTTACACTTAAGTTTAAGTATCATTCGACACTTAAGCTCCACTTAGAAAAAAAATAGTTTTCTAGTTAAAACTTAAGTGTTGATTTTCAGCTGTCATTTTCGGTTATTTGCAATGGCAGCACTTGTTAAAATGCAATACAAGTGACAAATAAAAGGTAACCGTAAGAAACAAACTGACAATTGTCAAATCTATATGTCAAAATTTTAAATGTAGCTTAAGAAGTCATTTTGCCAAGCTTAAGTGCCACTTAAGTATTGTTTTAAGTACCAACTGAAAAACACAATTTTTGATTTAAGTGTAGCTTAAGTTTTAATTTGATACTTAAGGGGTCACCTGAAAACTGGCCCTTAATGATGAAAATAAAACTCATATAGTAAAGTCTTAAGCTACCTATGCACTCTCTTGAAATTTGTATAAATAGGATAATGTACTTGTGCAGGTGTGGTCATGGTGATTTATTTTCTCTCATTTTTGGTTAATAGATTGAATAATTTTGAGGTGAAATGTTGACAACTAACTCTGTTATAATATATGATAGTGAAATATTCCGAACGTGGTGAGATATCTATTTGTATAGTGGTGGGATCAATATTTGTTGTTGTAAAATGTTTTTAAAGTAAAAAAATATTTTTGCTGTAGGAACTAATTTTAAAATGGTGAAATATTACAAGTAAAAGTTGTGCAATAATACGTATATAACATATCAACAAGATCTCCTGCAACAGTAGACATAACAAACTATGAATAATTAAAATGTAAATGCATATTAAAATTATAAATACATATAGACTTAAACTAAAGCCACTATAATATAGCAAATGTATAGTTGTTGTGTTTATATTATCTTTATCAACTATATCGTATATACTTTATGTTATGATGTCTAAGTGCACACTTTAACTGAATTATCTACAAATACTTTAATTAAAATTATAATTATTAAAATAAAAATAATAATGAAGTATTTTCTTCTAAACAACCGTTTAACAAAAAAATCAATACTTCATATTTTAAATAGAACTTCTTCTATTTCTGATTCGTGAATCCCTATTGCATGACATATCACCATAATTGTGTCATCACCATAATCACACAGTATATATATATATACTGTTCGTTACTATGCCAGTATCAAAATATTTCGTTTAGATTTATCGTTTCCGATTACTGTTCATGTTTTCTGATTCTGTGTAATCTTTTAGGTTTTACTATATAGAATTTCTAATGACTCATTTACCCTGAAATTGTATTCACAGTATGAGTTTTATGTTTAATGGAAGTTCCGTTTAAAAATTAAATCAATTATTTTTCTTTTTTTCAGAGTTTCATTTAAATTCACCACGATAATATTTCTAATCGTTCATTTCTACTTATTTCTAATTTAGAAAATTAAATGCTTATTTCTTTTCCACAATATTCTTACATCATGTAATTCACTCTGTATCTACGAATCTTTGCAAAAAAAAAAAACAAAAATGTATTTTTTTTATCACCATAAAACTTTTAAGACATTTTCATTTTAAGGTAGGTAGGCCTAACTTTTAAGAACATAAAAATCCATAAAACTCACACACGTTTACCTACATAAATTTAAAAATATTATTATTACTTATGTAACATTTTGCACAATAATCATAATAATAACGGTAAATGTCAAAATAAACCGTAAAATTTTTGTTTCTTAAAATGATTAAAAAAGTAGAGTGGTGAGACACAAGACACAACAACCCATTTTATTTTGTATATTTAACTGAGAATATTTTCTATGGATATACTATATATATATGTATATATATATGGAAATTCGGACATATAAAATGAAAGTTAAGAGAATATAAGTGAAATTTATTGCATGATACAAATGAGAAAAAAAAAAGACAGAATATCATGCAACAAATCAAAATTAATGGAGTGAATTTGATATGCGAATTTTTATTTATAAAAATAAAAACAAAAGCAAAACAAAAAAAAAAACAAAAATAATGAAAATGAAATATAAAAATGTTTAGAAGAAGAATACTCAAAGATACTGTTATGTAATGGAAAGGATAAATTTATTGTTATTCGGTTAAATTGTGGTAAAAAAATAAACATGAAAATGTATATAAAAGTGTAAAAGACTCCATTAATGGGACACATTTTTTTTTTACATACGTAAGGGTTTTTTTTTTAAATATTTTATATTGCGGAAGACAAATTGTAAAATGTTATTGTAGTTTTTGTATACAATATATTTGTACACGAGATACTCTTGTAAAAGACTATGGATTTAAATTTTATTAAAAACGAAAAATTTATTGAAATTACTGAAAATATGAAACCTAAAAAAAAAAGTATTTAATTCTCTGAGTGAAACTGAAAGCTAAAACAAAATATTAACGTTCGATTTTACATTTCGAATGTAACTTTAACGATCGCACAAGCTGATACTATAAAAATTTAAAAAAATTGTATGTAAGTATATTAGAAATAAGTTAGTATTCCCAAGATGCCGCAAAAATGTTTTTAAAATTTTTATTTTATCTCTAAATATCAGGAAGACACATAATTAATTACTTTAAAATGATGATTAATTTCATTGCTTGGAAATGATTTGCTCTAAAGGGCAAGTAGATGCTAGTCAATTATAAAAATTACATATTAGTTTCATTTACTTGTAAACCAAGTGGTTAATATTATATTTACTTACATCTAGAGAAGTACTGTAAAAATTCCTGAACCATTTCAAAACCCATTTTCAGTATTATTTTAAATTTTTTTTTATTTTCAATTAGAAATTTCAATTTAGAATTTTACCCCATTCCATGATTGTCTAAGTTTTTATTATATAATTTTAATTTATCAAATTGTTGCAAAAACATCCTCTTTAAATAAACGGTATATTGGAAGTAAATACTTCATTATTATTTTTATTCTAATAATTATAATTTTAATTAAAGTATTTGTAGATAAATCAGTTATTACTACGCTTTAAATAAATTATTACTATGTATGAGGTTGTTGTTTAAGATAAATCAATTAAAAATATATTGTCTACGATAAATTGAAATGATGGAAAACAATTTATAATAAAAAAGTATTGAATAGGATTTTTTATCACACTTTCTCGAAGTTCGAAGAGCAGATAAATATTAGTCAATTTTTAAAATTGAATAAAAAATATAAAAAAAAATGTGTTTTACTGAAAATGTCATGATTCTGGATCAAGCAATTAAAAATAATGAAATAAAAAAAATATTGTTTTTTACTTTACAAAATTTATTAAATATCTTGATCGATTTCGTCGATTGTTACACCATTATCAGAAGAGTGATATATAAAAAAGTTAATCAAAGTTGCGATATTTTGCAATAGATCAACTTATATGTAGAAGTAGTTATCTTTGCAAAACATATTTTCAAAGGTAGAGTAGTCAATTCAGTTTGTATTTATGTATGCGCTAATATCAACTAGTATTTGTGCTACAAATTGTCACTACGGCATTAATGGAAGAAGATTGATGCTTAATACCAACATTTTATCAACTTGTTGAAATCGTATGGACCAACGTAAAAATATTAATTAATTAACTGTCGTTATATAGTTTGTAATCTTATATATTAATACGCTTAAACGTCTGTTAAACTTTTCACAAAGCTTTTTTCAACTAGATTAGACAACTTTAATAGTTCTACGAATTACAATAGTGTGCAAAATTTAATTTAAAGACATAAACCACAAAACAATAAAACAATAAAACCAAATAAAACCAAAAGCAAATTAAAATTAATCTAAAAACAATTCACCTATTGAGCAATAGCATTGACTATCTGATTATATGAATTAATTTAAAAAAAAAAAAAACAAAGTAGTAAAGACAAGAACCGAATTATCAGAATATTATTATATCGATTTATAAATAATTAAATAGCTTTGTTAAAATATTACGATATTACGATATTACAGCAAAAAAAACTTACCGGTGAAAAATATATATTTTTAGAAAATATATATTTTTTATCTCACCCATGTTCAGAAATTCCAATAATTGAAATTAATTTATTTTATTAACAAATAATTCAAAAGTATAAATTCAAATGCGCAGTAGCATTGATTAAATATAATATTGTATACATGGAGAATCATAAACCGAAATTTACGATCTGCTAAGAACAAGAAAAACAAAATATGTTATGACATTATTATCAAGTTCCAATTCAATACACGGCAAATTTAGTACACATAAAAATTAAAAAACTTTAAAAAGAAAAAACACAGATTACCCTTACCTACATCAGAGACCCTAGCAGGATAACAATAATAACTGAAGAACAAGAGAAAAAGCATAATTATTGGCTTTACCCCTAACTATAATAGTCATAAGGAGTCATATGATGTCATATGATACTTCGTTAAATAGTCTATATGCTTCGATATGATTTAACAAAGCCATAACCAATCATAACGTTCACTATAATAGTCATATCTAATCATATCTAAACGTCAAAACCCAAATTTAAAAGAAGTAAAATAAACATATAAATTCTATAAATAAATGTTTTTGTTTTTTTATTTTGAGTTTTGAAATAGTTAGGGCTATTATGATACCAAAAAAAAACACTAAAAACGTGTCTATGACTATTTTAATGTGTTTGTAACGTGAGTGTGGTATGTATTTAGTTTAAATGCATTTAATTTCATATCTATACTGCCAGCGACAACTCTGCTCGCCACATTTTGTAGAAATGTACGTCTCTATTAATAGTATTTGTTAGGGAGCGTTTAGACATCAGATTTTGTTTCATGAAAGTTTTGTTTTACTTATTTTTATTACATTTACAAATTTTATTGCAATTACATCAAATTTTATTTCAAAAGTTTTAATTACATATCTCAAAGATAAACAAATATAGTTGTAACAAAGTATACTATATTTCTTTATAGTATATCAATTATTCTAAGTATTTGTATTGATAAATAATAATAATATTTAATACACATTATTTGTATTTTTTAATGTATATCTTTCAATATATTGGCATAACACAATTAGAAGTTTATAAATACCTTTTCTCGCAAAATTCACTTTTTCAACTTACGAAATAAAAAAATGCGTGTCGACCACTATTATTTAAAAACAAAAATTTATGATTTATTTATATATATATATATATTAATTTTTTATTTATTTATTACAAAACCAAATCAAAGCTTTTTACAATAATTTTTAATTTTAAATATAATTATAAATAAAACTTAGAAACAAAAGATTTTTTTTATATACAATTAAAAAAAAAAAGAAAAGGAAAAACCTGTATAATATTAAATAATAAGGATAGATTCTATATGAGTTAGTAAAATAAATATTTATTCATTGGATGGAACTTCATACACAATATGAGAATGTTTAGCCCTGTTCATTAAAAAAGTATTGTTGCAGTTTATGTTTGAAAGTGCTACGTGACATGGAGGGTGAAAAAAGATAAGTGACATTGTTGAAAGTAACCAACATCTGTTTATAGGTTAGTGTTTTCTGTAAACTGATATACGTGTTGTTTTTGATAATCAGTTTTGTTTTTAGTGATATGTTTAGATTTATGGAATAAACGTCGAGTTTCCTTTCACTAATCATTTGTATTTTTTTGCAAATATCGATATTTCGGAAGCAACTTACTTCCTTCATCAGTGCTTTGCGACTAATTAATATTTACACTAATCCTTACATATAATTATATAATTTGAACCCTCAATAATATGCTCATTTTGTTAACAATAGTAATTCCTTAATAGTGCTACCTAATCTACAGTGTTTTATTTATTAAATTTTTTTTTTTTTTTTTTTGTATAATTATTATTTATTGCATTTAAACTAGTCTTACGCAATAACCCTTATTCTAGTATTTATGCTCTTAATTCTACCTGAACCTGATTTTTAATTTTAAAGTAATCTAAATAATGGCGAGAATCCACTACCTACATCATTATTAAGTCTGTTGTTAACAGGTTCTCTAGATATTGCCAGGCTTTCATACATATCTAGTTTATTATTTTTGTTTACCTCTTTTATTAATTTTAAACTATTCTTATTTATATGATGTTCTTCTTCAACTATATGTTGCGCTACAGCTGACCTAAAATTCGTGTATTTTCTTTTCCTCGCCAATTGTGCTTCCCTCATATGTTCCTGGAATCTAACTGTAATTAACCTCTTAGATTGTCCTATGTAAGTTTTTGTGCAATCTTGGCATGATATTTTGTATATACCACTTACTTCTTCTATGCTTTTCTTATCTTTAGCAGATCCTAACAGATTACATAATTTGAGATTTCTGCTAGTAGTGACTTCATTTAAGTTGTATTTCTTAAATATATTGCTAAATTTTTTTGTGTATGCGGAATGTGCTACACAGATTCGTTTTGGCTTCTCCATATTTTTGTTTTGTTCGAATAAAGTTGAGAGATTTTCCATTTCAGTTCTATGGATCTTCTTCTTTATTATTTTCTCAACATTTTCTTTCATAAATCCATTTACTTCTGCTGTGTCCTCAATATATAATTTTTCCTTTTTGAAGTTTTCTTCTGATAAAGGTGTGGTCAGTAGTATATATACGTGTATTTTATACTAAATCTTTATTTTTTTGTATACCTAGATCCTTAGTTAATTTTAAAATGGTACTAAATTTTAAATACTTGGGTTGATTTCACTACTAAGGCTGGCGTGTATTAACATTGAATAATTTATATGCAATTATTTATATAATAATTACAACTAATGTTACCATTTTAAAATTTTTAGTTATAGTTGTTTGCTATTTAGAATATGTTCAAAAATTAAATATTGAATTACTATTAATTCAGTTTGATGTATCAGAATTATGTCAAAATAAAAGTTATACAAATTAACAAAAATTATAACAAAACAATCAAAAACATTTGAATTTTGTCTACATTTTTATTATACAATCAGTCGTACGACAACAAGAGATTTAAAATAAAAATACGAGATTTAAAAATAAAACCAAAAAACTTAAATTATTCAACACATGCAAAATGTGTAATTAATTTTTGAATATTTCTTCCCAAAAGTCTGGTCTAACAAACAAAATTTAATTTTCAAAAACAAAAATTAATTGAAAACAAAAAAAAAAAAATCGTCTCCAACACTTCCAGCACTCAGAATTTAATTTAAAAGAAAATAACCATAAAAAAGGAATCAACAATTTTCAGCAAAACCATGCATTGCGAATAAAATCTAAAAAAGGATATAAAATTTCCTTGCATAAAATTGTTTTATTTCTTAAAATTGTTTTATTTTTTTTTTTTTATTTTTTTTTTTTTTTGCTTTTTGGAAAATAAATTAAATAAAACCAAAGAAATTTCCTTTTTCCTATTTAGAAAACATTGAAGATTATGATAAAAAAAACAAAAATAATCAACTTTAATAATTTGAAAGTGTAAAATTTAATTTTAATTTTTAATATAAAATTTGTTGAAATTATTCCATTGAAAATGAAAAAGCAAAGAAAAAAAAATTAAAATTTTTCATTTAAAACGGAAATTATTATTTGTTATGGAAATTTTCAAAATTTAAAAATACATTTCCTATAATATAAAATTAATAAAATAAAGAAATAATTTGTTTTTACACAGTGTGTGTTAAGGTTTTTGGTTGATATTTCAGTATATTTAATTTTAAGTATTTTAAAAATTTATGAAAAGCTTGTAAGTCTTTTATATTAGATTTTGAGCATGTATGGTTGACTCAAAAAAAATTTATAAAATATGACAAATATAATTTTTAGCATTTGTGATTTAAATCAACCACTTTTTGAAATATGAAGTCCATTTTTGCACTTTAGTATCGTAATGAAAAATAATTCTTGAACATTGAATGTAACACCACCAAAGAAGAACCGAAAAAGATATTTAAATAGCATAAAAAGATATGTTTTCTTAAATTTTAAATTTAAATGCGTTTAAGACTTATACATATGTTTAGATAAATTTGGAACCTATACTGTTATGTCTAATATTATGAACGAGTACGTATAAGTATGTGAATTTTTAATGAGACTTAAAACAGCAATAATAAAATAAGCATTAATAATATAAACATAATTCAAAAAAAGTGGAACTTAATTAAATTTCAAATGTATAGGTGTAATCGATAATGTTATATGCCGGTCGACAACAATTAAATCTGACGGTTATTAACCGGCAATTTATATTTATGCTAAAAGAACATTTGCATATAAACTTTCGTATACAACTTTTGCATACAACCCGTTGACAACTACTTTAGAAACAAATTAATGTTAGCATTTAGATATTTGACGTTGTTTTGAATTGTGTTGTTTTAAAATATTTACTTTAAATATATAAAATAACAAATCGTCAATTTAAAATACATATATACATAATGCATTTACATCAAATAATTACTTATCCTCTTCAAAATTTATTTTTCAAAAAAAAATTTCAACAAAAAACATTTCGCACTTGAATATTTTTAAGTATATGACCTGCATATAACATTATTGATTACGTGATATTTGTTTTTTGCATTATTGGCTACACTACAAATGTGGCCAATGCTGATACCATTAAAAGTTATAACCCTTTTGTCGACTGCAATATCGATTAACATGCAAAAGAATTTGACACGCATATGACATTATCGATTACACCTTATTTAAGTAGTTATATAAATTATAATAAATTTATTTTTCAGGATGTTCAGATTGATAATGAAATGTAAATGTAGAAAATCATTGAATTTGTATTAAAAATAATAACATGAAAATATATTTGGAAATACGCACACTGACTAATTTTGCATTAGATTCTATTTTAAATTGAAAATTGAAACTTTAATCAATTAAGAAAATAAATGATTTCTAAATCTAAACCTAAATTTGAAATCCTTTTTAGTGTTTATATTTATTACGACGATTTAAAGGCTCATTATTTTATTTGTATTATTATAAAACAGTACCTACACATTTAATTAATTCTCATAACCCAAGAAACTATTCTAATTAAAAGTAAATAAAAAAAGGTTTGCGTTCACCAACACTACTGGAACAGTGGAACTCATCAATCACTCACCAGTAAATAAAGTAGTGTTGAACATGAACACATGGACTGCATTGACAACTCCTAGTTTAATTCTATTTTTGTTTTCTTTATTTTTATTCGACTATTATTTAAAAACAATTTTACACAACTGTTATATAGATTAAAAATAAATCCATATGTGAGTTATAAGAATCAAACAAAAAAATTTTTTCTCAATTGATTTAAAATTCAACACTTCAAATTAAAATGTAAGAGTGAAGTTTCATGTTTTTAAAATCCACTTACAAAATACTTTTTTGTTAAATTTTCAATGTAATAAAATTACAATTAAATAATTCTAAAATACTGAAAATCTAATTAAAACTAAAATTAAATAAAAATACCTATATAATATAATAATTGTTCACATATTTCGAATATCTTTAATGAGATTTTCTATATACAAAAAAAAAAAAAAAATATATATATATATATATATATATAATATATATACATAATATTCTCTCACTTAATTCTATTCAGTTAATTCTCAATTGATTTGGTCTCAAATGAAGGACAAAATTATAAGCAATAATTACTGAAAATTTTATATTCAAAATCAATATTAATTATACTTGTATACATAAATGTGTGTGAGTTGTATTTATATACATATATATACGCCATATCATTTCTAATTTATATAATTCTTTTATATCCTTTTATTATTATATTATTATTATGTAAAATATTCTATTTTTAAAACCCTTATTTTCAATTCATAATTTATGAATGAATTTAAATAATAAAAGATTTTGACATTTTAGCGGTAGAATTTTGTAATAGAAAAAAAAAAGAAAGAAAAAAGATAAAATTTCAAAAGAGCGAAATTTTTAATACCATAATTTTTCACCTATTTTATAATTTTTACATTTTATTGATTTTATAAAATTTTTTTTGAATAAACTTACAGTTACAGCGAGCAAAAAAATGAAAATTGAAAAGGTCCTTGTGGAATTTCAAATTTAAAATATTTGCATATTATCAACATTCATATACATATATTCATACAACATTCATATATATATAGATTTACTCGTATATACATAGTGTTAGTATATATATATGTATTTTGAAAATGTTTTCAACTCCTTGTGGGAGAGAATTTTGTTGATCAAGGAATTGAATTTTTGTTGAAATTTGATCAAGGTCTCTAATGACACAACACAAAATAATGTCAATGTACATTATATATATATATATATATGAATATATGTAATTTTATATATATATATTATGTATATGCACCTATTGTATAATAATTTCTATTATTATCAATTGTTCATAAAATAATAGTGAAAGTATTTTGTGATTTTATGGTAGAATGTACAAAGTAATGTATGAATTTATGAGTACAATATCGGAAATTTCACAATAAATATCTTTTTTTGTTTTTTTTGTTTTATAATAGCTATAATTCTAAAATACTCAACGTGACCACAATGATGGGAATTGTATGAGTGTTAGTTTACTACCTTGGGTAATGTTGGTTCAAATGCTTACCTTTGTAAATCATTTTCCATGTTGTAAATTTTTTTATAATAATTACTTTAAAATTGCCAAAGCTTTATATTATATATAGCTATAGGGTGTTCCATACAATATTTGGTATTTAGTTTTTTTTAAATTTTGAAAATACTGTATTAAGTCAACAGCCACTTGTGAAAACAGTTTTTGTTATACTATTTACTGTTGATAAAATGTCAATTTTAAGGAATGTTGATTGACTTAATTTTAATCTATTTCAGGTTTGTGGAGGAGCTCTCTTACTGAACAGCTCATTGTTAAATATTATTTTGTTGAAGTCTTGATGATAATATGCTTCTAAAAGGATATGTATCCTTCAATTTGTTATATATAAATAAAATAAAAGTAGTTCTATGGTTTCATAATAAAGTTAATAAAATAAAAAATGTAATTACATTATTTATTTTAAAATTTCTCGTATAAATGCAAATGAGTTAGCACAATAATTATCTATACTAAATCAAAAAATAATAAAAAATAAAACAAAATTATTTTTCTTATTGAATACTTTTATAGCTTATAGCTTTCCTTTTTTATTTTTCATTATATATTCTAAAGTTATTTATTCATCAGAACCACTTTTTGAAACAGAAAATGCTTTTATCATCTAAGCTTTTAACTTAATAAAATAAAGAAGTTTAAAATTGTTTTTGATTTTATTACTTTTAATAAATAAAAATAACAAATCAAATTTATTCATTGATACGAATATTGATATCCGATTATTAAATACATATATATCTATATAGTTTTATTTATTTATTTATTTATATCAAATGTTCAGTTATACTAACAGTTTAACTATTTGCAATGTAAAATTATAATCAACCTGTTTATGACATTTATTCAATCTTTTATTATCTATTATATCAAATTTGTATCGCATTTTTATCTTACTTTTTTGATCATTTTTTGATTGAATTATATAACTCACAGATGTTGTTTACATTTTTACAACATCTTAATATAGATTGCCAGAACAGTCTCAATTCAAAATCCGAAGTTGTATAGGTAGCTTAATACTAAAATACCCATACTGATGAGTTAGTTTTACTAGTGTTATGTGAACACTTCTTTAATAATTATTTAGAATTTTTATTATTAAAATTAATTAATATTAACTTTCATCCTTTACTAATATACTTAGAATATCTCATACACACTTTTATCATTGTTATTTCTTCTAAATGAAAATGAATAAAAACTCATGTACTGCCACATTCATTTATACCACCTATACATTATAGTATACCTATTGAGTACCTATTTTAAATAATACAAACAAAAATTTCAATTTTATATCATGGTACACAGGTACTCGTATAGTAAATATATACAGAACTAATACCTAACTTTCTCTTCTAGTTCACCAACAAAATTATTCTCTTACGTTAAAAGAAAAAAAAAACAAAAATGAAAATATTAAATTAATCACATGGGGGATATGTAGGTACTTTATCAAATGTTTAAAATTCAATTTCATCAACATGAAGTGTACAATAACTATATTAAAATATAATATTTATAATTTTTACTCGTATATTAAATTTCGAATTACTGTTATTTTATATTATTAATAATTGTGGAAGTAAAATTAAAATAAATTTTTATCATTTTATTTATAAACAAAGTTGCTAAACATAATTAAAT
Organism: Argyra leucocephala; assembly: GCA_963942445.1. Classification (NCBI taxonomy): domain Eukaryota; kingdom Metazoa; phylum Arthropoda; class Insecta; order Diptera; family Dolichopodidae; genus Argyra; species Argyra leucocephala. The sequence goes on along the minus strand of OZ012677.1, from coordinate 208,597,871 downwards.
TGAAGATTAAATTTAATTCACTAAGGACTTAAGGAAAATTTTTATTATTAATTTAAATGAATTTTTATTTTAAATTTAGCTCAATTTATATCTATTTTGTAATTTAATATTTTAAATTTTATAGAAATTTAATAAAATTAATTTTTTTTTGCTTATTCAGTTTTTTTTAAATTTAATTTTGAATTTGAAAGATAGAATTAAGATTGATTTAATAAACTTATAGAAACAGAAAAACAACGGAGTTCATTATTAAATTTCGAAGTAAGTCGAACTCAATATTAAATTTAGTAAAATATTATTGACATTAAATATTATTTATTTACTTATTGAAAAATAAAAAAATGGAAAATGAATTTACATTTGTCTTAAAAAACTAATATTAGCAGTTGTAACTAAAAGGCATTTTTATTTTTTTATTTTGACATTAAATTTATTTCAATCACTTAATTTGTTAAATAAAATAAAAATTAATTAAATTTAAGGCAGCTAGATTTATTTTAAAGCAATTTAATTTTCGAAACTTCAAAATATTTTTCAAGTAATGGGTTCGGATGCCACAAGTATCAAAATCAAAAATTCCCCTATCAACAATATTTTAGTATGTAATACTTTAGTTAAATTAGTAGATTAGCAGACAGACTATATAATTGGATTGATATAGATTGAAATATTTAATCAACTAATATTTCATTAAAAACTATATTTCTAACAGTTCTATTCTCTTTGGTTACAATTTTCAAATGATTTATATTCCCAGTAGTGCGCGAAATCCCGACATATAGTTGTCTATGTGAAAAACCTGGTGCATCAAGTAAAATACCAACCTTATTGAGAGTTTGACCTTTCGCTTTGTTGATGGTCATTGCAAAGGCAGTTCGGACGGGAAACTGGTTTCTTACTGTTTATTTTTTTTAGAAATTAGGAAAATCGAAAAATTAAAAACTACTGTTTTTTTTATTTTAAAATACAAAAGACTACAATATCAAATATCAATAGATAGATATAGGATATATTCATATATTACATAGGTACATTTATTATTCATCTATACCTACTGTTTATTTTTTTTTTAAAAATAAAAAACACTAAAATATTAGAAATAAAGTAAACTTAATAGGTATAGCTATTGTTTTTTATTTACAAATAAAAAACCGCTAAAATTAGGTACTAACGATTAGGTAACGTTTAGACATCAAGATTTAGTTTGTACTATTGAAAGTTTGATTGTCCTGTAAACGTTGTTCCAAAAATTTTCAAACATTCCAATCCGACTTTGTTTAATGAAAAAATAGAATATTATCCTGTTATAATCAAACATTTTTGAAACAAAAATGCTGGAAACTAATTTTTTCCTTTAAATCGAAGTTGACTCTTGTCATTTGTTGAACTTTTTGTATAATGTTTGTTGTGTTTGATTATTTTTGTTGTTATTGATTGTTATAAATAATAGTATTGATAATAACAATTAGTAGATAATAAACTACCTACATTTATTAGATTTTTTCAACTTTTTCTTAATTTTATTTTTGCATTTTTTTTTTTCATTTTGTTGTATTTTTATTTTTTATTTTATTTGTTTTCTATATTTAAAATCAATGTTTTTATTTGAGCTAAATAAACCTTAAATAAATAAATAAGTAACTTTTATCAAATAAAATCTGATATGTAAACGTTGCACTAAATGCTATTGCGTCAACATTTATGTAGTTGATTATATAAATTGATTAAAGTTTTTTTGATTATTTTTATAAAAAAATATATAATAACTTACGCTAATCAATGTATTCTAAAAATGATTTTAAAATATATTTCTCAAGTATATAAGAATGTATTCAATAGCTTTTAAATTATTATTCTAAATATTTTTAATCCATTTTGTTTTAGAAGGGGAGGGAGGAAACAAAAAGAATTACGTGCTCATTCGACATTTATTTGATTTTTTTGTTGTTATTTTTTCTTTTCTCTTTCGTTTGTGTTAAAGAAATGTATCCATAAAACAAAAACAATTCTCAGTATATTGAAATAAAAAGGGGAAAGATTATGTACATAAATTATTATATAATATAAAGCCACACACGCATAGGTTTAAGTTTAGGTTTACGTATAAATGGACCAAATGGTTTTTATTTAATAAAAAAATATACTTGAATTAAAATGGTGGATCTTCAAAAGGAAAACCTGTGATTTGATTCCAAATTAACCCATTTATTTTATCAAATTTATCTGGGTAATTTTGATATGGTAGTGAGTTTGTTTTGACAAAATTAAAACCAACTAGAAAGCGGACCAGTGAAAAAAAATTTCTAAAATGCACACTTTAACTGTCACGTATTCTCATTTTCACAGTTGTGCAATCAGAATTGAAAATTTCACACTAATTTTATTGATCACTGTATAATGCAGTACAACCTAGAATGCTCTAATTTTGATTTTTCACTATATATAACGGTAGCAAAAAGTTACGTAGTAACGGGTATTTAACTAGTAAATAATAAAATCACAATCTTCTTCTTTTCTCTCTTTGTGTCATTCCCGTAAGCTGGGGTTAATCTTAACTATTAGTATAGTCAATTTGAATCAAGACGATATCCGAATTCATGTTTAATATCACTTGAATGAATAGCAGTTTTTTTTCTTTATTACAGTACAAGCCTTCCCCATTTTAGTACACCAAATTCAAATTATAACTGTTTTCTTCATTGAATCAATTTTAATTTCATCTTGTTTTTAATTATAATTCTTAAGTACGATTTCGAAAGGTCTATATATATATATATACTCTTATTTCTTTGATTTATTTCTTTAATTTAATATTCTCTTTCAAATTAATGTGTTCTTCTATCTTTTAAAATATTTTCTAAAATCCTTTAAGAAAATCCCACCAACTGAGTTAAAGTTAACCAGAGAAAAATGAAAGAAATGTCAAAAAGTGTGCAATTTCTTTCTTTCTGCTTTTGTTTTTATTGTGCTTTTTTTTTCTTAATTCTACTTCTTTCCAGTTCTTAGTACATAGTCACTAAAATTTTACTTTGAATTAAATTTCATAAAAAAAATATTAAACATACAAAAATGAATTAACAGAAAAAAAGCAAATTAGAAACAAAAAAATATAATACAAATACACAGAGGTCAATCGAAATCCTGCTGAGATTTCGTTCCTTATTTCATATACCTACATTTCCTAAAAAATATTTTTTTTGGTTTGTTTTTTTGTTTTTTTTTTGTATATGAGGATTTGAAGTGTTTATATTTTTTTGTGCGGCCGCAAAACTTTTCCCTAAACTTTATGATGGAAAAGAAAGAACCTTAAAAAAGGAAACTTTCAATGTTTTTTTTTTTTGTTTTTGTTTTTGTTAAGTACTTTTTCATTTTCTCCAGAGAAGGCTTAAATTTATTTTATTTCTTGTTTTTTTATTCTTTTGCAAGAAAAACTTTTAATCTCTGAGTTATTTTCATTTTGCCATTTTTGTTTTGTTTTTTTTTTTGTTTTTGTGTTTTTTTTTGTTGCTGGTTTATTTGTTTGGTAAACTGTTTGACAGAAATGAGTTAAAAAAAAAATTTAAAGTTATTCTCAAACTATACAGTTTGGAAATGTATGGTAGAAACATGAGTAAACATTTATTTGTACTGCTGATAATACACAGAAATACCAAAATAAATCTCATCACCCACACATATTGTTGGTATTTACATAAATGAGATTTACTGGAAATAAGGTTTTATATAAACAATTTCTTTTGATGAATATAATGTCTAGTGTTTACTCATTTTTAAACAGTTTCGAAAGATAAAAATTCTTTTAAGGATTTCTCAGCAATTACATATAAGTATAATTCAAGTGAAAATTTATTTATAGATGAGTAGCAACTCAGGTGTTTACGATTTTTGTTTTCTTCTCTTATAGATGGGATCTATATACACACTTTAGTACTGTACACAGACTATATACAAGAATTGGGAAAATCGTGTAAGAAGGTGTACATCAGGGTTCAAAATGTGTTCTTTAATTTATTTTTGAAACTATCACATGAGTTTTAGAGTAGTTAAAGTGGTACCTATAACTTTATATATAAATTAGAAATTGTTAAGATATTCTAGAAAAGAGTTAAAATAAAGTGAGTTTTCAAAATAGTTTTATTTTTTTCCACAGAAATGAAATTTTTTATTTTTTTATTTAAAACAAAAAAACAAGAAAATAAAAAAATTAAAAATATATTTTTTTTCAAAAAGAAACTATCAACAACAGAAGCACAAAATGGAAAAAATTTTTTTTTTTTTTTAGTTTTTAAAGTTTTGAGAGTTTTATTGCTAGACTTTAAATGTTGCGGAAAACTAAAGTACATTTTTTGTTTATTTATTTATTACAAGTGACTCTTAATATGTGTTTTTTGTTTTGTAATATTTAAATCAATAATAAAAAAAAATAATATTTATATTTTAAAATTTAGTTTTAAATAAATAAAAATAATTTCAATACTTTGTATAAAAAGTTATTGTTAGCATGCACAAATAACGGTGAAAACTATAACAAAAATTGAATAATGTGAAATTGTACAGTTTGCAGATAATAAAATTTGAAACTGCACAGAAATATGCAATACAATAACACAATAATATTTTTTGCAAAAGGGCTCTTTAGTGCTAGCAACGGTCGTTGTAAATTTGCTTGCAAGGTTCCAACGGACGTGTTAACTTCATTTAAACATTCGATGATGATTCGACCTTAATTAACATAATTCGTAGTAATTCTGTATACTATAAGATGTGATGAAAATTACTAATTTTCGGTTATATTTGGACGTTATTTTCTCCATTAATTTTTTGTTCTTAATTTTATACAATGCAGTGGTTTGTATTTTTATTTGAATAGTTTTAAGAAAAAAAAAATAAGTTTCGATAGGGCTTTATAAATAATTCTGTGTGTGATGTGTAAAATAAATCTCTTTTTTCATGAGCATTTTGGAATAAAATTTAATATTCTAGATTTTCTAAACTCAAACAGATACCCACAACTTATTTTTAACCACAACCATATCAGTGCTTCTACGACGTAGGAAAAATATCATATTTTATTTTAAGAGCTGTAAAATTTTCAATTAGAAAAGTAAGTTACATTGTTATCATAATCAGAAGCTTGAATTCTACAATAACTATATAACTACAAGTCATAATACAATTAAAAGTTTAACATAATATAATAATTAAAAATTAATAAAAATAATATAATATATTATATAATACTTTTATAGCAAGCTATTGGTGGTGAATACTTAAAACATTTAAAATAGTTACACCATATTATAAACGACGGTTATTACTGAGTAGAGCGACATCTATACTCTAAAATAAATTTCAATCTCAAACAATTTTTAAAAAGGCTTCATAAAAATTCTTTCATTTGAAATAAACACACAAACTTATAGAAAAAAGTACAAAAATGAAAACACGAACAAAAATTGAAAAAAAAATCAGATATACTCTTAGTTCATTTGCTTCTGCTATTTAAAAAAAAAGTATATACTATAAGACACGGTTATATTTATTTCATAAATTTCAGAAATATTTCTGACTATAACCGTTTTGTGACTATAGGCGTAGTCAAAAAAGAATTGCATCTTTATAAACAAAATCAAATTCAATAAAATATCTTTTAACAATTTTAAACTTTATTTTATTCATAAATAGAAATTCTGTTATGTAATCACAAAATATACATATTTGTAATAAAGAACAAAAAAAAACAATATATATATCAGTTTTTTAATAAAAATAATTCACTTATGATTGTTTTATTGAAAAATTGCGGTTATATTTTAATGTGACTATAAACAGCTTCGATTGTATGAACTTATGAAGTTTATTACTTTCTTTCAAACAAATTGTTGACTATAACAGAATTGTGACTACAAACGTTTTTGACTATAAACGAATTAAAATACATACAAAAATATTAAAATAAGGGACTTGTGCCTATAACCATTATTGACTATAATCGACTTTTACTGTAATTGATGTCAAATTGACAGATATAAGATTTATTTTTCATAGTACATATTAATATTAATCAGATATAAGGATAGGCTAATAGCAGAAAAAAGTTACAAGCGATTCCAATACTATTACAAAATACTAAAAATAGAAAAATACATTAATTTTTTACACATTTATTTTTTATTTCATTTTTAAATAACTTTTTTAAAGCTTTTAATTAATTTTAATTTGAATTTACTTTAATATTTTACAAAAAAAAATTTTTTTAGTGAATAATACAGAAACATAACCACAATTTAAATTATGTAAAAAAACATATAATTTTTTTTTTCTGAGAGTAAGAATTAATTAGTCGATTTATCATGGATCTGTTATGTATGAAAGACAAAAATGAGGTGGTTTTAGTGGGGTTAATATTATACCATTGTTATTTCGAGGATTCCCACCTGATTTGAATCAATAATGATATTGTTATTCAGGATTTTTAAATAAAATTACTACTGTGCAATTGCACAGGGGCCCTCTAGTAATATATGATATACAAAAATATATTCCAAATAATTACTTGAATTAGTAGATATAATTAAATAAAAAGGTACACAATTCGAAAGGGAAAAGGACCTATAAAGTTGGCTTGCAGATTTATCTGTAGGATTCACTGTTAAAATAAATAAATGAAGAGTATAGAAGAAATTCAAATTTAGATTTTACAAAAGTAAGTATAAAGAACTGATTGAAATTGTATATACCAAATATACTTAAATCGACAAGAACTCATCGAATAAAGTCAGCTGAAAAAAATTAATTATTGGGGTTACTATATACGAGACATCTACATAATTATCTGTTATATTCATATCATAGTTTTTGAAGTAAATATATCTATTTTCTTATCCTTTCATAATAGATTTATCTACCTTCAACGTACCTTTATACTTCATGAAAATTATTAACGAATTAAAATTTCCACTTACATTGTATAATATAGTGAAACATACGAAGGAGAAACAAAATGTTAAAAATTGAAAATGATTTTAATAATATTCAAAATTCAGGTTAATTAGGTATTTTAAATTAGATATTCTTAAAAATTACCATACAATAAATAACACTTAAACTAAATATTTATTATATTCTATTGTAGCTTAAGAACTCACAATATTGATTTATTTTAATAATCTTATAACAGTATATATACATATATACAAACTTCCTTAAGTTATTGAAATTTCAAGTATCATAAATCTACTTAAAAGTATTAAATTTCCAATAAATTAAATTTCAACAAACTTAGAAAAAAAAAAATAAAAATAATAATAATAAAAAAAAAATTTTCCAACCTATACATTTTCTCATAAATCTCATAAATTTAAATAATAAATTATATTCCGTGTATTTATTATTTTTTTTTTTTTTTTTTTTATAATATACTCGTATGAATGAGAGTATATCATACCTATATACCTATATATTTTAGAATCAACCAACCAGTCTAAGCCCTTAATTTATTTAAATATTATAAGTATAGAAAAAATAAAAAAAAAATAAAATACTGCGTGCGACATCTATCCGATGGTAACATATGGCACATATTCAAATCAAAGTAAAATAAGGAGTAAAAAAAAACAAAACAAAACAAAAAGGAAATTAGAAAAAGAAACGAAAATAGAGGAACAAAAAAATAAATTTTTACTAAATATATTATATATAATATAATATATACATATACAATGTTTACCTTTATGCAAATTTATTTTTAAGGACATCCATACCAATATTTCAATATAAAATTATGATATTTTCTATTTCGGTTATTTTTCAATTTTTGATACAAGTTTAAAGATATCACATAAACACACATACATCACTGATATACAATATAAAAAAGAAAAACAAAGAAATTATTCACAATACACTTTCAAACAAAAAAAAAGGATGTTATGTAGAGAAGGTTTATTTATTTATTAACTGCAATTATAAATAGGTGGGTCATTTAATTTGTTTGCTGTGATTTTTACTGTTGGCTTTTTTACTGTTTAAATTTTTGACTTTGTGGTACTAAGTGTATATGTTTTTCATCTATACTTACCTATTATTGAAATTCCAAATTTATTTTTTTAGCAATCAATATGCTAATCAGTTTGATATTAAATTTATTTTATATCACTTATCAGAGAATTTTAATATAAGTTTGAATCAACTCACTGGAAAAATAACATCAAACAACTGTATATTGTTAACTGTATATTGGTTGAACACAACTGGTTTTACATTTATTGTTATTAATTATTTTCAAAGTCCTTATAAAGCCAATTTATGCGGGCGGAGAAGCCTATCAGATATATATTTAAATTTTTCAAGATATCCCTATATACTATTTGGAAAATGTTTACTCATGATTCTAAATTTACATGGACACAGGAATGGAAAATTAAGCTGAACGAGGAAAAAATGATTTACAGTACGCATTAATACGTAAATCTCAACTTATCGTATGTAAAAATAGCATAGAAATCCCAAAAGCAGAAACAGTGCAATATCTTGGATTACATCTTGATTCGTGTCTTAACTAGAAATATCACTTTGAGCAAAAAGTATTACAAATCAACCAAAAAAACAATAAATATATATTGGCTAATAGGAAGATATACTCAAAACAAAGACTATACTCTAACCTTGGAATATAAAACAGTATAATTAAGCTAATCTGTACTTATGAAAGGCAATTTTGGGACAGCACTAAGAAGTTTAACTTAATAATTATATACAGGGTTTTCAAAACAAGTTCTTCAGAATCATAACGAACACATTAAGCTATGATTCAAATAAAGATATTCACAAAGATCTGAAAACAAAAACCATTGCTGAAGTTATTAAGAATTATGCTATCAAACACGAAAATAGATCAATTCACAATATATTATAAAGGCGATTAAGCTCTTAAACAGATCAGATTATATAAAACGGCTGAAAATGTTAAAACCCAACGATCTAGTGACATAAAATAAAAATAGATTCCTGTAAACCCACACAGTTCTGGCTTTTTAAGCACATTTTCAATTTACTAGTAATTTATTCAAATATGTAATAAGAATGTACTATAACAACGTAAAGGTGGTAAAATAAAAATAAAGACAAATATGATTCTTGTTTTAACTCGTGAATTGAAATATTTAAAAGTTTCACTGTTATCAACACGTTGCAGTTACGGTGTATACAAAGGCTAAAAATTGGATTTCTTAGACTTATAGCGCATAATTCTCTACTTCACCTAAACTGACAAGTAACTGACCTAATAATTAGTCTACTGTTTTAAATGAAATAAATATTTTCAATCTTGTAATATTCAAATGATAATTGATAAATTTACACAATCATATTACAATATTAAATGTTGTGTATAAGTAAGCTAAATTATGACCACGAACAAGCTTGAAGCATTTGAAATGTGTATACCGTAGAATATTGAAAATATCATGGGTAGATCAAGTGAACATTAGTGGAGGTTCTAAATAGAATAGGTAGAGACCGTGAGTTGTTATTAACAATCAAATGCACAAAAAAGCAACCTATCTGGGTCATATGATGCGATTATAATTTCCCATATCATATCATATTCTACAACTAATTCGGCAAAGTAAAATTGAAGGCACAAGACGTGTTGGCAGAAAATAAATGTCTTGACTAAGCAACATCAGACAATGGATGGGCCTCCAAACGGTGAGAGAACTAATGCACGCAGCGCAGGATAGAGAGAGTTTCAGAAATGTGATCGAAGACACCAAGTTGTGGATATGCTGCTGAAGAAGAAGAATAAGTAAGCTACATCATGGAAAGTACAAGTTGCTTGTTTGTCGGAAGAACTTCAGCGTCAGAAAGATAACGTATATTAAATGATTAATATACCACATTCATACTCGACAAGTCAATTTTGTGAAATATATTAATGTAATAAGTAGTAAGTGAGAACAATAACCACTCTGCAAACGTAACCAATTCATCTAAAAAGAAGTCAAATAGTCAAAATTTGTTTGCAAGTACAGATAATAAGCAACTTCTTACTAAGTAAAAGCATTTATATAAAAAATTAACGTAATGTAGGTTTAAGTAAAACAAGAAAAACATTTTTTTTGTTCATTCCACCAACGAAGAGAAAAATTTCAAAGTGTCAAATTTACTATAAAGTGATTAAACGATTCATAAAAAATTCATTAAAAAATTACTGAATATGAAATAGTTACAAATTGTTTCGGATTGAGTCACTTCGGAACGAATTAGAACTCTTAGAATTGTTAAATATAATAGTTTTTAATTAAAATTACTATCGAAGAGATTTTTTAGTTAAACCAACCAATTGGAATACTAAGAACGTGTGGAAAATGTATGAACTAGAGGATTTTCAACCGAAATTAAAATACTTCAAGGAACACCTTTAACAACTAATTAGGAAAAACTATGTTATGTCAAAGTAATATATATATATATATACTAATATATAATACAAGCAAGAATATGATTAAAACTACAATAATAAAACAACTTATAGTGATCGTCTAGTCAAATTTTTGCAATTTATTTGATTTCTTAAAACGACGTTCAAATCAAAGTCATCAGTGTGTCAAAAAATCAAGACCGCCAGTATATGAGCTAAGCTCATAAAGAAAATACCATATTCAACGCATAGTATTACATGATACTCAATCCTCATGACAACAATACAAATGTTAAACTCTAAAATTACAAAAATACCGTTATTGTTTTTTAGCCCAATGTGTATTGTTTACGTAGTGTAGTGTATACAACCATTTTACATTACCATCTATGATTTAAAATTTCGCGACAATATTATTACTTAAATTTATTATTTCTATGTTAAATAGGCATTGGTAATAAATTATATAGATTTTTGTAAGTAGTAGTAGTAGTAATAATAGTAGAAAATATGGTACAAAAAAAAAAAAAAATAAAGGACACACATTTTATAATTTATATATATATATATACTGAAAAAATTTTTTTTTATATTTACTTATGTGTGACACTTCAAGCCATCAGGAATCTTACTAATGTTATTAAGAAGGAAAATAAAAAGAATAACAATTATTACCATATTTAGGTGAAACATAAGGAATAAGGATACAACATTATTTTCAGATGTACATATACATATTATTAAAATCATCTTTGATAAATATATTCATAATAAAGACTGTTACGTACCTTTACCTTACCTGAATATGGGGTTATAATTCCTTAATAATATATATAATATAATAAATTCTTAGAATATTATATATATATATATATAACATATAACTTTATATATATATATAAATGAATCCTTGAATTGAAAATTTTCCATTTCCTTCTTTCTTGGGAATTCTTCATATTTACACGTCGTATAATTTAAGAAAAATTTTTTTTTCGAAATGATAATGTTATTGATTGATAATGATAATGATTATCATCATGATGATGGAATTAAAAATGATGAATATAACTTATGTATATTTATATATGTACATTTATGTAATCTATTATGACATACCTACACCTTTGCGAATTAAAAACAAAAATTATAACCATTTTTGGGTTTCTTTCTTTTTAACCTTTTCAAATGTAAAAATGGTTACTCCTGTCGGTTTTCAGGTATATATATATGAAAATAATTCAATACATAATATAAAGTTCGGTTCATTAGTTAAATCTTTTCGATAAAAATCGAATTCGATTGATGTCCATTACCAATTTATTTGTTGTTATATGGTGATATCAACTATATGTCTCGTAATGTTGAATATACCTATTTTGCGGTGATTTGATCAGATTGTCGATGGTATTTACTTACAATCGGCAGTCAAATATTCCAAAACAATAATATTTATTACTTACCGATACCAAGAATGGAATTAAGTTTTTCTATTTCAAAGCAATTTTTTCTTTTTTTAATCTTCTTTTTTCATTTCACAGTATACGTCAAAGTGAAGAAGCTCTGTACTATTTTGCTACGTTGGTAATTTGGTATTAATAGAAATTGTCATGTGAAGTCCTTACTGAAAGAAAGTGAAAATCTGGTAATTTACCAGTACTGAAAAAATTATATTAAGGAATTAGGTAAGACTTGATTTTATACTTGAAATTAATTTTCAGAGTTTTGTGATAGCATCGCGCTAATAAACGCTGTAAAATGTTACGTAAGTTCAAGTTAGATATGAGATAACAAATCAGTCCCAACGTTAGTTAAATCATTTTACTTATTCTTTTTATTAACCTGCTAGAATTTGTTGTGTATCTTTATTCCAGAAAACTATATTGATTATAATGTTTGGAAAATAGTTGGTGTGTAGTCTTAACAAGAAGCCAAAGACATTTTAAATTAAACTTGATTGATGAAGATTCAGACAAATCTGAAGTTGTTAAACAAATTTGCAATGCTTCAGTCTACGTTTATTTGACTATCTCTGTCGTAAAAGTTGACGCACAAACATAATTTGATAAATTTTAAGCTCAAATGAATATTTTTCAGATTTCTTCTTCATTGGGCCCTTAAAGATTGGACAATTTAAATCTAGCTTTATTTTGTCTTTATGCACGTACCAAAACATATTCATCAAAATATATGTCAAGGCTTTAAATTAAAATCGTTCAACTATTTTAATGTTAAAGCAAGTGAACGTGTTTCATAGCTTCAACTCGTGTGTTCCATGTTTAGTTGAAAATTGCTTTACATATTGGTAATTTACAATCTAACATTCTATAGTGACATATTGCAAAAATGTCCTGTTATTTAGTATAGAGTTTAATCAGCTTTATATCCTACTTGTCTGCTTTAGTTAAGAATTTGCTAGGGGTTTGTATACTACACCAATTTAAAGTGTATTAATCCTCTGTTATTAAGTTTGGAAACATGTCGTTTATAACAAAACAGAAAACAGTTGATAAAAGTAATATAAATCAATCTTGAATGAATTAGTCTGTGTGTGTAAAAATAATTTAGAGATAAAACTGCAATAGAAAAAAGGTTAATCAGTTCAATCAATTTGTCCATTTAGAAAAATAATTATAATCATGTTCAAATTCGTCTGATTTTACTTATTTTCTTTGAATGATAAAATAAATTTTTATTTTCTAATAGAAAATGTCAATAATTAATTTTTCTAAAAATTGGCTCGGACCGCCTCATATGTTTTAGCCATTTCCTAGAAAGTAATAAATCATCATTTTGTACTACATTTTTATATTTAGTTAATACTATTTTTACCATTACTTCTTACCATATTTCCAATTTTCGTTAGGAATTATTTTGCTTACCTTCAAAACTATATACACTCACTGAGTGATCTTGTAAGTATCAAAATGAAGTCCCTTCTTCGCATTGTCAAATATTCAAATGGTTTTAACGAGTAGAATCTATTGCAAGAAAAAAATTTTTTGCTTACGTGATACCCACATTGGACCATCTTTCATTTATATGTGACAAATTGTTTTCTACCTATTGACTCTACACAAGTAGATCGTTCCATTTAACCCAATGACATTTAGTAAATGTCATTTCAAATATTATTTTGTAATAGAATACAAGTATAATACAAAATCCAATTACATTTCTAATACAGTTAATATAGATTACCCCTCTGGCTGGTTTATATTGATTTCAATTCAAACCCATACTTAAATTATTTTCTATTCGAAACCTTGAACTTTTTTGCATGTGAGGAAAATTTTTTTTAATGGTGGATAAATGTCAGATATGATATTATGTCAGGAAGTAAACTTTGATCTTTTTGTAATATTCTTCATGCACACTCACACTCACTAACACACAATACCAACAATATACGTTCATTTATAATTTATTTGCTTTTATGCTTTCTTTTGTTTCTTTATTTTATTTTGGTTTTTTGTCTCATTCAATCTTAAACAATCCAATTTTGGAATTTTCATTTCATAAAAATTTGTTTTTTTGTGGTGAAATAATTTTGGGTTTGCATTGCGAAAAATCAAAATTGTTTTTTTTTGTTAATATTTGGTATAAAAATCTTTAGAATTTATCAGAATGCATAGTTAAAGAATTTCATCATGGATGAATTATTTGGATATTCCGATGAGAATTTATTTTCGATTAAAGTCATTTTGGGATGTGGCATGAAAGTATTTTTTTTTATTAAAATTTGTGTTATTCAAATTTATGTGATTAAATTGAGTGTGTTTTGTTTTTAGGTTTTGTTTCTTGATTCATTCTTTGAGAGATTTTCGAATATTTTGTTACATTTAATTTGAATTCTTAGTATTATTAATTTTAATTTTATAATATGTATTGTGAGTAAATATTTCGGTTATTGATAAAAAAATGTTTATCTATTCTTAATTGAAAAATTGAACGAAACTTTTTAATCACTAATGCTGATTGCAAAGAGTTTAAATAAAGCAATTATATTTCTTGTGTGATTAGATATGATAAAATTGTTTTAACTAAATGTGCTACAAATTATATAAATAAATATGGTTGTGAATAACTCAAATCAATTTAAGTCTCTTCGTCGCTTGATAAGATTATTAAAATGTATGTGAACAATCAGTTCACAACCTGTATAGAAAAACTAAGACAATCTACATAACAAATTGATAATATAGCTGATAACATGGTACAAAAGAAAATACAATACACAAAGAGTCCTTTTTGATGTATTGATAAGAGTCCTTTTTGATAAAATTCAATTAGGCATAGACTGTAACGATATAATGTTTCTTCCTATCCTGCCCTATACTAACTAAGCTGTACGTAAGTGCTAAATATTATATCCTAACGCTTGGCTGTTTATAAAATACAAAAATAAATCAATTTTGTATGATACACAGTTATTCAATGGAACTATTTGCAACTAATTTTATTCTTATGTTATGAAAGCCAAATTTTAGATCTTAAATTATGTATGGAGTAAAATGTTTACGTTTAATGCTTAATTCACTGATTCAGAACATTTTGTTCCGAACAATTTTGTTAAAATAGAATTCTTATGATTGCGATTCATTGCTTCAGAACATTGTGTTCCGAACAAAAAAAATTTAAACATCAGACATTAACATTTGAATTTGATTTGAATTAATTTCAAAATTTTTGTTTATTTCAATCTCAATATATCAAATAATTGTTATTCAAATAAATAAAATTATTAAATAATAAATAAAATAATATTGTTAATATACAATAATTTTTAATATAAAATAAATACAAAATTGTGTAGAAGTGTTATAAATATTGGTTTTTCAATATTTTTATGAATTGTTTTTTTTTTTTTTGTTTATGCTTTGTAATATGTAATGTGAGAAATGTCAAAAAAATTAAAAATGACAGCAAAAAAAAAATTGTTCCGAACACAAAGTTAAAGTTAAATCAACTTTTGTTCCGGAGAGAAAAAAATGTTCCAAACATTTTTGAAATGAAGAGAATTCAAATTTTCATACAAAAAATATGCGCGCGCATGGGTTCGGAACATACGTTCTGAATCAGTGAATCAGTCATAACTATCATTTTTCTTCACCCTATGCCCCACGAGGATGGGGTTATAGGACAATGATGATAATTATCTTGCAATTGAATATAGGAAATTTACATGCAAAGAATTTGAATTGAAAATGCCAACCAAATCTTGATATAAACACGATTAATAATATTTTGTGTATACATACACAATCTGACAATAATATAAATATAATAAAATTAATAATATTACAATAAAATTGAAATCGGTTGATACAAAAAATTTGTTTGGATGCCATTGTGTACATATACTAATTTAAAAATATTAAGAAAATTTTTAAAAACTGAGTACCACCTAATATGAAGTCTGATGTTCTATAGTAAATTACGCGGAAACAGCAACAAAAAATATTTAAATACGTTGGTAGAAATTCAAAGTAAATCAATCAAAAATATATGTAGTTATATGAATAGTATGTTAGCACATTTACCAAAGATATGAATAGAGACAGCATTAAACTCTAAGACTCAATCTCCTTAAAACAAACATAAACAAAATATCCATTCAAATTTATTAAATATTAAATAGTTTTTTTTTAATACATTTTTTTTTTTAAATAAAATATTAAATTCAATTTTTGACAGTTTATTAACTTAACCACTATTAAAATCTCTTACACTTAATTGATTGATCACAATCAACATGAAATTTTCAGTAAATAAATAATAAAGATCAAATCGACAGTACGAGATAAAACAAATACAGAAAATATCAAACTTGTCTAATTTCAAATTAAATTTAATAATTTGAATTTAATTTATAATATTGAATTCTAAAAATTAATGAACTAAAAATCTTAATCAATTTACTTAATTTTGACTATGATGTAAATTAAAATAATTTTGTTTGTATATAATTTATTGTTAGTACCCATGTAACATTTTATTGTTATAAAAACAAAATTAATGCTATAAGACTCTTATATGACTCTCGATAAGCACTATAGGTGTTATAATGATGTTTTTATGTGACTAGTGTGAGTAATATTGCTATAAGAAATGTTCTTATAGCAATTGCGGGTGTTACTATAATGGGATTTTCAGTAAGTGCTACAGTAATGTTGTTATAAGTTTAAAAGTGCGTAATCCTATATCAAGATTTAAAGTGTTGTTATAAGAATAGAATTGCTTTAAGTTACTGTATTCCTATTGATCTTAACTTAGTGTAGCTTTTGAATAAATATTTAGAATAAATATTTTGTGACAGCAATTATTTTCTACAAACATGGTAAAATTTTTTTGCATTTTGCATATTGATCACAATAATTATTATTAATATTAATACAATATTATAATCTGAAAATATTATTTATTAGTAAGACATTTTTTATATTATAAATCATTTACATACAAATATAAAAATATGTAATGGATATCTATCTCCCTTTCTCATGAAATAAATATAAACTCCATAAAATTTTTATTTTAAAACAAAAAATAATACCGTTCTCACTCTCATACAACATAAATAATTATTTCAAATGAATTTCATTTCAAAATACAAACATATTTACACATATGTACACTATGCCAATATTACGGCAATTGTTACGATGCCTGAAGGATTCTCCATTTTAGTGCTGTAACGTATTTATAACAATTCGCAACAAATGTGGAGTACTCAAATTAACACTCATACTGCTATAAGAAGGTTTATAACAGAGTTATAAGAGTGCGCAAGAGTCTTATAGCAATAAAATTGTTACCTGGGTATATTCTCAATTTTACTTTTATTGTATTTTGTTGTATTATTGGTTAATTTTTGTTTGTTTTTTTTAATTTAGTTTAATTTTGGCTTAGTTTTGTATTTCACACTGAACTATTATTTACTTTTACGATTTTACTATCATTATAATTTTAAAATATAATGTTTGTAAAGAGTTGACTTGGATCCATTGAGACTGCGAATAAATTAATAAATAAAATAAATAGAAGGTTTCTTTGCCATAAAACAAAATTTAAAATTTGTATTGAATGAAAAAGCGTTGAATAAATTTTCAAAATACATACCTCAATAACATAATGTTAACAAAAACATGTAATAAAACATTTTAATCCTATTTATTTATATAATTTTAACTGTATATACATACTATAATTTTTATATTTTCATTAATTTCTTTTGCTTAAAATAAAATAAATAATCAGCAACTTTATAATTCTTAATCTTAACTTAATTTAATCAGATCATATCAATTTTATCCTGTTATCATTTCAACAAAAAATTAAAATTCATTCATTTCATTTATTTTTACTAAAATCTTATTTTACATATAAATATCCTTTTTTCAATACCACAATTCCATATTAGAATACACACATATACAAACATACATTCATACATTAATATATTATCTAATCAACAACCACAATCAATTTTTGAAAGAAACTAAATTTAGATTAACCAATGATTGGGAGGACATAAACTGAGATTTAATTAAATTTCAAAAATAAAAATAAATGTCAATAAATAGAAAATGTATAAGGAATACAAGAAAATTGTGATAATTTAATTAAAGGAAAATAGGATTTTAAAACATTTTCTTAATTTAATTTGTTTTTTGTCTCTTTTATATAAATATTTTTTTTTGTTATTTTCATTTTCGATCTCATTAAATGAACACTTCTTTTATGTCATCATATACATACATACATAGCTATGAATATGAAAAATTAGGAATAAAAAATAATGGTAATTTATAGAGAATGCAAAAATTTAATTTATTTACATAATAAATGAAGTATTTTGTTCATAAGTAGTTTTAATGAAAAAAAAAATGGGTTCAATTTTCATCTTAAAATTTTAAATTATAAATAATCCGATTTTTAAAAAAAAACGTTCCTGATTAGAGTAGTTTTTAATTACATTTTAAATTTTTGTTTCTATACACTGGAATTCACTGTGGCAAATTCAGAAAAATATTTTTTGACAGTTCAGAAATTATATGCGAAGACTATTTAATAACCACTATCATTATACATTTTGGATATTATATGCACTATACTTATTATAGCGATTTCATTACTGATATTTATGTTAGTTAGAAGAAAATTAATGTATTTATTGCATAGACTTACAGTTTTTTTTAGCAATTTAAAATTTTTAAAGCTTATAATATTGTTTTTATAACTATTATTAATATTATTATTTAGGCTTTTTATTATTAATGTGGAAATTTAAATTAACTCTAAATAAAATTACTGAGATGTAATTACAAGCAACGTTGAACAAACAGATAAGAAGAGACAAGAGTCTTAGAATCGGAATATAAATTTAATTTTTTCCCACTATTTTTGTATATTTTTAAACTAGCCTACAAAAATTTACAAAATCAGCTATTTATTTTTAATTTTATTAACATCTAAGCAATTTTTTCGTTTTTATATTAATTTTACACACAATTTTAAGATAATATAATTATTAATATATTACCTTATATACTTTATAATATATTATATTTACCTAGTAAACACTCTGTAAGAGCTTATAAGCTCATTAGAGAGGAACTAATAAAATAAATAAATAAATAAGAATTTTTTATACTATGTATAAGCTTCACAAACTTGAATCAGAACGTGTTTGTGATTCAGTTTGATTTCAATCAAAACCCCCCCGTGTATGAGTTCTGTCACATTGAATAGAAAAGTTTAATTTTTGTTAAATTTTTGACAGATGTATGTTGTAAAATTCAAAAAGTCAATGAGAGTTATAAAATTTTATCGCAAATGGTAATGGCATTCATTTAAAACTAAACATGTATTTATATCAAGAAAATTTAGTTAGGGGTCAAATATGAAAGTCTACCTAAATAAGAAAGTCAACAAAAAAAAGTCACGTAATCATGAGTGAACTGAAATGAATATGCTTTTAACTATAAAAATGGTGCCATGAAAAACTATTAATTGTTAAAAAGGGTAGACCATCAATGTCTGTTCTACTAACAATAACAACAATAAAACACTGGTATCGGCATTTTCAATTAAATCTTATGATTCGTATACATGATGGTATTTTCCAACATTTTTATGGAAAATTCATATCCACACTTTTTAGATATTGTTTTTTTAAAGTCAGAGCTTAAAGTTATATTTTGTGATGAAAATTTTACTAACAAAAAACAGTATTTGCGAAATATTAACATTTTTAATTATGAAACAGAATCAAACCACTCTTTTAATGAATATTCCGAACTTTGTAAATTGATAATAACACTTCCTATAACAACTAATTCAGTTGAGCTATCGTTTTCCTGCCCAAACAGAATTAAAATTACTTTGAGAATTAGATGTGAACAGTTTTAACTATGGAATTTAGCAAAAATTTCAATATAAATTTCTTCTTGAAAATTCCACGCCATGCAACTGGTGTATAGTATGTATACATGTATCGCTTATGTCACATGTGGATCTAGTTATGTCACTGTGTATAGTATGTATATATGTTTCGGTTATGTCACATGTGAATCGATTATGTTACTTTGTATAGTATGTATACATCTATAGGTTATGTCACATGTGCATCTAGTTATGTCACATGATTTTCTTTTCTTTGTAAATTGTAGTACCGTACTTAATATACGAAAATATAATTCTACCTAAGCTACTTTACCAAATAATATTTACAAAATCGGAGATACCACATGTCTATTTGTTTTTTCTTTGCATTTAAACACTGAAGGAGAAACCTTCTCATACCGTACAATTAATTTCATTCTACAAAAGCTTAATTCGAAATGTTGACATTTAAGAAAATTAGCCAATTCTATCTGAATTTTTAAGATACGTTACCTGATTGTACATTGGAAATAGCTGAAATACTAACACAAAAACATATAAAAACAGTTTTATATAAATTGCTTAATGTCACAATACCCTGACCAGACTAATATAGATATCTATAATTATAATTGACAAGCATTTAAGGTCCTGCGCAGTAGACACCTTTTCATTTTATTTCGATTCTCCTACTTCTTAATGAACTTCTGATATAATAAATAAGTTATATATAAAACAAAAATGCGCACACAGTTGAAAATTTTGTACTCATATGATTTTATTATTCAGCAAATACATTATGCATAAGTGAGATCAGTTATTATAATTTATATTATGTACTTGCAAATGAATCTATGTACATATGCCAAAAAAAAAAAGAAAAAAACAAATTCATCTAAAATAAAAAATATAAAAACAACAAAAAAAAACAAATCACTTGAATTCTTCATTTTTTATCTTTTTAAGTAACTGTTTCTAAATTTTGGTTATTTGTAGTAATAATCTAGTTTTTATTAAAATTATGTATTATGTAGGTATATATATATGTATATTGTATACATAATTCTTTAATGACAAAATTTTTTATTTTTAGTAATTTTATCACTAAATGCTACTTACTATAGGGAATATATCGGAAACAAAGCCGTATATGAGGGATGTGTATTTATGTGTCCTAAATAAAACTTACTAACGAGTGTAGTAAGTTCTTTTTATTAAACACGAGTGGTTTCTGCTATATCGTGCGAAGTCTATGTCAGTACGTAAATTACTGTTTTTTTAAAAACTTTAAATTTGACTTCAACTTGAAATATAATTACTCAAGAGGGGCCCCTAGTATTAATATATTCTCATATATTCTTACTACTTCTATACTAATTTAAATTATTTTTTTTTTTTAATGTAGTATATATTTGTGATTACCTCACATAATAGAAAATAAAAATAGTATTTTATTTGTAAGCAAAATTAACTTTTAAAAAAATAACAAGGTGACTCGATTCTATTTTTTAAATTAAATAAAGAGTCTTCATAATTTTTAATTTAATTTTTATTTATTCATTCCAAAATATAGTTAACATATACTGACATTATCGACTTATATTAATTTAGATTTACATTTACAATATATACAATTTACATTTTTTTACATATTACTACATTGCCTGCTTAATTATTGATTACAAAATACTTTCACTTGGACAAAAGGAAAATTGGAGAAAAAAAACCTTTTCGATTATTTTTATTTTTATTTAAAATCAAACTTAGAACTAAAACTAAAAAAAAACTTAGGAAACTATAACTATAATTATAACTATAACTACCACTATAACTATGACTTTAGCTTAAAAGCGAACGGTACAAACAGTAAAACTAGACAAGCGCAGCCTGTCAATCATCAATAATTAACCAGACTCCGAACTAAGTAATTACTTGAGTATTCGCACTTGTTGTTGAATTTTGTTTGCCTGTTTGTAATTTTATCAGCTATCGGCAGACTTTTTGATTTCAAGTGTATATCCGTCGTGCTGTGATACCATGGAAGATTTAAGATCATTTTTAGAAGCTTGTTTCGCGTAATTTGTAATTTTTTTATGTGGCAATTGGCACAATCTCCCCATATTGGGTATCCATATAAATATAAACTTTGGAATATTGATTTAAAAATCAAAGTTTTATTTTGTATAGATAGGGAAGATCTTCTGTTTATTAAACCATAGAGAGATTTAATTAAAATTAGGTTTTTTTTTATTTTATCCTCAAAGAGGGTTCCGAAAGTAAGTTTTGGATCTAGGATAATTCCTAGATATTTAATTCTGGAACTCCATTCGATAACAGTACCATTTAGGTTAAGGTTTCTGCTTGGTAAATTACATGGTTTTCTTTTCCTTGAGAAGAAGCAGGCGGCCGTTTTAGAAGCGTTGATCTTAATTTTCCATTTGTAATAGTATTGGTGAAGAGTATTAAACCCGCTTTCCAAATTTTTCATAATGACTGCAGGATTTGCATCAGTACTATACAGGCTGTTATCATCGGTAAACAAACCAATGTAACATGAATCTGGGATGATAATATCAGATATAAAAATATTGTACAGGATAGGACTTAGAATTGATCCTTGGGGCACGCCTGCTGGCAACTGGAATTTTGAAGAGTGAGTGTCATTGATTTTGACACAGAAAGTTCTATTATATAGAAAGTTTTCAATTATTTTGACTGAGTATAGGAGAAACTGCAGACAATGTAGTTTGTAGATCAAACCGTTGTGCCATACAGAGTCGAAAGCTTTTTCTATATCACAAATTAAAATACCCACAGACTTCTTTTCTTCAAATTTTTCTCTGATATATTTCGTTATGCGTACTAGTTGGTGATCAGCAGAGTGTTCAGGTCGAAAACCGAATTGTTCATTGGGTAAAATTTGATTGTTTTCGACAAAATTTTGCACCCTAATTTGGAGTCTCTTTTCAAAGACTTTTCCGATCGAACTTAGTAGGCTAATTGGACGATAACTACTAATCTCATTTATAGGTTTGTTGGTTTTTGGAATGCATATAACTGTAGCATCTTTCCAGCTTTTTGGAAAATAACACAATTTAAGACATAGGTTGAAAATAGTTAGAAGCAGTTTTAGAGCCTTTTTTGGGAGCATTTTTAGGTCGGTGTTTAGGATACCGTCAGCACCAGGGGTTTTTCTGGATTTCAATTTACTGCAAATATTTTGTATTTCTTTCAATGTAAATTCGCCTTTTGGAAATACGTCAATATTATCTACTTCGGTGATACAATTATTTAAGGCAGTTTCCGTTGTATTGTCTCTAAAATTTTGGGTAATCTTGTGTTGTTTTAGAAAATGCTCAGCTAAAGCCTCACTTTTTTCTGAGTTAGTTATTAATCGTCGCCAAGTTTTAGAGTGGGAATCGACTTGTTTTTTTTTCCTGAGAATTTTAGAAACTTTCCAGAATGGACTGCCACCGTTCTTTAGGCCTTCCAATCTAGTTGACCAAGCCGTGTTTTTTAGTTTATTTATTTCGATTTTTATACGTTTTTGTGTTCTATTTATTTGATTTTTTATACTGGGATCTCTAGAGCGTTGCCATCGTCTGCGGAGAGTATTTCTTAGTGAGATCAGTTGTAGTATAAAAGGAGATAGTTTTACAAGAGGGAAGACATTTCTTCAGAGTCTTCATATATTTTTCTCTTAAGTATGTAATTTTTAAATTTAATGTAATTTATTGTTATTGTTAAGCGAAAAATATGAAATGAAAAATAATAAATAAATAAATAAATAAAAAAAAAAATTCTGAGACACCATGTTATTTTACAGCCAGATTTTTTGTAATTAAATATTTTTTGTAATGCACTGAAACATTTTTGATTACATTTTTCAAGCTGTTGTTCAAGCAGTTCTCTTTAATATAATGTTGTCAGTACATTTTGGTATAACAAACATCTTTTCATATATTCAATATATTACTACCAGCTTGTACTGAAATTTACTGAAACTGACTTTTTATTAATTAATTTATTAAATGACAAACTCTTGTCTTGTCAAATGCTTGCCAAAGTTCAAAATTGAAAAAAAATTACCTAATGGTCAATATGGTCTAATTCAAATTTACCTAAGGGTCAATAAATTCAACAATATCATGGAAATCATATTAAGGTACATAAACCTTAATGCACTCTCTGTACAAGTTTAATGTATTTCAAATAATGATTATCAGAAAACATTTTTTTTAATTTCCCATATTGACATAAAATTAGAAAAAAAAAAAATTAATTTCATTTCTTGAATTTATTTTTCATTAAGATGCAAGTTGTTTACTCATAGTATGAAATGCACTATTTTAAAAAAAAAAAAAATTTCCATTTCAAAAACAATAGACTGGTAGAGTAGTAATCTTTTAAGGGATATCCTTTTTCTTAACATCATTAATTTTCTTCCCTCTCATTTTATATCCTTTACCTTATAATTATTGTAAAGTTTACATTGTTCTATACTTTTTAATTATTAACTTATCTTTTGCACAATACTGTTATATGTATTTCAAAAACATGTTCATTCTTCTTGTCTATAGATTTTCTTAACAATTTTTTTTTTATAATTAACAATCTCTATGTTATTCATCTCCTTCCTATACAATTTCAATTATAACTTCAGCAGGATGTACCTACATAAAAATGACCACAAAATGAAAAGTCATTGAACTTTAAAATGAACTCTCTGCCAATACACATTATAACAAAATGAAAATATTATGTATTCTGCTTTGAATACACGATATCCGATCGTAATTTTAAAGAATAAGACAAAAAAACAATAACAACAACAACAAGAGTTTTTTTTTTTTAATTTTTTTCTATTTTTTTTTTATTTTTGTTACTCTCTCAGATGACATAACCACACTTCTTGAATTAAAGGTACAAAAGTTCACTTACAATCCAGCTTAAGGTTGTACTTTTTGTTATTCGTATTTTGTTTTGTATACACAAAATAAAAATAACAAAAAGTACAACCTTAAATCTAATATAACACAATTTGAAAGAACTGATAGAGTAAGACAAAATATAGACATGTCTAGAAAAGAAAAGAAAAGAGAAGTAAATTTTGTAAACAGATTGAATTTCAAAACATGAAGTTAGCAACAAGCCATATCAAGTTTTATACCATTTAAATTGAATACCTTTTTAACACTATTTAAAGGAGACTTGGTTCAGAGACCTCTGCTGCCTGATACAATCAAATCGTAATAAAATTATTTATATTTAATATTGCATAATATACATATACAAATATATATATATATATATATATATATATAATATACCGTTTCTTTCTCTATTCTAGATTTAATTTCATACAGAGAATTATAATAGAATGAAAACTAATTGATATTCTGAACGCAGCCCCAACGAAAAGCAAAATGACAATAAGGAATATAAACTTTACACAAAACAAAACAAAAAAAAAAAAATACAAAAAACGAAACGAATAAAAAAAAAGCAAAAACAATCACATAAAACTTGAATAAAAAAAAGAAAAGAAAATGATTTGAAATAAATTCTACAGGTATTCTACAGGTACACATACCTATCTTCAGGAAGGGTGGCATTCTAATATTCCAAACTAATATAGTATCTAGAGAAATAAGAAAGAAGAAATTCCAAATAACAAAAGAAACATAAGGAATTCAATAATACAAAAGTTGAACCAATTTGAACAATACAAATAAAGTTGGTAAAGGTTTTGTTCTTTTTGTTTTCTACTTTTTTTCTATTTTTTTCTATTTTTTTTTTTTTGTGTATGCTTCCTAGAAAAGAAATTAAGAAATTTTATAAACCAAACAATTTAACTGTAACGTGATGAGAGTTAGAAGACATAATAAAATTAGACCTGTTCATAACGCACGTATTTCTTAAATTGAATTTATTGAGAAAAGAGAATTTTTTTTTTTTACGTTTGTGATTTTAAGGTATGAGATTTACCTGAGATGAAATAATATTGAAAAATTTTCTTTCATTTTCTGAATTTTCTATAAATATATGGAAAACAAAAAAAAAATCTAATCTCAGTTTATTTTATGAATTGAATTCGTAACAAGGATATGTATGTATGTATGTATTTTAGTATAGATATAATTTTTTTTTTTTTTTTGAATTGGATATCTATTACAGTTTTTTTTGTTATTGTTTTTGTTTTTTTGTGTAATAATATCTCAACTGAAGTCAAATCAATTTTCAATCAAAATTAATTCTGACATTAGAATAAAAACGATTATGATTATTCTCTAGATTATGAAGGTCTCGTTTTTTTGAAACTTTTATATCATAAATTTATAAATGAATATTGAAATTTTTTGATTCATCTTAAATTTGATTTATTTTTGATTTGTGGTAGAAATTTTTGTTATAGATTCGAATTAAAATCGATTAATAATCAACTTATCTACCTATAGTCTAATAAATGGCATAGAAAGGAAAATTCAAAGCAAAGTCATAATTTTTTATTCAAGTTCAATGACATATAAAATTTGTTTCTTTTGTAGATGAATGGACAATTGGTGAAGCAATAAAGACTAGGTGGGATAGGAGCAAATTTAAATTGATATTCATTTGTTTTGTGAAAATTTGATGGTTCAATAATATCAAAGATTTTATCTAATAGTACGATGTTTAATTTAATAAGTAGATAATAATTTTTAATAATAGTAAAATAGTTCTAAAAATTTTATAGTAACTTTAAAAATTTGAATACCAAACGATCACAGTGACTTTGATATAGTTTGTTAAAAAATTTAATGGTGTACATAATTTACAAGCTGGCTATCGAAACTAAATTCCAATTTCTATACATCAGATTTCATGCCCTTAGAATCACGTATTTCTAAATGACATTTTTTTGGAAAATGCGGTATTACTAATTCGTGGATGATCTTTTCAATGCAAATAATCATAAAGATGTATCTTGAATCGTTTCTTAGATTGGAAAATTGCGTATAGTCGTATCTGCCATTTAAAAGTGCAATAATTTGGAAAACCAAAGTTGTATTTAGTATCTGCAAAATTTTTGCAGTTACCACATTGTATATTTATATTTTGAATCAATTTGCAGATACGACTTTATTGTATATTAAATAGATGGTTTGAACTATGCAAAACCTTTAAGGTTTTTTGTTATAACTTCCTGAATATTTGAAATAAAACTAACATAATGTTGTCCTCTTAATTTCTATAAAATCAATTGATTCTTGTAAATATTTAATAATCACACAAACATATTATAATAATATTGAAAATAATGTAGTTTTATCTTCAATATCATTATAATATATATATGTGTGTGATTATTAAATATTATAATAATACTAGTGAATCCCCTGTGCAATTTCACAGAAGCAGTTCTTTCAGGTACGATTTTATATAAAAAGAAATATTTGTTTTGGTATAATTGTAGTTTTTTTCTGAATCGCTTGATTCTTGAATACGTATATATAATGAAATTAAAGTATATAATACCTAATACTTTATGACAGATACTAATTTCAATATAACTTAATACAATAAAATCTTATTACTATCAACGTAGTAGATCAATGTATTTTAATTCGTTTATAGTCAAACACGTTTGTAGTCACAATTCTCTCATACCATTGTTTGAAAGAAAGTAATAAAATTCATAATTTCATACAATCGATGTCGTTACAAGTCACATTAAAATATAAGACCAATTTTTTGAATAAAACAAAAAAATAAGTCAAAAGTGAATTATTTTATTAAAAAACTTGTTCTTTTTCTGTTCTTTATTACAAATATGTATATTTTGTGATTATATAACAGAATTGCTATTTATGAATAAAATAAAGTTTAAAATTGTTATATACGAAAGATATTTTATTGAATTTGATTTTGTTTATAAAGATGCAATTTTTTTTTTGACTACGCCTATATAGTCACAAAACGGTTATAATCAGAAATATTACTGAAATTTAGCGAATGACTAGAACCATGTTTTACTGTATATATATTTTTAACTAGCTTTGTAACCCGTCATAAATGACGGAAGCAAAATAAATCCTAGTTTCTTTTTTTCTTTCATTAGTTTCTTTATTCCGAAATTACAGTATTTATGTTTATATCACTTTTTATTTATTTTTATTTATGTTTATATTGGCCTAACACTAATCTTTTTTTTTTTTTATATAACAGAAAAAGAAGTACCATACCAACAAATTTGTATAAAATGTTTGTATTTTTGTATGGTATACTCGTACTCACTTCCATTTAGTTATAATTCGTTAGTTGGGTTCCATTTAGTATAAATTATACCGTATTAGCGTTGTTGTGGCCTCTGGGAGAGCAAATTTAAAAATGGGATCTTATTTTCATATAAATTTTGTCTTTTGTATACTGTATAGGGATCTTATTTAGCTATATGAATAAACTGTTATCATGGTATTGTGTTATTTTTAAAAAAAATATTCAAAATTTTGTATCTAAATTGGTAAAATTTACAAAAAATACAAAAACATTTTAATCAATAATTTTCAATTTAAAAAAAAACAATGTTTTATTATCCGGCGTAGAAGTAGAGTTAATTATCCTACTCTACTTCTATCAAGTTCTATTGATTGAACAGTGAACCTGAACAGTGAAGTGAAAAGTGAACACTTGACACTGAAAATAAAATAATATTTTTGGAATGGAGCATGCAGAACATACAGAATACAGATACAGCAAATAATAAAAAAAAAACAAAAAAAAAACATAAATAATTTTTTTTGAGTGAAGTGAGTTATGCATACAATAATGACAAAAATAAAAGGTATAAGCAATAAAGTAGTATAATGTATAATATTATACAATACAAATATGCAGATACACATGTATATTATTGTGTATAATTTTAAGTAATAAGAATAACCTTTGAGTGAGTTATATTTTTTTTTGTGTTAAATGCGGTTTGCCTTTTGGTTATTATACCATATTAAGCTATTGATTAAATTTCTATTAGTCCTTATTATTATAAATCAAAAAAAATTGTTTGATTTATTTATATTATTATTATTATTTTTTATTTTTCCTTATTATTTGCGAAGAAGACTAACATTAAATTAAAAAAATATAGTTCATGCAATCAATTTTTCCTGCAAAGGTTCAGCATGGTAGACAGGGGTTAAAAAAAGCACCAAAGCAATTTGTATATGTGTTGGAGCGTTCCGTCGAACTTACAAACATCCAGATAAATGCAGAATAATATATATATATAATAATAGCAAAACCAAATCAACTTACATTTATTATATCATTTTTGAAGAGTATGATCTGATCTTATTTTTGTTTTTCTGTTTTCTTTTCAATTTTTGTTTGTGTTTTTGTACTTTTTTCTATAAGTTTGTGTGTCTATTTAAAATGACAAAATTTTTATGAAGCCTTTTTAAAAATTGTCTGTGATTAAAATTTATTTTAGAGTATAGATGTCGCTCTACTCGGAAATAATTGTCATTTATATGGTGTAACTATTTTAAATGTTTTAAGTAATACAGCACCAAGAACTTGCTAAAATTTTCAATTTTAAATAACAAAAATTTTAAGTAACTACCACTTACAACATGTGTACTACATTTGACAAGGAATTTTGTTTTAGCTAAACTGAAAATGATTAAAAACTAATTAAAAATGATAGCTATATTCCAAAATAAAATACACACTTCTGGTTAGTATTATTGCTAAATAAATAACATTCATAATATGTAATATAACAGAATAATTGCATTTCAATAAATAAATTACAAGTGCTTGAAATTTCAATGCTGATTTTGTCGAAACAATGCTTCAAACAGTGAGAACAAAGTGATTCTAAGGTCGCAATCTATCAATTTTAATACACGTAAAACTGGAATTGACAAAATCATACGTAAGAATGATGTACAAAATTTTATTAGAGTAAAAGTCATTAAAAAAGTATGGTTGGTAAAAATGTTTGCCGAAAATAAAGGTAAATCCAAGAAGTCTTAAAATTGGCAGCATCAAATAACAAACAAAATTGAATTTTAATCATTGAATCAATTAGTATAACACAACCCAATCAAATTCACATAGAGCAATTCCTACTTCAAAATACAATTAAAAATTCAATTAGATTTTTATATTTGGGGGTGACTCAACTTCTTCAGGATATTTTTTATTTATTTTAAAATTTACTTTATTAATATATTTTGCTTTTCTACATATTTCTTAACCTAATAAAGTCTAGGATTAAGTAACAATTTTTAATCTATACTAACGGCCCATCTATGGAGCTCTCTAGTGTATTATATTTCTTATTTTATAACATTTATATTGGTTTTTAAGTCTTGTTATCTTTTGAATTTTCATTATATTTATAATTATAATTTTTTTTGTTAATTTTCATAATATTTGCAAAAAAAATTTCAAAAAACAAATTTTCATCATTTTTTCTTCTTCAGGATACTTATAGTAATATTGCGAAAAATATTTGAATCAACACAATTTGATGATGATGATAGAAGGATTAAGGATGAACCATATAATAATTAATACATAATATCAATACACGCCCAACTTGTCAAATCAGTGATATTGAATTTGAACCCGACACTTAACCAGCATGATAAATATTAAATATAAAAATGAATTACTATACGGTAGAAGTATAGATCACGAACAAGGTTGATTTATAATATCAAGGTAGAAAATACCATCAAGGTAGAAAATACCAATTGCTACAAGGTAGACAATATCAATACAATAAAATTATCGATGTAAGTTGAATGGAAGCTGATTTCGAAAAATATAACTAAATCTCACAACGATATGTAATAAAACAGGATGATAATGATGATGAATAATATACAAAACTATATTGTAACATCAATCACAAAGACTTTGTTCTAAATTATATTCTAAATAAATTTCATATTTCAATTTTATATTTTTCCTTTTCCATATCTTTCTCTCTTAGTTCCGTCGTCGAAACCTTTTTTGTGTCCATTGTTTTACTACTCTTATTCATTTTTATTAACCTTATAGAATCGACATCAACCTTCTTAATCAATATGGAAGCGGGATTCCGAACGGATGTTTTTTTTTTTTTTTTTTTTTTTTTTTATGATCTTGACAGTAACTTAGGTAGAATCACCTTTTCGTGCCTAATTAAGTACGGTACTGCAATTTTACACTACAATATCTACAATAATTCGAGTATTTATTTGAACAAATTACTGCCTTATCTACTCATTAAATGTGGAAAACTACAACTATTGTCAGGAACTAAGCCTTCTTAAATAGAATAGTTTCATTTTATTTAATTTGTTACCAGATTATATATACTCTGAATTATTTTTTGTCATTTATTATATCCCAATGACAAAGGGTACTAGACCAGCTCGAAAAACCAATGAAGCATTTTTTTTTTTTTTTTTGCTTCATCGGGAATCGAACCCGGGACCTTTCGGTTGAAAGGCAGGCGCTCTACCTACTGCATCACCCAGCGTGTAAATTTATGGCTTCTATAATTTGTAATAGCGATTTGAAAATTTACGCTGATGATATGAAGATTTTCAAAAAAATAACGTCGATTCAAGATGCTTCAAGATGATCTAGATAAATTTTATACTTGGTGCATTAATAACAATCTTTTACTAAACATTAGTAAATGTGCACTCATGTGTTACACACGTCGAACACAACTATTTAGCTTTAGATATACTCTAAACAACGAAAGGTTAGAATAGGTTAATTCAATTAAGGACTTAGGAGTTTATTTCGATGATAAGCCAACATTCAAACTCCACTACAATAACATCGTTAATAAAGCTAGTTCAACGTTGGGCTTCATAAGACGTTGGTCAAAGGAGTTTAACGATCCTTACATTTTTAAATCATTGTGTACATTCTTCGTTAGACCTCATCTTGAATATGCATGTCAGGTCTGGTCTTCATTTAATAATTCACATAAACAAAGTAAATAGAAGCTGTTCAAAAAAATGTTTAAGGTTTGCACTACATAGTTTGTCTTGGGATGATCATACAAGGCTCCTCCATATTGAGCATAGGCTAAACCTTCTCCATCTTAAGTCCGTGTGAAAAAGACGGCAAGTAGCTGATGTTTAATTTATTTTCGAAATTATTAAAGGCGGTACTATTTCTCCTTCAACTTTAAATAAAATTATCATTAACACAAATACTCGTTTGCGCCACTCAAATCTCTTTACATTAACATTACACACAGAACAAATTATGGTAAATATGAACCTATTAATAGAATGGTAATAGTTAATAATAAATATAAGAATAGTATAAATTTTTCAGTATAATGAAATTAATTGAATATTTTGTTAACTTGACCTTTTTAATTTATATTAAAAAAAAATAATATTACAATTTTTGTATTTGGAGTTTTGTTATTTTTGTATGTATACTAAGTAAATTTAATTGTATTTTAATGAATATATGAAATGTAATACTAAATTGTAAACTGTTTGTAAATAGTATAAATAAATAAATAAAAAATAAATAAATAAATTGTTGCTCTTAACAGTGTTAATTCCATTTTTATTGTCAATCCAAATTAAATTCATTTGTACAAAGTTAGTTGGAATTTCTTTACGCTCCTCTTCTGTAGTCTGGATTCTAGAACTAATTGGGTAGCTGTCATTGTTATTTTACTAAGACTGTGCTCAATTATCTTTTACATCTTATTCGGGCCATTTGCCATTGTTTTCTTCTTCGTAACAGAAGGTAGTTCTATATTTGTAGTTGGCTTAGTCTTTATACACTGGATTTACTTCATAATGATCAACTCTCTGGCAATCAATCATTTGTTTAAGAACAATTTCTTCAACTTCTAATGAAATGTTGTTAATTTTAAATTGTAGAACGTCACAATTGTGGTTTAGTTTTATATATGACATTTTAACAACCAACAGCATAATATATATATATATATATACATATATTTAATTTAATTTTTCAATAATTAAGAAAAATTATGTTCCATATATTCAGCATTTCCATTCTTTGTCTGCTTTGACTTTATACCCTTAAGTACAATTCCATTTAAATGATTTTCATTTTCATCTTTTGAATGTCCAATGCGATATGAATCAACAATTTCCTTTAGAAACAATTCTATTTTCATTTTAATTTCTAGTGTTCATGTGTTCATATTTTTTTTTCTACGTTATTTGTATAATTTTGATCCTAGCATCAAATCAAAAAAAAAAAAAAAAAAAAAAAAAAAAATAATAAAACCGAAAAAATTAAAAAGGCAAAGAAAAAAAAAATTTGGTAAATTGGTTTCTTTAATGCCAGCCAACATTGTTCAGTGATAAAAAAGGAATTTTTTTTGTGGTTTATTTCTCGCTATAAAAACAAAAATTTCCACCACGAAAATTTTCCAACTATACCATTATTTTTCTATTCATATTTTTGATGAAGCTAAAAGATTGTCATAAAACATAAAATTTTTTTTTTTTGTCTTTTCATAAAAAAATACTTTTAAAGACCATCGCATCACATGAGTAATGACACCGAAAGAAAATTGATAATAGCAGCTATGTTGTTGTAAAACCAGTACTCATAATAATTGTAACCGTAGTAGTAGTAGTAGTAGTCTACTGTAAAGATAATGTCAAAAAAAAAAAATTCTCATTTCATTCATAATTTTTCTCATTTTTCTTATATTCGTATTTTTTGAACTCTGGAATGTTAATGTCCATAAAAAGTATTAAAATCTAACTAAGAAAAAAAAAAAAACCACAAGGACAACAACAACAATGAGAAAGCAACAACAAAAATAACAACGGCTTATTTTTATGATTTCATCACACCTTAGGGTCATTTTTAGTAATATTTTATATGAGTAGGATGCTCAGTGCTTACAAAATCTGAAATTGCCCTCACCCCGCTCCCTTCCAAAATTTGGTAAATAAAAGATGAAGACACAAGAAAAAAAAAAAAAAAATAAAAGAGAAAAGAAAATTATTAGGACTTTTATTATGACCTTCATTTATTATGATCCATATTTATGTGTAGAAATATCCTCTTATGTTCATAATTTTTCTTGTTATTATATTTTGTATTATCCTGTTATTTTCTTTCTCTACATTTTTTTTTTTATAATATTTTGTTTTTATATATTCTATAATTTTCAGTTTGGATCAACCTAAAAGGAACTGTTTTATTTTTCAGTTTAGTGTAAAATTACAGAAAATGAGATTGTACAAAAATTATAATTGAACAAAATTAACAAATCTATGAATTAAAAGGTGTTCCAATTATAGCTGGAAGTTAACATTTTGAATATAATACATGTATTATTAGTTGATTTCCAAAGTGAGCAGATTAAAATTGAATAGCTACAATGGAACACTGTAATTTAACCGTATTTCATTTGACTGTATTAAGACTGATTGATATTAATCGTTTTTGTATACAACAGTGGCTACGTATAAAAATGAGGTTATTAAAATTTGTGGAAAAGACAGATTTGGTGTTTAGCGATAAAATCTAGAAGCGACTAGTTAATAGCACCGTATAAATTCAATCAAATAAAATCAATTAATCAAATTAATCAATCCAGCAAACTTGCAAAAAATACTTGCAATTGACTGTATAGAAATACATCCAAATGCAACGCTCTCAGCTATCGCAAACTACAAACTTTATCTACAAACTTCAATACTTTGGACAAATATTTCCATAACATTTTTTCATAAGCTCAACTGAATTTTACTAATGACATGTACTAATCTCAGATTTCAGTGATTGATCTATGTGACGGACTATTGGCAGGACTATTGACATCTTTCTTTTAAGTAGTCACAACTGAGAAATAAATTGTAAAGTCACAGTATTATCCGTTCCTGTAAAATTATTTTATTTTATTTTATTTATTCATTTATTTATTCATTTATTTACTCAAATGAGCTCCATTGCTCGTACAGATTTTTTTAGTACAATTTTACTTATAATTATAACTAATTAAGTTTTAATTCAGTGCAATTTTAATTTTAAAATAAGGAATGTTTTGTTTTTTATAGAAGATATTTAAATATGATCATTTTTTATATAATATTAAGTATTATTACTATTATTTAATTGATGAAAATAATCACTAATTTTTTTTTTTATTTGAGCAGTTTCTTTGGTCTCAACTGGTAATTCATTATACGTTTTGTATGCTGTATTGTATATTGTGTCATGTTTGTTAAATCTTTTTGTTGAAGATGTTACCCTTATTTGAGCTGCATTTCTAGTTGAGTATGCATGAACTTCATTATTTAACATCGGCTTAATATTTGTATTAATATTCTTAGTAAATATGAGATGTATTTGTGTGGCCTGTTTGCATTTTATAACATGATTCAATTGTAATATTTTGTGCTTTCTATGAATTTCCTGTGTTGAAGTTTGCCTTTTATATCCAAACAAGTTCTTTATCGCTTTATTCTGCAGTTTCTGTAATGTGTTTAAATTTTTTTTCACATCAGTGTTTCCCCATATTTGAATTCCGTACATAATTGTGCTATGAAATAAGCTGTAATAAATTGATCTCTTATTTTTTAGTGGTACTCTTTTATTTATTAGTTTGAATAGTCCTGCAATTTTTCTTCCTTTTTTTATTAGTTCTTTTATATGCTGTTCCCACTTTAAGTTCTCATCTAATAATATTCCCAAATATTTGTAACTGTTCACGAGATCCAACTTACATTTGTTATAGTAAATATTTAAGGCATCACCTGTCTTTCTTTTAAATAACATATATTTTGTTTTAGCTGTATTTATTGTCAGCTTATGTCGCTCCATCCATTGGTGAACTTCACTCATGTCCATGTTGATTAATTCTTCCAATTCTTTGTTTGTTTTTTCTTCATAGATTACTTTTCTTCATAGATCAGCGAGCATAAATAGCTTACCATTCAGTTTTGTGCATAATAAGCCATTTATATAACAAGAAAATAGCGTATATATAAATTATAAATTATATTATAAATTTTTTTTCAATTTTATGATTGAATTTCATAATTAAAACGCTTCTATATAACAGAAAGCGAACATAATACATGATTAATGCCAAATATCCACCTGATTATATTTTTTGACTGAATAAAAATAATAACAATTATAAATTTTTCCCTACTCATTAGGACATCTTTTATAAATATTTGAAAAAAGGGTTTTCAAATTGGAAATGAAAATTCGAATTTAAATTTTTAAATAGGATACCGGCTTTGGGGCCATGTGGAATTAAACTAATTAAAATGAGTTCATATAAATGATGTTAAATTATTATTAGTTTATATAAAATCCCACAACACTAAATTATTTACAAATTTCATATTTATTATATAATATACATTGTGTTAACCATTGTTCCTGATTGATGTGAAAAATTAACTCAAAAATTATGTTAACGAATAGATTTTTTAAAAAGGTTGAAAGGTTGTATTAAATCATAATTGTATAAACTCACAAATAAAAAGAAGGAAATAGTGTTGTTATTACTTGTTTTGCTTACGTTTCATTTTAATATGCTGTTATTATACTTATTTGCTAATCTTGTGATATCAAAACACAATTCACATCAAAGAATATTTACTTAAATTCAAAATTAAAGTCTTGTGCCCAATCAAACTTGAACACTATGTGCCACGCATTTTCAGTTAAGCCATGTCACTATGTTTTTGATGAAATCCAATAGCATAGAAATAAAGGACAAATTTGGTTCATAACCTATCTTGTAAGCCTCGAGGTACTAGAATATTTTATGGGTCTGACATTGCATAACACGTTGAACCGATATTTGAATGATGTTTTACAACACTTTACACCTATTTTAATTTCAGAGAACTTCTCAGAGAACTTTTCAAACATGTTTACGATTAGATGAGTGTTAAAGAACAGAAACGTGCACTGGAATATGCGTATAGTACATTTGTAGCAACAAGCGTAGGTATACTAGTTCAAATTTTACTCGATATATCCTCAAATGCTTTTATCTGATAGATTATTAATAAAATCGAACTTGTTCTTTTTATTAAAAGTAAAATTATGTATAACTATAAAAATTTATAATTTCATAAATTTATTTTGTAAAAATACATTTTACAATGAAATTTTGGTTGATTTTTATAACTCACAGATGTATGATTGGCTTCTTTTAATAAGTTATAAAATCAAATTAAAATGAAAATCAAGAGTTGTATAGGCAGTCTAACACTATAAATGCCTACTGATGAGTTCTAGTAACTTCTAGAATTAGTTCTATAAATAATATTATGATTATCCTGAAAATAAGATTATTTTTAATAGATATAAATAGAGATGAAAAAAATTTGTGTTCTTGGATATAACTAAATATAATTTCAAAATCTTTATTGTACACATATGGTAGGCAGACTCACGATTTTTAAACAATAACCTTTAAAATATATCAAACCATTCTAACTTCTGAGCTAATTGAAATATATCAAAAACTTAAATAAAGAATAAATTTTTAAAGTACATATTACAATTTTTTTTTTATTAGCTATTTATTAAAAATTAAAGCTAAAAACTCACTTTTAAATCCCTAGCATCAAAAATTTATACATATATATATAAATAATGCACTAATAACAATTTATTTTCATTTATAATTTCTGCTCTACTACACACAGTACAAAACAAAAAAAAAAATGTCTCACAATGAAAATCTGTAATATACAATAATCTTAAAGGATATTCACCTATAAGGTCTTGCCAACAATGAATAATAAAATATGGGTTGTGAAAATGATGATAAGAAAATCTTTAGATAGTTAAATGTAAATTAGAAAATACATTGAAATCGAGTTCACAAAAAAAAAAAAAAATTTTTTTTTTTTTTAGATGCTCGATTTGATACAGTTGATTTACAGGATGTTGTTTGTGGTGCAGACATTCTACATAATATTAGGCTTAGTCCTTTTTCTTAAAAGTTTTTTATTTTATTTTTTTTTTTTATTATTATTATTTTGCTGTTGTATATACAATTTTTGGCAAAACTTTAGAAAATTTGTAAAGTTTGTATTGGTTGTAAATCATTTTGTTGTTGTTATATTGTTCTTCTTGTTGCGGTTAAAAATTTTCCCAAAGAAGAAAAACCTTGATAAAGCATTTTTTTTGTTTTTTTTTTTTTTAACGATAGGTATATTATAATGTTTTAGCTCTAAGAATGATGTTATCAATTTAAGGATATTTTAATAAAATAAAACCTTAAATTTAACGATTTTTTATGGTTCGATATATATATGAGACTGAAAAAGAATCAGATTTTGACAGGATTCAATATTAAAATTAAATATTTCAAGGTTAAAGAAGATTTAAAATTGATATCAAATCACGTATATATAGACCCAACTGTTAAATTCAAATAAGATATATTTTTAATAAATTATTAATAAATATACGATATATTTTTACGATATAATAAAATTTTATTGAAAATAATTTTTATTAAACTTACTATTTTTTTTTTTTTTTTTTAAATAAAATCATATTAACTAACCTTTTGCTATAGTAGTGATGGGTTGTCACAGTCAATAAAATTTTTATATAATTTTAAATATTAAAAATGTTGCCTTACCTGAAAAGAAAAAAAAAATAAATTTTAAAATTGTTTTTTAATATTAAAATTAAATATTTAATATGAAATTTATTATTCTTATATACTCATGTAGGTCGTATATATTTGTTTAAAATAATATACCCAAAAGAATATACGTGATGGGATACAACTTTAATACCACAATATTATTATTTATTAACTGACAGAAAAATGTGAAATATAAAAAACGAAAATAAAAATAAAAAAGTAAAACAAATTTAACGATTTTATTCAGTTTGTGTTTAAAAATTATGAGATTGCGAAATTGAAATTTATTTCTGTTACAAGATGGGATATTCAAAAAATTAACAGAACTTTATACAGATTACAAAATTTTGAATAGATTACAAATATAAAATTGAGAATGAATAACTTTGTGTTGTATGTATTACCATATATCGATCAAGTTCATATTAGGAGGGTCTAATACTTTAAAACAATATTTTTTGTTTTAAATTAAAATATGGGTTAGTTCGATCGTATATATCGTATATATATGGGATACTCAATCGCATATATTTAAATACCGTAATTGGGCATCATTTAGAACATTTTCATTGTCCACAATATACTCTCGGACTGTCTATTTAACACCACTGTCTTTTATAGAGTTTCATCTGTTCTAATTGTCTTAGTCTTTGGGCCCTTACAAACCAATATCTTCATTCATAATCTGTAAGTATAATTGACAAGCATTTAAGGACCTGTGCAGTAGACACCTCTTCATTTTATTTCGCTTCTATTTAATTAACTCCTAATATATAAATAAGTTGTATATAAAACAATAATGCGCACACAGTTGAAAATTTTTTACTCATAGGATTTTATTATTCAGCAAATACATTATGCATATGTGAGTTCTTATTAAAATAAAAAACAGAAACAAACAAATAAATTATTATAATTACTTGCAGTGAATATAATGTACATTGTACATATGTCAAATAAAAACAAAAAAAAAACAAATTCATCTGAAATTATGTACATCTATAAAATGAAAACAAAAAAACAAATACATACATCTAAAATAAAAAATATAAAAACAACAAAAAAACAAATCACTTGAATACTTCATTTTTTATCTTTTTAAGTAACGGTTTCTAAATTTTGGTTATTTGTAGTAATAATATAGTTTTTATTAAAATTATGTATTTGTAGGTATATATATACATACCTCTTTAATGACAAAATTTTCTATTTTTAATAATTTTATCCACTAAATTTCACTTACTATAGGGAATATATCGGAAACGAAACAGTATATGAGGGACGTGTATTTATATGTCCTAAATAAAACTTACTAACCACGAAACTTTTTATTAAACACGAGTGGTTTCTGCTATATCGTGCGAAGTCTGTGTCAGTACGTAAATTACTGTTTTTTTTTTAAACTTTAAATTTGATTTCAACTTGAATTATAACTACTCAACAGGGGCCCCTAGTTATATTATTTATTTCGAATTATACTACCTTACTACCTTTTAATTAAATACCAGGCATAATAAAACCAGAATGTTAGAATCAGTATTTTCTAAAATTAGTATTACGATAAACCATCATTGTCCTATACCCCATAAGTAGAATATGGGGTGGAAATAGTACATACGATATTAAAAAAAAATATTTAAAAAATAAAAATAACAAAAACTCTTCTTCGACCTCTTTCGTAGCATTTTTTACAAAACTGTTCTGAAGAGAAAATCCAAATGTAAATTAATATTGTGATAGTGTTATGAAGTTTAACTATACCGTTAATCATATTTAAAGCAATTCAACTTAATCATAGAAAATCAATCTGGTTTTAAAAAAAAGCCATAGTTGTGAATCTCTATTAAATTTGGTAGTTAAGAATTGTAAAATGATGGATGGAAAAATTATATTAGCAGTTTTTATAGATCTTCAGAGAGTTTTTGAGACATTTGATCACCATATTTTGCTAGAAAAACTAAAATGCTATGGTGTCAGAGACATTGAACATAAATGGTTTTATTCGTATTTAAGCAATAGAAGACAACGAACAAAATTTGGTTATAGCATTAGCGGCCCCAATTGAAGTAAGGTTAGGGGTACCGCAAGGCAGTATATATTGTACTATTGTTCTAAATGTTTGTAAATGATATGTCTAAAATTTTTCAAAAGTCCAAATTCGTTATGTTTGGGGATGATGCTCTGTTATATGTATCTGGTAATAATATAAATGAATGTAGCAATATAATAAATGATGAACTAGATAAACTTTGTTATTGGTTAAAACAAAACAAACTTAAATTAAATACCAAAAAAAAACTAAATTTATGAAAATTAATTGCAATGAAAGTGTCGAAATCAAAATGGATAATATAATGATTGAAGAAGTGAATGTAATGAAGTATTTAGGTATAATCTTGGATAATAAAATTAATTTTAAGAGCCACATAAACTATTCAGAAAAAAAAATTTCCAAGAAGATATACTTCTTTTCTAAAATCAGGTGTAGAATGTCGTATATGGATGCTATAAAAAATTTTAACGTCATTATAAAGCCGCATTTTGAATATTGTTCAACTCTTATATTTATGTCATCGCAAGAAGATATTTAATCAGATTACAGAAACTACAGAATTGTGCAATGAAAGTTAAACAGATATACTGCAATAAGTTTTATGCATTAAACCTTGGTTTGGATGTACCAAAGAATTTGTATATGAATGTACTAATTTGTGTTTTCAAAATGAAGAATAACTTATATCCTGAATACCTGTGCAATAGATTGGTGTATAATCAATTGCGGTGACAAATTTTAATCTTGGTGTAACATTAATGGCCTTACCATTAATATTAATAAGTGCAGTTACATGTCATTTTCTAGGAAGCAAACTCTAATTCAATCTTATTATAATATCAACGGTTCTATTATTGAACATGTCCGTGAAACAAAATACTTGGGTATCATTCTCGATAATAAATTAACTTTTAATGCACACATAGATCGAATTATTTCTAAAGCTTTTTCCATGTTAGGTTTCATTAAGCGTAACTCACAGCAATTTTCTGATCCTTATACATTCAAAAATTTATATACTGCACTTGTTCGTCCTCACCTCGAATATGCTTGTCCGATCTGGATGCCTTATTATGATAAACATATTAAGAGAATAGAGTCTGTTCAAAAGAATATGATTAGGTTTTGCCTACGTAAATTCAACTGGCAACCTTATATTACTGAATATTTAGCTAAATGTCAACTTATTAAGCTTTCTACTCTTGAGGCTAGGCGAAATGCAGCATCCGTGATGTTTTCCTATGATATTTTATCTGGCAGAATAAAATGTCCATCTATTCTTCGCCTTTATAATATCTATGCTCCAGTGCGCGATTTCAGAAGCCAAAGATTTTTATATCTTCAAAATCATAGAACGAACTATGGTTTTTCCGAACCTATAGCAAACTCTCAGCGCTTATTTAATAACAGTTTTTCAGTAATTGACTTCAACTGCAGTAGATTCGTTTTTAGGAGAAAAATCATCACATTTTTTGATACATTACAATAATTCTTCTAATTTTAATTAATTATAATTTTATTCTACAAATTTATTAAAATTATTCTGTATTATTATTTGAATGTACTGCCTACCTTTATAATTACTATTGTAAAAAAAGTGTTATTAATTATGTTAAAAAT
The DNA here is from genome assembly GCA_963942445.1 of Argyra leucocephala. Lineage (NCBI taxonomy): Eukaryota > Metazoa > Arthropoda > Insecta > Diptera > Dolichopodidae > Argyra > Argyra leucocephala. The sequence continues at coordinate 208,555,751 of OZ012677.1, read as the reverse complement.
AATTTTTGAAAAAACAATATAAAATTTTATAAATTAGTTGTTAAAAATAGTAGAATAATACTAAATAAAAAATCAATAATAATAATATAACTGTTCTTTATCATTATCATCACTCCGTAAAAATGCGAGATAGAACAAAGACTATTCAAACCCATAATTTACTAAATTGCAAGGATTGTATTAGTTATACATTAATATATTTATTCGCTTACAGAATATTTTGAGTTTTATCATTTAATCTGATCTCCTCTAATTTATTGTAATAATATTTCATTCATCTGATATTTTTTTATTCTCGTTATTTTACAATCAACGAACTAAACAGTTGTTGTTTCAAAATCTATGCATAATAAAACGTGTGGAGGTATATTTAAGACTTTTAGTTTTTACTTTTAATATTAAATATTAATTAAACATTGCTTCTATTGGTTACATTCTTAAATACTTTTCTTTTAATTGAATTAATAATATTTCAAAAATATAAATATGTAAATAAATATACTCTACATGAGCAGATACCAATCTTTTTGTGAAAAATAAATAAAATATATAAATAAATTTAGTTGTTGAAGGTAACAGTGATAGTGTCATCGGTTTCTATTTATATTGACACATTTATTTTTTTTTTAACATGCTACCCAAACACTAGGAAAGGATTTCTTTATACAAAATTATTGTAGGTGTGGGTAAAACCTTTACTTCGACTTCCCAATTGACATATTATGGCCTGGCTAAGCCGATTCATTAATTTTGATTTACCATTTTTTAAACTAATGTTGTTACATTTTATACAAATTATAATTTCTAATCTTATTCCAGTTCTTCGAAATTAGGTCTATCAATTATTGTACGTTTCAACTTCAGAAATAATTTCACTACATTCAAACATGAATATTTTATTGATTTTTATTAAAAATAATAAATTTAAAAATAATATCAAAATAGATAAATTATATTTAAATAAATTCAATATCATCGAAAACGATCTAAAATTGGCATAATTAATTTCTATTGTCTATAGTAAACGACAAAACAATTTTCCTGGAAAAAAGGAAAAATTTGAAATGAAAACCTTCAAACTATATCAAATTTTATAGAATTGGTTTTTACTCATGTAATTCAAAACTTTCGCTTACGATGTGCGGTCCTTGAATCTATTGATAACTTACAATCTATTTTCATTAATTTGTTACATTACTTTCTTTTATTAAATCAATTTTCTTTGAAGAAAAACATTTTTTAAATTCTAGGAAGAAAATCATAACAACAAAACAAAAAAATTTCTGTTAAGATTCTTAAAGAAAAAAATCTTTTCTCATATTTCGCACTTTAGTTAGCATTTTTAAGACTCACTTTCAAAAATATATTTTTTCAAAAATTTCTAAAACACACGTAATTATTTCTATCAAAAAAAAAACAAAATAACAAAAAACAAACAATATAAAAGGAAATCGAATTCTCCTTGAGAAATTTCGATTTTATTTATTCTCTTCCAAGAAACTGAAAATCAATTCAATCCTCCTTTACTGTTATATACATCATCAAAAAAATTCAATACATTTCAATTTGAGAAGTCAAAAAAAAAAGAAGATAAAACATAAATATATATATATATTTATATATATATATTGTAAAAATAACCGGGAATAAAACATCGGAATTTCCTGCTTTTCATTTTCATTCTACAAAACTCATAATTGATTTATCCAGCGGCATTAAAAACGTTTAAAAGATATTTTAATTAACTGCCAGGCATGCACTAAAAAAACACCATCATTCCATGTTCACATCTGAAATACAACCAAAAATTCAAACAAAGCAAAATTTTAATTCAATGTTAGAAAGCACTTCCTAATATTCACTTACTTACTATACCTATTGTCGGCCTTTTTCTTTGTATTCTAGATTCGTTTTTTCAGCATTAAAAATATTTATCACGAAATTGATTGATTTTTTTTAAACGTTGTTTATGTTGTACTTAAAAAAAAACACTGTAAAATAAAATTTCAAGGATCATCTTAAAAATATTTTTCTTTAACCGAAAAATTTTGTTCTTTTCATATATGAACACCTCCATTATAGTCCTCAGTACACATTCCAGATTTGTGTACATTAAATACAAGTACATTTGTTCACATATACAACTAAAAGTAACATTAATATCAGTCATCATTATCCTTTTTTGATATAAAACAAAAAAAAAAAAACAAAAAATACTTACAAAACATGAAAAAGAAAATATGAAAATTTTTTATAATCGAAACCTCAAGGGCAAAAACTAAACTAGAAATGTGGTGAAGAGATTTTTAAAGTAAAAAAATTTAAAAAAAAAAAATTCATTGTTATATAAAATTTTGTTACATACATGTAATACGTAATAGACAGAAAATACAGTGATCCAAAATAAATAGAACTAACCTAATTGTTGCTAAATAAAGAATATGTGTGTGTGATTGTGGCACAGTTTGATTCAATTGGCTGTCAAAAATACAAAATTGGTTGAAAAAATAATTGATAAGACAACTTAAATTTTAACTGTGATTAGAATAATTTAATTATCGATAATTTATTTTCTTTCTTTTCGAGTCTTAATATGTATCCGAGTCTTTATATAGGTTTCTAAGTATGTATTTTGCAAGAAATTTAGTAGGTATACCTAATTCTATGCTTCGAATAATACAAAATAAAGAAATAGAAATTAAGTTTTTAATTTCATTTCATATTTTCATTTTTATTCCATTATTTAATTAATATTTAAGAACTACAATTTACTTAGGAATACTCAGTACCGATTTGCTTTTATGGACTATGCGTATGATATGCCCGACGTATATGCCCCACGAAGTGTTTGCTGAACAATGTGTTGAAGTAAAGAGAAACAAAATAAAATAAATTTGTTTAACACAATGTTGTAATCACAAAACGCTTGATACAATGCAATATTATCAGAATAAGAAATGTCAGCAGTGTCACTTATAATAATAACTCTGCATCTTCTCTGTATGTTCTGAACACAATGCGTGCACAGCTTTCTAATAAAATCAATTTCTCATGTCGATTAAATATTTTCTTCCAAAAACTCATAACTCTTTCCCATGGTATCAAAAATATTACTTTTTTCCTTGCTTTTTTCCTATCGCAATCCATTTTTTTGCTTCAAATCAATTTTGAGCAATTTCGACCAATTTATGATAATTTTTTCAATTTATGTCTTTATAAAAGATTATGTGGACTTGATACCGAGAACAGGTTAATTTTGTGAATTGCATTTTACAAGGATATCGAACAAATTCCGCTCAAAATCATATTTCACACTTTCTGCAGCAAAAAATTTCATTAATATGACACAAAAATTTTTAGAAAACTTAGAAGTAAAACCCAAATACCTAACTAACCATATTTAAGTTAACTTAAGTAAATCTCAAACTCGTGTACGTTTTTATGGGATTACAGATTATCAATTAGTCGTACTTAAGTTTTAGTTTCGTCGAAAAATTTACTCTGCGTTCAAATTAAGCTGGTACGATTCAAGTCGTAGGGTAATTAAGTAAAATGACGTTTGAATGAAATTACATTCGATTTATGTATAAAAATCAATTAAATAAAATTCAAAAATGGTGTTGTTCTTCTGTCAAAATGTCAAATCAAAGTAACTTAAGTTGACTAATTAATCTCAAGTAGATTTATGTTTTGATGTAAATCTAACGAAAAGTAGTAAGTTAACTCAGGCTAAGCTAAGTTAGGCCTTCACTGTTATAAGATTGTCAAAGAAATAATTTTTTTTATACAAATTAAAAATAATTATTTTCAGTTACAACATTATTTTTGTTCTCACTACTATTCGTTAAGTGTTGCCAATCTTTTTTTTTCATTCTAGCACCCATAGAATCCACACATTTTCCTATGCATTTAAATTTACCTTATTTTTCGGCCATTTTAAAATTTTTTCTTTTAATAATTTTAGCTTTATAAACGAATTCAAAACTAAGAAAAATTTTGATTAATAAAATTATCAAGTTTTTGTGAACCATTAATACATGGATTAAAATTTGTTCAAGCGTTCAATACCGAAGTTGAAAGCTTCTTGTTTTACTTAATTAGGTTTATTGAACACAAAATGTTAGAAATAACTCTTCAGTCAGTAAATTTTTTTTTTGTAATTTTTATCATTTCTAAAGAGCCAAATTTAGTCATTTATTAGAACCATCTTGTTACAAAACAAGTTGGAAGTACTAATCTACTTACCAAATCAGTATCAAAAATAATCCATGAACAATTAAATTCAAATTCAAGAACATCAGTTTCTATGCAAATGTTTTCAAACTTACCAAAAAAAAAATTATTCTATACTCATACCTTCAAATGAATAGAAAAGAAAATTTTCTTTTTTCATAAAGAATCGGAAATTTAAAAATCATACATACTTAAATATACATACACTGTAAGGATTTAAAAGGATATACACAAATTAATGAAATTCTACACAAACAAAAACCACTGATGTTAAAGCTTATAAAAAAAAAATAAAAAATTCCATTAATGTCATTGTGTCACTTGTTTCCTACTAAACTTTAATCGGAAACTAAATACAATAAATGTAATTAAAGTGTATAGAAAGAAAGAGATAGAATAAAAGACACTACTACTACTACTCAAGACTATTTAGAATTTATTTAAAGAAAGAGAAATTGACGTAAAGAAAAAAAAAAAGAAAAAGTAAAATGAGTAGATTAAGAAAAACAACTAAAATGTTTCAAAAGACGACATCAATCATATGACATCCTGTAGGGTGGTTGGATTAAATTTAGAAAATAAAACTTCTTTTTAAAAAGATTTTGAATTTACGGCGATAATAAATTTATTTTTAATTAACTTAAATGTTGTTTTGGATCTGATAGATTACAGGACTTTATAAAAAATAAAAAAAAAAATTTCACTTTTTTTTATTTTATGAATGAATTTATAAAAATGGCATTACATAAATGTCAAAAAATTATATTAATACAAAATAAAAATTAGTTAAGAAAGATTTAAAAAAAAGTTTTAATGGTAAAAGTATAACAAAAATGTCATTAAAGTGGAATACAAAAAATTGATATATAACGTAGACATGTATACGTAGGTAAAAATACAATTTAATATGAAGATGTAAAATAATATTTTTGCTAAACTATGGAAATAAGTATTTTGAGAAAGTCTTAGCTTATTCTGTACAACACAATATTTTTTATTTTCCGAATTATTTTTTGGTGGTAGAACTTTTGCAGAGTATACGGTTGGGGTAAGCTTATCAAAAATTATTTTTCTTGTTGTACAACTTCATTATATATTTGGAATGTGGAGCTCTCAACCAAGCATTCATTAAAACTGTTGTTTTCTCTACTCTCATTTGGTCTGTATGTCAACTCGCAAATTTATATAAATTTATTCAACTCTTTGTATGTTAACTTTTTTATTTCCACGCTGTTTACAAAATTTTGAGAAATTTAAGAGAATTTTATGTTTAAAAGTGACGTCAGAGCTCTCTCTTAAATAAATTTTTGCAAATGAAATTTCTATTTGCAAAAAGTTCTAAAAATTTACTGTCAAATTTCTGTTGTTGCTTTAAATGTCAATAGAATAATTTTCATATAAAAAGTGGTATACCTAAAATAAATAAAAAGTTTTATACCTAACCTGAAAACTTATTTATATAACTTTTTACCGACAAAAAGACCAAAACCATGAAAAATTATTTAATTTAATTTTTTTCAACAAAAACATTCATTAATTTTACAAAAAATTTCAGAAAATTACTAAATTAATTCAAATTTAAAAAAATTTCATAACCTAAAAATCAATTATTTTTGACATGAAAAAATTTGAATAAATTTTTGCAAATTTTGTGTATGTCTACTTTTGTTTGCAAAAGAGAACGTTTTAACTATTCTCGCAAAATTTTATGATCACGTGATTTTTCCTCTCATTTGCAAATTTTTGCAAATAAAAGTAAACTTACAGACCTATTATATCTGTTGAGTCGAAGTGACAATAGCGACAGATCAATGTTGTCAATTCGATTACTGTCAATTACAATCAATTCAAGGAAACTAAAACAAAAATTCAAATTTCAAAAAAAAGAAAAGTAGTATTTATTCAATTAATACGAATTGATTTCGTAATCGAACAACAAACACTTTTATATCGAATATTTATAGGATTTTTAAAGTCATGCAGACCTTTATCAATGTATCTTACATAATGACAGCTCATTCGGAAATTCTTACTTTTATTTGTTTTGTATTTTCTACATAGAAAGACCTAAAGCCTGATGAAAAGATAAGTAGACATGAAGAAACTACGTGTAAAAAACTGGGAAGAACTAATAAGAAATAAAGAAGATTGTACAATCATTGTTATGATGCCAATGATCACTTATTGTTGTGGCAGTTTAAAATAGGGTTTCACATATCTTTAACTAACAAAATAGTATTAAAAACTTATTAAAAATTCGAAGCATTTTAAATAAACAAACTGCTAGAAGTATTCAAAAAACTACAAAATAATAAATTAGTCTAAGTCTAAAAAATTCAACAGTCGGATGAAAAAATGAAGAAAAAAAATGTTTAACAATATGAAAATTTGTATAAAGAATGAATGTTGACAGCTGAATTTGCATACAAATAATCATCAGTCAGACTTTGCTAAATGATATCAATTTTTTGGTTCCAATTTACATATTCAATATACCTTCTCTTCCAGTCTATTATATCTGATTTTTAAAACAAGCTCATCATACTAGTCTAACCTGTATAAGTAAAAGTATACAGACTTATACAGGTCAGATCGTTAATATAAGAAATCAGAAAAAAATTAGGTACATCAAATTTTCACCTCTTACTTTTGATTTTGTCTATTCTAATATTTCTGTATTAAATATTTATATATAAAATTCTGTTATTTCTACTCATATTTAATGTGTTATGGTCACTAAGATGACAAAAAAAAAAAATAAAAATCTTATCATTTATGACTCTCATCCATTTCAAGGATACAGCTTGATATTTTAAATTTGTATTTTTTTTTTTTTCTATTTTTTAAATATTTTATTTTATGTTGTTCAGAAATGAATATCAAAAATGAAAAAAAAAAAAAAATATAATATTCAGTTGGATGGGATGACATGATATACAAAACATTATCCTTCACATATTTTCTTCTTTCGATAAAGAAAGAGAAGAAAAAAAAATATTTTGTTACAAGTGTCATTTTAAACACATTTCAATGTTCATTCATACCCATTACAATGCAGTGTCATTTTGTTTCTTTCTTTGAATACTTACATTTATTTACATATATTCATATTATATGAATATATATATATATATGTATCTGATAAGTATAGAAAGCAGCAATGAAATTTCATTATTTCAAACTAGTTTTAGTCCTTAATGGTCCCCATATATGTAATATTCATATTGTATATATAATACGAAAACGACTTGATGCACTTCATATCGTTTTGCTCCATTTAATTTTTTTTTTTATTCTATCATCTTTTAAATACAATCAGAATTTTCACTTCCGTTTATTCAGATAACATATATATATATATAATTTTTTTTTTATAAATTATAAATAAATAAATGTAGGAGGAATAATTTTGTTTTTTTATTTTTTTTTCTTTTATCATTATCCTTTTTTATAAAACGATTTGAAAGTAATATGAATTGAAAAGAATCACAAAATTTAATTATTTTCCTACTGAAAGTGTTCACTGTCGTAACAGTTTATTGTGTCCTAGAGAAGAAATTAATATTTTTTTTTTATTTTTTGGTATTTGGTACTAAAATCATATTTATCAGAAGTTAGAATACAGTGAATTGAATTAAATTGAAACATTTATGAAGTTTTTAATCTAGATTTTGATTGAGAGAACTGAAAAAATGATGTTGTCAAGCAATAAAGAATGAACGTTATGAATGTTAAATTTTTAGTCAAGATTCAAACCTAATTTACAAAATAATTTGCAAATAAAGTGTTAGTTTTCTGTACAGGCCCCCTACCGTGTATGAAATTCGGATTCGAACGATTATCCGAATTTGCGATTCGAATGTAAAATTATTTGGTACCGCGTATCAAATTCGAAAGGAAATAAATAAACGTCATTTAAGTTGGTAACGTAAGTTTCCGAATTTCAAATTGTCATTAATGTTTTTGTATACTTTAAATTATATTTGAAAATGTGTTTATTATTTTGAAAAGTATTATGTAAAATTATATCAATTTTATTGTATTTGTATTTCGATTTGAAACTCCATCATTATTTTAACTTGAGATGGTTTTGTTTTGTGCTTAAGCCTAATCTATAAAACATACAAATATGAAATAATATAATTTTTTTTAAATATTAAATTAAATATAAATGTATTTTTTTTTATATTATTAGTTATTGTAATCTATAATTATAACTGACAAGAATTTAGGGACCTGCGCAGTAGACACCTTTCCATTTTATTTCGATTCTCCTACTCCTTAATGAACTTCTAATATAATATGTAAGATGTATGTATAAAACAAAAATGCGCACACAGTTGAAAATTTTGTACTCATATGATTTTATTATTATTCAGCAAATACATTATGCATATGTGAGTTCTTATTAAAATAAAAAACAGAAACAAACAAATAAATTATTATAATTACTTGCAGTGAATATAATGTACATTGTACATATGTCAAATAAAAACAAAAAAAAACAAATTCATCTGAAATTATGTACATCTATAAAATAAAAACAAAAAAACAAATACATACATCTAAAATAAAAAATATAAAAACAACAAAAAAAACAAATCAATTGAATTCTTCATTTTTTATCTTTTTAAATAACTGTTTCTAAATTTTGGTTATTTGTAGTAATAATATAGTTTTTATTAAAATTATGTATTTGTAGGTATATATATACATACCTCTTTAATGACAAAATTTTTTATTTTTAGTAATTTTATCCACTAAATTCCACTTACTATAGGGAATATATCGGAAACGAGGCAGTATATGAGGGACGTGTATTTATGTGTCCTAAATAAAACTTACTAACCACAAAACTTTTTATTAAACACGAGTGGTTTCCGCTATATCGTGCGAAGTCTATGTCAGTACGTAAATTACTGTTTTTTTTTAAAACTATAAATTTGACTTCAACTTGAAATTTAATTACTCAACAGTGGCCCCTAGTATTTAATATAATTATATTTTTAAATAACTCACTTAATTTTAAAACACAAACAAAGTTTTACCTCCATTCGATAGCAAAAAACAATTCGAATAAAATATGTTAAAAAATATTCGAAAGTAGTATTACATGCGGGTACGAATATTTAAATTCGGATTCGTATATACAATTTTCGAGTTGTCAAACTTATTTTAACTCGAATTTCGTATTATATAGTACCAATCTTTCGAATAGGAAAATCGTAATACACGTTAGTGTCCCATATATTTGCTATTTATTGGGCTCAATAAAACTTGAAATAATTATTAATTTTATTGTTTTTCTATTGTTTTTATTGTTATTTCGTCGCCCGAGTATTATTTTATTCCATACGCCATTCGCGTCATTTCGAGTTAATCGAATTTAAAAGTTTGTTCAAATTTATTTTGAAAACTAGCTGAAAAACTTCTTAAAAATATATTTTTGTAATATTAACAAATTAATTTTAAGTAATTTTTTTTTTGGTTTCGAGCAAATAAAGCGATATTTAAAAAAGTTATGTCAATTTTTGCAGAAGCTTTCCCAATGTTGATTTTATTCCACGTCATACATTTAGAAACAAAAGAATTCGCAATGTATGACATGGTCTAAATTTTTTTGGATATGTCATAAAATAAAAATGTTTAAATTAAATAGGATAATGCATGTAAAATAAATGACATGGAATAAAATGTAAAATATATTATATAGCAAGACAAATTAAATTCAATTTTTAATTTATTTATTTTTTTTTTATGTTTTCCCAGCTTTTTCAATTCACAGCTTGATTTCAATAAAAAATATAACAAAAAATCTTATTCTAAATTGCAAAGTTGCTAACTTTTGTAACATAAAAAATAAAGTTATTTTTAAATTTAAATTCACAAATTTTTAAATTATAAGTATAATCAGTAAGTTTTATAAAAAATAAAACCTTAATCATTTCGATATGCTGAAATCATATAATTTTCTTCTATAACATTAAGAATTCAGTATAAAAAATCTTAAACATTGTAAATCATTAAACTTATTTATTATAAAAATTACTATTATTATTAGTCATAGTTTTTTATTAGTTTTCTATTTATTTCGTAAAATAGTTTGAAAATATCCCTGGTCAATTACAGCGATAAAGGGTAAAAGATCCTTTATATCTTGTATTTTTGAAGAGGAAATTTTATTGCTTCTATTTAAAGTTGTCACCTTATTGAAAATGTCTTTCGGAGTTGCCCAAGTTTTTTTAGTCGCTTTTTTATTCAAAGTAACGCTGTTCAAATTTACCTTCTTTAATGATGTTTTATATTTAATTGAGACATGATTATTTTGTTCATACATTAAAACTTTAATTTTTGAGAATGGGACGGCTTGATAGTGCAGTTTATCTGCAACAGTGGAAATTTTTTTAAAATCATCTGGTATCATTTGAAGTATTTCTTAGTTTAATTTTGTCGGACGACATTCTAATTAAGAGTTTCACTAAATGTAAGGGACTGTGTATTTCCATATTTTTTAGGTGTCTGTCAATCACAAAGTGTACACAGTTCACTTCTTGGATGAGTGAATGAATGTCCGGGAATCGAATACTTATGTATAATTATGGAAATATAAGGATTTGCTTTTAGGAATATTTTAATGGCAGTGGTGTTTACTCTATTTTTATTCTGCGGTACACATGAGTCGCTCCAAAATGTTATTTGTTTTATATTCGGAAAATCTTTTACCAGTTCGTTTAAAATTTTTACCAAAGCGGTACTTATGTCATTACCGGACCTTCCACTGTGCATTTCTGTCCATATGGCACAGTATGTAATCTTTTTTGTTTTATCTGGAAAAATGGCAGTGGCAGTTAATTTAAATGTTATAAGTTTCCGCTTGTAATAAAATGAAGAAGCGTTTCCCCTGGGTAAAGGAAATACGCTTTGCATATCATAGCACAGGATGCAATGGTTTTCATTAATGTTATTCCGATCAACATCTCTTTCAGCTTTGGCCATGTTTTTTTCTCTTTTATGACATTCAAATTGTAAAACTTTTTCTCTTTTGGGGTTTTTTAAATTTTTGTATGATACACACTTATCACACTGATCTTTTTTTGGGTTAAAAAAAGAATAATTGAACTCAGTGTTAAAAATATTTCTGTATATGTTTATTTTTAATGGATTCGCACATTTTTGCTTGTATAAAGTGTACAATTTGGTAACACTCAAACCATTCTCTAGATATTTCAGCTGAGTGTTTGACCGACATTAATGAAAGTCTGCTATCGGAAAGCTGGAAATATGTTCTCGAATTTCATTTAGCTTTTCTGGTGGGGTGAGCAGTTTTATATGTTTACCTCTTTTCATAGGAAGTGGTACTCTAGAAGATTTCTCAATGAAATTTTCGAAGCAATAGTAAACTCTCATTTTTGATACGCATATCGTATTCAGAAAAAAAGTGCGACATACTTGATTAATTCTCTATCCCATCTTGAAGGTAAAATCTATACGAAAATTTTTTTATATGTGAAGATTTTTGATGACGCCTTTTAATTTTTTCTCTCTTAACAAATTTCAAATATAGAATTTAACTTTATCATTATCTGATAAGTTCCAAAAATTCTTAAAAATCTCTTGATCATATTCCAAAAAATTTTTAGTGCATGAAAAAAAACAAGTTTGTTTGCACGGAAGCTTAATTTTTTTTTGGAGAAACCTAATTTTTTTTTGGAATTAATATAACATTTCCACTTTCTCTTAATAGTTTATTTTGGTTAAGTTTCCACAAATCTAGGTTTCTTTTTCTTTTTCTAGTAGGAGTTGGTGTTCCAGCTAAAATATTAATACAATTAAACAAAATGTAAGGGTAGCGCTTTCGAATAGTTTTACCTGAAGAGGTATAATCTGAAGGTAGAGTTCTTAACAGAGGTACAGAATCCTCTTCTCTCATACTTTTTGGGGTTTCAATTGTATATCCTTCTTCTGGCTCATCAGACCTTCCATTTTCCTTACCTTGTTGTTGCAAACACATATTTAAACAATAAAAATTTTTGGAATAAAATTATAATTTTTAAATTTACCCATTTCACTATTTTTCATTTCATGTTCCTTTTTTGACATAACTATAGTTTTTTTACAACACGATACTTATATACTGCTTGCAAATTTTGTATGAACATGGAATAAAATAATACGCTATTTTCATATTTTTATTTTATGCCACGCCCATATAAACTATATGATAATGTGTACATGGAATAAAATAAAACTAACAAATTTAAAATTTTATTTTGAGACATCAGCACGTGGACTAAAATAATCCTAAAATAATTTTTTTGTTAATTTCGACGGATATGGCCTAAATATGATTCGAAATTGGCGTATGGAATAAAACTTTGAAACAAACCAGTAAAAATGGTGGATATGGAATAAAGTCGACACTCTATATCTCGAGACTGAAATAAGATAGGACCAAACGGGTTGAAGATTTGGAAAGCTCATGTCTTAAAACCCCAGAATCTACTCTCAGGTAAAAAAGTAGCAAAGTGGCGTATGGCATAAAATAATACTCAGGCGACGATTTATCAATTTACAAATTTATACATTTATCCATTCAATCTCCATTTTATTGACTAAACTAATCATGTATATATTATTTAATAACAAATTGCCAGTGCAATGCAATTTATTTACAGTACATGTCCATATAATCCAATGCAAATTAATTTTTTTAATTTGAATTGACTATCAAGAAATGATCGACCTCATAATGCTGAAATTACCGGTCTATTTGTGTCGGAGGATATTGACAGCCATTAATATCTTTAATATTACTATCTTTAATATTGTATACTATTCTATCTTTAATATTGTATACCTAACTAACTTTAATATTGTATTGCCACTTTTTAGTAAAGACTCAAACCTTATAGGCAAAAATATGTGATTACGATAAGTTAATTTTTATTTTTTGAGTTATTAGCAATGGTCGTATCAGTAAACAAATTATACAAAGGTCGTTATTTTGATTTTCATCTAAAATTTATTTCTTAAGTTGTTTTGTAGCATAATTCGATCGATAATCATTAAAATTCAAATGTGTCGTATTATGCAGATGCAGTTGTTTTAAATAGATATAAGCATTTTACAATAGTTTATTAAATAAATAAAAATATAAATGCTGATCTATTATGATGTAATGGTTATGTGTGTGTCTTATGGTTGCTTTATGGTTGCTTTGAAGTCTGATCATGACATGGATATTTAATAGAATTTCAGTTTCATTATTCATAAAATAATGAAATTTTATCAAATTTGTTAAGTATACATAATATGATAATAATTTAAACAAAATGGAAATACGCTATTTAAGAAGGCTTAGTTTCTGACAATGGTAGTAGTTTTTAACATTTATAAATAAATAAATAAATACTTGTAAAACATTACACGTTCTACTTTGTGTAGTAAAAATTTGCTATATTGTGCTTAATATATAAAAATGCGATTCTATCTAAGTCAGTGACAAGCAAATAAAATAAATACTTCTTTAGATATGTTTTTTGTTTTCACCACATTTTTCCAATATTTAAAATTGGTAGTACCGTATTGATACTACAGTGATAAATTATTATATCCTAATTACTGTTACAAAAAAAAAACTGATTAAGTTGCAAAAGCAGGTTATAATAAAAACAATTCAGCGGTTGTCTAAACTCTACTTCAAATCTTAATCAAATTCGAACTTTAGACTATTGAATCAAAACAATTGACGCCATTTGATTCAAATCATGATAGTTCGATAATTTCGGCTATCAAAAATATATCAAAAAACATAATCGGATATCAAAATTAAATTTTTGCCAACTGAAAGTAAAACCAGAAAAAGGTAAATTTAAATTTTTTACAAACTACTCTCGACTCTATAAAAATAACTCTTAAAAATAATTTTTTTTTTATTTTTTTTTGTTTTGTAACTCATTAGATTTTAAGATGTGGTAAGACATTATTTTATAAATATCAAAATAAATTGAGATTTTCTAATACATATATAAACTTACATAATAAAAATACTTATATATAAAAATAATTAGGTATATTCAGTAAATAAAATTAAGGTTCATAAAAGAAGAAATTCAATTCATTTTTACGACTCTTCACTTTGCATGAAACTAATTTTGGTTATGTAAGACAATAATTTTGTTTGTACATGGTTCGTTTATTCGAAATGACTACACATAATCAGCTTAATGTCATTCAAATTTTGAACTTCAATTAATATTCTTTAGATATTATTTTCCTGTAAGATGATATTTAGGTAGGTAGAGTAAAAAGATTTGCTTCAGAAGAGTTGAGAGTTTCTTAATATAATTTTGATAATTAATTATAATAATAATAATAATAATAACATGTACTGTAAATAAATGAAATTGAAGAGAAATTCTAGTAGAGTGTTTTGACTATTAATTAATATTGTGTAGAAATTAAATAAATAAAGAAATTAAAAAAAAAAATTATTTTTGATGTTAAAGAATTTAATGAGTGACCATTTGATCAAGATAAAAATTAGACAATCTGAAAATTTATTTTTTTTCATATCAAAATGTGTTTAGATAGTTAGGAATGTGTGGGGTGGAGAACAGCAATAATGAAATATATTAATTAGAGTTGTGGAATTATGTATCTGTAAAACTGCAGTACTATAAACAATTATGTCTTGTAGGTGGAGAATATCTGATAATGTATTATATAATTGTACATCTAGCAGAAACTTTCAAGCCACATAACATCAATAGAAACGATAAATTACCAAAATAATTTAATAAATCTTGTTAAGATTAAGAATAAAACGAAGAAAAAGTCACCAGGATATAACAAAATTAATGGAAAAATGCTTAAGGAATTACCTAGTATAGCTTTCATTCATATTACCCAAATTTTCAATGCTATCTTTAGAAAAAGCTATTTTACTTCATTATGGAAGTTTTCAAACATCACAATGATTTCTAAACCAGGTGAAGACTCAACAAAAATAGATTCATATAAACCTATTAGTCTATTACCAACACTAGCTAAAGTATTTGAAAAAATCCTAGTACATAAACTTATGCCCAAAATAAAAAATAAGGGTGTAATCCCACTACATCAATTTGGATTTCAAGCCGAACACAGTACAAAAGAGCAGGTACACAGAATAGCTTCACAAATCAGAAAAGTCTTCGAAGAGAAAAATATTTTGCTCAGCCGTCTTCCTCGATGTCGCAAAACATGTTATTGAAGCTGGTATACCGTTAGGTAGTATGCTCAGGCCACTTCTATATCTAATCCACACTGCCGATCTACCAGATAGTAGGCAAATACTAACATCCAAATTTGCAGATGATACGGCTATCTTGTGCTCACACATAAACGCTTATGTTGCTTCCAAAAATCTCCAGGACCATATTAAACTTATTGAAAATTGGATTAGTAAATGGAAAATAAAAATAAATGAAAATAAAAATGTTCATGTCACGTTCACTCTAAGTAAAGACACATGTAAAGCAGTAAAAATAAATGAAATCACCATCTCACAGGCAAAAGAAGTATCTAGGAGTCCATCTTGATAAAAGGCTCACTTGGAAAAAGCATACAGAAACAAAACGTGATCAAATGAGACTAAAAATAAATACTATGTACTGACTAATTGGCAAAAACTCTCCTCTCGATATTGACTATAAAATACTTTTATACAATTGAATCTTGAAACCAATCTGGTCATATGGCTGTCAATTATGGCAAAATACCTCTAAAAGTAATGTGTAAAATTATATACAAAGACTACAATCACAAATACTAAGAATCACTACCAAAGCTCCTTGGTACGTAAAAATATGCAACATACATAATGATTTAAGCATACCTATGGTCCGGGATGACTACAAAGACTAACAAGGAACTATGCTGGCAGATTGTCAAACCATTCAAACTATCTAGCGCAGAATCTTTTATGCATACCTTTAGTGAGCAGATTTTAAAAAACGAACACTTTAGCAGTGTTGGTGTGGTTAGTAGTAATGTGCGAAAAGTATCTACTCGATACTTAGTATCGAGTATTGACCAAGAATAAAAGTATCGGTTACTTTTCTGTAAAAATATCGAGTATTGAATATTGATCAAGAATAAAAATCTCTACTGTTACTATTGAGTATTGGTATTGTTTCAACTCGAAGTATCGATAAGAGTATGTACTAACAATAAAAAAAAATTTTCTTGTTCAAAAAAGAGAATAGGGAACAAAACAGAATTGAAAAACTAAAAATGAGTATAGTGCATGAATACATATTAATGTGACTACTACTACTACACCACATGTAGAATAGACTAAAAAATAAAGATATAAAAATATGTATACTCTGCTGCTGAATATCAAAACAAATACAAATGGTTAATATTGTATTAATGTTTTTATTGTGTTCGTTGATCAATACTTTATAGGTAATCGAGATTGATAGTGCAGTGGATACTCGATACCGTGTTCGTTGATCAATACTTTAGTGGTAGTCGAGATTGATAGATATCGAGTTCGTTAGGAAAAATTAAATATCAGTTTTTTAAGTTAAGATTTTTTTTTTTGTTAATTAACAAACTGAACTGAGATAAAGAAAAGAACCGAAATATAATATAACACCAAAGATATTAATTTTTTAAACTAAAATAATTATTATGAATAATGTTTTATTTAATGTTATTTTTTTCATAATTTAATATTTTTATTCATTATTTAATATAAAAACTATTTTATTCATACAAAAAAAAACCCAAAAAATATACAAACAAAAAATTAAATGAACTGAAGTAACAATAAAAACTGAAAAAATGCATACACTATACAAATAACTTGTTTTTCATTTTTCCTTAATAAAATTTTCAGTTAACAAATCTAGAAGTATCGGTCAAAAAGTATCGAGTAGAAAGTATCGAGTATTGATGATGAAAGTATCGAGTAGTAATGATTACTGGAAAGTATTGAACATGCACATTCCTAGTGGTTAGCCTGAATCGATGTCTAATCACTGGATACTACTTTAGTATGTAGGATTTGAATAAACTTGTTCTCTCTGAATAAGTCAAAATGCTAAATTATTGTCAACTTCTAATAAAAAGATTCAATAAATAATTAAACCGTTAAAAAACAAAATTATGGATTGATAGCCTACAAAAAAAAAACAAAAAAAAAACGTATATTTTTAAGGCTTATTCTGATTTGCTTTGGTATCTATCATAATTATTATCTTGTTAAAATCGTCTCATTAATAAAATTAGATAAATTTGTTTAAAACATACTTCGTAGATTTAATCGCTGTATAAGTATCAATCGATGTGTATATTAAAATGCAATTTAGTCAGTTTCTTAAACACATCAAGTATACTTAAATACATTGCTGATACCACCTAAGCTCTAAAAATACTTAAGTTCATTTCTTAACAACTACTGCTTATTACTACTTGCTTTTCAATTAAATTATTCTATATTTTTTTTTTCCATCAACAACCTACTTATTTTATTTTGTATACTAAGGGATTTAATGCTCATTGAATAAGAAAAATTTAACTAACTAAATTTTTTTTAAATAAAATTGTCACCACATTCAACCAAAAAATCTATAAAAAAAAAAAACGAAACAAAAACCATTTTTGAACTAAAAAATTTTTGATTTAATTTTTAGAAATTCAACAAGTATTCAATTCAATGAAAATCTCATTCAAAATTTGTTATTCCCATAAAATCAAAAATGTGCAAAAAAAAAAAAAGTTTACTTTTTCACTTTGAAATAAAAACATTTTTCTATTAAATTCTTCCAACCATTAAAGTCTACCACAATTCTCACTTTGAAACCCCTTAATATCAAATTCTACATGGTGTTAAAATAAAAAATAAATAAATAAAATGGAAAAAAAAAATAATAAAAAATATAAAAATGATTTTTTTTTTATTTTATTTTTTTAACGACTCAACAAAATGTTATCATCATCCATATACGAAAGACAAGAAAAACAACGAAGGTCCTAAAAAACACAATGTTAAAAAATGACTCACAAAAATTACTCGCCAAGTCTTAAAAATCTCGTCTATTTTATGACACTATATTTCTAGTATAAGCAGTGTGGTTATTATAAACAAATACAGTGAGTTATGAAAATTAATTAACATTTTTTTTTTTTTCAAATATATTTAATATAAAACTTTAACTCATTATGTTATCATTAAAGTTATTTTGGCCTTTTGAAATTATCAGAGAATGATTCAGGATTGATTAAGTCTATCTGAAACATGTTTCACAAAATATTAGATTTATTTGTGTAAAAAAATAGCAGAGTTATTTATCTAAATAATATATTTGAAAAGATTAAATAATGAGAAGAGTTTTATAAGCATTAGACTACGCTTCGAATTCTATTTGAGAAGAGGTATTTTTAATACTTGACTATAAAACTTAACCTATGAATAAATTTTGTATTTATTCTATTTATTTATTAAATTTCTCAAAATGAGCTAAGAAGCTCATACAGAATATATATATATACTAGGGGCCCCTGTTGAGTAATTATAACTCAAGTTGAAGCCAAATTTAAAATTTTTAAAAAAACAGTAAATTACATACTGACATAGACTACTGACGATAAGGAGAAACCATCTCGTGTTTAATAAAAAATTTTGTGCTTAGTAAGTTTTATTTTGGAAACATAAATGCACCTCCCTCATATACTGATTCGTTTTCGATATATTCCCTATAGACAGTGGCATTTAATGGAAAAAATTACTAAAAATAAAATATTTTTGTAATTAAAGAGGTATTATACATATTTTTAATCACAACTATATGATTACTACAAATGCCCAAAATATAGAAAACAATAATTTGAGACAGTTACTTAAAAAAATTAATAGAATAAATTTTGCTTTAAATATGTATACAAATAATAGGATGTTGAATGACACAAAATGGATATATTTTATTTAAAAGTTTGAATATTATAAAACAAAATATAAATGTTTTCAACCCGTATGCGCATTTCTATTGTATATACAACTTATGTGTATATGAAGAGTTCATTAAGGAGAACCGAGATAAAATGGAAAGGTGTTTACTGCGCAGGTCCTAAAATGCTTGTCAATTATAATTATATATCCTGGTATATCCTGGGCAACACATCGTCAAGACTCATTATGAATCTATATAGAAATATAACGCCTTTTTACGATAAATAAAGCTTAATCGAGAAACTTCACGTTCGTTATCGAGTTACAGAATAATCTTTTTTATAAACATATTTCGTTATAATGTCTTTAAACACAAACAACGACAAATAATAATGTACCTATATAGCTATATATAACTATCAATATAGTTACATCGAGATAAAGATATTCAACGATTTTTGTTTTAAATGTGTTTAACAATCAATAGAAGAATAACGATTAATAACGATATGTAGCTATATAAATAAATATCTTTGCTTTTTATTCGTTTTGGACGATCTTTATATTTTTTTTATATTTTTACACCAATACATATTTTAAATTTTAATTATCAATAAAATTTCGTTGTAGAATTATGTCCATATAGAATTATGTCTATGTTCCAAAATTATACTGATCACCTATTTTTCACATAAGACTTATTTGTTCTTACAGTGACTTAACGTTACTTAAAGCAATTTTATGGTTTGTATAAATAAATCGTGATCCACCGATGTTAAAAAATTAGTTGTTTAACATATGTATGTTATTATGTGATAGAAGTTATACAAATTCTATAGCCTAGGTCAATGTAAGCAGAACTAGTAAGTGTAAGATCGATGGTTCGATTCCCAATTCCGCCAAAGTTAAGTATAGATATATATGCATGTATTTTAAGTAAATAAAAATTATATGCGTAAATGTATGTATATAAGATTTTACTCTATATTATTTTATTTTTACAATTTACTACAGTAAATTATATAGTCATTTATCAAATTTTCAATTAAATTTTTTAAATTTTATTTTGATAAAATATATTTGATTGAATATAAATCATAAAATATAAAAATAGGAATGTATATACAAATATTTAGATAATATGGGCTCGTTTTGATTTAAATAATTTGACTAATAAAAATATCTCAAAGATACTTACTAGTTTATTTGAAGTATTATTTATATGAAAAATAAATTAATTCATATTAAATAAATCATTCATGATTATAACACATTAAAATTGAAATTTGTAAATCAAATAATAATTATAAATAAAAAAAGTTAATACAAAAAAAAAAAATGATTAACAAAAAATAATTCAAAAAATTTACTTTTTTTTATTTTTGTAAAAAAAATTATTAAAATTTGTTATCGAATTTTTATAGCTTTCGTTAACGATTTATGCAGGCTTCGTTAAGAAATATCTATAAAGAATCCCCTCAGATAACTTTATAGAGTTATATATCGTTTTCTTTAAGTACATGAACTAAATTCGATATCGATCTGTAGCACCATCGTAATTATTTTTTATAACGAGCTTCACGTAGGTATCTCAATATCGTTGAAAAATTCTTTATAGCTTTGTTGCTCGGGATATGTTGCTTATAATTATTTAAACTGATATTTTGTAATATGTGTAAAATTTCATTAATTCAAATACATATATGTGATGATTGAAGCGAAAACTTAGCCATTATATCAAAAATAGAAAAATGTGTAATAATTGTGTATTGTTAATGTTATATTAGATTAGATTAGATTTGATTTATAATTAATTTATTTATATTAAAATAAAATACAACTATTAAAATATATATTTACAAAATAAAAAATAATAAGAATAGATAGGATAAATAGGATTCGGATATTCAGAAGAGCACTTGCATGATGAATTAAACTACAAAAAATATAGCATATAAAATATAAAATATTGTTGGGTACATCCATGTAGTAAAGTAGAAAATTAAAGGTAAATAATAAAAAACTTAAAATTAAAATTATATAATAAAAATATAAAAATTAAAGTAAAATTTAAATAATAAATAGAGAATATACAGAATTAAGTACAAATAAAAGCAAGAATAAAAAATATAATTAGATATTAGATATTTTAATATTTAAACAAAAGACAGTAATAAAAATACAGTAAAACACGGATAAATGCATATTTATGTTGTCAAGCAAATTTGTGCATTTATCCGTCATGTGCACTTAAACGTAAAAAAAAACCTAAAAAATACAAAATAAAAATAAAGAATAAAATACTGTTTTATGGTTTTTTGAGCTTTATTTTCCAGAAAAATAGAAACTTAAAACTAAAAACAAAACTTAATAGATTTAATATTTTAATTTAATTAACAATTCAGCATTATTGAAAGAAAAAATAGAAAATTAAATTAAAAACAAATTCAAATTCAATTCACAATCAAAAACTGTGAAATAATACAATATGTAATAAAAATACAATTTAAAAATACACATACATATCACATAAAAAACTAGGAACATTTGTTATCTACTCGTAATTAGGATATAAACAAATTGTATTGAAAGAAAAAAAAACATTGACATTTTAATCAGACCGACGAAATAATTTCTTAATAAATATGACAGTTTTTTTATTTAAAAAATTTGGTATAACAGTTCATTTTGTTGTTTTATATTTTCATGTATTTGCATTTAAACGTTATGTACTTAACCGTGTTTTACTGTAGTAAATAAGAAACAATTAACTCACTAAATTATAAATAAATTATTAAAATATTAATATGCAGTCTAATATTCTTCGAACCTGAAATATAAAATTAACTGCCTAATGACATAATAAGCTTACAAAAAAATTATTAAGCATAAAACAAACAAGCCAGAAGGCTCACGATATCACCGAAAGTATATATTATAAGAGCTTTGAAAATTATTACCAATAGACTTGTAATCCAGAATCAGGTTTATTTCTACATTGCTTTGTAGATTTACTCAATAATTTCATATTATAATGAACCTAATTAGTTTAAAGTCGGCTAATACAATATTTAGCTTAAATTAACTAGAATTTATTTCACTTCAATCTACAGGAATAACCTTACAGATTTTGCTTACAAACTACAGTTTAAAACTAATACTTATTATTATTAATATAGTAAAATACAATTAAAATTTTGACATTTTATGATGAGAAAAATATGGTGATTTTCCTTTTAAAATTTTGTCTGCTATAATGAAAATCTATTATAGAATGGCATTTATTATATAATCTTTGTGAGTTAACGATGGGTTCCGAAAATCCATAGTTCGTCCTATGAGAATCTAAATAAAGCAAATTTCTATCACGAATAGTATAAAATGGTACATAGATATTATATAAGTTTAAAATAAAAGGACAGTTTATTTTAGCTGACAAAATGTCATACGAGAACATTACAGCGGCCAAAATATGAAAACTTACTTATATTAAATCCGTAGAAATTAGCCAAACATTGTAACAATATTTTTAATTAATACAATAAAATATTTAAATAAAATATACCAATAGCAGTGCGGAAATAATATACCAGTAAATTAAATAAGACATAATAATTATATCATATTAAATTCACTTTATTTGACATAATTGTTTTTCATATTTTATATATACTCATACAACTCATTAATTTTTAACACTCACTGTATACACATAGAATAGAAAAAAATCAAAATTTTTATATTCTGCCATGCTATTCATTTGCAACATAAGAACAAAAAAAAAAAAAAAGGATCCAAAATTTTTAACCGCAAAATATTCCTATATATATTCAACATCAGCAACACCAATAGCAGCATCAGTTGGGTGATAAAAAAGAATTACACAATTAAAAAAAACAAAACAATTTTTTTAAAGTGCAATAAAAAATCATTCTTCAATTAAAGCTCTTTCCCTACACAACAAAAGATACTTAGTATATAGTACATGCAGAGAAAAATATCCATACTAGATAATTATATATCACTCAAACCCACACACACACACATACATCAAATTTGAAAAATTTTAGAATACAAAAAATGTTAAAAAATGTTAGAATAAAAAAAAAATATTTCATACTTGTTTTATTTTCCATTATCAAGAATTGAATATATGAACAGTACATATTGAAGTATTTCAGCTTTATTTAAATAGCGCCATCTTGAGTTTAAGAAAGAATTTCCCTAACTCTTTGTTTTATTTATTTTTTTTTATTCTAATTTGTTTTAGGTTTTTTTGTTTAGAACCCAAAAAAAAAAATAGAGTAAAATTTTATCCAAAAGTATTAAAACAGATTCAAAAGCCAATATTTTGATGATGCCGTCTACATTATATATATATATATATATATATATATATATATATATATATATTTTTGAATATTTTCCAAATGTCCAGTATAAATAGTATGTGTGATTGTTATTGAATTTATTTTATAAGCCCGCCCATTATATTCAAAGGTCAAAACAAAAGAATTTTTTTGTTCAATTGAAAATCCTTTCAAAAATACCATTAAGGATAGCCATATGTGATGATATGGAAAAGAAAAGTGAAAATAAAATAAAAAAAAAATATATAATGATAAAAAGATAAAGAAAGAAAAACAAAAACGAAAAGGAATTAAATTCATTTTATTGTCCCTTTCTTTTAATAAACAATGGTCAATGTAGGTATATATGTATATAGGTATGTAAGATAGGACTTACAGTTTTATTATTTTGAAATTAGAATTGGAAAATTGTTTCTAGACATTTGTAAAGTTATTTTTAATATTCAGTTTTTAAATAATGAATTAAGCAAGTAGAATTTTTAGCCAGAATAAAAGAATACTCAGCTTTCGTATTCAGCTATATTTAAACACCCATTTTGGTTCTTTTTTTATAATTAATAAACAACAAAATAAATTAATATTGTTGAATTTAAAGAATTTTAAATATGAGTTAATAATTAAGTTATATCAAAATGCCCGTTTTGATACATCAAGAGTACTGACACATCACTACGGATCATTGGCCGATTGGAAGCCACGCTGCCAAGGTAGGTTTTCCATTCAATACCCATTGTCGCAGC
Source organism: Argyra leucocephala (assembly GCA_963942445.1). Classification (NCBI taxonomy): domain Eukaryota; kingdom Metazoa; phylum Arthropoda; class Insecta; order Diptera; family Dolichopodidae; genus Argyra; species Argyra leucocephala. The sequence goes on along the minus strand of OZ012677.1, from coordinate 208,531,467 downwards.
TGCGAAAATGAAAATGAGACAGAAACTCTTGAACACTTTCTTGTAGCTGCCCAGCACTGCGTAGATAAAGACTCTCAGCTTTAGGTGGAGCTTTGCTCAACAATATATGTAATGAGTTCCTGTATAGACTAAAAATGGGAAAATTATATCCTAAAACAACCAATAACCTCAAATAGGTCACTCTAGTCTGGTATCACAATTAAGTGGCGACAGAAGCAACTGACTACTTCTATACCTATATTGGCTACTTCTGTAATTAAATTCAGATTATAAATAAAATTGAAATTTAACTTATGAGCTAAATTTAGCAATTGAAAATATGAATAAAATAATTTGATTTAAGTACAAGTCTTTGATGAAAAAATTTGTTTTACCACTGATGATAAATCAGTAGCTGAAAAACGAATGTATAGTAACAAAATGTTTCTTCCGATAAAAAATTAACCAGCCGAATTATACAAGCTGAATTTATTGCTTAATAAATCCTGAATTAATTCAATAATTTATGTTTAAATTTGAAAATTAAAAAAGTAAATTTAACCAATTCATATTTTTAATATATATTTCTTCAAATAAGTAGGTGAACATAAAAATTGTTTCAGAAATTAAAATTAGGTGGATTGTGACCAAAACTCGAAACTGTCTAAAATATTTCTAGATCATATAGGCATAAAGTATTATTAATATCAGTTGTGCTTTTTTAGCTGAGCCAACTACTCAGAAGCGTTTCTTAGCAGTTTGTAAACAAAACGAAAAAAAATTACGTTTGAGCACAATATAACCTCAGAATTTTTTTTTATATCTCTACAAATGATTTAGTATAATCATTGATTAATACTACTATTATTCAATTAAAAAAATATAAATATTTTTGTTTTCTAAACATTATAAAATTATATTATAATTTATAATTTATTATTACAAATAATATCCATGCACAATTCAACAATAATTATAAAAATCATTTTATTACAATGTATTGAGAGAAAAATAAACAAAAAAAAATTCTTATAAGACTACTCTACTCGATAAAAATGCTATCCAATTTGAAATTTTGGTACCTATCAATTCAAAAAAAATGCAAATTACTATACAAATTCAAATAACAAAAAGTTAAAAGCAATAATATACATTCAAGAACAGTATATAGAAACTGAACACATACAAATTATTTAGAAAACGTTCAAAAATTTCAAAATTCAAATTGAAAATAGAAAATGCACTAACACATTGAATAAACGGGGGAAAACATATACAATGAAGCTAATTTTGAAAAATTTTGTTGAAAATTCGTTGTTGTATGAAAATGTGTATCTTTATAGTATTCTTAATCAATGGTATAATTTATATATTATATAAAAAGTTGTATTTTATATTAATTGTCATATTTAATATTTAATCGCCAAATTTTTAGAGATAAATCACTTAAAAAAAAAATAATGTATCCTGCTCGTTTACATTAAAGAACAAAATAATATATTTAACATAACCTCTAAGTCAGAATTGCCTGAATAGCCCTTCAAAACTGAATCTATATATATATATATATATAGATATATATATATATATATAGATATATATATATATATATATATATATATATATATATATCTATTTTTTCACTGCGTTTTTAATATAAAATTAATAAAATTTTTATAGTACAAAATACGCTAGGATATTCTAAAACCTTTAGTGATAAAGTTGAATTTCATTACAAAAATTTTACTGATCCACAAATACAAAACTTGCGTAGTTGTGAGCAATTTGAGAAGTTTGCCCAGCTAAAAACATCTCAACTATTATTGTACTAATTATTAATTAATTAATTAATTATTAACTTATTTCAAGTAAGAGGGAAATAGTGTGTATACGTATGAATACGCATACGTAGTGTATCATAGTAGTATCATAGTAGAACATTCTTCTGTTGAAGTTACGAATCACCAAAATTCAAAAATAATTGTGCCTGTCAATAAGAAATAATCCACCCAAAGTAAATTTTTGTTTTGAAATGGGAATGTTCTGCTTTTTCAGATCTCTTGTACTTTAGAATCCATTGACGATTACAACACCTATTAAATAAAAAAGTCTGTATATAAGAGTCATGACTGCATTTAAAGTAAACATATTGAGCCCTTTTCGAATTGACAACCGCTGTACTATTTCAAAAGAAACATGTTCTGTGTAATTGTGCGATATCCTTTTTGATATTTTGTTTCCCCTTTTTTTTTGTTATTGTTTTTATTATTTATATATATATCATTATTTTTATTATTTTTATTATTATAATATTTTTCCTAAATATTTGATTTCTTCTTTTCAGATTTTGGATTCCAAATAAAAACCAAAAAAATAACAGTATAGAACAATAAGAACAAAAAAATATTTTAACAAGAATTTTATCCAAAAAATTGTTTTTTTTTTTATTATTATTTTTTATTAAAAAAGGAAACGGACATCAGAGTTGAATACTGAATGAATTTATATACAATGAAAATTATTATTATTATTATTATTATATTTGTGAATATATCCTTTATCAACATTACCATCACTATTATTATCATCATCATCATTATCATCAGGATATTTCACATATCCTTTCTTATTTCATTGCCACTTATAATCTGATATACTCTTTTGATTGTGGTTAAAAAAAAAAAAAAAATAACACAAAGAAACAAAACAAAAACATTTTTTTACGATCTCATTTTATTAGTTATCGTATGGGGATTTTTAATTTTGTATTTTATTGTTTTTATTGTTTTATTCCTTAAACGATTAAATCATGATACCGATTTGCTATGCATTTCATGACTGTCTTGATCGTCTTAATATTAAAGTTAAATTATCAGTTTCCGTATTTATTTATATACGTATAAAATAAATTTTTATGTAATTTAAGAAAAAATTTATAATATCTTTTTGCTTCTACAATTTCATATATAAATCCTTTTTAAAGAACATAACAATATAAAAAAATATCCTTTACAAACTATTAAAGAAAATAATTTCCCATTTTTAGCTAGAATTCGGTAATATTTTTGTTCTTTTTCTTAAATTTTGATATAATAATTTTTTCCAGAATTTTAATTTGGTATATTGAATAAAAATTCGTTGAAAAGGCCAACTCACACAGCAAAGTACAGTTACATACACAGCACTGGATAAATTGGACCCAAAACTAAATCTTTTTTCTTGTATTATACTCAAAAATCTACTTTAAACAAATCTATGTTTATCTTTCTATTTAATGAAAACAACCACAAAAAAAAAATAAAACAGTAAAATTTATTATCCTGAGGGAAGAATAATATTTTTGCTGTTGTTGTTGGATTTATGATAAGAGTTCTGCACACATAATATACATATATGTATATACATAATATGAGGAAGCAATATTTTCTAAAGTATTGTAAAATAATTGCAATTATTATTATAAGGGGTATAAAATTGTTAAAAGATAAGAAAACAAACATTAAAACAAGAGTTATTCATAAAGTTATCATATATATCACACCGACACATACAGATTCAAGAGAGTTTTCAAATGAAAATAACAAGGAAAAAAAAGAAAAAAATTTGTTTCACAACATCTTTACAATATAGGCTTTAATAAAAAAATTAATAAAATGTATTTAGCGTATTTAGAAAATTTCATCTTTGATCTTTGAAATAAATTATCATGGAATTCAAGAGTAATACTTCAAGTGTCAATATAAATTATTTTTTTTTTATCAGAAGGTGTTATATTTGAATGATTTTTAATTTTTATATTAATATAGAATCACTGAATTGTTGAGATCCTAAAAAAAATCATTACATCAATTCAAGATTTTATTACAACTTGAGAACAAAATTTAATTTAAAAATTTGTTATCACACTTGAAAAACAAACTCATTTTTAATTTTAATTTTATTTCTTAAGCAAACTGGTAAATAAATTTAAGTAGAAATGTTCAATTTCAAATTGAGTGATTGTTTTACAATTTATAAGACTCCAATAAATTGATTTTTAATATGTAAAATGTAATATTTTTAAATATTTTATTTTTTGATCAAATTTATTTATGTTTTTTGTCAATTTACAATCAATTTACTTTACACGAGTAAAAGTGGAGCGAGTGGAGTGCTCAAGTTAACAGAAAGTTAAGATCGTTTGAAGATGTACGAAATTGAGTGAAAACCTGAACACAAATAAAGAAATTACCATGAATAAATAAACAACGTTGATAAAGCTTTGCGGTGGCCCTATGTTCCCAGAACAGAGTGATAAAGTAAAATACAATGATTGTATCAATCGCAATTTCATTCTATATTCAGTATACTAAATTCTTCAATACCGTTATTTTCCAGAATTCTTCAATTTTTTAACTCTTACTGATTTTTTTTTTATATACATAGCCAAAACACTAGGTGGGGGGACCTTTTATACCGACTAGTACGTTTGGCTAGGGTGGGAAAGGAAAATTAGGGAAGGAGGATGGTCAAAAGGAAAGAGGATAATTACGAACGAAGGTGTTAATGTTCGTCTTGAATTTATTTAGGTCATAAATATAAAATTCGTCATGTTTTTGGAACACATAAGATGGAATTTGGTTCCACATTCGAGATGTTGAAGTTATAAATGAATTTCCATAACTTGTCTTATGCAATAAAGATTTCAATGGTGTAGGGATGAGCACATGCTGCCCTTCGTGTTTCGTGGGGGAAAACTTGAACTGATACTCAATTTTGTAACTGAAATACTGATATCCGTCTGAGAGACGATATCATTTTTAAAGCACCATACTTACAGGCAAAATACAAAAAATTATTTTTTTTTTCTACATTTAATATTTATTGCAAGCTATTCAATTTATTTTTTGATACAATTTGATACATATTTTTTTTTAAAATCAGAAACAACAAAAAGTGTATAAGCCCGGTTGGATTAGAATGTTTCATTTGGATGTAAGCCCATTTTCTGAACATATTTTGTGCTAATTTCCTTAATTTTTCCTTTTACGATTTTAATTTGAAGGTCTCTGTGAAGATTTATGTTTCTTTATATACCATGAAGCATTAGTTAGATTACGTAATATTTTTGACTAAGCCCTTTGAATTTTTTCTAAATTTGTAGCGTAGCATGAGACTCAGATTTGTATGCCATACAATCATATAGGCATAAATATTGTTTTATACAGGATAATTTTACTGTCTAGTTTGTGAACCGATTTTCGGCTCATTAGGCCGTACATATTTGAAAATTTTAGTTTGAATAACAAAAAAATAATCTTTTACAGTTATATTGTTAAAATTAAAGGTATACAAGGTCAGTTTTAAAAAATAAAATTTTTATATTTTATTTCTTGTGTCAAAACTGGCAAACTAAATTTTGTCACAATTCTTGCAAATTTATCATAATTTTTGCAAATTAGATTAGAACATTGATCATGTGTGGAGTGATTAAATCTTTTGCTAACTGCTTTATAAAATTTGATCTTGATATTATGTCCTTTGTAGGATTATGGTTGAACAAAATGAAGGTATATGTCTACGCTGTAGACATCATGGAAACGATAAAATATCGACAAAGCTTATCTTTGATACGTCGGTCACAAAAATAGTTTGCACAATTTTCGTCTAACGAATCGACTCGACAAACTTTTATGCAATTATAAAAAGACTAGTGGATCCCCTGTGCAATTGCACAGAAGTAGTTCTCTCAAACACAATTTTATGTAAAAAGAAATATTTGTTTTGGTATAATTGTAGTTGTTTTCTGAATCGCTTGATTATTGAATACGTATAATGAAATTAAAGTATAATACCTAATACTTTATGACAGATACTAATTTCAATATAATTTAATACAATAAAATCTTATTACTTTCAACATAGTAGATCGATATATTTTAATTCGTTTATAGCCAAAAACGTTTGTAGTCACAATTCTGTTATAGCAATAGGTCAACTCAACAGTGAATTATTTTATTAAAACACTGATTTATATATAGTTTTTTTCTGTTTTATATTACAAATATGCATATTTTGTGATTATATAACAGAATTGCTATTTATGAATAAAATAAAGTTTAAAATTGTTATACGAAAGATATTTAATGAATTTTGTTTATAAAGATGCAATTTTTTTTTGACTACGCCTATAGTCACAAAACGGTTATAGTCAGAAATATTACAGAAATTTAGTGAATGTCTATAACCGTGTTTTACTGTATATATATTTTTTAATGATAGCAGAAGAAAATGAACTAACTTTTATTATATAATTTTTGTAGAGTATGATCTGATCTGATTTTTGTTTTTCTGTTTTGTTTTCAACTCTTTGTTTGTGTTTTATGTTTTTGTACTTTTTTCTACCAGTTTGTGTGTTTATTTCAAATGATAGAATTTTTATGAAGCTTTTTTAAAATTTCCCTGAATTGAAATTTCTTTTGAAGTATAGATGGCGCTCAACTTGGAAATAACCGTCACTATTTGGTGTAAGTATTTGAGATGTGTTAAGTATTCAGCCCCAAGAACTTGCTAAAATTTTAATATTTTTGTGGTGTAAATAATTTACTTTTCAATTATTCTTGCTTTTTTACTCACCACGTCCGTTCATCTTATATTATAATATAAGCTGATAAATACCGGAATGGCCTATCTTGTGTATTATATATAAGATAAAAAAAATATTTTTTTTAATATAAAAAAAAAAATTGAATTAATAGAGAATCGAACTCACTAAAATTTGTGATATTAAAACCTATATTAATAATATTATCCTACTAATTAATTTTTTTCCTACTAAAAGTGCAAAAAATCAAATGCGATAAATAAAAAAAGAAATAAAAAGAATTTGACTCAAAAGAGAATCGACAAAAATTTCTGATATTAAATGATGCTTCAACCAACTCAGCTAATATCTTATAAAAATTGTTTACCTAAAATATGTACATAAAATAAAAATTGATTTTGATCGCCATGGCTTGCATCATCGCCGATTGATTGAATGAAAAAAAAAAAACGAAGCACACGAAAAACCACGAAAAGTGTGCCTTCACTAATCGTGCTCTTGTGTATTATAATATAGATTTAATTTCTGGTAGATTATTTGATAAATCTGTATAAATTAAATGATGCATTGATGCATTATAGATGAAATCATTATTACGGACTTCGGTTTCTTTGGAACGTATATTTGGTTTAAAAATATAATCGTCGACGTTTTGAAAATTTTGAATACAAATAATTTCAAAATTACTCACCGCATTAAAATGTCTTATCACGTTTGATGTTAGTATACAAATAATTTGAATAGTTATTATTAATAGAAGGTATAAATAGACACTATTATAAGCAGTGAAAAAATAGATCTTTAAGAACAAAACATGTATTTCGTCTCACAATAACTTAGCAGATTCATCAACTTCATGTACCTGAAAAGAAATTAAAAAGAAAAAAACTATTAAAACTGTAAAGTAGTAAACATCTTTACTTCGAGCGATGTAAGTACATAAATGTTAATAAGTGGGTGAAGCAAAGAGTTAAATAATATTATTTAAATCATCATAAGTCTGCTTTTAATGATTTTTAATAACAATTTGAATCGACCACTATTTTAATCAACATCTATAATTAATTATTTTAATTTCCAAATGAAACAGTAGATCGTTAAAAGGGAAATGAAAATTAAAACTATTCATATTATAGTAAATTTACTTAATATTAGGTATATGTCCACAAAATTTTTGATATTGGCAACAATATACGAAACAAAATTATCTTTTGCAATAACTACTTAATAGTTACCTACATTTTTTTGTTTTTAATTTAATTTTTTCTTTGCGTTGTTATGTTTGATAATGGCGAATAATTTTGAATTATATATAACTATATTATAACCACTCTACATGAGCTATAACTCTTCTGAGATTATTTTTGAATAAAATAAATAAATAAAATAAATAAAAATATAGCATGGTTATCTATATGCAATACCATATCTATGTTCAGAGTTTTCAAAAATAGGAACAGATTTTCTGTTTTATAATGAAAAACCCAAAATTGTACAATTATTTTCATATTAAAACTTTATCAATTATATAATTTAAAATAAATATTTTTATATAAAATAAAAAATATAAATACAAATATATAATTTCATTATAAACTAAAAATATTATGCAAAAATGTTTGAATTCAAGTATTCAATTTACTGATATTAATACAACATCCTATTAAAATATTCCTAAGCAAATACTTTATATAATATATATCTATAAATAAAATGAAAACTGGCATATAAATAAATAATTCATTCAATTTGAAAAAAAAAAAAAAAAACAAATTAAATCCAAATATTCAATTTAATATCAAACTACTACAATATAATACACTCAATCTTTAAATAAATTACCCTTAACAGAATCAAATTGAAATTTTCTACAACAAAATTAACAAAAATCCAAATTCTAGTATACTCAATTTCAAATAATAAATTTTCTCTTTATTATACTAATTTTAAAATATACTTTATACATACACACATACATTCTTATTATTAAATTTTGAGTTAAAATATCAATATATAATTTCGATATAGTATAAAATATAAATTATAAGAAATTTGTACTTATATAATCAAGTACACCATATAGAGGATGGTCAAGTCATCAATAAATTTTTCAAAAACAGAAATTCAATCTCAGCATCATTTTATTAATAAATTGCTTGCACTTAAAATGCAACAAGAAGATGATTTTTTTTTTTTTTTTTTTTAAATAATATCCTTGATATTTTAAACAACAACTAATTTTCCAAATTTTTCCAACAAAAAAAAATGTATATATATATTTTCAAATTATTTCCATTATATCTAAAGAAATCTTATGAAATAAATTTGATAATACAATTGTAGTTCCTAAATGTCCAAAACAAAAATATAAACAAATAATTCAAAATCAAAATAGAATCTAACCGCACATTATATAACAAAAAAAAATGACCCAAATATCCACATAACTGTAGAGTATTAAGGTTTAAAAAAATTGAAAAAAACAACATAAAAAAAAAAATGTTTTAATAAAATAAAATTTTGCATTAAAAATTTATTTTTTGTATTTCTTTGGTCCTGTTCCAGCAATTTCTTCAATATAATTTGTTTTTTACAAGGTCACATAGAGCGAAAACATATAAAATTGTGCTGAACACGAGTTCAAAAAAAAAAAAAAAAAAAAAAAAAAAAATTAAATAAAGTATCCAAAGCAGCATGAAACAATTTTCATTTATTTAATTTAATGTTACCATCTCTTTCTTTTATATAACTATATGCACACACACACACAATCAGTATATTAATTTTACAATTTTCTACACTCTATGTACTTTGAAATTGTATAAATCAAATTCACATCAAGAAAATTCACATTATGTGTGTGGGAAAATTTTTTTTAGATTTTAATGTTGGTAAATCTTTTATACTCTTCTCTTTCATAATGCTTATTTGTTAAACAATGTAATGTAAATAAATGATGATGATGATGTGTAGATCAGAGTGAAGAGGGAAAGATAATATTATATATAGTTAGTAATAATAATCGTAATTTCAAAATTTTTCTGACATAATGTTCAGTTTACATGTTAAAAATAGATAAATGTTCCTTATAATATTCAATTTTGTTTGTAATTCATTTCATCAGGATTTTATTTTATGTTTTTGATTATGATTTTTTTTTATTTAGATATTATATTATTTAAAACTAATTTGTAATTGAAATAATAAATAAAAATAATTCATAATTTACAATTTAATAGAAAAATAAAACAGTTATTTAAAACTAGCTTTGTAACCCGTCATAAATGACGGAAGCAAAATAAATGCTAGTTTCTTTTTTTCTTTCATTAGATTCTTTATTCCGAAATTACAGTACTTATGTTTATATCACTTTTTATTTATTTTTATTTATGTTTATATTGGCCTAACACTAATCTTTTTTTTTTTTATATAACAGAAAAAGAAGTACCATACCAACAAATTTGTATAAAATGTTTGTATTTTTGTATGGTATACTCGTACTCACTTCCATTTAGTTATAATTCGTTAGTTGGGTTCCATTTAGTATAAATTATACCGTATTAGCGTTATTGTGGCCTCTGGGAGAGCAAATTTAAAAATGGGATCTTATTTTCATATAAATTTTGTCTTTTGTATAATGTATAGGGATCTTATTTTGCTATATGAATAAACTGTTATTATGGTATTGTGGTATTTTTAAAAAAATATTCAAAATTTTGTATCTAAATTGGTAAAATTTACAAAAAATACAAAAACATTTTCATCAATAATTTTCAATTTAAAAAAAACAATGTTTTATTATCCGACGTAGAAGTAGAGTTTATTATCCTACTCTACTTCTATCAAGTTCTATTGATTGAACAGTGAACCTGTACAGTGAAAATAAAATAATATTTTTGGAATGGAGCATACAGAACATACAGAATACAGATACAGCAAATAATAAAAAAAAAACAAAAAAAAACAAAAAAAAAACAAAAATAATTTTTTTTGAGTGAAGTGAGTTACGCACACAATAATGACAAAAATTAAAGGTATAAGCAGGTATAAGTAGTATAATGTATAATATTATACAATTCCAATATGCTGATACACATGTATATTATTAAAGATGAACATATTCGTTCAATATATTTTCTCTCTTTTTAATGGAAATTATTTTGATGGCTAGTGTTAGTACTTTTTGAAAATTTCATATATTCATATATTACTAACTACTGCTACATTTTCAATATTTCAGAAACATAAATAATTATTGTTTTTTTTTCAAATAATTTAACAACAATAGTTTTCTGTGTAATAATAGAATACGGTAATAAAGTAAAAGTAAGTTTAAATTGAAAAAACATTGTTATTTTTATTAAGATTGATTTTGATTCCTTTTATTTTATTCATACACAAAGATTTTACTAATTTTCTATTTAAAAAAACTATATTGGCCTAACACTAATCTTTTTTTTTATATAACAGAAAAAGAAGTACCATACCAACAAATTTGTATAAAATGTTTGTATTTTTGTATGGTATACTCGTACTCACTTCCATTTAGTTATAATTCGTTAGTTGGGTTCCATTTAGTAGAAATTATACCGTATTAGCGTTATTGAGTCCTCCGGGAGAGCAAATTTAAAAAATGGGATCTTATTCTCATATAAATTTTGTCTTTTGTATAATGTATAGGGATCTTATTTTGCTATATGAATAAACTGTTATTATGGTATTGTGGTATTTTTAAAAAAATATTCAAAATTTTGTATCTAAATTGGTAAAATTTACAAAAAATACAAAAACATTTTCATCAATAATTTTCAATTTAAAAAAAACAATGTTTTATTATCCGGCGTAGAAGTAGAGTTAATTATCCTACTCTACTTCTATCAAGTTCTATTGATTGAACAATGAACCTGAACAGTGAAGTGAAAAGTGAACACTTAACACTGAAAATGAAATAATATTTTTGGAATGGAGCATATAGAACATACAGAATACAGATACAGCAAATAATAAAAAAAAACAAAAAAAAACAAAAAAAAAATAAAAATAATTTTTTTTGAGTGAAGTGAATTACGCACACATTAATGCCAAAAATAAAAGGTATAAGCAATAAAGTAGTATAATGTATAATATTATACAATACAAATATGCTGATACACATGTATATTATTGTGTATAATTTTAAGTAATAAGAATAACTTTTGATTGAATTATGTTTTTTTTTTTTGTTAAATGCTGTTTGCCTTTTGGTTATTATACCATATTAAACTATTGACTAAATTTCTATTAGTCCTTATTATTATAAATCAAAAAAATTGTTTGTTTTATTTATATTATTATTATTATTTATTATTTTTCCTTATTATTTGCGAAGAAGACTAACATTAAATTAAAAAAATATAGTTCATGCAATCAATTTTTCCTGCAAAGGTTCAGTATGGTAGACAGGGGTTAAAAAAAAGCACCAAAGCTATTTGTATATATATGCATTTGTATACATATGCAATTTGTATATGTGTTGGAGCGTTCCGTCGAACTTACAAACATCCAGATAAATGCAGAATAATATATATATATAGTTTAATAAAAAAAGGCCCACATTTCGAAAGGGAAAAGGACCTATAAAGTTGGTCTACAGATTTATCTGTAGGATCAACTGTTAAAATAAATAAATAAATAAATAAATAAATCATTATTCATAATGATTATCAGATTCGAACTGTATTTAAATATTATAATCGAATTGCTTATCGTTCTAGCAGTAATGTTGGATTCAGAACTATAATATTATAGAATTGATCAATATATGGTGTAACTGAACAAGCTGGAAGTAATATTTGCAAATAGTGTAAGAATCATAATAATATCTATGGCCACAAGCAATAACCGCTTAAGTCGACTTGAGATAAAAATTAAATAAATATGCCAAGTATTTGCTTTTATAGAATACTTCATGCCAACAAAATTTATTATCTCTTTTGTTATTTAAACTTTAAACCAAAGTTATAGTACGTTTTCAAGCTCATGCTTATGGATAAACATGTTGTTTATGATAAACTGGTTGTTTACGTAGTGGTTTTCCCATACAAATTTGCTGAAAATCATAAACAAGTAGCGAGGTGTTTATATCATAAACCACTTCAAAAACATGTAACCCATTCATGAAATTTCCATTTTTTGTCGATTTTAAATTTTTTTTTGCCATAAATTCATTTTGTCGTTTGTCAAAAAAGAAAAAAAAACAAAAAGATAAAGAAATCAAAATACCAAGAATAGATGAAATTATGTGAATTTGTGTGAAATTAGTTTAGCTTCAATTAATGATCATCAAAAAAACGCAAAATCAAGTATAAATTCTCAATTATCATCAGCACGATTAATTGGACAATCTTGTATAACTTTAATAGAAAAAAGTGAAGAAAAATTCTATGGAGTTATAGAAGTGATTGAGAAATTACAAGACTTACATGGAAAGTTAACAGAAGAATTAAAATAAAGGATATTGTAAAAGATGCATTTTTATTTTTAAGTCACTTAATTTAATCAGTTTTATATATTAAAAATAAGTAAAAAATTCAAATGTAAAAAGAGATAATAAATTAAAATGATAATTATTTTTGTATATCGTTTTTGAAAGATTCTCAGAACTAAATGTTGAAGTGAGTAAAGTGGGTATGGTAATAAACTAAAATGTGAATTATTTTATTTGTTTCTCTGATATTATTATTATTTTTAAATCCTCCATATTTTTTTTTATTTTATTCATTTATCGTATGACCAATTATAATAGCTTAAGTTATACTCAAAGATAATACAAAAAAAATTTTTATATAAATAATAAATATGTGAAATTAACAGCTGGTGGTTTTCCAAAAAAGCTTGTGAACACTTAACATTTGACTGGTTTATGAGCTAGTTGTTTATCCATAAACATGAGCTTGAAAACGTACTATTAAGAAGAAAAAACATAACCGCTTATTTTGTAATGGAATCGCTCTGTTTATGCAATAATCGCTTAATTTAACTTAAGCAAACAGGAGACATACTCTTTGATGATTGGTTAAATGATAGATGTTTAATTTAAGACCTAAACGTAAGCTTTTACTTCAAATTATATACGTTATCATTTTTTAAATATACTTTATCAAGCTGTAAAATCTTCTTTCGATATAAGCTTTTATTGCAAACTGAATATTTGTATAATCAAAGTTTTTTCAGTAATCAAATCAAAATTTAAAATTAAATTTGCTCTAAATAATAATTTCAGACTTAAGCGGTTATTGATTGTGTCCACAGATATATGTATAAAATCCAATATATCAAATTTATACAGCCATTTATTTGAAACAGCACTTAAATAGTTTGGAATTATTAACATATGTTGTTTATGATGTCCTTATTCATTTTTACTTTAAGTTAAATTATCATGTTAAGCTCTAATTAAGCCATAAAATAAGAATAGTAATACTAAATATTCACGAATATAAACCTTCTGCTCTTGTATATGGAAGATTTGCCGGATCCGTATTTTTAAAAAAAATATTCAAAACGATTACTTGCACTCTTAGTTAAATTTATAAATATTTCCTTTCAAACTTCTACATTTCCACAATGCCCAAATACTGCTATCGTTATACATATATTTAAAAATGACTCTGCTACAGAAAGATCAAACTACCGCCCGATTTCAATTTTAAGTGCGTTCTCTAAAAATTTTGAAATAGTTATAAAAAATAGATTAGACATATTTATTAAAAATAATCACATCTTACATGATGAACAGTATGGTTTTGAAAGGAACTCGAACACCACCTTTGCGTGTCTTAGTCTAACAGATTTTGTTACTAAATCAACAGATAGTGGGAAATATATAGGTTGTGTGTTCATCGATCTTCAAAAAGCTTTTTATTGACCATGAAATTTTACACCATAAACTATCCTCACTGAATTTTAGCGAAAGCCAGGTTATATTCTTCAAATCCTATTTGTCGAACCGTGAACAAAAAGTTCGAATTAATGACAAACTAAGCAAATCGAAAACAATTTTCAAAAAAGGAGTACCTCAGGGGTCTATTCTGGTGTCTATTCTCTTCAAATTGTATATCGATGATATTTCACGATTACCGCTTAAAGAGTCAATACAGCTATTTGCTGACGACGCGACGCTGAAATATTCGGAATGTAGTGAGGAAGATCTGAAAAATTACATTCAATATGATTTCACTATAATTGATAAATGGCTTAATAACTACCGTCTCCTGTTAAATATAAAAAAGATAAAATTCTATTATTTGAAAATAAAACGTTTTCACAGAACTTCCATATTAACACCTCAATAGAAATAGTCAAAAACTTTAATTATTTAGGATTAATACTAGATAGCAAAATAAAGTGGAACGAGCATATTAATCATATTGTTAAGAAAATCAGCCCCTACATTTTCATTTTAAGACGACTACGGAAATACTTCTCAAAAACGGTAAAAAACATAACATATCTTAATCCGATCTGGTGTAAAGCCCCACAAAGTGCATAAATAAGTTTTGAAAATATCTGTAAGAGGGAATTATACACCACTGCTTTCAGAATTGTGAATAATTTAATAAAACATCGTTTCATTTTGAATAGAATGGTTGATATACATAATTATAATACTAGAAATAAGGCCAATTTTTATTTAACACTGTTCAAAACTGATAAACAGAAAAAAACTGCTTTTATATAATTGTCTGAAATTGTAAAATGAATTGCCAGAAGAATATAAAATTATTAATAATATTTGTTATTTTAAAAAGCAAATTATAAAATAAAAATTATTTTAAGATATTATAAAAATTATTTTAAGATATATTGTAGTACATTTATTTAGTTTAAGTAATTATTGCATTTTTTGTTTTTTTATCTTCTTTTCTTTATTAAGTAAAATATTAATTTTAAGCAAAGTCATTAATTTAGTATTTAATTTTAGTATTTAAAAAAAAAAATAATTTTTTATTTTTGAATTGATTTAAACATGAATTAAATTTAATTGATTATGAATTGACACTGAATTAAAAAAAACTATGAGACCAAACAGCTTAGGCTAGGGTCTATAAAAAAAAACCTAAAATTTTTGAGAACTTATATCTGTATACCTATACATATTAGTTTATTTACCATTAAGTTATGTTAAGTTTTTGTAAATTTTAAATTGGATAATGAAAAAAAAAACTATAGGAGCCACAAGCGTTTGAAGAAGTTGAAACAAACATTTAAATGTTTATAAATAAAGGTTAGATTATACTATCGAAATACATTGATTTAGTTCATAGCAACCATGAGTTTTTAGACATGATCAATCATGATTAGGCTATAAGGCCTCAAATCAAATATTATTAAAATTTTATCAATGACAAACTGTAATCTACCATACCATACCATACTCCAAAGGCAAATATTCCAACAAGAAAAATAGAACAATCGAAAATAAACAAAATTGATAGAAGATAAATAGAACCAAAACGGACTTCATATGATATTTCATTCATAAAAATTTAATAATATTTAATAAAATGTATATTGATAATCTTTATGAAACAAATATCAAGCAATACATAATAATGAGTTAGGATAGCATTAAATCAGACTAAAAAAATATAATTTATCTTTATCTTTATGTATATGTGGTTGTAATTTGATGGGATCTGGAAATATGTGAACTTAAATCTTGCAGGCTCTATAATTTTAAGATTGTTGAAAATAAACTGTCTTTCGTTTTGAATGAATTTGATAATGGTATGTTCTTTGATTTGAATATAACTTCCATAATTATAATATAATATTGATCACTTTACATTCAAAACCATCTCTGAACCATTTCTAATTCTAATTCGAAAAATAAAATTGTTCGTTTGTATATAAACCTTCAAAATTAAATCTGGTTCTATGATTCAATGGTCACGAAATACACTATAATTGTATAAAGGTATAAGACATGCCAGCCAAAGCCAACATATAAGACATGTACTCTGTTTGTGTTTCACGATTGAAGAAAATTATGTTCGTCAAAAACGAATTCTGAGTCGAAAAGCATAGTAATTAAAACTGTTTTCAACTGCAAATTTAGACTATTATGGACTATATATTTTTTTCCTATCCCCTGGAACACCTAAATTTAATAATACAATACTTGTATATAATCAATAAAATAATTTTCAAAATATTATTTTATAAAAATTTTAAAAATTCTTAAAGACTTAAAATTGGAAATATTTAAAATATTTTCCATATTATAAAAGTGTTTAATTTTTGATATAAATTTCCTTGTAATTTTAAAGTGTTCAATTGGAAATAATGTTTCTTCCTCTAATTTAATTGTGAAAAGAATAAAAAAAAAATGAATTCATGAGAAATATTATAAATTGAAATAAGAGAAGTAGTCTTAGTAAAGGAATAAATACAAAATATTATTTTGAAAAAAAATGGACTTATTATAAATAAATTTATTAGCGTCCGTCATCTCTATTGAAGAAATTAAACTTTTAATTCCGATTTCAATCCTGAACATATTTTGTTGATATAAAAATAACTCTTGTATTTTATGAAAAATTAAATTTTTCCAATTTTCCAAAGAATTAATTTTTTTAATATCCATTTAAACAGATTTTATCCTTTTTAATATTAATATCTTCTGCATAGGTCTTTATCATGAACATTTTATAGTTGGCACATTAATTATGGAAAAATATGAGATCAATTTTCACTTGCATTCACTGCGTCACACTCATGTTTCACAAGATATTTGGTTGATACTGCCTACCGAAGTACGAACGTAGTGTTATTAGTTCTATCTTTAATACACAGTTCTATCATTTACACGTTGACGAAAAAAGCCAGCCAATCGATTTGTTTCAACTTAATCTAAATGAATGTTACCACAAAGCTCATAAAAATTCTGTCTTCCTACTAATACGGAACTTATCACCACTACAAATATTATACTCCATTTTTTAGTAATTTGTCTCTGAACAGTAAATTGCAAAACGTTTAAATTACAGTCTCAAAATTTAACAAAACTTTCAATTGAATATAGGAAATTAATGAATTAAAGAAAATTAGCTTACTTTTTAATTTGATTACTTCAAAACAGTGCAAAATTGAATTAAATTTTAATCAAAGGAAATGCCGCAGGAAAATAGTGTAACAATTTAAACAAAAAAAAAAATAAAAAAAAAATTAACTGTCATACACAACTCAATTTGCGTGGAAAATTTTAACTTTCCATTTTCTCGTCCTTAAATTTATTTATTAACTATCAGAATCAGGAACAAAAGCGAACAACAAAGTGTAGGAAAAAAGGTACGTAAATAAATTTATAAAAATCATTTCCTTTTTATGTTGCTTTCTATCTAGACATTAATGAAAAATAGAACTCCGTTATTGCAATCAAATTGAATAAAAATTTCTATCAACTTCACAAAAAAAAAAAAAAAAAAACATTTTATAAAAATAAAATAGAAATTTTCGATTACAAGCTAAAACAGAAAACAAAAATTATTCAATCGCTTCCAACGTACCACCATCGCTCATTTAACACCCATTTTTTTTTTTTTCAATATTAAAAAACTTTTTCCGCACCACTTTAGAAAAAAAAAGAAATAAATGTCCAAGTATCCTTAGATCCTTTTTATGAAAAACAAAATTCATATAAATTTTACTATTCGTCCGCATCATTCTTTCCTTGTCACACTTATAATACTTTTTTTCTTCAATTTATTTACGATAAAAAAAAATCCTAAAACTTCAATCCTTTCAATCCAAACACATTTTAAAAAAGACTTTCTTAAAAAATATATTTTTTAACAAACACATAAACACATTATTTACAATAACTCCTTCTACTCTGCTTCAGTAGATCCAAACATTTAAAATTTTGATGTAAACAACATCAATAACTTCAAGTAAATATAAAACAACAACAACATGAGAAAAAAAAATAACTCAAACTAAAAATAAACCCTTAAAGAAGTCGAAGGTATCGTGGTTAGAACAAAAAAAAAGAACCAAAAAGGTATACTCTTCTTCACTCTCATAGTTTTTAAAAGTATAAAAATTCTCAGTTTTATTTTTTGAAGTTGGGCATACCGTTCTGTAATGGTTCAGTATTCAATTTTCAAAATACAAGGCCCGAATACAAAATATTAAAAAAAAAAAAAAACGGATACATCTATCAATTCAATATTGGTTCTTCCTTCCGGACCTTAGACAATCAAGTGGCTGTTCTTCATTAAAATTCAAAATTATATATAAAAAAAAAAAAATAATTTTGAAAATAGAATTGCAAAAAAAAAGTAATTTTGCTACTATGCGACTTAGTCTAAGACCACCACTGCCACCCTACTACAATGGTATACAAAATTTTCTATAACAAATTCCCAATCCATTCGTGTCTTTAGAAAATGCCAGCAGTAATAAGAAATTTCTATCAAAATTTCAAAATATATACGAATAGGTATGTGTGTGTGTGTAATCATGAGGGGAAAGTCATAAATTATTGGTTCATAATTGAATCATTTTTTTTTTTATTATTTGGATTTTTTTTTCAATAATTTAAGTTTCTCGCAATTTTTTTTTTTTGTTTTTGCAAAAATAAAATGCTTTTGATTTCCTTTCATTTTTCAAAAGAATACATTTTTTTTCCTGGAAGTTAATTTAAATTATATTCCAGAATATTTTTTAAAATAAGCTTTTAAATATTTTTAAGTTAGTATTTTTTTTGTAAAAATTCGAAATTAGAATTAGAAAGAATTTTGAAATTATGAGCTGTGTAAAAGCAAATAATAGATGTTATCAATGATGCTGGAGAAGGCCTTCGAATTTTAAATCGTATACGACCAATCTTTTTATCGATTTTAAATCTGGCTATGACAGCATACATCAATCAGTGATTTACGAATCAATGTCAGAATTTGGTTTCCCAACCAAGCTTATCCCTTTGCCAAAAATGACCATGGAAAACACCCTAATATGAGAGAGTTCTGCAATAAATGGTTAGAGTTGTATCGGTACCATAACAAAATATATTGTAATACGCTTAAACGTCTGTTAAACTTTTCACAAAGCTTTTACAACACAAAGCTTTTTTCAACTAGATTAGACAACTTGATTAGAACTATTACGTATTACCATAGTGTCCAAAATTGAATTTAAAGACATAAACCACAAAACAATAAAACCAAATAAAACCAAAAACAAATTAAAATTAACCTAAAAACAATTCACCTATTGAGCAATAGCATTGACTATCTGATTATATGAATTAATTTTAAGAAAAAAAAAACAAAGTAGCAAAGACAAAAACCGAATTATCAGAATATAATTATTTATATTGATAAAATAGCTTTGTTAAAACATTACGATATTACAGCAAAAAAACTTACCGGTAAAACAAATAGTAAATTTAGAAAATATATTTTTCACCTCACCCAGACCATGTTCACAAACTCCAAAAATTGAAATTTATTTATTTTATTAACAAACAACTCAAAAGTATAAATTCAAATGCGCAGTAGCATTAAGTAAATATTATATTGTGCATGGAGAATCATAAACCGAAATTTACAATCTGCTAAGAACAAGAAAAACAAAATATGTTATGACATTATTATGAAGTTCCAATTCAATACACGGCAAATTTAGTACACATAAAAATTAAAAAAACTTTAAAAAGAAAAATCACAGACTACCCTTACCTACATCAGGGTCTCTGATCGGGATAACAATATAACAATAAAAACTGAAGAATAAGAGAAAAAGCATAATTATTGGCTTTACCCGTAACTATAATAGTCATAAGGCGTCAATAAAAACTGAACAATAAGAGAAAAAGCATAATTATTGGCTTTATTATGTTTTGTTTTTTTATTTTGAGTTTTGAAATAGTTAAAAAAAAATTAAAAAACGTATCTATGGCTATTTTAATGTGTTTTTAATGTGGGTGTGGTATTTTTTTTTTTAAAATGCATTTAATTTCCTATTTCATACTGCCAGCGACATCTCTGTTCGCCACATTTTGTTCAAATGTACGTCTCTATTAATAGTATTTGTTAGGGAGCGTTTAGACATCAAATTTTGTTTCATGAAGGTTTTGTTTTACTTATTTTTATTACATTTACAAATTTTATTGCAATTACATCAAATTTTATTTCAAAAGTTTTAATTACATATCTCAAAGATAAACAAATATAGTTGCAAAGTATACTATATTTCTTCGTGTAAAATCCACTTTCTAAATTTGCAAAATACGAAGATACGAATATGCGTTACGAGTACTAATAATAAATACTTATAAACAAATATAAATATACTGTGTAATTTCAGAAGATTTGTGAAATATAAATATTTAAATATGTAGTAAATCAATTATTCTAAGTATTTGTATTGATAAATAATAATAATATTTAATACACATTTTTTGTATTTTTTAATGTATATCTTTCAATATATTGGCATAACACAATTAGAAGCTTATAAATACCTTTTCTCGCAAAATTCACTTTTTCAACTTGCGAAATACAAAAATGCGTGTTGAGCACTATTATTTAAAAACAAAAATTTATGATATTCTATAACAAAGTCGGATGTCAAATTTTAATGAACATCATTTATACGGTATAAACAAAATTCAAAAACGTATAAACGCAGCCTTATATAAAAGTTTTCTTCAAAACTATTAGCAGTCAAAATTAATTTATAATAAATAAATAAATACCGAAATAAAAATTATTACACAATAAATAAATTAAATTGAAAAACTTAAAACTATAATTGTAAAGCATTGATTTTTTTTAAGAAAATAAATAAATAAAATAAATTGTTTCATTTATAATGCTAATGCTAGACCGGCGAATGTTACGCCGGGAATAGCTAGTTGTTTTTATAATTTCTCTTTCTAATTGGGTTTCAGCTGAAGCGGACGCAGTACCTCTTTGTATGTAAATGTTGTAAGATTTAATAATCAACCAAAATATTAAGATAAACTTTTAAAATGATGTAAGACAATCTTAAAGTATAGTTTGATTATAATAAAGTTTAGATTTAATTATAATAAAGAAGATTATAATAAACAATTGATCTAACTCCGACAGAGTTAACACTACTAAGGCTAGTATTTCATTCAAAGGATAACGAAATGTATCTTTATATCACAGAGTTAAATGTATTTTAATACTAACATATTACGTCACATACTATGATATCCAATTCAATTGTGTATTTGTATTGGTATAAACGCAATTTGTATAGGTGACATGTCAATATCGAAGCAAAATATACATGTATACATGGAAAGCTTCTCCTACCTATGTAACATTCTAACAAAAAAACGCAGGTGTCAACAATAGACTTCGTAAGGTCAGTACCGGCGTTTGGTGAATTTAAGTACAATATGGAAGAATGACCAAATAACTATAGGAAAACGAAGATTCAAAGCACTGTGTACACTGAAAAAAAAAACTAAGTAATATTGACAAAAATCCGAGTTAAAATGACAAAAACTAGGTAACTATAGCATCAACAAAAATGATGAGTATATATTACAAAAAAAAAAATGTCTGTGAATATGACAAACAATGTTGTCTTTATAACAATTTCAATCTGTACAAATGACAAAGGTAAATTTCTTAATATAACGAAATGAATTTTAATTATGCTAAACATTTTTGTCAATATAATAAAATAACATGTAGAAATGAAAATAATATTTTGTTGATTGGAGAAAAAAATATATCAATTTAAATGAAGTTTTTATTAAATCAACAATTTTGTTTTTTTTTTCAGTTAATTCTAATATCTTTTTTTAATTTAATTCTTCAAAATATATTTTTTTATTTCATTTTTAATTTTTTTTTTTTATTTATAATTATTATCTTTTTTTAATTTAATTTTTCAAATGTTTTTTTTTTTTTTAACTCTTCACTTTTTGTTAATTGAACTCTTTAATAAGTTCTAACTTACATCATTCAACTTTCATTTTTCAACTAAAATAGAATGTTTGTCAACTGTTTACAAAATTCTTTTGTTAATCTGACAGCATAAAAAATTATAATAATAACTTTCTTATTGAAAAAAATTAGAATTAACAAAAACTTATCAATTGCAATGAACTGCATAGTAAATTTTTTTTGTTAAATACACAAATATGGATTTAAAACGATTTTTTGTCAGAATAACAAAATTTTATTCACTTCGCTAAAACTTATTAGTTTTTTTTTTTGTCAATTTAACAAACTTAATTTTCCATTTTACAAATTATGAAAAAAATATTTACAAATTAACAAAAAATTGTTGAGCAAACAAACATTTTTGATAAAATAACAAAAAAAATTGTTGTATGAATAAAAAATGTTTGTCGACAGTGCACAAAATTATTTTGTCAATCTTACTAGGAAAAATTGTTTCAGTGAATGTCAACACTTAATTATGGCAGCGAAACTTCGAAAACGACAAATAATCTTAGTCAAAAACCTCAAGTATTTGCGAACAAGTGTCAATGAAGAATATGCAGAATATTCTGGCCTATCACCATCAGCAATAAGGATTTTATGGAAGCTAACAGGTGAATAACCGATATTGTATCAAATGAAAACAATCAAATAATATAACCAGGCGAAGCAGAACCAACAGCACCTGGCGGCGAATTATGACTGCTGAACTAACGAGATTTGGACGAACTTGGAAGCAAAAAAAAATCCCTACGTACAACACAGAGAGCAACGGAATAGCCAAGTTGATGCTCTATGCACTCACGAGGACTAATAGAAAAAAAAACACATGTAACAAATGGATATGAAACACATGTACACCATATACCACACATCACGCATCATGCACGATTCGACATGTACAATGCACCATGCACTATACATTATGTATGCTGATTGCACACGTCATAGTGGTATTCTATAAATTTTCATCCGGACTAGATGGTAGGACTGCAATAAAACAAATTAGAACTAACTTTAAGTTGGAAATTATTTTGTTTATTTTTATGTCTGGCTAATTGGGCGGACATCTTCGCTTTCAACATATAACAAAGTTTTGATTTACAATCAAACATTAAGTCTGGGCATACGGTATTCAAATATGGGGTTGTGCTAAACAACTTCATATTCAAACTATCCAAACGTTCCAAAATAAATTGTTGCAAAACATTGTCAATGCTCCCTGGTATGTTCGCAATGCTGACATTCATAGAGATCTTAAGATCCCTATCATAAAAGACGAAATTAAAAAAATGGCAATACGCCACAAAATTCTTCTTTCTCAACATGTTAATACTGAAGTTTTACGCTTAGCTGACAGTCACAAAACTTTGTTAGACGTCTTAAACGGACGAAACCGTTCGAACTGTGTTAGGAAAAAATCTTTTATCTCTCAATAATTCCTAATTGGATTTTGATTGATCAAAGATATCTGAAGTAATAGAGCCAAAACTGTATTAATGGTTAGTCCAAAAGACTAGTTTTAATATAAATAAAAGGATAGTAGTTTTTAGTGCGCTAAAGTCGACACAGTCCTTCACTTCGTTCCCCCCCCCCGGAAAATAGAACGATAAATGAAGACTCTTTTGATGATTTTCTTTTATCTGGAAAAAAAAAAAATGTTTATGTCTATGAAATAACAACGTATACAAATAAATATAACACATTAGGGCCTTTCATAAGCATTTATTCCAAAAACAAAATATTAAAGCAAATTTGTACAGAATTATTAAAATATGAATTTTCTACATTTGCAGTTATAAATGCAAACCGCAGCACAGCTGCATGTCCTGTGCTATCTACTATAATTTTACAGTTTTCCTGCTAAGTTAGAAATGTTTATGAACAAAATTCATTTGCAACATTTTGTTTATCAAACTATTATCAAAAATTATTTTAAGTTTCATGAATTGGAGGCTATGCAAATTTTAAATAAATTTTGCTATTAGATATTTCCTAATTTTTTGTATCAGTAAAGTGGTAGAATTACACAGTTACAATTAAAAAAGTTTTTACTTTATTCAATTTTCCACCACTCATGTTGTTAATTAAAATTTCAAAAGCTTGAGACCTTGTCTACATGATCACAATTGTTATTGACAATGTCTCCGCGATCGGTTTGACAGGTATTTGCATTTACAAAAAAATTTCAAAACCCAATGTTGTACAGTGTTAACAAAATCTATCTGAAATCTATCTTGAATTATAAAAAATATTCTTAACATCAATTAGTATTTTTCCGAAATACCTCCAAATTTTCAATTTCCAAAAACTCGTCATTTTTATTATAATTTTTTTGTTCTTAATATTATCCAAAGATCAAATTTCAATTCAACGCTCATATCTTCACACTTTCACATAACTGGAAGTCCTGTACAATTTAAATATATTAAATTTCATAGTAATTTATTGATGATGGGTGTTGTCTCTACGTCCACCCAAAAAAACAAAAATTATATATTTTCACATAATATACTGCTTACTGACATTACCAAAATGTCCTGTACATATAATATTAAATATCCTTTTACTAATACAATAATAATATTTTCATCAAAAAAAACAAAAAAAAACAAAAGCAAATAAATAAAAAAAAAAATGTTTTCTGTTGATTGAATAATTCTGATTAAAGAAGACCCCTGATTATGTATCTATCAAATAAAAATCAAAAGAGTACATTGTGATGGGGGGAGGGGTTTGATATGAAAAATTTCACCATTTTCACAGAACCGTTATTCTTTATGTTAAGATATTTTTAGAAACCAAATCACAAATCATTTTGAGTATTGGTTTCAATTCAATTGAAAATATATATATATATTTTTTTTTTTTTACTATTATAACAGAGTATGAAGAGTGTGAATTTGTTGGATAAATATCCTGGATGCCCTGCTGATTGTTTTCGGTGCCTTTCTTCAAATGATGTTAAATTGATTGCTTTAATATTAAAACATCGAAAATGAATAATAAGAGGAGTAGAAAAAAAAGAGAAAATTGAAAATTACCAATGTTGAATTTAATAGGCAATAAATTAAACTGAGTTGTTGTTACAAAAAAAAAAAATTGTTATTATTGTTTGTTGTGTACTGAGCTTATACTGTCTTTAAATCTAATCAATAGGGTTATATTCGATATATATTATTTTAGAAATTTTTTTATTCAACTTGGTCCCAACTTCATAGTTATGTTATTGACATAAATTTATTGACCATCAATTTTTCTTTGTTTTTCTTCTTTTTGTGCTTTTTTTTTAATTTGATTTTGTCATTTAACCTTGTAGGAGATTTCCTATAGTGATGGTATAGGTTTATTTTTAGGATGTGAGCTCAATTTATAGCTTGTTATTTTTGTTATTATTTATTTGTAGTCGTTTTTGTATTGACATGAAAAATTTTCAAATAAAAATGAAATGTTTTTTTTTTGTTTTTTTTTTTTTTTACAATTTTCCGTGTTTGTATAATGTAAAGTAATTTAAAGGATGTTGTTATGTTTCTAAAGGAAATTGTGGTTTAGAAAATTGATTTTGAAAATGACATATCGTAAATTGAATTTTAATAAAAATTTTTGGTAGGTAATTCTCATTTTTATTATTTTTCTTCTTTCTATTTTGTTTGTTTTTTTGTTTTTGATTTTAATTAAGAAGTCTATAGTCAGAGCAATTGAATTGATATTAAAAATAGTTGGATATGAATTAAAAAAAAAAAAAAACAATTTAAAGTGCTTTTCAACGAATTCAATAGAATATTTGTTCAAGCATAATATATTTACAATAAAAGAGTAGGAATTTTTAAAATTTAGTCAAAGAGATAATGAAAAAGGTCTATTTCAATAATATGAAAAAAAATTAAATTCTAATGGTTGGTTATGAACGTAATTCAATCGAAAACTGAAGTCATCTGGGAAATTATTTTCCCTAGGGAGGGTACTCGTTAAAATATCTTTATCTCAATTGTTCTTAATGGATATGTGGAAACATATTTTGCTTTATTTAAAAAGTAAAATTTTAATCAATAATTTTTGATCGTATATTGAGTGTGTTGTAAATGCAAGAAGTAGGCTGTGCAAATATGTACGAATGCTAATAATTATAAGATTTATTAGTTCAATTTAAATTTCTGTAACAAATGCTCTTATATTTTTTTTATTCTTCTATTAATATCATATTCTAATCATATTTTGATAACGATCAGTACTAACAATCCTTGACATCGTAAATATCTCATCACAAAGTTGAATTCAACGTTCACATGATATTTTAAATGTCTACAAAAGCTCACAAAAGCTTGAGACATTGTCTACATCATCACACTTGTTCTTGACAATGTCTCCGCGACCGGCTTGACATTTACAAAAAAATTTGAAAACCCAATGTTGTACAGTGTTAATAAAATCTATCTGTTCATTTTGCTTAATCACAAATGGATTAAAACACAATGTTTCAGAAAGCTCTAATTACACAATGTTGCCAACTTATTTACGGGCAAAATTAACAACTTAGTTTTTTTTTTTGCATTATATCAGGTGTAATTTTTTTAAAAACATTTACGATATCACTGAATATTTTACTGATCTTAAAAGACGATGTTATATCACTTCTGTAAAAAAAAAACTTTCGCTTTCAATTGACATGTGAATTTGTGTTTACCCTAAGATTAAATTTGACAGTTATTAGAGAAAAAGAAATGATTTTACAGATTAATTGATTGAATAGTGACCCTAATCTATTGTTTACAACATTTTAAATTAATAATTATGGGTGAAATCAAAAAATAAACACTGCAACATTGTTTAACAATTCAGCTTATATTTAGCCGTATTTATTTCTTGATTTCACCCTATTATTTCCAGGTATTTTAGATTTATTAATAATCATTTACAATAAAAC
This sequence comes from Argyra leucocephala, assembly GCA_963942445.1. Taxonomy (NCBI): domain Eukaryota; kingdom Metazoa; phylum Arthropoda; class Insecta; order Diptera; family Dolichopodidae; genus Argyra; species Argyra leucocephala. The sequence continues at coordinate 208,504,007 of OZ012677.1, read as the reverse complement.
AATTATCTGCAATAGTTCCGTAAAACTCCTGCCACAAATCTTCTTGTTTAATTTTAATCTCTTTCGAAAGGTCACATTGCTTGTTTACTTGGCAGCATACCAAACATTAAAACTATTACAACTATTGACTCAACTATTTCAGAAACGACTAAAGTTTCAAAATATAATATGAATTGAAAAATATACCGTTATAATATACATTTTCGGTAAATTCGATGTTAAGTAAAAATATGATCAAAAATATGTTTCTGCTTTGATCCTGCCCTGTATTTGTATGGAAAACTTTTAACAATTTGTTCACATTTATTTGAAGTAAACCTTTATAATTCCATTTAGACTAACAATAATTACTGGGACCCAATATGTGTTTATTATATTCTTAATAGTTTTTTTTTTAACAAAATTCAATAAAAATCGGAGACTGGAACCTTACGGAACAGTTTAATAATAAAAAATAAAATCAATTTCATACCTTTTCAAAATTCAATTTGAAATGAACCAGAACACAATTAGCAATTTACTACTCTCAAAAAACAAAAAAAAATTTAACTGTCAAAATGACATTTTTATTATGATTTTATTATTAGAATCATAATTTACAATCAAATCAAAATATTTCTCACCTCACGGTTTGTTATTCAATCACGAAACAAATGAAAAACTTACATTAGAAAAACGTAAATAAAATAAAACTAAAAAATAAAAACAACAAAAAATTTCTCAAGAAAATAAATTTTGTTTTCATTTCATTTCAACGTTTTGTTTTCCTTTGGCTGCATGCAATGAACAAATCATCATTAATATCATTATTATTACCTTAATTAAGTTGAATACGAAATTGAATTGAAAAATCTGTTTGTTGTTAACTTCACCTCACTACCACCCACCACCCGTAACATATTTTTGTAATAATCACTTTCATCATATTTTTTCAAATTTAAACTCAAATGCAAGTGTGTGAAAAGTGGAAGTGAATTTGATTTTGTTTTTTAAACTAATAATGCTAATTTGAATCGTCATTGATGATGAATTAGAGATCCATGTAAAATGTTTTTTTTTAGTAGAATGTCGAAATAATAAATGTATATAGAAGTAAATACAGAAAATTCTAGAACAGAAAATTGAAAGAAGAAAATGAGGTCAGTGTATTAATGATTATGCTAAAAATTCTGCACTTTACAATAGAAACATTTTGAATATGCAGATATGCTACAACTCTTGTTGTTAAGTTTATTGAATGTAAAATAAAATTTAAAAAAAATATAAAATTATTAAATTTTAAATTAATTGAAACTATTTTTAGGCTGAAGAGGATAAATGGAAGTAGAAGAGAGATTAGTATGAAAGAAAAGGAAATAAGAAAAATAGAATAAAATTTAGACCGCTCTCGAACTGTTTACTTTGCATAATAATATGTTTACTCAACGCTTTATCCTAGATCAGTCAGTATCCTGCTTCTATTTGACTTCATTTTTGATAGGAAAATTAGCAAAAGTAGCTATTCATGAAAATTGGGTAATAAAAATAACTTACAGTATGTGTTTTATGTTAATATTAGTTATCCATTGTTAGTTACAGCATGTTCGTATTGTGTTTAAATAACGTTTCTACTTTAATCATAATAGTACTACGTATAAATGATATCTTCAAGAAAGCTTCAAGTACGCTTCAACATCATGTATAGGTCATATTTCTTGAAATCAACTTCACTCAACTCAATATGCATGTTTATACGGGTAGAAAAGTGGTAGAAATCTACAAAAAATTTATAGGTGAGGGAACATTTCGGTAAGGGGTAATGGGTAAGCAAAAATCTACCAAAATTTAAAATTTCTGGTAGATTTTTGAAGTTTATATTTTTTTTTCTGGGAATATGTCAGTGTCAAAATATTTTTATTATTTTTTATTCACAAAAAATAAGGAAATTGAGGTTGACAACGTAATTTTCGGATCGAATATTAATCAAATAAAAAAATATAAATTGTACAAATAATTATAATGATGAATTGACACTAATTCACATTGAATAATAATAAAAATTTATTTATTTATTTCTTTGCCAATAATTTCAACTGCGGCCATCTTGATATTTCAATAATCTGACAGCGACAATAATGGCTGAAATCTACCAGTTTTTTTTACGTATGAACATGATGGTATATTTCTGTGGCAGATTCCTGCCTCGTAAAAACATGGGCAATCACAAAAATTTACTTACTTGACTTGAAAAATTCAACCAAATACGCAGCTTGAACGGTTGAAAGCTTGAGTTGACATTTAATGTCAAAAATTTATTCCGATGTTTTGTTTAATGTTTAGAGTGAATTTAAAAAAATATAAAATTTAAAAGAGTAAATAAATAAAAACATTTTAATTTTATATTTCATATTCTGTTTAATCTTTAAATTTACGGTTTAGAGGATTTGAGTTAAAATAGAACATTTAAGACGTCAAAATTTATATGTCAAAAATACATTTATGTCAAATTCAAACTATTTTCAAGCTGACAGCCACTCAAGCTGTTTAATCGAATATACACAAGTCAAATACGCAAGCTATTATGTATACGTAGTAGTAAATTAATTTGACATTTTGTTTTTCGCTGTCACAACAAAAAAATTGAGAGAATATTTTGAAAATAATAAACAATATGAATTCAAAAATTAATAAATGAATAAATTTAGAATAATTTTTAAATGATTTTTGATTGTAAATGTTATCAAATCTTTTGTAGGTAGGTACGAATTTATTTTAACCAATTTTGATTACATTTTTACTTGCTTGAAACTTCAAAAATATCAGTGTAAGAAAATCGACAGCATGGAGCTTCCCATTCATATACAAATCCACAAATACATGTGCAATGTAAATTCTAAATACATTATTATTAAACTATTTAAGGGTATTCAAGCTTGGGTGTATTATTATAAAATATGTAATTCTATATTAAGTCTTATGGCATGAATATGAAACGAAAAAATAGAAAATAGACAAAATTTGAGAGAAGAAAAAAATACATTTATTTTCATTATCAGTTGTTACTAATATTATATAAGTTCTCTGTGATATAATTTAAGTCTACTTATTTTTAGTTAGGGTTACAAGTATGCTAAGTTGTATATGAAAAAACAAATCACAATGAAATTATGTACATATATATACTATAGTTAGAGCAATGACTCTATATCTTCAAGCCCGACCTCTGGGAGAGCAACTTTAAAAATGGGATCATATTTTACTATATGAATAACCTGTAATTATGATATAGTGTTATTTTTACAAAAATATTCAATATTTTTTATCTAAATTGGTAAAATTAAAAAAAAAATACAAAAACATTTTTATTAATAATTTTCAATTTAAAAAAAAAAAAAAAATTTATTATTCGACATGGAACCTACTTACTTCTATCAAGTTCTAATGAACACTGAAAATAAAACTGGTGGATATGGATAGTGGATACAGTAAAATTTTTGAGACGAAATTAAAATAGCTTGAAAATTGTTGTTAAAAAAAATCAACTTTTTATCTAAGCAAAACCTTTGATGATGTTTGTATTTAATTTTTGATATTAAATTTTTCAAAATATTCTTGTTTGTGTTAGTTGTATTTTTCTCAAAGTTTACTTTTATTTAAAAAAATTTATACACAAAACAAAAACAAAATTTTAAAAAAGATCGTAATTCGATATATTTCGGAAAAATCATCGTGTAACTTGGCTAGAAGATATAGAGGCATTGGTTAGAGACTTAATCATAGTTATATCTGTAAATGCAAACATGTGACTGAATTATGCATATAAATTCATCTCTAAATTGTTATGGAATTTCCGTAAATACGTGATATAAAAATATATTTCTAGTGGTACTTAAAATATGAATAAGACATTGCTAAAATTAGTTACTTTCCAATTAAACAAAAATTATTTTAAAAATAAGTAGGTATAACCATACCAGATTATATCAAATCGCTTTAAATGATTTTTTTGTATATACATATACTATGACACATTCAGAAAACTTTTCATGGTTGTTTACGTAAAGAATTAATTATAATCTGTTCAATTTAAGCAAGAGAAGTAAATAAATAAACATTCAAGACATTGACAGCTATACGAATAAATTGTACAAATTTGTATACTCATTTAGATTTTTATAGATTTTAGCTTGAAAAATTTCACCTTCTCTATCTAGTCAACTTTAATAAAATAATAATTTACTTCTGTTCATATTTTTGTAGGAATACCTGGTGCACCAGAGCATGCGTATCAGCTTTTGAAGTAGGGAGGGAGCCGTTATTTTAAAATTTAGAAAAAAGTTTGTTAACTAAATCAAGGATGCTCTATCGATGGTGGGACTTATGAGGATGGGCCTTATTTTTTTCCGTAGAATCCGAATTTGTATAAAAAAGTACTTCCTATTTGAAAATCTCGATTTCGGTCAATTTCGGCTATTTTTGGTCTTAAAAATCGATTTGTGGTCCTTTCCGGAAGTTGAAAATACCACCAATCGATAGAGCATCCTCTATTTAGTTAACAAACTTTTTTTAAATTTTAAAATAGCAGCCCTTATTCTCCTCTTAAAAAACTGATACGCATGCTCTGATGGTATAACTGATTACCCGGTATAACTGATAGTATAACCGGTATAACTGATTAAATCTACATAAGTGGAAAATGATAATAATTATCATATAGTTTTATATTAACTTGCCAGTGTCTATATGTATGTATATATGTATATAGGTATGTTTGGTAGGTAGGTTGGATTTTTTTGTTAATATTAAAACCAAACGCAAAAAGAAAAAAAATAATTTAATTTAAAGATAGAGTTCTGAAATTTTGCACAGGTACTCATGATGAAAAAAGCAACCAGACACGGTACCTTACAAAGCTATCAAATGACAGGGGTTCGGGTTGCTGCCGAACAACTCCTAGCACGTCCCAGGCATATTTGAAAACCAATTGTGTTACAGGCATGAAAATTTACACTTAGGTTGAGGTTGCTGCTGAACAATTCCTAGCACCTTTCAGGCATATTTGAAAACCAATTGTATTACAGGCATGAAAATTTACACTTAGATACATTTTCACAAATAAAAAAATAGGTCTGTTACCGATTTCGAAAATTTGGACTGGTTCGGGTTGCTGCTGAACAATTCCTAGCACCTTTCAGGCATATTTGAAAACCAATTGTATTACAGGCATGAAAATTTAAGCTTAGATACTCTTTTACAAATAAAGAAATACGATTTCTACCGATTTCAAAAATTTGGACTGGGTCGGGTTGCTGCCGAACAACTCCTAGCACGTGTCAGACATATTTGAAAACCAATTGTATTATAGGCATGGAAATTTACACTTAGATACTTTTTCACAAATAAAAAAATAGGTCTGTTACCGATTTCGAAAATTTGGACTGGTTCGGGTTGCTGCCGAATAACTCCTAGTACGTCCCAGGCATATTTGAAAACCAATTGTATTACAGGCATGAAAATTTACACTTAGATACTCTTTTACAAATAAAGAAATACGATTTCTACCGATTTCAAAAATTTGGACTGGTTCGGGTTAATGCTGAACAATTTCTAGCACGTCTCAGGCATATTTCGAAAACCAATTGGGTTATAAACAGAAGAGTTTACCCTTATATACTCTTTCTGAAATTATAATACCTATAGGTTTCAATTAAAACTAAAAAGTTAAAAATAAAATAATAATGTAAAAATAAAAATTTTTAAAATATAGTTTTATCGAAACCAAACTAGCCCCCTAAAAAGTAGAAAATAAAACTAGTGGTGGATGTTGAGCATCTAGAACTACTATAAGACAAAACACAAAAGTATATAATGAATCTTGCTGGAATATTGTTAATGGACATTTTAAAATTTGCCGCTTGAAAAAAATCCCGAATATTAAAAGAACATCACAAAGCGTTTCCGAATTCCCATTAACAATATTCCAGCAAGATTTTTTTATTTTTACATTATTATTTTATTTATTAAAATAATTATAAAAAAAAAATTAATTAAATATTATTAAAAATGTATAAATATAAATATGGCTTTGTTTAGGTAAAATTAAAAAAAAAAAAACTGACATACGGAAACAAGCATAATGTTGACAAAAATTTCTTTGTGGCCTGATCTTATTTTTTTGTTTTTTGAGTTTATAATGAACATTTTTGTTTTTTTTTTTGCTAAATATTCATACCAAATATTCCATATAAAAATATAACAGCTTTTATTAGTATTTTATTAGCTTTTTTATTAGTATTTGTTCTTCTATACCACTTTTTTAAAATTGTATCCAAATTTATTTTGTGATTTTATCTTACCTAAAAATTAATAAACGCTTGTAATTTCAGTTTGCTCTTACATTATAACTGCTTATTTTTTTTTGTTGTTGTAATTTTCAACTATAATAAATTAAGTTTGATAAAAATGAATATTACGAACACACACTGGAGTTTTTATGTCTTCCCAATTTTTTCACCCAGTAATAATTATAAATTTAAAATCGTCATACTGAAAGGTTTTATATATTATTACCACAGATTTTCATTTATAATATTGAAAAATTTAATTTTCTCTCCATTCCAAATAACAAAAAATAATTTTCAATAACTTACTCTAAAAATCTCCCATCTAAACTTAATTATTTGAATAACACAACTACTACCAAAAATTATTTATTGTATAAATACATGAAGAAAAACATGACCTCCATCAATTTATCCCTGACAATCGAATTTTATTTTCAACTTCAGAATATACAATCATATACCTACAATCTTAACATTGTACTAACAAAATAAGTGTCCCGGGCAATGATATACATTACTATTACTATCATAAAATAATACCTATATATTTTTTTTAATAAAATATATGAAAAGATTTCCTCTTCGAATACATAATAATATAGAGAAGACTTCTCTAAGGACATCAAAATGGAAATCAAAAAAGGAAAAATTAAAATTTATCTTTAATACTCGTACCCGTACCTTAAAACCTCTTTGAAACATTGTCAATTATTAAAAAAAAAAAAAAATTCCTTAGATATTTTATTATGAACTATTGTCATCAATGAGACAACGACAGCATCTCTCATATTCAGAATCACTATTATAGAGAAATCATCACTGATGCCATCAGATGAATACCATTTACATAGCATAGAAATGGAATGAATAGAAAAGGAAACAGATGGAAAGTATAAATAAGCGGTGTAACACTTCCTGACTAATTTTATTTTTTTTTTTTTTTGGTATCAACTTCCATCACTTCACCATCATCCCCATCCTCTATCCAAATTATTTTCATTCTAATATTTATTCAACTTCGATACATATACACGTATATGTATATGAATATGTGTGTGTATTTGTTTGAGTAACCGGCGTACTCGTTAAAAAGTCTCTAGTATGTGACGTTGTAGGGTACTTAGAAGAATGCTTAAAAAAGATTCTATCCCGGACAACTCTAAAATTCTATGAAGTTGATGAAATTGACTTGACATTCAATCTTTTTTTTTTTTGCACAGAGTTCACAAAGGAATGTTTACAAAAATGGGTGGAATAAGTATGAAAAATTTGTTTTTTTTTTTTTGATGACTCCAACAACTTCAATGATATGATGCGATTATGATGATAAAGTATTGAAGTAAAAAAAAAAAATTCCAAAAGGGATATATTTTTTGTTTGTTTTTTGTTGTTTAACAGACAAAGCTTTTGTAGTTACGATTTTGTTGTTGTTACAAGGAGGTAAAAATGCACTTTAAACAATTTCAAAAAAAAGAAAAAATAAAATTTTCTTTTGTTTTTTGAGTTCAAGAAAATGGATCGGATCGGAATGAAAAAAAGAGAGTGCAAAGAAAGTTCTTGTAAGAGCGGACGTCAATAAGACAATGACAGTGACAGTGTCATTTTTATGCATTTTTAAAATTCCCTCAAGGACTTTATTGATAATTCTTTTGTTTTGTTTGTTTGTTTCTTGCTTTCTTTCTTTACATTACAGTTATTAAAAATTATATGTATAGAAAAATGGAAATAAATTTTTCAGACAATAGAAAAAAATATGTACAGGAATGGGAGCAATCTTGTCGCTAAATTACGATGTGTCATTAAAAATTTTTTTTTGTTTTTTTTGTTTTTTTATTTTCAATTTGAAGAAGAAAAATTTTCTGACAAAACAAAAATATTCTTTTGATGTCGGAGGAAGAATAAAGAAATTAGAAATTATTATTGATGATTGGAGACTATTTGGAGAGTTTTTTTTTTTTTAATTTTTTTGTTCTCTTAAAATATCATTGAACTGTAAAATTGTGAAGTAAGTAATGTATATAAATAATTTATTGAGTATTTTTTAAAAGTGGTGTTTTATTATATTTGAAAATTTTTAATTTAAAAAAATTTGTAGATATTTGGAGACTCTTAAATTGAATGATAACATCCAATTTAATTGTCACCACGTGATATTTAGTTTTTTATTATACAAATATGGTATAGTAAATTTTCTATTTTATTAGAACTAACTCAGTTCAATGAGGTACTCAAGGTACTTAATGATGTGCTATAAGTACATGAGGTACTTAATCTCAGTCTGAATTCGATGAGGTGGACGTCGTCACGAAAATTAAAGTCAAGAAACTACAATGGCTCAGACACTTAGAGCAGCTGAACGACAATGCTCCAACCAAGAAAATTTTTGAATCCAAAGCCGCAGATACAAGACGTTGGTCAGACCAAATCTGCGTTGGAGAGATCGGCGGATTTCAAACAATTTTGCATCTTCCACTGGAGAGAATCTGCCCGTGATCGGCAAAAATGGAGGACGTTGATGAGTCAGGTCCATGACCTACATGGTCTCTTGGTCACCTAAGTAAATAAGTAATAATTTCAGTCTGCTCATATATTACATATATTCATCTCAAATGAGCTTCAATCATAGCTCGATCAAAGTATTATTTTAGTTTTTTGTAAATTAAATGTAATGTTTTTTAATACTATTCTAGATTCAAGTTAAAGGCTACAATATAGCTATAAAATATAGTTTTGGTTTTACTAAGTGGAAATTTAATTTAGTTTTTATAACTCACATATTGTCTCATATGAAATATTTTCAAATTCAAAAAGATATTTAATTAGTCCAACATTATACCTACTAATGAATTCCCACCGTCCTTTAATTTTTAATTAAGTTAAAAATAAACTAGGGGCCCCTGTTGAGTAACTATAATTTAAGTTGAAGACAAATTTAAAGTTTTTCACAAAAAAGCAATTTACGTAATGACATACACTTCTCACGTTATAGTAGAAACCAATCATGTTTTCATAAAAATTTAGAGGTTAGTAAGTTTAATTTAGGAAACATAAATACTGTTCCCTCATATACTGTTTCGTTTCGACATATTCCTATACTAAGTGGCATTAATGGATAAAATCACTAAAAATAAAATATTTTTGAAATTAAAGAGGTATATACATCATATATAAATAAATATAAAACGATATGATTACTACAAATGAACAAAATATAGAAAACAATAATTTGAGACAGTTACTCAAAAAAATTAATAGAATAAATTTTGCTTTAAATATGTATAAAAATAGTAAGATGTTGAGTGACACAAAATGGCTATATTTTATTAAAAAGTTTGAATATTATAAAACCAAATAGAAATTTTTTTAACCCGTATGCGAATTTCGGTCGTATATACAACTTATTTACATATTAACAGTTCATTAAGAAGAAGCGAAATAAAATGAACTGCGCAGGTCCTTAAATGCTTGTCAATTATAATTATAAATGCTATAACTCTATTTTATAAAGATGAATTTGCCAACAATTTAACTGATTTTTTTTTTGGTTTTTGTTGTTTTTATATTTTTTATTTCAGATGAATTTGTTTTTTTTTTTGTTTTTATTTGACATTATGTACAATGTACATTATGTTCACCGCAAGTAATTTTATAATAACTTTTTTGTTTGTTTTTGTTTTTTATTTTAATAAGAACCTACATATGCATAATGTATATGCTGAATAATAAAACCATATGAGTAAAAAATTTTCAACTGTGTGCGCATTTTGTTTTATATACAACTTATTTATATGTTAGGAGTTCATTAAAGATAAGCGAAACAAAATGAAAAGGTGTCTACCGCGCAGGTCCTTAAATGATTGTCAATTATAATTATAGATTATTTTAATAGCTCCCAAATGCTAAATTTTGAGACATTTATAGCTTACAAATTTCAAATAAAAGTACAGCTTTAAATTAGTTACAAAATGGGTTTAAAAAATGTCAGACCCAAATATGTACACAGTTATTTAACCGAAATTATTTTTTTTAAAATCAGTATTTGAATCTGAACCAACAAAATATTGAAGCATAAGTACAGTATAATTTATTTATACCATTTGAAGTAATACAACACGAATATCATATACCCTTAGAAAATATATTTGCGGAGTAGGACAGTTATCAAAGTCTATTTTACAAACTACACTTTCACAAAATACTTTTTTTATGTAATTTATAAAAAGTCTATCTTGTAAATTTCCGTTTGCCAAATGTTCCTTTTTGCCAAAAATCTTTTTGTGTAAAGTATGGTTATGGTAAGAGTGCAGTTTGCGAAACGTGAATTTCGACAAACTGTCCTATACCCTTATATTTGAATCAAGTCAAAGTATGATTACATGTTAACTATTATTTATATGTGTGTGTTTGCGTGGAATTTATGAATATGAATGTTAATTGTAATTTTTTTTTTAAAAAAAACTAACTGTTTGAACGAGGATTTGAACTTGGATGTGAATGATTAACCAGACAGAATTCCCTATGACGCCAGGGGTTCCCCAAAAAGTGCTTCTCTGCCTTGAGATATTTGAGTGAGCGAGATATCGATGTCTGGTTCAACCGTTGCCATACCTACTAGTAAATAAATATTAAGAAAAAAGTTCGAAATCATAATACAAAAATTTTTTTAGTAATACACAAAAAACTGAGACGAAATTTGACATTTCTATTGAATATTTTAAGACAAATAAACAACGAATAATCTCAAAATGAGCACTTTTAAGTATAACTACCGCGAAAATTATATTTCATAACTTTCTTAATTTTTGAAAGTTTCCAAAAGTTGATAAAACTATTCAAAATCACAGGATCAAACCTTCATACTTACTTATTGCAAATAAAAAATAAAAATTAATTTTCTTTTATCTTATCTCTAAGATATTTTATTACAGATTTCTTCATTCCATACTAAAAAAATCATAATAAACAAATAATCATAAAAAACCAAACACATACATAATATAACTATGTACATATATGTAAGGTGTACAAATGACTCACATCAGGTCTGTGGTTTATAAAATCTGCAATTAATTAAAAATTAAAAGAAACACAACAAAAAATGAAAATAACTGAAATATTACATGTATCCTATCATTTATTTAAGATAGAAAGAGATGGAAATAAAAAGAAAACTTCATATTTAAAAATGTTGATGAAAATGAAATGATGACAGCGATGTTCAGTGCTACAGGACATCATATAATAAAAATACTTTGTATTTTTTGGACTTAAAATAAATGAAAATAAAAAAAATCATCATTTTTTTGGTACTCAATTTTTGGTTCGTGTCCTGGGTTATATAATATTTTTTTATTATTGCGATTTTAATGAAGCAATCAGAAAATTGTGAGGATGTAACATCTAACTATACTATATATATATATATATATATATATCCAAATTGGTGAAAAAATAATTTGGCTGATGATGCTTCATAAAACATTTTTTTTTTGTTTTTTTGATTTTTCTGAATATAATGACGACCATTTTATACGTTTAGTATGAAATGGTAAAACTACACAACAGTAAGGATGTATTTTAATTATCAGAATCCCAGACTATTGGATAACATGCGATACAAAGAAAAACTAAATAATGGTTTTTATTTTGCTGTTCTTGTTGTTTTTTTTTTTTTGCCCTTAAACTATACAAAAGATATGAGAAAGGAGATAATAGTTTCTAGATATTGCAAGCATAATATTGATAATTGTTCTTCTAAATCAAGAGTGGTATAACTCATTATTTTACAATTTATTGTTTTTAAATTTTATTGATTGAATTAAGGTGATTTTGTTTCGCTATTAAAGTAGTTTGAATGCATTTTCAACAATAGTTTGAATTATAGATTCTATTGAAAATTATTTACTATTAAAACTGTTTGTAACATTGTTTTGTAATATTAATTATCAAACACGAAATATAAGCTTAGCTTGTACACTTTCTTTTGACTCGAATTAAGCTAAGTAACCGATAAATTTGTATTGACAAGATATCACTGATTGATCGCTTCTAAACAAGTGACAGAAATTCTCTAAATTTAAATAAACATGATAAATTCCATCAGAGTTAATGCAACCATTATGGTGGCAAGTAATGAAACCCAGTCCATACCAAAATCCTGATTAAAAAATTTAACAAGCAAGTGAAGATTTAAATTCCACAGATTGAATAAAAATTTATTAAATATAGAAAATTACTGATTGACATTTATTTGTTACATATTTTTTTTTTTATATAATTCCAAGTCTATGGGATGAACACCCTAATTTTACACAGAGATTTGGAATACACAATAACATACAATAGTTTGTATATACACCAGATATGGTAAAGTGACCTTATATTATCTGTTTATGTTATTTTTGTTATTGTGTCCACCCACACCTAGCATATATCTGATTTCATAGCCTGGTTATTGCTCACAAGTTTTAACATTTTTAAATTGATATGGTTCACATCCATAGCGAAAACAGGCTTGCCATTTAGCTGCGAATTTATGCTCAACAAATAAAATAAGTAAAAAACAAAAATTGATAATCTCTCTGTTTATTTTTAAGATATTTTTAAAAGCAAATCCATTACCATTGTGTTCCCACAACAATAATTCCAGGTATTGTGATTGCCTTCGCTTCCTTACATTCATTCGGAAAATCAAAATGTACAAATAAATATTTCACATTATTTACAAATGGATATTTACAAGTGGCCGCTTGATCATACTATATTCAAATTAAGTACAAAAGTCATATTTATTTTCTATTGTTGCAGACCAAAGATTTCTAGTACTCCGGTAATTAACAAAACAGTAATAAAAAAAAGGATAGAAAATCAATTTTTTTTTTGTGAGTTACAACTGTTTTTTTTTCGAATGAACGTACAAATTGAGTCCTTTATTTATGTGTGAATACTTTATAAATTCAGTAGTTCAACTTAATTCGATATAAAGTTTGTGCTTGTCTGAAGGTTTGAAATCGCAAATTCAAATATGGTATAGTTGTGGGGTGGGTGAGGTAACAAATTACGATGTATCTATTTTTATACAGAAATTTATGACATTTTGTCTCGTTAAAATAAAAAAAAAAGGATAATGTGAGGTTATTAAAATATTATGTGTAGATATTTATGAATATGTATATGTAACCGTTATCCTGTTATATACCCTGAAATTGTAAATTATTGATATCTATTTTTTAATTTTTATTTTTTGTTTTTCTTTTTTTTTTGTATTCGAACGTAGTACGAGTATAATACGTACATATGTGTATATGTATTATAGTTAAAATAATTTTACTTACATGAAATGGGATGGGATGAACGTTCATAAAACAAAAAGCCAAAAGCAGATAATTTTTTTTTTACTAATAAATTAGAGACGAGCATAGATATACAGAATAAAATATCCTTTTGGAATTAATAGCAACAAAAACCAATTTTTTTGTAAACTATATTTAGCTTTATCCTGAAATATTTTTAGTGTTTTTTTTGTATATTTGTAGGAAATGACGACATTTTGGAATTACGTATATAAGGAAGAGTACATAAATCAAGAAACGATATGATCCTATTTTTGTTTATTTTTTCTTTTTATTTGTTGTTTTTGTGGTTATTTCCAAGTTTTTCGTAATTCAGGTCTGATTATGATTTTTTGTTTTGTTTTTGTTTTTCTTCTTATTAAAGGTGTTGGGTTGTGAAAAGGGTCGAATTCGTGTAAGAAGTTATATAGATAGAGATAGGCATATTGATTTTAGTAAGTTTTTGTGTTTATTTATTTTGTTTTTGGAGTTTAAAGTGTTTAAAAGATGTTCATTAAAACTAGATAAATCCAAAATTAAAGAAATAAATATATATATATTTTTTTAGTTAAACATTCATAGTATTTTTTAGTGATATAATTGTGTAAGAACGTTTCTGTACTTTTTTTTTTATAATCTAAACTCTATTTAAATTATTTTCACTCTTAGAACCTAAATAAATTTTTAATTAAAATTTTCTAAAGAATATTTAATTTCAACAATGCTTTTGAAAGTATAGTTTTCATTGTTTAATACTTTAAAAGGAATTATTATGATTTTAAATTACGGATTAAAACACAAATATAAATTTTTAAAATAGGACTTATGTTAAAATAAGAATATAAAAAACGTTATTTTAAGTAAATTTGTTTAGTAAACAATTCTAAACCGTTCGAAAATTTGATTAAATTTAATAAAAATTGTGTTTGTTACGAATTTATTACATGTTATTACTATACATATTACATGATGTGTATTACTATACATATTACATGTATATGTATAGTGCATACCAATTATGTATTATGTTATAAGTTTTTTGCTATTAAACAGAAGTATTTTACTAGTTTTACTTTTAACAATTTCCATTATATATGCGTTGACTATATATCCTGTGTAAACGTTTTGATCCACGTTACTGAACAAATATTTTATAATAATGGATTATTAGGTATGAACTATATTAGATTATATTACACTTTAACTATGCGAATGCATTACAATATATTTTGTAGTTTTTTTTAATTAATATCATACAAAATTATTATTATCATAGAAAATTTGAAAGAAAATGCCTTAGAGCATGTCTTGGTAAATATAGAAAACCGGAAACAGATTTTATTCACTTCATAAGTAATAAAACAGTATATATGATATGCCAAATATTTCAAGGATAGATATTTTTATTATTAATCTTATGAGAAAACATTTTATAAAAGGTCCGAGCATTACACAGAATAGTTTAATAGCTCATTCAGTTTATTCGGACTACCAATATATTTCAAATACATTTAAAACCAGGATTTATTCCACCAGAAGCTTTCCCTATCCTAGATAAAGAAAATTTTATTCAGAATGACAGTAACAACATACCTATAATTTATCATGCTTTTACAAGAAGTACGAATAAAACAATAGATTTTGCCCCAAATTTGAATACAATGTAGCCTCTGAGGATTTGGAGATATGAAATGTCCGCTTCAGAAAAAGACACAGAATTTAACCTTAACAAGGATTATTAAATATTGGTGGTTAAAAATTAGACAAATTGGCAATTTATTGTAAGTATAGCAATAAAAACAAAATATAAACATATTATTAAATTAAAAATCTTGGTCAATTAGTGAGCTCAAGGGCTTTTTTCAGTATAGTTAGTTTAGATTTAAGTTAGATTTACGCTAGGTTAAAGTTTTTTTTATAAAAAAAAAAAAATTAATAAATTACTTTTCGGTTTTTTTTTTAGCCTTTTCCGATAAAGAAATATAAAAAGTAAATACTTTAGAATTAATAATTAAATATGTAATGTTAAAATACAAAATTTTAGAAATAAAAATTGTACATGAGAGAATCCTATTAAAACGGATCAGTAAGTGTTAATATTAAAGCTCTTATATCTTTTTTTATGCTTTTATTATGTTAAATTTATACTGTAAGCTTATTTGCTTATTAAATAAAAACAATTAAAAAAAAATATATATTTTATACACTAAAATTTATAACATTTTATATCGCAGTATCAAAATTTTCTTGAATACTACCTTGAATACCTCACCTTCAAAAAACAAGGCATAGCTATAAATTATGAAACATAAATTGCTTGTATTAATCTCCATCAATATATTCTCGTATAAAGAACAATAAACACCTATACATAAATCGGTCAATCTATATATTGCGCATATAATATAACATAGCAAAAGAGGTTCGTCTATCCGGTTACCATACCGATTAACCGATTTAACAAAATACAAATTTCAATTCAATTAATTTAATTTTAGTAATTTTCAGGAATTGTTTCGTGCCTCATAATACTACTAGAATTCATCAGTAGGTATTTATAGCGTTAGACTACCTATACAGTAGGTATTTATAGTGTTAAACTACTTGATTTTCATTTTGATTGACATTATAACTTATTATCAGATTCAATAAAACATCTGTGAGTTATAAAAATCGACCAAAATTTTATTGTAAAATTTTAAAATTTCAACTGCACATAAATAAACAGCCAAAATTTAGGACTTTTTTTCGGGTAGGATGTGAGCCATCCTTCTATTACAAATATTTTATCTACACTTATTTAATACTACTAGAAATTAAATACAAACGATTTCAATTTTCATCAAATCTAAATCTAATCTAAATCTAAATTTCAATTGATATTAAATGAATTCAAAGCTCATTCCACAAATCAACTATTTTATTTCTTGTCGTAGGTATCTCATAATTTCAAAATTCCTTTATTAATCGTTCTAAACCTCAAATTAAAATATAAAAATAAGTGAAATTAAATTTATTTTTTTAATTTTTCAAATCTATTAAATTTAGAATTTACATAATATTTTTAACCAATAAAATATCAATTAACCATATTAAAATAACCCAAAACAAAAAAAAAAAAAAAAAAAAACTTTAAAGGATATAAGCTTTTGAGATATTTTTTCAGTATATCAATAACAAAAAATATTTTAATTTTAATAATTTTATTCATTTATTCTGAATAAAAAAAAAATTATTTATTTTTATTTCTATTTTGGTTATTGTTGAATATTAATTTAATTGTTTCACATAAATACAGAATAAAATCAAAATGGAAATTCAAAAATTATTAAATTCTTATTTTCCTGTCTTTATTATATATACATATATTCAATTTCACAAATACATATTCATAAAATTGAGTACAAATATAAAAAATAAAAAAACACCATTGATTCATATACCATTTTCTCTTTAGCTATTTCGGACTCTAACATATGTTCACTTTTTTATTGGAAAATTTATTTTATTTTAATTTTTATCCTTTTTTAAAAAAAAAAAAAAATACTGTTATAAAATACTCCCAAGATAGTACTCAGAGTATAGAAAAGGTCTGATACTAAATTTATATTTTGTATTTTTTCATTTTTGAAAATTCTTTTAGCAGCATTCAAGTTAATCCTGATATATTAAGTGCCAAGTTAAACTGATAATTTACTTGATGTTCAATAATACAAGGTGACTTAAATGGAACGAAGGAGTTTAAATAGTTAATGATTTTTTTTTTCCATTTAGAAAGTTATTAATAGAAATTTGTGAATTTATTACGGTGATGTTCGAATACCATAGCAAAATAGTTTGAAGTTAATTGTTTCAAAACAGTTTCAATAATTTTAATGGAAAATATTTCCTTTGAAATTTTTGGCCTTCGAAATTTTAAATATATTGAAGAAAATTAAGATTTCTATTTACTAAATATGCTTACAAGTGTTATAATTTAATTAAAATCAGTTTTGAATATAAACTGATGACTTTTTTGTAAACTCTTGAATGCATTACCATTGCTTTATAATAAAATAAAATCGGAAAGTTAATTTATTGAACAGCTAGGAAGTGTCTAGATAATAAATAATATAAAATTTTGTAATTATACCGGTTGGAAAGTCTTGACTCTTTTTGATCTTCCTTCTTCTTCTTGATCTATCTTCGATTTATCAAAATATCTCGGATCAAACTATACCGAAGGACGAAACAGTCATACTCTCGGTTTAGCTCTACGGATCTGAATCATGAAAATCATGGACACTGTTCAAGAAAAGTGAGCGTGGACTTGGTGTCTTCGTGAAGAAAATCATTTGCTGGATACATAGTTCTGAAAACTACAATAGGGTTTGAAGGAGAAGATATAATGCCAAACTCTATGACATTGTAATAGCTCAAGCACTTAGAGGAAATGGATGAAAATGTTCTAACCAAGAGAATCTTCGAATCCAGAACTGATGGTATAAGACGTCGGGCAGACCAAAACTTAGTTGAGGAGACGAAATTTCAAAAAGACATGAAAAAATTCCGTATTTTTATAATTAGCCGTGACGAACAAAAACGGAGAACGTTAATGTCTCAGACACAAAATCTGTTGGCCACCTAAGCGAGTAAGTGAAATCTTTCAGTAGAGTTTTAATGCTTATTAACTACTTAAGCTGTCTTCATTTTGATTTGACAGTATGGACATATAAGTATCTACACTGAACCAAAAACTGTATGTAGAATTGACAAAAAAATTTCGTTAAATTTTGAAGATGGAATTTGTCATTTTGAAGAAATGTTTTTCACTTTTTTTGTCAAAATGAATAATGTACGTCAAATCAACAAAAAAATCATCAAATCAACAACTAACTTATCCTCAAATAAATAAATTTGGTTTTGTTGATTTGAAGAACTTTTTTAATCAAGTTTACATCATATACAAAAAGATTTTCTTCAATACAACAAAAAAAATTACTCATATTAACAAAAAAATTTCAAAATAACAAATTTCTTCAACACTTAAAAATTTTGGAATTTGACGAAAAGATCGTCATACTGACAAACATTTTCTTCAAATTTACGAAAAAAATTGTAATATTTTTATTAAACTTGAAGGCACATTCGTCAATTTTTTAAATTGTTCTTCAATTTGACGAAATTTATTCAAATTAACAAAAACCAAATAGTAAAATACCGTTATTTTATTGAAATGTTGTTTTGTGTATCAAACTATCAACAAAAAACCTATGCTAAAAAAATATTCTAGTGCTCTGTTAGAGAATATTTTTAGTTGTATTTGTCAAGTCCTCAGCGAAGGTGTATAAAAACTAAACAGTGGCATTATGAAGCTAAAAAAGTAAATTAAAAAATATTTTTATTATAAAATATAATAACATTTTAAAAATTAAAATATTATTAATAATTAAATATAAGAATGAAATCAAATTATTCTAGAAGTTAAGAAGTAAGTTTTTTAAGTTTTAAGAAACTTGAAATAAAATTTCATAATTATTCTTTTTTAGATGGACGATGCTCAGCAGTTTTTTTTTATGCTCTATGGCATAACCATGAAAAATAATAAAAAAGTAAATACAAAATTTACTATAAAAGACTCACAATGTAGTTTCATTAGAAACGCCGATAGGAAGTCTGAAGGGCTGCCAGGACGAATTAAAGAGGCGAACAGAAAGAATTGGAGCCATTAAAAAGATTTTATAATTGTTTATTGATGGGTGAAAATACAAAATAAATTCTCTTATTAATGCAATAGACATATGTTTAAAAAATTTTAATCTATTTAATTTAGAATATCCAGTAGCTTCTATTTTAATCTTGAAATTTATACAAAAATATTTTCATAAAATTAAAACTATGTATAATATATATTTATTGGTTCTGAATTTTCTAAACATTTTCTAAAGTAATTACTAAAACTTGAATTAAAAATAACTAAAAATTTCGTTTAATATTTTATTTTAAAAATAATTTTCTTATTAATTCTTTTTAATTTGTAAATATTAATATAAATAGTATTAAAATTAAGATTTGATAATTTAGGTAAATTAAATTCGTAAAATATTCTAAATAAATACTTTCTAATTACTAAAATATGGAAAATAATAAATTTTATTTAATATTTTATTTTTAAAAAAAATTTCTTATTTATTTTCCTTTTTTTTTAAATATTAATTGTTATAATAATCTATAGTCAGCCTTAAATAAACAAAACAATGATAATCTGTAAATTGAAGTTTTAATTGTAATATCATTACCTACAATAAAAATGAATTGTAAATTACATTCAATTCAATAAAGTCTTTTGTCGCAATGAAGAATAAAAATTAAATTTTTTAGTTAATTTAACAAAAAATTATTCAAGTCAACAATTAAATGCTTAACAAAACTTTTGTTAAATTGACAAAATTTTTCGTTGAAATAACGAAACGAAGATTTGACGAAAACTTTTGTCAATTTAACAAATAATTTGTTGATTTGAAGAAGGGAAAAAAATATTCATATTGAATAAAATATTTATTCAAATCAACGATCTGTTTCTGTTGACCCTATATTAATCACCGTTTCGTCAAATTAACATGCTTTTTTGTCAAATCTACTACCTCTTTTTTTTCAGTGTATGTATACATTATTTATACTATAATATAACAAAATGGTATAATAATTAACTGTTTTGTTCTAATATCAAAATTTTTCTAATGCTTTAAGTAAAAGAATATACGGTAAGTGCATAATTCAAAATTATTGAGTGAAATAATAAAAAAAACAGTGAAAAACTTTATTGATGAATCAAAACAATTCTAGCAATGTTTTACTAAATTTAAAAATATATTTAAATAGGTTTCGATTGTATAATCCCATCCATTATCAGAAGATTAATTATTTGAAAATATTTCACCTAATTCGTTCATATTGAGATGATTTTGAAAGAAGAATCAAAATCCAGTCCATGCATTCCCAAGAGCAAAAATGCAAAATTAAAATAAATAAAATTTAACATTGGCAATTTTCCACTGAACTGTTGGTCTACCTTTTTTTCCCCCTTTAACTTCTCCTTGTGCTATAGCCAAAATGGTAGGTGAATAAACCTAAGTTTTTGTTTTTAATATATAACAACAAATACGACATATTCGATAAAACATTGACAATAGTTCAAATATCAAAAGTGACAATTGATACAAAGAATTTCATTCGGATATGTTAAAATAACTTATATAGGTACCAATACTTATAACAATTTATTCTTAATTGAAATCTCACAGAACCAAATTCAAAATCTGAACTCACAACTTATTCAAAAAACCACTTTTAATTAAATTATTTTTTGCAACAATGTAATTCGAATTTGACATTTAAAATTCCAAATATTTGAAAATTTGTTGTCACTTTCTCATCTTCTTCTCACCTTTTATTACTTCATTATTATTTCTATATCTTTTTCATTCTAATCCAAGTATATTTGGTTTTTGTTGTTTTCAAATTAAATCAAATCAACCTAAAGTTAATTTTTAAATTTTGAAAAGAACAATTCAATTTTCAAAATAGAGTGATTATTTGTTTTTTTTTTTTTTAATTCTCAGATACGACTTTTATCGGAAATTACCACAGAATAGGGGGGGGAAACAGAGAAATGTAAAACCCGCAACAAGAAGAAAAAAAATAGAAAACCAATGTTTTCGACTGAAATTGTGGTGATTTCCTTCTCTTTACTGTGATGTTCAATTTTTTGAAAATTGAAATTTTCTTTTTGCAAAATCATTTTAATCTTCAAACACCACCCTACCACCCCACTTTTCATTGATTTCTTTCATAATATAGCAACAACAACAACAACAACAAAAAAACAAGTGTAATTTCATTCTAATTTACCTTTTTTTTCAATCAAAATAAATTCATTTACCTTGATAAAATTTAATGAAAATCCTAAAAATAAAAATTAAAAAAACAATAACGAAAATAACAACAAAATAATATTCTCATTCCAGTTATAATCCAAATATTTAAGTCAATTTAAAATTAAACCACTACAATCATAATAACCAAGTGAAATAGAGGCAAAAAAAAAAATAAATAAAATGAAATTCTAAACAAGATAAGTTCTCTTCAGTTTTGTGTTTTAGTTTTTTTTTTTTTGTTTGTTAACTACTCTAAAACGGATAACAACATCACTTGTTTCACTTTATATAACTTATAACAAAACAATATGAAACTAAAAATATTTTATTTATATATATGTAAGTACAGTGGTGGAAAGTTCGAAAAGTTTAAAAAAAAATTGTATTGACTTTTTTTTCCTTTTTTGGGTTGGTAGCAGTCAAATACCACGTGAATATTTCGTATTGGTTTGACATAAAAAAAAAATTAAACTATTCATGTTGTGAAAGTGTGTTTGTAATAAAAAGATGCTGTTAAACCTAAAAGTGGATTTCCTCTTAATGGACGAACGTCCGGTTAAATTTTTTAACCAATCAAAAAATTTTATTTTACCAACACATACACAAAAAATCCTCTCTGGGCATTTTCTTCATCCAATTTCTTAGTTAAAATATTTTTAACTTTTGGCTGAAGGACTAAGAAAACGAAAAGGATAGATATATAATTATTTGATAAATATTTATTGCTATCTCGATTTGTGAATGAACGCATTCACATATAGAATTTCAAATGTTTTTTAAGAAAAAGATATTTTTTTTTTTTTTTTAGTGTTTATTTATTTAACTTTACAATCTATCTTATTTTTGTCTAATAATAGTATGTCACTATTAGACGATATTAAGTAATTTGTTTTGGCTTCTTTTTGTAACAGGTGGTGAGTTAGCCCATTGGCTTATCTCCGAAGTTTTATATTTCTGGTCAAGCTAGTGGGTATTTCTGGTTTGACTATTTATAAATCTGCTGCTTAGATCTATCGGATGAAACCTTTTCAGCCTTTGCACATGTTGGTCTGTACACTGTAGTTGTGATGCGAGATCGTTGGGATGTATTTCCAATCATGCAAAGTATTTTGAGCTTCTTATTGCTATGGCTTCTTTAATTGATTCGACTTTTAAGTCCTTTCTAATTTCCTCATTTCTCACGAACCATGGTGCATTTACTATATTGATCGGAGTACTTTGCATTGAAACCTTTCCAGTATTTCAACGTTGGAATTACTTGTGGCTCCACACAGTTCTATACCATAGTACCAGATTGGTTTCAAGACGGCCTTGTATAGTAGGATCTTGCACTCCATTGATAACTGCGAATAACGTCCTATTAACCAATAGAGGCTGTTAAACATCAGTCTAAGTTGTTTATTTTTGTTGACAATATGCTCTCTCCAATTTAAACGCTTATCCAGATACATACCAAGATACTTTGCAGAGTTTGCATGTGTTAATGCCACATTATTTAGTGTTACAGCCGGGCAATCTTCTGGTGGTGAAAGTAACATGCACTGATTTGTTTACATTCGCCTTGATTCTCCATATTTTTAGCCAATCTTCAATTTTTAATAAGTGTTCTTGCAATTGGTTGCAATTGGTTGAGGCAGCAGTTGAGCATGTGTTTGTTGCTAATATTACTGTGTCATCAGCAAACGTTGCAGTAACTGTCTTTTTTGTTGTTGGCAAATCTCCAGTATATATTAGAAAAAGATATGAAGTGTATTTTTTTTGTTTTTTGTTTTTTAGTATAAGATTATGTTGTTTCTAACAAATTATTTATATTTTAAGATAAAAGCAAAGCGCTATATTTTATTTTTTTCGAATATTAAAATGTTATTATCAATTATTATTCTTAACAAAATTTTAAATTTTTTTAATAAAAGTAATATCAACGCATGTAAACATATTTTCAAACGTCAACCTTTTTGGACTACATAACAAATGTCAGTCCTTCGCGCATTGAGAGGAAATCATAAAATTTTCTTTGTTTGTATTTGTGTTTCAATTATAGTGTAAAAAAGTTGAGAGTTAATTATAGTAATTTGGTTCATGTTCCACGTTGTAGGAAAAGTTATTTTTGTCGTTTCTATGATATTGTAGCACCTAGAATTTTTAATAAACTTCCTGACCACATCAGGCAAATTAGAATTTTATCGAATTTCTTAAAATTATCGAAAGCTTGGCTTTTGGAAATTAATTTTGATAGAAGTAAGGAGTTATTAGGAGTAGTTGTTTAGCTGAGTAAGATTTTTGAAGTTCTTGCGATTTATATATGGTGTTTATTTTCATGATTAGCTTAAGTAAAATTTTTTTCAACTTTTAACATATTTACTTAATATTGCACTGCATAAAATTATTTTAAATTTTGTATTTTTTATTTTTTATTTTCTCTTTGTATTTAAATTTTAATTTCTTTTTTGCACTTTCCCCACTAATGTTATTTGTTGATTTTTTTTTTAAGAAATTAGCATCATTCGATTCTTACTTTATGTAACAGAATGGTGACTAACTATTTTTATTTTTTTCTATTAATTAATACTAAATGAATTTGTATTGTACAGATATAATTTTGAATTAATTTAACTTTTAGCTATAAGATTAATTTTATTATTTGTATATACCTTACCTACTATATCAATTATATTATATCATAGATTAAGAAAATACGGAAAAAAAAAAATATTGAATTTAAAAAAAAAAAAAAAAAAAAAAAAAAAAATTTTACGGACGTTCGTCCATCAAGAGGAAAACCACCTTTTAAGTCTACATTTATTCAAAGCCATGACATTGGCTTACAGAGACTGTATGTGCGAAAAAAGAGACAAAAATAAGATAATATTCTTTAGTACATAACAATACTGCTAAATAAATGAGAATGAAAAATGACATTTGCCTATGTATTTGCCTAAGATATTAGAATTTGTTCTTTTTTTTTTTGTTATTTCTTTTCAACCAATTTCAGCACGCTGTGAAGTAATTTTATAAATTTGGCAGATATTTTTTCTGTTTTTAAACAAAGTTTTAGAACATTAAATATAAATAAAAAAATATAAATTTAATATCAAAATAAAGTTTAGAATTTATACTTTAATTATATAAAAAAATATTGCATAAATATATTTTGAAATTTAAAAAATTGTTTGTTAAAGAAAAATGGTAAAAAAATGGTGATGATTAAAAATAATTTGTTATGTGTTTTCCTCTCTTTTGAAAGGTGTAAATATTTCTTTATTTTCAAATGGCAAGGTCTTTTTTAAATCAATTTTTCTATAATAAAACATTAAAGTATATTATATAATTTTTTTTTCTACTATTCGATCTAAAAAATACAAAATTTTAATTTCTTTTTAGAACAAAACTTGAAAAAAATTATATTTTTTCAGTTATTAGACTTACAAAATCTAGTCTTTATTTTTCCTATGCTGGCCTGTATAAATAGGAGTCAAAATGAGAATCCTCTCTGCAGTGTCATGACTTGGAATATATGTAGACTTAGTGTTAAACTCATTTAAGCTAAAATTTGTATAATATACAGTCGAGTCCATTTAAGAGCACCTCGCTTAAAAGCATAAACCCTTCTAAGTGCATATTATATTTCGAAAGCAAATTTTTTACTTTATTTTTTCATATAATTCAATTCGTTTAAAAGCAAGTCACGAATATCTTTAAATGCAAAAATTTGTGTAAAATATTTTATAAATTTGAATACTTTTCGCGTTGTTTAATAGCACATGACACCCAAATTTTGTTAATGTGTTCGGACAACTCAACATAATGCGGGCAGCTTTAGAATTAATAAAAATACGAACAGTTTAATAATTTTTTCAGTGCTGAATATCATATATACTATGCACAAATACATAGCTACAAAAAATCAAATATAAATGACATATGTTATGTACCAAATATATTTTTCATACTTTTATTTACAACATAGCACCTATTCACAATTAAAATTGAGTTGAACAAATTTTTCAGGACTTACCCATTTAAAAGGACTACTTACTTAAGTGTACAAATTTGCCTGTAATCTGCGATGTGCTCTTGAGCGAGTTCGACTATCCCACTCACACACTTAGTATGTGTATGTATACAGAAAAAATATGATACTTTTGTGGATTTTTAGAAGATTCTGGGCTCAATACGATATAAAGAACTTCAGAAAGTTTCATCATAAAATAATGTCAATTTCCTGAAAAAAGTACAAATAGTTTTGAGTTATATTCTGCTTCGTTGTTCGTCTCGTAAAACTAGAATAAATGTAAATAATTATTTTATTTGATTACATAATCTAAAATATAAATGTGTGGGGCGTCCTTAGTGTTGCATCAACCAAAAATTATCCCTCATGATGGAGTTTTTAAAGTACACTTTTGAACTCATTTTCAATAGATCTCCATCAACCATACTTCAAATTTCTTAAATGATAATAAATACCATGTAAATCAATATACAAGGTGTCAGAAATATATAAAAAGGAAAAACAATCTATTAAACATCTGCTTAGTGAATACGAAGATTTCATTCGTAGTACAATTTGCTATTTGGAAAGTGCCTTTACCAAATAATGAAAGTTGATTGACAAGTCATTACAAAATGATTTTAATAAATAGATCTATTCTTAGACTTAAATGCATGATTTGTGTGTTATACCGGTACTTACAATAGCGAATGTGGCAAAATGAAGCCAGAACCCAAACCTTACAAAAAGTCAAATCTCAAATTGAGTATAAGTTGGTATTAATTCTTTCATATTATACCGGAAAAATAAAAGGGAAAAACTTTCAAATGATGATATAAATAAAATACAACTTCCGGATGTCACCTCCGACTGTTAATCGTGGTCACTTTAAACTGTAAGATTAGAATAGTCAATGCCCTCTACAGATTAGAGAGTATTTAGTTTTTATTTATTCTTACTTAGTTCAAGTGTTTACAAATAACAATATTAAAATTTACAATAATAAAATATAAAACGAATACAATTAGTAATTTAAAATAGACTGGAGATTATAAAAATGTAGTCATACAATCAGTTTACATAAAATTTCTAATAAAATTAGGAAATTACTTTAAGTCAGGATTTCTTTACAACATCTTTACTCATATCAAAATTTATTGTTGTATTGTATTGGTTTGTGTTTATCAGCATTCTATTAATAGGCTCATATTTCCCGTAGTTAGTTCTGTGAAATGTAATAGAAAATATGTTCTCATGCCTAAATCGTGCTCTTGTGTTAATTGTATTTCTTAAAATGTTATCAATATAACGTGAATCAATGTTTTTATTCAGTACTTGGGTTATAAAAACAATACCTAACACAGTTCTCCTACCTTCTAAAGTATACATATTAAGCAGTTTAAAACGTTCAATGTAAGGGGCAATATTAAAGTATTATTCCAATTCAAAGCTCTCAATGCAAACCTAAGAACATTTTTTTAAATACTTTCTATTCTATCAATGTGTTGGGGATAAAAAGGGGATCAAACTTGGTTAGCATATTCAAGAATTGATCTGACTAATGTCGTAAATAACAATTTAGTAACATAAGGATCATCAATTTCCTTAGACCACCTTTTTATAAACCACCTTGTTACTATTCGTAGCAGTTCAAGCCTTAATTCTTGTCTGTACTTCCCTTTCAATTAGAAAACATACCCAAAACTAATCATTTAACAATTTTTGGTACCCTTTAGGAGTACATTAATACACTTTTCAAGAATTTATTTTTAATTTATTATTCTACCACTGTACATATACATATATACATATTAATATCTATATCAGTCTATTAAATTATCTATCCTCAATCTCGTCTCTTTCTTCAAAAAATCTCATCTCATATATACGAAATAATTCCGTCATCACTTAATTAGATTTTAATTGCTTTGAATTCTTTGCACATATATTCACACAAACACAAGTATTTACAATAAATTTAATTCTTGTTACTCTCTAATACAACTTTGTATATACATGTATATCAAAATTTAATGAAAAATTCAGGAAAACACGTTTTTATTAGTAGTTACGAAAAAAAGAGAAAAAAACGAAAAAATAACACAAAAACAAATATTAAAGAAAAACCAAAATAAAAAAAAAAGGAAAATCTATAATCTAAAATAAGGATGAGTAAATTTCTGTTATTTTACTTTTTCCGTTATTTTTTTTTTTCTTATTTTGATTTTCATGAAAATGTTCATATATCGTTATCAGGATATTCATATAATTAAGTGAAAATCCATTTTACCTTTCAAAAGTTTTTTTTTCTTGTTGTTTTTTTTTTTTTGTTTTATTTCTGTGTTTAATTTAATAATATCAAAAAATCTATAGAATAGCAAAAAAAAAAAAAACTAAATTGGTTTCCCTGGATATTCAAGAAGGATATTTAATTTCTTATTTTTTTTTTTATTTTTATTATAATTAAATATTGACATGATAACTACGATACAACTAAGTTAGAGAGGATTTATAATCTTTTTTATATGTCAAAGAGAACAAGAGATAGAAAAAGAATGATCTATTTTGAATAGTATTAGCATAAAATAAAAATCTACTTAATTATTTATACCGTGAAAACCTATAAATCTTAAATTGGCTTAACAAAATTTCCAACCGATACGAGATTTGTGTATGTTAGGTGTATCCTCACAAATAAACACACAAGAAAAACCAAAAAAAAAGGGATATACCATCCATAAAATTGTAATAAACATCCTTTGGGATGCTTGTTAAAATTCAATACAATTTTATTTAAAGGATATTTTTTTTATAGAACAAAATTTATTGTGTGAGTAATGATGATATTTAATATTATTTATTTATTTATTTTTTTTTTTTCTGAAATCCTATAATGATTATTTTATTAGAGTGCAAAATTTAAGAAGTGCTTCCGAAAATAGAATCTAATGTGATACAAAAAAATTTTTAGGACTGTTTGCCAAACTTGATGGTGTTTTTAAACTGTGAATAAACTCTGATTATAATGAGTCCTTTTAAATAGGAGGGTTTTGCTATTTCATAATTACTAAAAACATAATTCCGTAAACTATTCGTTTTTATTTTATTTTATTTACAATATGTATTATAATCTAAAATATTAGAATATATTTAATGAATGCTTAGATGAGTGGAATTTAAAATTACATTCCAATAATTATAATGTCCTCAGTTATTAATAAATATTATTAATTCTAACAGGACTACTTAAATAATTATTTCTAGTCTTGATTACAATGTACTATTCATCGCAAGTCTAATAACTATCGCAATGAATAATTATAACCTTGTCGGTCAATTTCATCTTATATCGTTAAGATTTGCTTATCATTAGGAATTAAATATGTGGTCGTCTGCTTTTCTTTGTTTTATAATCAAAAATAAAATTGTTTTCCCATGCGTTTATTTTTATCGACTGACTATAATATTCATATTTTTTCTTATTGTAATATAATTACATATTAATATCTATATTATACACATATACACATATTTATAATATATATTTATATTATATTATAAATATCTATAATATCTACAAAATAATATACATGTGCATGCTACTCTATTTCATTGATCATCACTTCCTACTTTCTTCAGAGGGACCATATTAGTCCGTGACAACGATGTTTGGCTTTAATCAAAAATAGGCTTCACAATATTTATTTATTTATTTATGCTTAATACAAACATATTACAATATACATAAGTGTACAAAATTAAACAAACAAAATATAATTTTAAACTTAATCTTATTCTAGATCTTAATATTAAAATACTGACATTTATACATTTTTGTAATTTATTACCAAATAATGTTAGAAAATAATAAATTTGTACTAACTCTAAGATATATGTAAGTGCAGTTTTTTTTTTTAGTTGGGCTGCGTTTAACGTAAAATAGATGTGGTGTTTTTGTTTATTTATTTTGTATATTTATTATAACATAAACATTCTATTGACAGGCTCATATTTACCATAATTGGTACGATGAAATATTGGACGAAAAATATTTTCCGATCTAAAGCGGTTTCTGTTGTTAATATATAAGTGGATCATATCTCTAACATAAGGAGAATCAATTTCATTATTTAAAACTTTAATAATGAATATGATATCAGCTACCTCCCTTCTGGATTCTAATGATTTGAAGATCCAATAACTTTAACCGGTTCCCATAAGGTGGCAGAATAACTGGATTTGACCAATGTAAATTACGCAGTGCGAATCTCAAAAATTTTTTTTGTGTAGCTTCAATTCTTTGGATATGATTGAGGCGACCACACTTGACTAGCATATTCAAGATTTGGTCGAACCAGAGACGTAAAAAGTTATTTAAGCACGTATGGATCGTTGAATTCTTCAGAAAATCTTTTGACGAAGTCTAGCATGGAGTTAGATTTACTTATAACGACGTTTAAATGTTGTTTGAAACATAATTTATTGTCAAAGAGTACACCAAGGTCTTTGAAGTGTGAGACTCGTTCGTTCAATAGATTTATTTTCAAAAGTATAATCAACCACTAATGATTCAGAAAAGCGAGAGAAAGTCATTAAAGCACATTTATTAATATTTAAGGTCAGATTGTTAATATTACACCAATTTAAAAAAGAGTTCAAGTCTTGTTGAAGAAGGGATGTGTCCCTTGCTGTTGTAATTTTTTTGTTAATTTTCATGTCGTCTGCATAAATAGTAATTTTACTATGCTTAATGACGGAAGTTACATTATTAATGGAAATAATAAATAGAAGC
The DNA here is from genome assembly GCA_963942445.1 of Argyra leucocephala. Taxonomy (NCBI): domain Eukaryota; kingdom Metazoa; phylum Arthropoda; class Insecta; order Diptera; family Dolichopodidae; genus Argyra; species Argyra leucocephala. The sequence continues at coordinate 208,473,654 of OZ012677.1, read as the reverse complement.
GGACCTAAAATGCTCCCTTGTGGTTAGCCCAGAGTTAGCTTCAAAAAGTTCAGAAGTAGCGGATCTAAATAATACGTTGTAGTTCCTATTAATTAAGTAGGAATTAATCCGATTGGTAAAAGAAGGAGGGAATCCCATTTTTTTTAATTTTAGTATAATAGTGGAATGACGAAGAAGAAGATCAAAGGCCTTACTTAAATCGGTGTATATGACATCTGTCTTAAACCCAGCTTCCATATAATTTTTGAATTTAGAATAGCATTCTATTAAATTGGTTACTGTGGATCTTTTTTTTATAAAATCATGCTGGTTAGGGGACAGTAAGTTTGAACAATGATCATAAATAGAGTCAAATGCTATTAATTCAAATAGTTTCGGAATACTTAAAAGTTTAGCAATTGGGCGATAGTTTTTTATATCATTCTTAGAATCTTTTTTATGAACTGGTCTAATAAACGATTTTTTCCAAAAATCAGGAAAGATTTCTTGAGAATGTGAAAGTTTGAATAAAATTGATAAAGGAGTGCAGAGGGATTCAGAACACTTTTTTAAGATAATTTCTGGTACATTATCTGGTCCAGGAAATGAATCATCGTTAAGTTTTGAAATGATAAAAATGTGAATGTGAATATGCAACAAAGACGAAACGCAACAAATAATTTTCTACAAAACAAAATGCATTAAGCTCAAAGAAATTTGTTTTAAAGACGTCTCAGTATGCCAGGATTTAAATGTTTACTGTTAATTGTACATCTGATTGCTACAAACTATGTAGATATGGGCTGTATAACTTTATACAGCATCACTTTATTTTCAGATACCATAAGAGATTTTCCACTAATATAAAAAAAATATATAACTGTATACAATATATAAGTCTATTAAATAAATAAATAAATAAATATTAAGTGTATTTGCAATTCAAAGATCAAAAATATTTCATTTATAAATCAGCCAATAGGATAATTTATTGATTGACCGGTATTAACCATTTTTCAATGAAAATTCATGATTGTTAAAAGCCGCAATTCAAATTAAACGTGAATGAATTAAATAGTTAGGTGTGGCAACACCGTTTATAAGTTGAAGTTTATAAAATATATATATTTATAAAAAAAAAAAAAAATATTTTTTAATTTGTAAAAATAAATTAAGCTCAGCTAGTCACAACGTCATTAGACTCTATAAAATATATCTAGGACATTGATTCTAAAGTGTAGGTATATGTATATATATATATGAAATGTTCATCAAAAACTTATTTTAAAAATATATATTTTTATTTATACATATATTAAATAATCACAAAAATAGCCTCAGCTCGTAAAGCAATATTAATTTAGACTATCTTTCATTCAAAATGTACATAAATAGAAATGAACAATAGTTCAATTTGATAAGTGGGTCTATCGAACAGTTGTTGGTCTATATATTATATGGTTGAAGATATGTTATATTAGCATATATGTGTAAAAAATATATATATTATGTATATACAATTGAAACTACAAATTAGAACATTTTTACTGAACTTAGTTTCCAATACCGTAAACGATAACATTTTTCTGAACATTTCCTACAACATGAACAAAGTCATGCAATCAGTCTTTGACAATGTTGCAAGTCGATAAATATATTAATTATACTAAGTTAAGCACACCTAGATCTAATTTTAGAAAATGTAATCTAACTAAAATTGTTTATCTAATATATTAATACGCTAATACGCTAATAATGTCAAAAATCTGGGATATGAACCCAAAAATTTAAATGTGAAACATTTTAAAAATATTACCACAAAAAAATTACCGATTAAGGAATAGAAAAAATTTAAAATCTATCTTTGAAATAAATCATCTAATACAAAATATATCCAAGTTCTAAACCAATGTACGAAACCGATACAATTAATACAAGAACCAAATAAGATCATCTAAATAGTATCAAAAAATCATAAAAATCAATAAAATATGAAGATTTTTCAAATTAGAAGTATTTTTTAAAATCATCAAAACACCCAATTACCTATTAAAAAGTTCTAAACTTCCTTGGTTTGTGTCTTTGAATCAGCCACTTGTCTTTGAAATCAGTTTTTAATTGACCAAAGCAATCATATTACGTCTTCAGCTTCAAATCAATTCTAATTTTTTAAAGCAAAAATATTAACAAGCAGAAAAAAAAATATTCCTATCTTCAAAAATTCACTAGATATTTTGTTAAATATCCTTCTTAAAAGGTTAAACAAAGGCTTAATATTATAAGTTACATATCAATAGCAATATTGACTATTTCTTCAATTTATGATGCTGAAATTACAAAACTACCATCTTCTTCATCTCACCATAGTGTCTCCGTTGTATGTAAAAGAAAATTTTAAGCCAGAATGGACATTTGGACATTATTGACTACCGCGGAGGTAACAACAAAGAGATTACAGAAAAAAAAAAAAAGTACGCTATGTAACAAAAATGCTATGCTTAAATTGTATGATATGCTCCGAAATTTATTGTTTTGCGGAAATAGAAAACTTTTTTTTTTTTTGGTTAATTTAAATGAAGACGAACGAAATATTATTTTAATGCTTGCTTGAGAATGTTGCGCCGGAAATAGCTAATATATGTAATTACAATATATGTATTAACATGGAAAATATACATTAAAATCCTAAATTGCTAACCAACAGGAAGATCTAGATAAACTTGACAAAAATAAATAAATTGTTTAATTTCATAACACCCCTAGTCCAAATATTACTGGGATTTATATAAAAATATATATATATTTTTATTACCATAATCAATTGAAATTCTTCGAACATTAAAACCCTTCCTTATACCAGAAATCCTACCTTCTCTTACAAACAAACAAACAAACACTTTTGGTTTTTGAACAAAAAACAAATTTCCAAATAAATTTTTGTAAAATTCTCTTTAAGATTGATCAATTTTTATAATCCGTTATCCTTTTATTTTTTAAAATCTCTAAATCCTAAAATGATTTTTAATATTGATTGTATTACCACCCCTCACTCACTCACCCACTCACTCACTCCTTTTAAGTAACACGATCTACAATAATCATCAGAAAATTTTTAAAATATTTTTAAAGAATTGAAAAATTCTATGTACACCATCATTCTTGTTATATCATTGTTAGTATTATTGAATTGGATTAGGAGGACAGGAAGTGGGGAGAATAATCTGACTTTAGAAGAGGTCTCTCATATTAATGAACTCAACAAAAAATCATTTTCAGGTTCTCTTATTAGGTGTATATTTGGAAATTTGAAAAAAAAAAAACGAAAAATAAAATAAATAAATACAAAACAAATTTTATAAGGATTCTCAGGAGTGAGTTTTACTTTTAATGAAATTTTGTCCTTTTTTTTCTTTCTTTCTACTATTTTTATTTTATATTATTGTAATAATTGTTGTTGTTGATGTTATTTTGGTACTTGAAAATGACCCTGAATTAAAAAAAAGAAAAAAAAATTACAAAATATCCTAAAATGAATTGACAAAATTTGAACAGTTGTTGTTTGTTTTGTTGTATTTTCAAAATGATATGAAAATCAGCCTATCTGAAATAAATACAAAACTGTTCCACTTATAGAAATATTTTCATTAGAATTTTGCAAAAAAAAAAAAATTAAGAGAAGCTCTTTTTAATAAAAACAAAAAAATTTTCTTGATTTAATTTCGATTTCAAATTTTGTAACAATTTTCAAGTAGGTATGAGTTAAAATAATTAAAATAAAATCGAATTGAATTCGTATTCAAAATGTATAGTGTTGGTTATCTTTTGAATTTAAATTAAAATGAAATTTAAGATGTTTTTTTGAAATTATAATGGAATTTTCCTAGAAATACTCTTTAATTATATAACTATATATATATATATATATATATATATATATTATATATATATATATACATATTATGTTATACACTAGAGGCATTAAAATTTGAACAAAACAAAAACAATTTTTAAACCGATCAGGGAAGTTAAGTTCTAAATTTAATAAATATCAAATTTAGTAATTATATATTTAAGATAATATTCACAAGGTCATTAATTTTTTATTTTTTTAAAGTTTATTAAAGTTATTATATATGTATATTGAATACAGTACAGAAGACCTTTAAGTTTTCAGTATCATAAAAAATATTATAGGAAAATTGCTAGTTTTAGAATCTTTTACCATTGTGAAAATTTCAAAACATTTCAAGACATTAAAACTGGAGAGTTGTGTTTTTGGTCGTATATATACCCAATGGTAACGATTAATTGAAATGTAGACGTTCTTAGAAAACTGTACAAATTTAGAAAATTATCACTAGAGCTCTTAATCATAACAAATTATTACATGGGCTCATGAGTATAGTGACTCAAATTTATTAAATGTTATATAATGAGTGATATTGCAACAATCTTCTGACACAAAATTCAATAGCAAACAAAATCAGAAATTTCATACTGATACACAAAAATTTGTCTCTTATCAGTTTATGTTTTTCAAGCTTTGTTATTTAGAGATAGATTTGTTTAAATTTTTATAATGTCTGAAGGTGAAGAACAAGGTATTATCAAAATAAATTACTCCATTTTTATTGTAGGTATTTATTTATTTTAAATTTGTAACAGAGTTAATTTGAATTTGTAAACAAAATTAAAGACAATGAAAATTAAATTTTAAATGCGTGTTCATAAACATCAATAAATTATTGTATAGTGTTACCGTCATGGACCAAATTTATATGATTATCAGTCAGCCATGTATGTAAGCCTGAATTCAATCTATTTTAAGCACTTTTAGAAATAAATTATTCACAAGAAAGCTGTAATTAACTTTTAAATATGGCAAGCCTTAACATTATAATCATTATATATTATGTATATACTAAAAATATTGTGATGAAGTTTTTAATACGAATTATCTAAGTATTAAATAAATAGTCAAAATATTATTTTTATAAGGCGTTGCTGACAACGTCAAATATAATTGGAACCTTAACGTCTTCACACATGTTGAGAAGAGAATAGATGGTTTTATATAGAAGTTAATCAGTTTTAAAATCAAATAATCTCGTACAATATAAGAAAAATAAAATCTTCATAGCTGTACATATTGATGCAAGGCTACAATTAATCACAATTATATTTTGTATTTGTTTCATTTTTTAAAACAACCTTTCATTATTAATGAACCAAAAGCTTGGTATTTGGATCGACAAAAAATGTGTCATCAAATGAGCGTGCATGAACAAAACAACAATAGCTATACAAATAAAAAAAAATGTTTGTTATCAAAACAAAAGCACCTCTTAAAGTTATTCAATAATATTGTCGCTTAACAAGCAGAAAGCACTAAGTACATTTTTTGCCAATGTGAGTTTTATACGTAAAGTAAGTCAGAAATGTAGAAATTTTCTTCTACGAAAACATTGTAAGGTTCAAGTAAATATTTTAGAACTTCATAAAGTAAGTTTTCATTCTGACTTACTTTACGTATAAAACTCACATTGGCAAAAAATGTACTTAGTGCTTTCTGCTTGTTAAGCGACGATATATACCAATAAAAGCCACCTACTCAATCAAGAGTACATCATAGTCCGTGTTATATTCATATTCAGAAACATTGAAATTCTTTTAAAATATTAAATTAATAAGAGTAAGCCTATACCATCCGCAGTAATATTTACATGCTGCGTGGCGCAGTAGGTAGACCGCCTGTAGGTAGATCCAAAAATGCTTTATTAATTGTATGTAATTGTGTATTCCAAATCTTTGTGTAAAAGCATTTAGGGTGCTCATCCTATATACTTGGAACTAAATAAAATATTAAGAGTATAATCAATAAAATCAAAATTATTAAATTTGATAATTTCTTGTTCAACAATTTTTAAATTTACAAAAATAAATTAAAAATAATTTTAAAAGATAAAATTCTAAATTTGGTTTGCTTCTCAATCAATGAACTAAATAAAATCAATTCAATAAAACTTTAATGTTCCAGCAATCAATATTGTTTTATGTAAATAATTAGAAATCGATTAAATTTAAAAAAAAAAAAAAAAAAAAAACAACTCAAGGCTTTAAAAATAATTTTCATTTTCAATTAATATTATAGAAATTTATCTTTTGGGTCTATGAAAATTATGTATATGTACTTTATTTTAATTTTATTTTCCGGAAAATATTTTAATACCGCAAAAACAATAAGTCTTTACACACTTTTTCACATTTTTAAGAAAGTTTACATAAAATTATTTCTACTACAAGAACTCATTTTACTTCAAGGATACTTGAAGGATTCCAATAAAAATTATTATAGTATCAAAACAATAAAAATAAAAACAAATAAATTTGAAAAAAAACAACAACAACAACAAATTTAAAAATTAGAAAAGTAAATAAAAAATATATTTTTTTTTTGTTATTTTTGTAAATTTTTTTTTATATCCTTAAATTTTTTTTAAATATTTACCAAATCACTAAAAGGACCAAATATAATTGTTGTTAGTAGTATCCTTTTATGTATAAAAGATAATCATTACAAACACACGCACATTACAAAAAAAAAAGAAAACTTTTGATAAGGGTTCTTGTATGATCTCTTTTAATACTTAAAAATAAAAAATAAAAAAAATATTTTCATTAGAATGTACCAGCACCTCTCAAAGCTTTTAATTTTAAATTATAAAATTATATTTCCTTCTTTCATAAGATTTATTTCCTGTGTCATATATGTTTTTGCATGTGTAATAGTAAATTTCTAAATTGTTGTTTTTTCTTTTATTTTACTTTACTACATTTTATTTTGAAGTCAGTTTTGTCTATATGGAGATGAAATGGTTAGTACTTGGAATTAGAATTCTAATGGCACTAAAATATTATAACAATGAAGTAAGAAGAAATGGCATCGAAATTTTAAATAGTGTAGAATAGGAAAAATTACCAAGTAAAAATGTTTTCAAATTAGTTAAACTTCTTAGCACTATGCAACTCGATAATGAAATTAAATGAAAATAAAAGCGTAGAAGAAAATTCATTTACAGTATAGAAAGAATTGATTCCAAAAGCATTATCACTTTATTTTTTTGATTACAGAATATATATATATATATATATATATATATATATATATATATATATATAGTATAATATACTTTTTCATTATTTTGCGTACTCTTTCAAGTATACTATATTCTTTAATTAAAGTTTAATTTTTAAGAATTGAACAGAATGTGTCGTTACCACCGTCATTTTTCGCTATAAAAAGTCAAACAAAAATTCAAAAACATTTACTTTATATTTCACGATTGCAATACGTCGTGCGGTGTTCTGAATTTGAAAATTTCGCTCGAAGCGATTTAATAAAATAAAATGTTTAAATTATTAAAAAATATTTTCCATGTTTAATAGATTCTCTATAAAACGTCTGTTTTTAACGTCTAATTATTATGTGTCCTTCACCAACGATAACGACAATATCGTTTAATTTTTTATTTAATTTTTTTTTTAGATATAAATTTGTAGCTTAGATAAAAGAAATATTTTCTCAAAATAAAAGTGGTGAATTAAAAATTTATTAATTATTTTTTACGTTTGTAAATTTTATTTTTTATTTTGAATAGTGTTGACAGCATAAATTTTCTTAAAAAAAAAAATGGTTTCAATCATAACAAAATACCAAAAAAATTTATTTGACAGATGTCGTGGTAGATGGTTTTTTTTATTTTCGTTTAACAGAGTGGTCAGGTTTAGAACAAAAATATTTTAAGGAGTGATTTAAGGAGTGAGTGTATCTTTAAATTTAACTTGGGCTATAGAGGGTTAAAGAAAATCGGATTATAAAAATGATGTCTAAACTATATCCACTACAGCTCCGGAGGAATTGAAACTAGAGCAACATCACCTTCATAACGTTTTTTTTTTTAAATTAATACACCTAATCAACGGTATGTGTTGGATGAGTATCAGACTTACCGTTTTTGAATAATAGCTGTACAAATTTAAAATTTAGTAAAAACAACTGAAAATTTTGTAAAAACGTTGATTATCTCGAAAAAACTGGCTAATTTTTTTTTATTGTGTTAATGCGTTACACCATCCCCTACAACTTTTTCATATGCAACTTTCAGATCAGACTTGTCGTTTCTAAAATATCAGTACCTTTAACAAATTTCAGTAATTTTGACTAAAAAATCAAATTGCTACAATATTCAACTCTCAGCTATTATTTTTCTTACTAAAACATTGCTCAAATATTAAATATGACTTTATCTGAAAAACGGCAACACTGATATGAAAGTTGTGTGTGAAAAAGTTGTAGGGAATGATGTAACGCATCTACACAATTACAAATAAAAAAAAATTAACCAATTTTTTCGAGATAATCAACGTTTTACACAAAATTTTCAGTTGTTAAAATATTAAGTTTGTGCAGCTATTATTCAAAAACGGTAAGTCTGATACTCATCCAACACATGCCGTTTATTAGGTGTATTAATTTAAAAAAAAGTAAAAATTGTATGGAAACAATATTGTTGTTGTAATTGTGTTAGCAGGTGTGAAAAAAATTAAAGACTTATAATGTAAAAATTAAAAAAAGAAAAAAAAAAAAAAACAGGAAAAAATGAAACTATTTAACTTGGCAATTATAAATTTATTTACAAATTTGTTTTTTTTTTTTATATTAATTTTTTATTTATTTTATATAATTTTCCTTTTCGTCTTCTTAATAAAAACTCGTTAGCTTATTTAAATTAAATTGAATTATATACAAAAAACAATAAGATCAGACAGCTTAAACCTAAGCTATGATCAATAAAACTAAATTTAATTATCTATTACGTATTTGATATACATGAATTACAAAACAAAATATATTATTGAAAACAAAATAAAGAAAAAACAAAACAAAGATGTTGCTCTAGTTTCAAATCCTTCGGAGCTGTAGTGGATACAGTTTAGACATAATTTTCTTAATGCACGGCATCAATGTTTATTAATGATTGAAGCTTTTACTATATGTGTAACCAGAACCAAGGCTTTGTCTCAAATTTTTCTATACCACGATTTATTTAAATGAGAGCTAAGAAATAACATCAAACCAACAAAGTTGTAACATCGTTTTTTTAAAAATCGACAATCTTCTATTTCGATGTCGATGTCTTAGAACAGTTGATTGTTACATACGAATTATATATTTTTTTTTGCTTCTGATTTTGTTGTTAAATTTAAAAAATAAAAAAATATGCCTTTATTTTTTTTTAATGCCATACCAATGTTGATGACTTGGTTCTGTTCATGGTTCTGGTACAATATTAGTTCTTCCATCTACAAAATCCAAAATCTCGCTGCTTTAATGTTTTAAAACCCTGTTTGTTTTACAAATTTGTCATTTTATCTCCTTCAATATTCTTTTTTTTTTTTTCTCTTTTTCTCACTCTCTCTCTCTGTGTACCATCAGAAAAATTACACATAAAAAAACAACATTTTTTTTTTAAATTATCATTCAAAACTCAGTTTGAAAAATGAGGGTTAGTTGTTATGTTATTAGACGGTAACAAAATCAACAACAAAAAGTTATAACACTGACCACCCTAAAAAAAAACAACAACAAATAAACAAAAATAAAAGATATGAACTTTAAAGCTTTAAATAAAGGATGAGTGCAATAATTTGTTTTTGTAATATTTGTTGCTATCTTTTTTCATGCTACTAAAATAAGAATAAGAAAAGGAAACAAATGAATTTAACGTCATTTAATGCTCCACAAGGAACTGAACAAAAAAAAAAAAAAAAGGTTTTCATTCAAAAGTTAAAAATAATCTAAGCAAATATTTGTTAACCATTTTGCTGACACATTGTATTAAAAGCCGGTCACTCTGAGTCTGAAATAAAAATATTGAAATGAACAAAAAAAAAAAAAGGAAAATGCCAACAAAAAAAGAGCAAATTTTGACAGCTATACTTAACATGTATTTACGAATGTTTGTGTATAGCAAAGACAAGGAAGTTAATAAGAAAAGAAAATACTTTTCTGTTTTTGTTTAAAGGATTTTCAATTTGTATAAATTGAAAATTATATTTAAAATTCCTTCTAGAATTAAATTTATTTTTATTTACATTTTTTTTGTATATGGTTTCTGTAAATGTATAGACAAGTTTCTTCATAAATATTTTCAATTATTTTTTGGATAATTTTTAATCGACCGATAAAATAAGGGAAGTGTGCATCTACCTTTATTAGTATCTAAATTTTTATTTGAATGATAGAAAGAGGTAAAAAGAAATGATAATAGAAAAATAAGAGAAAATCTATAATAATTAATAAGGAAAATTTAGGATAATTCTCGATAACCACTCAGTGGCCTTAAGAAAGTTTTTTTCTAGAAACACTTTTTTGCTATAATTTAAAGCAAATTAATAATTTATTTTTCATCCATTTTATTTTTTATCCATTTTTCTTTCTTTTTTTTCACAATTTAATAGAAAGGAAAAAATTTAAAAATTTAAAACCAAAAAATCATATAAAAATAATTGAAAGGAAAAATATTTTTTTTTTAAATTTTTTTAAAATTTAAATTGTCAAAAAGCGTCGTTTACAAACATAGAAAATGGTTCTCCGGGCTTTTTTGTTTTTTATAAATAATTCCCTATACACCAAAATGTACAAATTTTTGACAATTTAAATTGGAAATTTTTATCTCTCATTTATATGCTTTTCAATTAGAATTAAGTTAGTAATCAATTAGAAATATTTTGACTTGGCTAAACCCAAGACACAAAACAGGAAAATTTCAAATTAGTCTAATTAAAATTTTAATTTATATATGAATATCTGTCATAATTAGAACTAATTATTTCATTATGCACACACTCTTAAATGATCAAATTTGTAATACAAATCGATTGACAAATCTGATGGTGGCACATTTTTAAATAAATTTGTAAAAAATCAAACAAATGATTTGAGACTTTTTTGTTTGACTATACCGTCAGACAATTCCTTCCAGATATCAGAAGATCAAAATTTATATATAACATCACAATATACAAGATGTAGATAAATTTATTTACCTACTAATACGATTAAATACTGTAAAAAATTGCAAGATGCAGATGCAGTTACCTCCGAAAATTAAATTGTACAAACAAATAAAAAATTTGTTCAATATGCTAAACATACTCAAATCAAGATGTATCCAAAGGAGATCGAATTTCAGATTGCACAAAGTGTTAATCGAACACAATTTAGTCCACAAAATCGATCACAAAACATTGGTAAATTATAAAACGAAGAAAATTTAATACATTGAAAAATTCGGTTTGTGCAAATATAAGCTAGCACATAACATAACAAAATACAACTTGGAATTGTATCACGAATCAAAGCTTTTTGAATGTAAACAGAACTGAGAAATTCGAAGAAAAACAACATCTAAATAGATACGGTACTGCAATATATTTGCGATAGAAAGAAATAGAGGAAAGATATTATTATTTTAATAATTGCGTTTCGAAATTTGTTTTGAAATAGTATGACAAGTTTTTATAAAAGTAAATAAAATAGGAACAACGTTTAATATGTTCAAAACGATTGTCCAACGAACCAAGAGATGCTAAAAGTCACTGGTTTTAATGAAATATTTTTTTTTTATATTAATTTAATGTAATGATATATGAGAACGGTATAAAGGGCAAAAAAGCTTACATGCCGGCTCTGACATATTAGGGACACCTCCGTAGGGGGAAAAAAAAAATGTACCATATCAATTCTTTCCCATTTTTCGCTTTTCTTAATTTTGTTCTAAATTAAAAATTACTTCTCATATTCAACCATCAGTACAATTAGAAAAAATTGCACTTCTAAAATCAAAATACTTAGGATTAAGACATTTTTATTATATATCTGTCAAAAATTTATATATATAATTTATAACACCGTAATTCAATTATTTAAAAGTGAAATACAATTTTCTGACGTTCAAATTTTTCAACTTGAAAATTCTCATTTCACTTCGAATAAATTATCTTACCTTTAAAGAACAAAACAGTCTGAATAAATAATATGTAAGTATATGACATATGATACATTTTCTATGATGGTCTGATGATAATCCAAAATAATACTAAATAAATCTATTCATACTTATTTATATGTATTTATATCTTACATACATTATTATTTGACATTCTTGACCTCAAGAAATCTATCATAAAATTTGATATTCAATAAATTGAAATCATTACATATATATCTAGGTATATATAATTCTTTAATATTGACAACCACTACATAAATAATACAAAAAGTATCATATTGTTGACAGTTATAATATTATATATATATATATATATATATATATAAACTTATTGTTATTTAGTCTTTTTTAATACCACAGTATACACTTGTTATAAGGACCACACAGGATTCTCTTCTCAGTTTATTTTTGTGTGTTGGATGTAACAATCACCCAGCCAGACTATATTTATTGAGTGGTTGTCTTGTCGTCCTCTTGAAAGATTGATTGATATACGAACACCCACATCAAGTATTTTAGGAAGAAAATTTTATTTACTTTTTTTCTTTTTTTCATTTTTCTTGTTTTCTTTCAATATACACGATTTCTAATATCCTTCTTTCAATATGTCATTAGTCAGTTGTCAGTCTATAAATTAAATATAAGTATTTTACTTATATTCATATAGCTTTAACTTGATGTACGTGATGGTCACTTTGTATTTTCTATTTTCCAAAAAATTTATAACTTTAAAATAATACATATAATGTATGTGTGTGTGTGCGTGTGTGTTTATGAGTAAATAATTTTGGGTTAATATAAATATATCCTTTTATTTTTGACATTTACACATTATGCGGCAAGGTAGACTATTAGTATTATTTCTTCGATTATTATCTAAAGAAAATCTAGATATAGAAAAATATTTTGATTGATATTTACTTATTTTAATATTATACAGTGATAATAGAGCGAGAGAGAGAGAAAGCGAGAGGAAAAATTGTGAATGAAAATTTACTTGTGTTTCTCTCTATTATTTCATTATACATAAAGAATTTTCAATATGAAGTCCTTTTTATATATAGCCTTTTGTGGTCAGCAATTTCATTAAATATTGATGTACTTACATAAAGATTTTGTGGTTTGTTCAGTAAAATTGGCATTTTTCCATCAATTTAAACCATAAAAATAAAAAAAAAAAATAAAAAAATAACAAAATACAAACAAAATATTCTTCTTTTCATCAGAAAAAAAGCTATCATTGATATTACTTTAGAACAGTTATATATTCAATGGAAAAGAGAGGAACATAAAGATCACATAAAGTTCAATAAAGACGATGAAAAATTAAGAGACAAGTTTTATAAGAATAATCACATAACAACAATATCCTAAATAATTTTGTACAATTTTGTAAATTATATTTTACCGAATGAAATTTGCTTGCAACTTACATAAACAAATTTTGTTCGTTAATCAAATACAAATCCATATATTCACACATTATATGCGGTGTTGACAATTTGTTACGGGAAAGAGAAGAGAAATGTAAGAGTATTTCAAATTTATTTCTTTATATCTGAAGGTACATATATATCTTATGGCACCTTCAATAAATTGCATTGAACCTGATAAAGTTCTCCAAAATATTATAACATTTCAACAATTCACAGTAGTTTTATATCTACTGCTGCTATCTTTGACAATTTAACTGTCTGTTGACAGTTGCAGTCAAATATTTAATTTTTTGAATAACTGTCGATTTGACAGTATACTGTCTACAATATTTTATTATAGTATTTTAATAATATTTTATTTTTTTTTTATTACTGGCTTTTACTAACAGTAGTGAAAAAATCAAATTATTAAATATATTAAAGTATAAATAAAATAAAAAAAATTATATAAATTTTGTTTATTTAACTTTTCGATTTGAAGTTGGTCTTTAGAATAACTTTCTTTATTTTTTAAAATTTTTAAATACTTAATTATACTTTATTAATTATAATGTACACTAGGGGCCCCTGTTGAGTAATTATATTTCAAGTTGAAATCAAATTTAAAGTTTTTAAAAAAACAGTAATTTACGTACTGACCTATGTCACTTCGCACGATATAGCAGAAACCACTCGTGTTTAATAAAAAGTTTTGTGGTTAGTAAGTTTTATTTAGGACACATAAATACACGTCCCTCATATACTGTTTCGTTTCCGATATATTCCCTATAGTAAATGGCATTTAGTGTATAAAATTACTAAAAATAAAAAATTTTGTCATTAAAGAGGTATGTATATATATACCTACATAATACATAATTTTAATAAAAACTATATTATTACTACAAATAACCAAAATTTAGAAACAGTTACTTAAAAAGATAAAAATGAAGAATTCAAGTGATTTGTTTTTTTGTTGTTTTTATATTTTTTATATTAGATGAATTTGTTTTTTTGTTTTATTTTTTGGCATATGGCATATAGATTCATTTGCAAGTCCATATGTAAATTATAATAACTGATTTGTTTGTTTCTGTTTTTTATTTTAAGAAGAACTCACATATGCATAATGGATTTGCTGAATAATATAATCATATGAGTAAAAAATTTTCAACTGTGTGCGCATTTTTGTTTTATATACAATCTTATATATTATATATATTAGAAGTTCATTAAGGAGTAGGAGAATCGAAATAAAATGAAAAGGTGTCTACTGCGCAAGACCTTAAATGCTTGTCAATTATAATTATAGATATTTCGAAATAAGAAAATAGTATAAAATTACAAATTATAAATTATTTAAGTTCAATTTCATTGACCATTATTATGCTTCGGTACTATTTAAAAGTTAGCTATATTTTCGTATAAAAAAATTTTAAAAAAAGGAAATACGAAATTATTTTTTTTTGTTAAAGTCTGTTAGATTTGATATTTCGGTATTTCACATATTAGTTGTTTCACATATTAGTTGTTATATTGGTTTGCACATAATAGTTCACATATTAGTTGTCAACATAATTTTATTGACGGGTATGTTATATAACATAGCTCATGTACAGACATATTTTTTTTAGTTCTTAATAGTCATAGATATATAAAATATAGATTGGCAGTTAGAATAAAAATTTTCAGCCACTTTTGGTCAGCTGTTTTTGAAAAATCTGAGTTCAAATAATTTAGTTTCTACTGCAAATAATTCCCTTGAAAATGGAAACTTCGCACCAATGTAATATGAAAATTTTTAGAGTAAAAGAAATATAAAATTACAAAAATTTTAATAATTGGATTGGAATAATCTCAATTCATCTAAAATAATTATTTTTAAATTTTCTTTTAAAAACATGTATATATGTATATTAATACAAAATTCACAATAATAACAAATCAAAAAGTAAGGGTAAAAAAATATGTTTTGATACACGTATATTTATGTTCTTGACAAGAATTATATAAACAAAATTAATTAAATTGATACATGGGCTAATACAGCTTGATGTTAAAATATATAAAATGACCAAGAGTGGGAAAAACATCTTTTACTTTATCGTATACGTTATATATTATTTTATAAAACTAAATTCACATAGATTCTATTATTTAGACATTCCCGTGAAATTTTATGTCTACATATATATTGATAATATTAAAACAAATTAGATGATATGTAAACAAATTTATATTATTTATAAGTATTATTATTATTATTATTTAATAATCAATGTATGTCTAATCACTTGTATTATATATATATATGTATATAATATTTATCATTCCCATCAAATTTAAAGTTTTCCCCTCTATTTTTCTTTGAAAACGTTTTCCAATGCTCTAAAATTGCAATTAATAAAATGAAATAAAATGATTTTCAAATTATCGTATTAGCGTAAATAATATATTTAGCACAGAAAAACTACAAAAAATTAATAGTTAATAAATTTGTGTAGATAAAATTGTTAAAAAACAAAACTAATTTTAAATTCAATAAGAAAAAATTTAAAAGAATCTATACTACAAAACCATGAAAATATTAAGAAATGGCTGTTAAATTTATAAAATCAAATCAGCTGAGTTGAAATATTGAAAAACATATGCTCATTTTTGGGTGAATATGACATTTAATAATTAATATGATAATGTATTAGAGAGAAAGAGAAAGCACTACCAAGTTGCCAATCTATATTTTATATATCTATGTTAATAGTATACTTAAAATTATTGTCTCAATCCATAGTACTTTTATTATTTTAGTACTTTTCATTTTTCATAGTACTTTTCATATTGTATTTATAATACAAAACGAATAGATGACATTTTTGCAATTTTTGCATACATTTTAAAAAATTATATAGGTTTTCTCAAATAACAATATAAGAATCGAAATTCTATATTAGAATAAATTAAATTCGATATATCGACTTTTCGAAGAAATTCATTTAAAAATTTTTGGTATTTTTGTGTATTTTGTTTTTTTTTATATTTTGAAATAAAATGGCATGTACTACAAAGAATACTAATCGATTTTAGCACTCATGTTGACTTAAATTAACACCATAAATAAGTAAATAAAGTATGTATATGTATGTATATGACACAGAATTTTTTTCTTATACAATATGTATATGTATTTTTATATAATACAAAATAAGGGATGAATATAAAAATATATGTATACAAAATATAAAGTTTTAAAACAATTTTATTTTTTTATTGTTGTTTTTTTTTTGTTCCATTTTCTATTTTTTTTTTTTTTTTGTAGGATTAGTCAACATAGTAACCAAGTAACTGGTATCGATTTCATAACTATTAAAGAATATATCAATAATTTATAGAAAGAAATCTGTTGCTTATATTGGGATTTAATAAATTTGATGAAATTTAAAAAAAAAATATATTCTAAGTATAATAAATAAGCATTAGAAATTAATTTAGTATATCTCTTTAAAAGTTAAGTCATTGCTTTAAAATAATTTTGGTGTTTGGTATTTGAATACTTATAAGATTAAAAAAATATTATTACTCACTAAATATTAATTTTTCATGATTTTGCTTAAAGACATTTTAACTAGTTAAATATTCAAGTTTTTACAACGAAATAACATAATTCTATCGATGAATCAAAAACCGAGTTTTCAACTAAATTTGTTGCCGAAAATAAAATTTTAAATTAAGTCTGTTGTGTTTGTGTTTAAAATTTATTACAAATATTAAATTACAAAATTTCAAAAACAATTTATTATACATTATATGTATTTATATTTATCATAATTACTCAAATTAGATAACAAATCCCACCTACGCACATCATGCTAACTTTTAAAAGTCATCAATTTTGATTTGATATTTAACAATAAAATACAATTACATGAATCTTATATAACACCCTACATTAATGTCCATCATATCAAACCAAATTAAGTCAAATCCAGTTAAATGAACTTTTAATAATTTATTAATAAAACAATTCAAAACAAAAAAAATAACAACAAAAAATAACAACAAAAACACATTTAGTTTGACATATTTGGATCTGTCATCACATTTCACAGATGTCTCTAAATGTAGATTTTTTTTTGTTGTTTAAAAATAAATTATAAAAAAACTCATTAAAAATTCATGGAAACCAAAAAAAAAAAAACGATTAGAAATAGACAACAACTAAAATAGAAAACCAAAATAAATTAAATTGTCATAATGAATAGCCAAACTTTAAAGATTAAATTCGAAGTCTTTATTATATCATGAAAACATTCACCAGCTAATTAAGTAAGTAAATGAGCTATTTAATAAAAAAATTAAAAATAAAATAATATGTCCACAACAATAATAACTCTATAATACAAACAAAAAAGAAACAAATGTATTAAGGAAAAAGCCTATAATAAAGATTCTGCCAACCTTACGTACCTACAACACCACCATCACCAACATCGCTTTGAATGAGAAAATTATGTAAATAACATGATTATTTTCTTTTCATTCAGATTACATTAAAAATTTCCATTTTAAATCCTTATTTTCTCTTTCATTTATATACTATCTCTTTCACTTACTTTCTCTTTCTCACACGATACTAACTAACTATTTTATTGTATTTTTATAATACTTTCAATGACAATTTAGGTAAGGTAAACATCATCATCATCATCATCATCATCATCGTCATCATCATCATTGCTTTGCTATTCACTATCATTTTGTTGTTACTACTGTCGTCACAGTAATATAATTTTTGTAAATAATTAAGTTGAAAGTTTGAATACGAAAGAACTATAATTGGGACTCTAAATTAAATGTTAACTAACAAAAAAAACTTAAATCAAAATAAATAAATAAATTTAAAATTAAAAAAAAAAAAACGTGAATAGTAATTGTTATCTATACATATATCTATCTAAATAGTAAACAAAAAAACTGTATAATATTTTTGGTCACGTATTAAGAAAATTGAAATATAAAATACAATATTGCAACTCAGATATCGAAAAATAAAAAGGAAGGAAAAGTACCAACAGTCTGGATTAAGAATAATATAAATTGTTGCAAATATAAAATGAAAATCAGTGATGTTATGACACAATTATTTTGATGACAGATTGGTAAGGTCAGCACATAATCAACAAACGAATGTTGTTAAATAAATAAGAAAAAATATTTTAATAATGTACTTTAAAGTGAAATATTATTTCAGTGGTGCATAAAATTTACAAAATATTAATTAATATTTTAATCATAATAAAGAATTTAATTTCTGGATGAAATAATTATCTTTTAAAATGCCAAACTTGCAACATTCCATTTAAAGGAATGTAAAAAAAAAATTCGAAATTGAAACATTTTTTTTTTTTTTATTTGTTATTTATTTACTTATTTATTTACATACTTTATTTTTGTTATTATTATAATTATTATTTATTTATATTTCACATTTACGTACATGACGTACTCGTACATACATATATATATATAATATTTCCTTTTAATATTATTTTTAAATCATTTTTATATGATGATTACGTTTCGTATTCAATTTTCAAAATACACGTGGAAAAGATTTTCATCATTATTATTATTATTATTTTTATTTGTAATTGTGAGGATTTTATATGGCAATAAATTTTCTATAGAAAAACAAATTGTACGAAAATTTATTTTTTGAGGAAAATAAAAGAAAACAAAATGTTTTAAAAGTGGTAGTAGAATGGAAATGTAGACAAAAATGGATGAAAACGAATGATTTAATTTTAAATTTGAACTTGGTTTATTATATTTTTGGATAGAAAAAAAAATCAATATAAAGGATAATTAAGCCAATAAATACCAGGATATTACATAAATATACGTTTTCTTTTCCATTATAAATAATTGGAAAAATATTTTTATTTGTATGAAATAATATAAATAATTAATATTTGAAAAAATTATTATAATTGTTATTATTTAATAATTGTTTTTAATAATAATTGCGGTTGGTAAAATGAAATCAAAAATTCGTTTGTACATTAAAAATAATGGGGGGTGGGATGAAATAGGGAATATTTATTAGTTCACACGTAAAATGTTAAAATGATTAATATTTAAAAATCTGTAAAATAAAAGAAAAATAATGCGTTCGGTATTGTAAATTGCAGTGCAAATAAATCGTCAGTAGATTTCATTGACACTCATTAGTGATTTTGACAGCTGCAAAATTTGGATCATTTTGATCATTTGATTTTTAAATGTATTTAAAACTAAAAAGCCAAAAAATTAATACAAAAACTACTTCAAAATCGGTAGCAAAATTTTATCAGAAATTCGTTTAAACAATAACAGGTGGCATTATATTTGTTCATTTGACTATTAACAACGTTTGAAAATAAAATCTAACTATTTATCTTAAATAAATTAGTATTAATTAATCTATCTATTATCTTAAATAAACTATTTAAAAATAAAATAAATCGTAAGTAAAATAATGTGAACATTAAAAAATATTATTTAAAAATGGAATCTTTAAAAAAATATTTATAAATAATATTTTTTAAGATTTAATTTATTTTACTTAGATTTATTTTATTTTACTATATATACTGCGATTAATCACTTTATTTTACTAGATCAAATGTTGCTTATTGCCTAATGTCAAAATTTTGTCGAACAAAAACAAATTTAATATACCAGGGTATTTATTTATTTTATTTACATATATATTTATTTATTTTTGCTATCATTTTTCTACAACAACAAATTACATGAAATAATTGCACTAAATTTTTGCACAGCATACTAACTGCATACCAATCCGAAGTATTTCGAATAAAGTCGAAACCACAATCCCGACGAATGACGAATTTTTCGCTTTCAAATACAGCTGTGTTTTTTTAATGAACCGGATCTATATAGATCAAAGAGCTTTTTTGAAATTCATACAAATCGCTAATCCAACTTTTTATCGGGATCTCTATACAGATTATGGGGAATTTATAAATTTCCCTTTTTTTTGACAATGATATTTGACAAAATAAAATGTCAAAGTAAATTGTTTATTCTTATTGTTTATTGCTAAATCAAAATGCTTACATTTTATTTAAATATAAATGTAATTTCAAATAAATTAAATAAACTGAATTTTAATTTCGGTAACATAAAAACAATAATCGTAATGTGGCGTGTAGTATAAGTGTAATTACTATTAGTATATTTTACCAGCTGAACAAGGTAAATTAGGTAAATTCAAAAATGAATCATCATAAAATTTCATAATGCAAAAAATTCATTGCTGAAATTACTATTCATTTAAATTTAATAAAATTGATTAATTATTTATTAAATTAATCCAATTATTCTAAAACTTTAATTAGCAAATGCATCAGGAAATTAGTTTTATCATGATGCGAGATGCTAATGCATTTATGAAATTACCTATTGAATATACGATAAAAAGTTTCACAATTACAATTGAATTTTTGTAGATCCAGTGAACAGTAAAATAATATATTAAAGACATGTACCATTCAAACAAAAAAACCATAGAATGTACATCGATTTTAAAATCAATTATAAATGCAATAATATAAAATACAAATCAGAAATGTAAAAATCTATAATGTAAATAGATTTAATCAGTTATAAGAGTATAAAGTTTATTTCCTTAACATACATAGTTTCTTAAACATAATAATTTAATATACTGTAATGAGTTAAAATTTAAATTTACAGCTTGTATTTAAGTTTATTTTCAGCTGTGACTGACAACAATAGTAATAAAAAGAGATAAAAACTACTATAGTGAAAAAAGATTTATTTTATACTACACAGAAGATTAAGGTTTTATTAAGCTATTTATAATTCGTTAGATGTTCTAAGGAATTCGACGACCCTTATACGTGCTTACACCTTAAAATCCCTATATATATATGTACATGTCTTACGAGGACAAGAAAATCAAAAGGAATTGTAACTAGAACTACTGTAACTAACCCATCTTAACCATTAAGTAATTTGGAATAAATAGCACACTTGTTTTATTTCTTTTTGTTTTTTGCCCATTTTTTATATTGTAAATTATTTATTAATTATTTATTTTCTCAATTTATAATTAATCAGATTTATTTTTCTATTGTAAATATTTTATTCTTTTTTATACAAAACTTACTAAAAAAGCTATTTTGAATTGTAATAAAGCTTCAAAATTGAAGTTTTGGTTATGTCAAAAAAATATTTCTCTAGTCGTTTTTTAATGATCTGAGATCTATATAGATCCGGATCATTAAAAAAACACAGCTTACATGAGATTATATGTAAATCGTGACGAATGACGAATGACCAAAATTTGGCGTTCAAAAAATAGATCTATTTCTATTTTACTCGTCGACGAATGCGAATAACATTCATTGATACCAACATAAATTGGTCAAAATGGCTTTAATAAAACATTTTCAAAATTCAAATTCAAATAAAAAAAATTTTAAATTAAGTTTTTTAAGATTTTTCCTCCATTTTTTTCATAAACAAATTTTGAAATTTCAAAAACACAAAAATTTATTTATTTTAAAATTCAAATTCAAATAAAAATTTTTTTAAATTAATTTTTTTCAAATTTTTCCTCCATTTTTTTAATTTTTTTATAAACAAATTTTGAAATTTCAAAACACAAAAATTTGTTTGTCGCGAATAGTTCGTCGTGATTGTGTCTCTAAGGACGAATTTTGGTCATTCGTCACTCGTCATTCGTCGTGATTGTGTTTTCGACATGATATTTGTATATATTTGATAGTTACATATATATTTAAATAACAATAACAAACTCTATATGTATTCATTTTTAATCTTTCTCGATCGATTTCGGTTGTTACACCGTCATTAAATCAGTGAATGTCAGTTTTTTGATGATGGTGTGAAAAGCCGATTCAGAAAAATTGCAAATTAGTGAAACATGTCTAGAGAGTTTTTTTATTGTTATTTAAAAAATGTATCCTAGAACGTAGAAGCTACAGTACGTACCTATTCAATAAAATAAAAGTAGTATATATAGTAAATATATAGTAATATATAAATAAATATAGTAGAACCTATTCAATAAAATATATTATATAATTTTACTGTCCCTATTTTAGATAGTATTTAAAAAAAAAAATATTTTTATATACTTTTTATATATCAATTGATCATTGCAAATATTATAAAGCTTTTGCCGTAACTCTTTCTTTTCTTTTAAAATTATTAGTTTTCTCCTCTTCAATTTTTAATCTTTTTTTTATCTTTACCTACAATTTTTCTCGCTCTAGCCCCATTCATTATGCCTTTTATTTCAGATATGAAAAATTTTGGTGATAATTTACACCATTTTTTTTTTCTTCTACTATCGTTATTATACATTAATTAATCTAATAATCAGTTACAAGCGAATTCGATAAAATGTTTGTTTGCATAAATTTCATTAAATTGTTCGAAAAATTGGCGCACAGATGCTCTTCTTCCAAAAAAGCAATATGGCGCTGTTAACTAATTTTTGTGACAGTCAAAATGACAAATTTGATAATACAGAACGAATGACAAATACCCAGTGTACAATACAGAACGCATGATCGCTGCAAATTGTATTGCAATTTACCAAACGTATGAAATTTAAACTAACAACTAAGTTGATATATTTTTATTACCATTAATATTTACTTATATTATGTTTCTTACGTCTCTGATAATTACGAATATTTTTTCTTCTACTGTCTATATCTACGTTTGTATGTTAGCGAACAATTTATCAAATATTTTTCAAAATATTTGCGAATTTTCCCGATTTTTGGATGTTTCGAATTTCTGATTTTGGAGCAGTTATAAAAAGTCTCTACCGATAGTCCTTTTGCTTTTGCTTTCGGTTTGAACAATATCAAAGAAGTAGTTTTTGTTTTTATCTTAATAGAGTAAAGTATAGTTCTCTTTTTATTCTAGCATTCGAAGGACTTCGATTTTTTGCTAATCTCCCAACATATGAACAAATCCAGCAGTCATTTTCAATCCCACGTTTAAATGTAATATATAATCCAGTATCTACTTAGTCCAGAATCTAATCTCTACACTTACTTTATAGGTCCTACACAATTTATATAAATATTTAGTTAGTTTGTTAGGCTTTTGTGTACTTAAAAATATTTATTCAAAATTATAAACGATTTCTATAGACTTTATAAAATTTAAAGACTATAGAAACCGCATTTAAGTGACCAAACCGTTGCCCATTCATTATTTTACATATTAAATAGATCAACATTTTTAAATAAATTCAATTAAATTTTACAAAATTTCATTTCAAAAATTTTTATTTAATATCCTTATTACTGCTGAATGTTAAAATCTTCAAATATAATTATAATAATTTTTTTTTTTTTTTTTTGTTCAATTTTATTTAATTGAAAAGTAAATGAACTGAATTCAAACGACTTTGTGGAAAATTTTATTTTATGACATTACAAGCTTAATATTTCTATTAAGATTTTATACTCTTTCTTCAAAAATATTATATTTACATATCTTTTTAGCACATCTCTAAAATTATTATTAATTAAATTAATTAACATAAAAATTGTTATTACTTTTTTTTTTCCCCCCATAATACTTCAATATAAATGTAGGTTGGTGGGTATGTATAGGTAGATATATATTACGTGTACATAAAAATGAAAACGTAAAATCCTTTTTCGCGAACAAAAGACTATGATATCTACCTTCTATACTAAAAACAAATATTTGTATAAATTATTATCCTTTTTAATGAAAGTGTTTACATTAATATCCTTTTTAGAAAAATAAAAAAAAAAATGAATTGAAATTAAAGGAGGAGAATTTGTTTTTAATATAAATTAAAATTTAATGAGTTAAATAGAAAGCAAACCAAATTATATACACTATAAATTTCTAATATTAACCCATTAAGTACTGCAATAAATAATAGTGGATAAAATTACAAAAAAAAAAAAAAAAAACATAAATATATTAACAGTACAGTTTTAATTTAATTTAATTAAATATGTTTCTACAACCCTATTTTCCGACCTATGCCCCACGGATAGGGTTGCAGGACAATGATGATGATGATAATATGTTTCAATAAGTTCGTTCAATATTATCTGTAGAATATAAAAATTTACGATCAAAATATTAAGAAAGGCATACAATTTCGGGGTAAGTTTTGGTGTAAATTTTGGTTTAAATTTTGTATTTCTATAGTTACGAATGTAATTGGTATGTGAATATTATTATTGGTATGAAAATTTATTTTAAATCTCAAATAAAATATTCTAATTGTTAGATGTGCAGAAAAAAAATTAAATTAACTAATGTTGTAAATAGTGTAAATGGATATAGAAATCGCGAACGACATTGTGAAATAACAGCAACTCTAGATTATCTATTTTGTGAATATTGGATTATTTAAGAAGTCTCTATATGCTCTAAAGAACAACAAAGACAGAAACATATATTCTGAAATAATATACTATAATTTTGGATGATCTGTACCAACAATAAAACAGAATTTATACTATCCAATATTCTAGACATCAGTTTTTAACTGTTTAGGAACAAAAATACTTATTTATAAGGAAATAAACTACTTTATTTGAATGCGAAAAAGTATTTTTTTGTTTTTGTTTTTTACATTAGTGGTTTTGAAGTTTAGATAATTTGAACGTTTGAATTTTAAATTGTGAAATTCCCTGAAAAATACATAAAACGAAAACTTTGATATTATATTACTATAAATTAGAAAAATCCTTTGTATTGTAAATCTTTTCAAACTATATATATATTTCTTTATTAAATAAATTTATGTATATAGAATTTTTATTTTGGAATTATCATAATAATAGTCTAGAAAATTAATTTAATAAAACTAGTTCATATGAAAAATTAAAATTAAAATTATATTTTATAATAACTATATTTTTGAAATTAAGCGTATAAATGTATAATAGAGAATTGCTTTGATATAATCAGAATTAAATGTAAACAAAATTACAATTAATTAATATTTCAGTACTTTTTTAGCAGTTTGGAGGGGGGGGGCAAATAAACTGAAATGTGCATATGCAAATGGGAATATGCAGCCCCACAAATAGGGTTAGTACATCGCGAAAATACAAATTTAACGAATTTTTTTTTTGCAAACGTTAATAATCGGACAGGTAGTGTTCCGCAGGCTACAGTACTACACCATTCGTTATTTGAATAACAAAAATTGTTATCTAAAGTGTTCAAACAATTCTAAAATATAAAATTTATTAGAGTTTAAAGTTTCATTGGAGTTTTGAGTGTTTCTTCAAAATTTGATTTAATCCTAATTATGTTGTACAACTATCCTAATTGGTTTTTTTTCAAATAATATGAAAAGATATGTGAAAATAACTTATCAATTCTAACCTAAACGAATTATTAATTTTTTCCAAAAAAAAATACCTATAAATTGTCAAATTCGAAATATTATAAATTTTTGTATAGTACTAATATAATCTTTCAAATCATTTCCAGTTTTTAAAACAACACATATTAAAGTGATATTGAATATACTCTCCAACAACAAAATTAATACTAATTAACGGTAAGTTTTAAATATAACGGTCAATTACAAAATATTCTAAGCAATTTTCACAAAACATTTCAATCAAAATAAAGTTCCAAAAATCTTATTCAATCCAATTTTTCCATATTCATCAACCGCACACATTAAACTATATTTAAATTAATTACGAAATTTTCGCATTAAAGGCTCAACAACCTTAGAAACTATCTAAAATCTAAGATAAAAAATTCAAGAACAAAAAAATACCTTTTTAACAATGAAATTCAGTTAATTGAATTTCTCATCAAAATACGCAATAATTCTCATAACATAATTTTTGTAAAATAGAAAAAAAATTAAAATAATAACAAAACAACACATAATTAGTTCACACAAAACATCACCTGTGAACAAAAAACAAAATCTCAACCAAATATTAAAAAAAAAAAGAACAAACAAAAAAAAAAATCTCAACCAAATTTAAAAAAAAAAAAAAAAACAAACAAAAAAAAAATTTAATATAATGACAAAAAATAAACGTAAAAAAAACACGATGGTCACACTTTTTTATACATAGTTTATAGTTTAATTCAAATCATTGTGCGGTATACCGTATATATACGTAAAATGTGTCTGGATATAGCGTAAATCTCTTTCTTTCCTTTTTACTTTAAAATAAAATTTCCAAACAAAATGTTTTGTCTCTTTTCTTATGTTTCGTTTGGTTTTGCAACTGACCATAACAACATAATAAATGTTCGCAATTTTCTTACAAACAGAAAAAAAAATAAACGTTAAAAGCCGTTATGCATACAATATAAATTACATTTACCAAAAAAAAAAAGAGCAGAATATTAAAAAATTTGACCTCATCCATCTGTCCATCTGGTGGTACAATTAACAATTAAAATTTGTGACGTTACAAAAACAGCACTTCCAAAAACTGGGTATGTATCATAAATATTATTCGTCTCTCTTCGTATGTACTTTTTTTTTTGCGATACAATACAAAGAAAAATTAGTCCTGGATTTGCTACACGCTTTAATTAAGATGTTAAAATTGTTATAATTCTCTTCCGTATTCAGACACGAATATAAACAATAATGTTGTAGAATAGTGGTTCTTAAACTGTTTTTCAGTGTGATTTCAAATTAAGCCAATACAAGTTGTTGATGTTAAAATGTAAACCTAACTTTCGTTATCATTTTCAGGAAACCATTAAAGGTTACAATAAAAATTCCAAATAAGATACTTTTTTCAACTGATCAGAATGATAATGAGCAGATATAAGACCATAATTTATATTATATCTTAGTATACTATACTTTTTTGTGTTCAATAATGTTGATTCCTAAATTTAAAATCGAGCGAAATTATTTTTAAGCAGGTATTGTAGTTCTAAAGACTTGCTATCAAAATAGAAAGAACAGTAAACACTCATTGCTTATAGAAATAATTATTCTTTAGCATTAGAGATTAAAGAGCTTCAGAAATGTGATCGCAGTCATTCAGTAGTGTATATGCAGCTGAAGAAGATTAATTGTGCAGACAAAAACAAATGACAAATAAATTTTCATATTGAAATGTCAGACATGAATTATAATCTTCATAGTAAACATGTTTTTTTTTTTAAACGAACTGGTTTATTTATTTATTTATTTATTCAATTCTTAATGTTAGTATACATAAGACGATTAGTCTTTATAAGAGTATACAAATAAAAATTATTAAAAGAAAATATTAATTTAAATACATACTTAACTTACAACTAAATCAGCCAAATAATTTACAGATAATAAAGCAATTAATTCAATTAGACCAAATTAGACAAGCTTAAAAAGAACACAAAAAAAAAACAAAAAAAAAAAATAAAATAAAATAAAAACAAAAACAATAAAAATATTTAATTCAATTAAAGTAAATTCAATTCAAAGCTATAATATTCTTTCCTTCTTCAACTATAAAAAATAAAATAATATATTGTTTCAAAATTAACTATTATCTAAGGTTTTAGCTTAAAGTATTCCCAAGACAGCTCACTAAACTTGTTAAGAGATAATTCACAGCAAATAGTACTTGGCAGTGAATTCCATAATATTGCAACTCTTACAAAGAACGATATAATATGTCTAAGTCTGCCATTGTGACGCGGAACAATTAAATTCACACCCCTGGGTGATCTTCCAAATATCAACTTATTGTGTAAGTATATAGGTGTCGCTTTAGAAACTATTTTCTTCATGTAG
Source organism: Argyra leucocephala (assembly GCA_963942445.1). Taxonomy (NCBI): domain Eukaryota; kingdom Metazoa; phylum Arthropoda; class Insecta; order Diptera; family Dolichopodidae; genus Argyra; species Argyra leucocephala. Next base: position 208,445,344 of record OZ012677.1, on the reverse strand, counting down.
TATATATATCTGTAATTCAAGAAAATTGCGAATGAGCAGTCAAGTATCAATTTAGATACATCACTAATTCTATCAAATCTACGGCGATTGGTAATAAAACGGGTACATGCATTAAAGATAACATTTAATCTAGACAACTCACATACACTCATACCCGCATAGACCACATCGCAGTAAGTAAAAAATGGCATAATTAATGACAGGATTAGTTTCTTCTTTGCCCATTCACTCAAATAATATGAAAATTTCCAAAGCTTACGAAAGCGTGAGAAAACACACCCAGAGATGTGATTTATGTGATCACTCCACGTAAACGTTTTATTAAATACAACATCCATACACTTAGCTTTACTTACATATTCAATAAAATAATAATTCAATTTAATTTGAGGCAAAAATGTAGTATCAATATTACGGACATACAGAATCATGGCTTGTGATTTAGTCGGGTTCAGTCTTAACCCATTATCTTTAGCCCAAAAGGCAACAGCATCAAGCTCATCATTAATCTTAGCAACATACTTGTGGATTGCATTTACTGGTCCACTGATATAGATTTGAGCGTCGTCAGCATATAACCTACATTGAGCCTCAGATAAACACCGAGGAAGATCATTGGTTTATACCTGACTATTGTTATTCCAACAGGATTGCATCATAGAGGAATTTTTTATTCAAGTTTTTATATTATTTATATCACCAATTTATCTCAATCTTTGAACTGGAATGCAGCACAATATAAAATTACTGATACCTAATCCCATCATTTTCCAATATAATCAACTCTTATACCCCTCTACCACCAGCTTAAGAATAACTGTAATATAAAATGTGTTGTGGTCTATGAGAGATTGTAAATGCGTTTGTGTGCGTGCATTTTTTTTTTTTATATCAGCAGAGGGTTCATTTTTCACATTAATATTAATTATCATAAATGGTCTAAAGACTAATTAATTAAATGGAAATATTATGGAATATTAAAGAAGGATAGATATATAGACGACAAACAAAGAAGTATACGTGTACATTTTGTCCATCAGGAAGAAAATTTCAACTACGTAATAACAAAAAAAAAAATATATACATATATATATTATAAATAAGTATATTTTCACATTTTATGTAAGGACTAAAAATAGATAACAGTTCCTTTTGAGTTAATTAATTTGTAAAGACTCTGAGATACTTAACCTCTTTCTATCTCAGTTTTTTTTTTTTCCTGTCTCATTTATGTTTCATTTTCTTTTTTATTCATTTCACTGTAATGCTAATGTCAGTCATAACGGTACAAAATTAAAATTTATTAATTTAAAGGTACTTTAATGGTACTTATTTTTTTTTTTTTTTGCTAACCGTTACCTACTTGTTAAAAATAATATCAGACTACCATGTAGAATGTTTTTTTTTGTATTTAATTTTTTTTTTACAGCAGAATGGGGAATAGCAAGGATGATATCATTATGAATTTTGGATTAAATAAAATGAAATATAAAATTTTGAGTTCTGAAGGAATAGAGTTTTTGGGGTTTTCTTTTTTTGTTATTTTTGTTACCACAAAACAATATTTTGAGGGTCCGTTATTGTTATTAATAATAAAACTTATCAAAAATTAATAAATTAATTTTTATGAATGTAATAAATTATTATTAAATGTTACTTAATTTCATTTTAATTATTATAATGCGGTTTTTTGTTTTTTTTTTTTGTTTTTTTTTGATAGGAGTTGATAAACCTAATAAATAAATTTTAATAATAAATTAATTAATTTGAATAAATAGATATTTAATAAATGATTTATGTTTGAAGCTGTACTCTAATGACCACACTAAATTTGTATAAATCAAATCACTCGATGCCAACTCTTAGCTAATTGTACATGTATATTTTGGATTGTATTTGTACATCAATATTATATTTAATTAGTTAATTAATTTGATTTTAAATACCTCAGTTCCTTAATATTATTATTAGACTAATTTTTGGTCAAGTTTAATTATCTGGTTGGTTTCATTTGGTACAATTTGGGCTATGTTTGAATTGTGTTAACAAATATAAAAATAAAAAAATTATCAACAGCATGATGCGATAAAAATTTCATAGACTGGATGAATATCATTTCATTTTCAAGTTTATCTTAAAATTAAAATGATTTTAACTTAATTTTTTTAACAAATTTCAGTGGATCAACTTAAATTGTGCAGTCCTGATAAAAGACAATACATAATTAAGAAAAAAAAAACTTTAGATTGTTTAGATAGACGATTGAAGGCTGTTTTGAATCTTCGATCGCTTATTTATCAATTTTATTTTAAACAAACAATTTAGTAGATATTATTTAAGTGCTCTATTGAGGTGTACAGTGACCCTGCTCTCTATGTCAGTATCTCTAAAAATTAAATGTACATTCATTTTAAGCAATTATCAACTAAAACTTACTGATTTTTATTAATTAAATTTTTTATTAGTAGTGTACATTGAATTATTAGTAGTAGTGTACTGTTGCGCCAGTAAAAAATATAAAGACATTTATATGGAATGCTTATAATATAGTTCAATATTACAGCAGTATAAATTATACGAACCCATTTTGATTTGTTTAATTAAAATTATCAATAATTTTTCAATGTGAAAACAATTTTTGTACCTGAAAATAGAAAAAAAAAATTTTAAATTAATAAAATGAATTTTAAAAAGTAACTGTAAAATTAAATTTTTATAGGTAATATTAATTCTATGACAATATAATTTTGAACAGTACTGTAAAGAGCTTAACATTTTTTTTTACACTTTTACAATTTTCAAAGTAAAAAAAAAAAAGTAAATTAAAAGAAAAATTAATTTGTTTAAATAAATTTGTTGAAGAATTTGCGGTTAAATATTCCAAATAAAATAAAAGTAAAAATAAAATGCATTAATTTTGTTTTAAAATTCTACAACAATAATAACAACAAAAAACGAACATTTTCAAAAACCAAATAGAATTTATTTTTTAATAAAATTAAAATTGTTTTCTTTTCTCAATGTTATTTGAAATTTTTAAATTGGTTTTTTTTTTTGCATTTAAATTCATTCAAATGCTAAAATCGCCCTTTCTATTATTTATAACGATAAATAAACAAATGAACGATAATGATATTAAAACACCAGTTTACAAATCCTTTAAAGTAAAAAAAAGAAAAAATGTGAAAATGTAAAAATTAAGTTGGTCCAGTAAACTCTAAAATGTTATTCTACCTCACAATAATGATGAAATGCTTTATTAGAGTCGTTATTTTTACACAGGCCAATTGATAGTATTTTGATTGATTAGTTGCGCATCCTGATTGTATGTTTTCAAAATATTTTGATATTTTTATTTGAATCCATATTGTTAAATTGCTTGGAACATAATTATTAACATTTTTTTTTGGTGTTGACACTACGTGCAGAACGATTAGAGTAGAGCTAAAACTAACTGAAAATTTTTATATAAAGAGAGAGTACTTTAAATTAAATAAAAAAATAACCGACTATGTGGGTTAGTTGAGAGTGATGAATATTCGAAATGTATGTGTAGCATTTCGCAAAATTAAATTTAACCATTGGTGGATGCGCAAAATGCAAGCTTAAGGTATGGAAAAGATGTAATTATGCAAAAATAACTTGTATACCTGTATTGGGTTTTATCAGTTATTAAAAAATCTTGAAATTTGAAAATTGATTTGGTATTAACAAAATCAAGTCTTGCTATTACTTAGCTAATGATCTCCAAAGTTCTTAATTTTTCCTTTCAAAAATAGATATTTTATAATTATTATTTCTTATGAAAAAAACTGAGTTTGTTAAAATAAAAAATAAACACGACAATAAGCACATAAAAAAGCACAAAAACAATAATAATTAAATTTGCCATAGAAGAGGAGGAGATATATTAAATTTCACCGATTTTATAATTTTTGTAAGAAACCTTTTCGGCTCAAAATAAATCGAAGAAAACCATTTTTTTGCAAAGAGTATGCAAATGTTTTGAATGAAATGATGAATAGTATTAAATAGATGTTTACAAAAAGATAAGATACACCTTTACTGGGAACATCATCTATATTAAATATTGTAAATAGAACACGAAATCGATTATACTCTACGTTTCTGTTTTTATTAAAAAAAAAAAAACAATTCAAAATAAAATTGTTGTTGTTGTTTCGTCTTAAAATTCTACACTTTTCCATTTCAAAACAAAAAGTAGAACCAATAAATAGAAATAAACAAAAACAAAGAAGAAATAAAAACAAAAACAAAATTAAAAAATAAAGACTATAAAAAGGTTCAATTTTTCTTGTTACTTTCTATTCAAATATTGTTACAAAAATATACTATAGTTAAGCCAACATAATCTATGTTAAGAAATTCATACATATACACTAACAAAGAACTATAGCATTAATTTAACCCTTATGTTTATGAATTTTTTTCATATTCTATTACCGATTAGATCATGCAGGGTTATAACATGATGGAATATAGCCTTAGGATATCTTGACTATGTTCAAAATCTCGTTAATCGTCTATTGGATTATCCAAATGTAACTTCATACTTAACTGCTCCAGGATATCGTAGTTTTGTAATACTCATTGATTTTTTTGTTATATAGATACTTCATAGGTGTGAACAATTCCAAAATGAAATAAGATTAAACAACTGTAAAATTACAATGCCAAGTTTCCGTTCTCTAATAACTATTTTAATATTTGATTGCAAATATCTATATTTCGAAAGCAGCATACTTCCTTCATCACTACTTTTGACTAACTTAATAATCTTCGTAACAATCTTTAATTTGGGTACAGTATCACTTTGCAAATGGATGAATTTGATTTATGGACATGTCGCAAAAAACTTATTTGGCAAACAAAAGTGTTTATTTTTTTGAAAGTGTTTATTTTGTCAAATGTTTATTTAGTTAAGTAGATTCTGTCCGAAATATCCATTTGATAAGTGGATTTTGCCAAAAGGACGAACAACCTTTGATTTATATGTTTTTTTCAATTAGAATTGAACTGTCATCATTTACAAACATTTCGAGTTAGCTAATTCCAAGACACAAACCACGGTATTTTTATGTTAGTCAATCCTAATTGAAATTTTAATTTATATATGAATAAATCCAAGACACAAACCAAAGAAATTTCGAGATCTAATTAAAGTTTAAATTTATATGAATATTTGTCACGATTAGAATTTGTCATATCATTAGGCACACAACCTAAGTCGAATTATTTCCTCCGGGATAAAGAAAGCTTTGATAGTGATTTGTAGGACATTTTTCATCACAATAAAAAGCTTTAACCCTAAAACAAAGATCATCAATGATGATAGATAAGACTGTAGAGGAAATGAATGAATGAATGAAAATGATGATAAGACTGTAAAATGAAAATGAGTAATATTTGATAAGTCTGCAGTTTCGAATAAATACTGTTGAGCAAACACAAAACAGTTATTCATCAAAATCCGACACACTCTAAAATTTATTACAACAAAGTATTATAACTATAGGTAATATCAGTTGAAGGCATATTATAAAATAGGTGATGACAATCTATTAACAAATAATAAGTACAAGTATAAGATTCCAAAGTGAAATAAGGCCAGAAATGACTATTTCTACACTGTGGAAATCCCAAGATGGCATAAAAAATACCAAACATATCAAACATAACACGATCAATGAATAATTTTCAATTAAAAGTTGGAAAAAATTAGTTTGAACAACACAAGGTTACCAAATTAAAAGAAAATTAATCACAAAAATTTGATTGATATTTTTTAGCAGCTTGTTAAATAGGTATGAGAAATCATGCTGGGGGGTATACAGTACATGTATTAGAAATTTGATGAATTTGATCGTTTAGCAGCTAAAAAGCTTTAGCTGTCACTTCTATAAAGACATATACCAGCAATAATATTAAAACTTTGAGCCAAAAAGAAAATAAATAGGCAAACGGTAGATTTGTAGTCTATGCACGAATCGCGAATGTAAAGCGGTTGCAAACAAAATATTACCTGGAACAGAATAACTGAAAAGTGTTTTCAGATTAATACATAACATAAATTATAACATAAATTATATCTCTAGGTGGGTGTTGTATCCTATTGTATAATACTAATATTTGTTTGATATTAACACCATAGCAGTCATGATGGTTATATGATTTAAATAAAATCTTTATATAATTATTTTACATCAACTTCATCCATATATAGGACCTTAAGTCATATATACTCAAAAACAAAAAATATTAGGGTTAATATTGGAAAATTTCAAACTAACCAACATCATTTTCTTTTAATATCCTTCAACATTTCAATTTCAAAATTCTGAAAAAAAAAAATATAAAATAATAAAAACAAACGACATTTTTATTTTTTTATTTTTTTTTTTTCAATCGAATTGAGAGAAGAAAAATTGAAAATACCACACAATACAACATAACACATTTCAGAGGACATTATTGTGGTATTTTCCATCATTTATTTTGTATTATTTTTAGTATTATTAGGTCCCATCAAAAGATCAATATTTTTTTTTTCTTTTTTATTATTTTAACACTCTCCAATTCGATTCCATCTCAAAAATAGGCTGAATGGTTGATTGTTTTATTTTGTTTTTTTGTTTGTTTTGTTTGAAATTTTTCTAAGTCAACATCCTGTCAAAAATATTGTTATAACATACAATGTCAATACATCTCCATTTCGTCTTCAATTTTCATATTACATTCTCTCTTAACATATTCACTCACTTTCACATTCTTTTATTCTATTACTGTATATTTTATACCACTTTAAAATATTATGGTTTAGATTTTTCGACCTAAATTAAAAAAGAAAAAAAAAAAAAACAGAATCAAATGTTATTGGTTCTCTTGTAAACGGAAACTACATTACAACTTTTGAATATAAGTAACCTTTATTATGGGGGGGGGAAAAATGGTGACATGTTTTTAAAAATTAAACCCTCCTCTACCACACACCCGTAAATTTCAATTTCCAGATATATGATGTCAATAATTTTTGTTTTTTCAATTTCAATGAGGTCTAAAACAAAAAGGGAATTGGGTTTATATATTGTGGGTAGAAGGAAGAAAATGTTTTATTGCAATACTCTAATCGTCTCTAAAAGGAATTTGTTAGTCTGGTTTTGAACTGTTAAGAATGAGATTAAATGAATATAGAGATTGGAATAAAGTACCTATATACTTGGGAACATAAGAACTATGTTATTTCATAAGGATTTGAATTTAAGAATTAAAATGTTGCAAATTTTTTAAAATGGTTTTTAGTATAATGAAAAATAAAAGTTGACATTGATTAGTTTTCTAATAGGCTTAGAAAAGTAATTTCCTGAATATCTTTTCATTGCTTTTTGATAAGAAAAACAGTGTTTGGTTAATAGCCTTACAGTTTTGATAACTAAAGTCTGTTAGTTTCAGTTTTATTATGATTAAGACTTTTAATTTAAATCAAGAAGGAACACTTCTGGAATAGTTAAATTTGTGAATAGAATTTAATCTCATACTATTTATAATTTCTTAACGATCTGAGATAATTGACTAGACTATTGACTATCAAAAGAAGAGAAAGATCAATAGAAGAGAAGAAATTAAGATTAACTTTTACTACATAGTAGAGACCATAAACTAAGACTACGGCTAATTTGTCAACAAGCATTTCAAATTATTATATTTAATCTAATATAAATTGAGAAAAGTGTATTTTGGTGCATCTGAGCCATTTTACAACCTATTTTAAAAGGAGACGTAGCGAAACTGAAAATTTTATTAAAAATGTTTATTTTAATAAAAATTTTCACCTAAAATTTCACCCCGTGTTTAAGTATTCAAATACATTTACCACATTCACCAAATACATTCAACAAACTACAGAGTTTCTTCTTTTCCTCTTCAGAACTAAATTTAAATGTCATTTTTTTTTGTAAATAAATTTTTACGTATGCGGTTGTTGTCTAAGATAAATCAATTAAAAAAACACTGAATGCGATGATGAAGTTGACGAAAAACCATCTCCAAATGGCGGTGGATAACTAAACTGTGTAGATGAAAATATTCCAGCCAAGACCATTCTTAAATCCGTAATCGAAGATATGACACGCCGGGACAGGTCGAAGTTGAAGATACAAATATTGGTAGGTATGAAACAGTTTTTGTTTTTTTTTTTAAATTATGTTTATTACATTTGATTCACTATTTGAATAGTAGGAATGTAATTCATGATTATACAAACAATCATACAAACAATTTTCGCATCGTCCATCAACAACGATATCTAACGTTATCGTTTGTATAAAACAGCTCAAAATCATATATTTCGGTGCATTGCGATACAGTTTAAAATTAGCTCTACACAATTAGGTCTATATTACACGATTAAAAATATCGCATAACATTCCACCTAAACTATTGCTTATGATTTTCGAATGCAAACAAAATACAACTTCAACAAAGATTCAAGACATATTTTAAATAGTTTTCTTTGAAATATATTTTTTCATTTTTGCTATCTCACTCCACAAACTAGATGTACCTAAACATATTGTCTATAAAGATTCCTCTTATATAACAAGTTAGTAGTAGTAGAGACAAAACAAAACAAAATGTTTCTTGTGTCATTTTAAATCCCACTACACTAAACAGGAGCTTTTACTATTCTAATACCCAAATTTGAGTTATTGGTTAATGACATTGGATTTTCCAATACATTTTATTTTTTTATTTTTTATATAAAATACTTTTCTATAGAAAATTTTTTACTCAGAATTGAATTGAATAAAAATCAAAATGGCGGAGGAGTTTAAAATAAATTTTTGAAAAATTAATTTAATTCAATGCAGTGAAAATATTGAATAATAGAAAAATATACAAATAAAAAAAAAATGTTAAGATGAAAATGTCAATCTATTATAGGGTCTATGTTTGCCTAGGTAGAGAAATGATAAATTAAAAAACGATAAAAATGATACAAAAAAAAAAAAAATAAAAACCAATTTTTGAAGTCAGAAGCTTTTTAAAATAATTTTTTTTTATAACTTTTATATTTTTTATTATTTTTTCAAACTGCGGCTCAATTCTTTTTAAACCACATTGAATTAAAAATATATAGAATAATTTATCACCCACAATGATTATTTATAACAAATAAATTGTTACAATAGATGTTAAGTTATAGATTAATATTAAATTCGATAAAAGATTGACATACTTTTAGATCACCCATTATCAAAAGAACTTAATTCTACACACATATTCGCACACACAAACGTGTACAATATAAAATACATAAAATCGATGTAGGTGGGATTGATTAATTTGTTCGATTCGATATTATCTCTGTTTCATATATGATGAAAGTTTATTAAGTGAAATAATAATTGTGCCACTCAGAACAAAACTGAAATATTAAAATGTTAGAAGAGAGATAAATAAATAATAAAATAATTTTTTAGAAAATTGAAAATATAAAAATTGAAAATGATGGTTGAAAGCAAATATCGTATATACATATATATTATAAAATATTTTTAATTCTCATATATAAGTCAGTTTTATGAATTTTTGAGTAATATTGTATTATTGTGATAAATATTTATGAATTTTGTATTTAAACTTAGTTTATATTATAATATTATATTGTTATAATTTAATGTAAATAGTTTAAATAAACTAAATAAAGTTCTATAAAAATAAAATAAATTGAAGAAATTCGTTTTCAATGAGAGTTAGCAGTTGGGATTTGATAGATTTTTGTGAATATTTTCAATACAAGACCTCATCTTTTTTCAAACTCTATTTATGTTTATGTCAAAATTTGTTAAGACATACATAATGGATAACTCATTATAAATCAACCTTCCTTCAATCCATTATTCTGAAATTGCATTGAATTTATTCTATCGTAATGATTATAAATCTACCTTCCTTCAATCCATTATTCTGAAATTTCATTGAATTTATTCTATCTTTTCCTTTTTATTCAAAAGTAAAGTCCGAAATAAGGTCGGTAAATATTTTCAGCAAGTCTTATTATATGCATAGAATTCTCACTTCACAATTATTATTATACTTTTATTTTGTATGATAAAAACAATTTTTTGCATATTTTATTACTATACAAGTAAATCTATTCAAATACATTTACTCTTCATTTTATATGTATTTACATATGCTTAGAATAAAATTGTCCATCTAGCTTTTCTTTTAATGATTTGGAGCCCCCTTAGGGTCACCTCAACGCAGAATATCATTTTGAAATTATCTAACTTTTAATACCTGCGGATATTGGTCTGTTCTTTTACTTTCGCTAATAAAAATTTGGTCAAATGAGTTTCAACATTTCAAAGCAATACCCCCTCCGTGTACACACCATATTTCACATCTTGACTTTTAAAACTACACTAATAACTAAGTTATATTTTTAAATCATTTCAATCATTCAAATATTTAATTTTAAACCATTTTCAATCACATACTCTCCACCATTTTTTCTCAGTGTACAACAATCCCATTAAAAATATAAAGAAAAAAAAATTAATTCCATTATAGTTATTTGTTTCGTTGTAACTAATAAACTGCAGCCTACCAAATTATGTTAATTTTTGTAAATAAGTATAAATATACAAAATATCAATATACCAAACACAACCCGAAATCATACATGTATTATATTGTATTAGGAAAATGTCATGCCCTCACTATTCTAAAAGTAAACCTCTTAACTTATCTTATTTTATGATCGTGACTTACAATTCATTAGTTTTTATCTTACTAAATTCAAAGTATATTATATATATATAGATGCAAAGTCAAGAAAAATATTTATTCATGGACAAAATCAACTTTTTCATGGTAGAAGAATATACCATTTTGTATTATTGCATACATCTTTAATGCAACATAATACAAAATACAACATTATAAGTATTAACATGAAATTTAATACCGATTACATTGAAGTTATTAAGTTATTACATTATCATAATAATGTAATATTGTATATTGAATTTCATTTAAGAATTTAATAAAAAAATTGTTATAATAAAAATGTAAAGCATTGCAATGAAGTTGTTAAACATTTGAAATAAAGTAGCATAAATGGAGGTAGAATGAATTATTTAGAAATGTTCAAATGCAATTATGTACAAAAGAGAAAATTAAATATAGTAATCTGAATAATTGGAAATCAAGTTTTGAACGTTTAAAGTGTCACGAATGAGAGTTAAGGTAAATTTTAAATAGTTTACTCGAAAACTTATAATTAAAAAAAAAATGTCTACAAAGCCTAAATTTTAAAAGGGTTCAATAAATTTATTCCGAAAACGATTTTATAAATTTCATACTGAAATTGTATTTTTTATTAGAATCTGCTACAGGTCGCGAACACGAATAATCAGTACAGTATTTGATTAAAACTGTAATCTGACAAATTATGTACCAGAGTGTTTCCAGATAAGTTCATCATATCGTAGTCCAAAATGATAAATTTTATAGACCAACAAAAGCTAAACCAATATCAACCCAAAAAATAAATTTAATCTAAAGGAATATACCTCTTTTTTTGAATCATAACATTATTACAAATTTACTTTTACATATGAACACTGTTTATGGACAACATTTTATAGATTATATGTATTTTAGATTATATGTATACATTACAATAACAAATCAATTATTAGTTGATATCATTCAAATTATCATATTCGTTACTTTCTTTATTTTCATATAAATAATGTTTGTAAAGCGATTTAACATACATATCTGCTGATGGTGTAAAAATATTACAAACTTACCCATAGCTAATGAATTATTACCAACTCGAAAAATTGCATCTATTGTAGATGGTTGAAGTCTATTTCTGAGCTTTGTTTTCACAAAATTTAATGTGTAAAATATTTTTTCTACTACACTACTACAGCATTGTTCGAGGGCAAAAACAAATCCGATTTTCAGCATTTGTAGATTTACAATTAAAAATTTGTTATTAGATTTTTTTTTCTTGAATCATCATAAATTAATGGAGTTAAAATATTTGAAAATAGACCTAAAAAGCAGAAAATTCGGCTCAATTGAGCGTTTGGTTCTTTTTTGAATTTTTTTTACCAGCAGAAATTTTTAAAGAATAGCCCAATCTGCGAAAAAGAGCTGAGTCTGGGAATACTGTTATGTACGTCAAGCGATATTGTTTAAGAGAATAGTTTTGAATTTTTTTACCAGCAGACATTTTTGAAGAATAGCCCAATCTACGATAAAGAGCTCAATCTGGTAACTCGTCAAACGATATTGTTTGAGAGAGTTAATTTCAAACAATTTGATGTTATTTACTATATAACCATCATCTCAATTTATATAGGAATAGTATATAAAATGTGTAGCTTACATACCCCTCGGATCTATTTAAGGGGATGTCTTCACAAACCTCTTTTGTCAACTTTCACCGAATTATGTATAAAAATGACATAGTAGTGGTGTTAAGTAGATGATTTCTCAACTCAGTGTACACACGCTTAATGACGTGCAATAATAACATAGACTAGAACTCCGAAAATATGATATGTATTCAAATTAAGTGAACAAATCTCACTTTAATCTAATCTTTAATTAATCTCTATTTCCCTTTCAAATATAAAAACATAAAATTACTTTTGAAATGTTCTGTGTTGGACAATTACTATATAGACTCTGACAAACTGAATAATATTAATAATTCATATTTTATTTACTTCTTGTTCTAAAACTTATATTCATTTGAGCTCACCTAGATATCTAAAATACTTTAATTGGTATATAAATGACAACAAATGCCAGGTGTTACAATTTTTTAATACCACCAAATGAATTTCATTAAAATTATACCACCGACCCAACATACATCTCAAAAATAAGTTTAAAAAAAACCGCACAATTGACATAATTAGTGGTTGGCTTCGCCACTGAAAATCACAAAAAAAAAAACAAAAATTGATAAATTTACAAGAGCAAAAAATTTTCCACAAATATGGAATTTGTAAATGGGTCTATACTAATTGAACTACTACATAATATTATATACAGTTCACATAACATTAAACTAAAAATTTTCCGAATTATACATATTTCCCCATATCAAAACAATAAAAAAAAAAATAAAAATAAAAATTCATAACCACCAACCACCAACTACATGGCTAAGTACTGAAAGCAGCAACTTTAAAAGTTTGTAAGTCAACGTAATTTCAATCATTACCAAATGCCACCTTAAAAGTCAACAACACACACCTCATCATATAAGGTAATTTTTGGCGCCAGACTTATTCACCCATTAAATACCCAATTAAAGTAAAACAAAGCATAAAAAGAATAACAACAAAACAAAAAATCAAAAACAAAAAATCTCAAAATAGAAACAAAACGGTATTGAAATGGTTTTTTCTTTGATTTCATCAGAAAAATGTGCAATAGTGGGAACCATCTAAAATTTAAGACATTTTTTTCGTTTTTGTATATACTACTCAAATTCGAGTGCTTCTGCTGAACGAATGAATGAAAATATTTAGGCTCAAATATTACGGTAAAACTTTACAATAATAAAAAAAAAAAAAACAAACAAAATGTTTTATACTGTAGGATTTTATTGCAAGCAAGATGATGATAGTCATAAATTATAAAAGAGAAACAGAGAGCGAAATAAAAAGGGGTTTTAGAAGATAGAGACAAAGAGACATTTAAAGTATATGGTAATGGTGGATTTATTTTAATTTCAATTCTCTATATTGGGTTATACTAATTGAGAATTTAAGTTAAGAAAATAAATATCAATATTGAAATGAAAATGAAAATGAAAATTGCGCGGGAGACGTAATAATAAATAGAGAGTTATAAAGTAATTATTGTTATTTTTTTTTTTAGTGTATATGAATTTAATATCATGTACATTTTGAAATACATATATGTGCAATTTAAGATGTTTTTGGTTTGGTTCAATTACCATATACACAATATTTTACAAGTAATTACCATTTTGAACGTCTGTTAAACTAATCTCAAGAAATATTGAATAAAATATAAATAGATTAACCCATGTAGCTTGTAAACAGGACTTTTGTACTGTTTGGAATTCCAAATCAAAATAGTTAAATATTATAATAAAAAATTATACAAACTTGAATAAATAAAAACAAACAAACACAAAAAAAATGACAAAAATTGGTCAGTTATTGAAGTAATACTGAAATGCAAATGGCTGATGTGTAAAGGATTGTTATACTTCAAAACTCTGGTGGCGATCAATGAAAACTACTTAAATTTTCGACACAAATTTTATTCTTAAACGTATGTAAATCGAATGAGACTATTATTTTAAAAAATAATGCTAATATTACTGTCTAGCAACTGAAAAAAAACCATATCATTTTAAAGAAATTTTTACTCAAAATATTGAAAATACCTAGGTGTCAAAAACAACATCACAAACATATCAAAATAAATATTAAAAATTGGATTTGGCAACAAAATGTTTATAGAAAAATATTAGGAAATGAAAATTCGCTGTTATATTATCAGTGCAGTGCGGTATTAAAAAAAATGTGTTGCCAATCCAATTGAATAAACAGTTTAACACGGAAATATATTGTACAAAGCTCACCATCACTAAGGTCTGTCATTTCTGACAAGAAAGCTAAATTTTAAAATTACAATTTGATACTTTCTAAGCTTTAGCTTCTTCTTTTGTTAGGCTTACTTTAAAGTGTTTTTCATTTTAGGCCATTCATATTACGTAATTATAATTATCCAAAAAAAAAAAAAAATAACAAAAACAAAAACAAACAATAAAAACAACTCAATATTTTTGCGGTTTTTTATTTCGCGTTCAATGCAAACTACTATTTCATATATAAGTTGACGTACAAATATTGTGGGTATGAATTACATATATACAAATATTAGCTCTATATACATATACATATATATATACCATTTTATATTTGAATTTACTAAAATGAAAAATAAATAATAGTTTTGTGGTTCACCATATTACAATTTATTTATTTATGATTTGTTAATTGACATTTTAACTACAATCTGATACTAAATAATTTATTATTTGTGTTTTATTTTTTTTTTTTTGTTTTTTGTAATTTTCATAATTCAAAATAATAGAGAGAGATTCTTAAGTTCACTGTTAAGTTTGAACTTTATTTAGAAAAATATATATATATATGTATATCCATGCACACACTTTGAAACGTCAAATTTGAGTACAACTGAACGTAAAATATTGAAGATAATCTATAAAATTTATTATTGTGTGCAGAATAGGACTTGTAAAATGCCTTCGGTGGGTAATTTCGGTTGGGCTGTGGCAGTCAAATCAATTAAGTTAATAGTGAGTTATTACTTCATAATGAAATAAATAATTATGAAACTAAATCAAGCATTCAATTGATAGTGAATTTTCCATTACATTTTGACGAATGATATAGTAAGAATAGAATGGGAGTCAGGCTCCCACAATTTGTACTACTACTTTCCCTAAACAATTTTCGCATTGTTTT
Source organism: Argyra leucocephala (assembly GCA_963942445.1). Lineage (NCBI taxonomy): Eukaryota > Metazoa > Arthropoda > Insecta > Diptera > Dolichopodidae > Argyra > Argyra leucocephala. Next base: position 208,429,760 of record OZ012677.1, on the reverse strand, counting down.
TTTCATTTTTATTAATTCATTATTATACATTTTAGTATTGTTTCATCGCCTGATTGGCATTATTGAAACATTATATACAATGGAGTTCAAATTTAATTTTTATTTCACAATAAATTCAAGATAACATTTAAATAGTAAAATTAATGTACATATGTATACAAAATTAAGTATACTACTGTTTATGAAACTGAAATACTACAAAAATTTTATAAGATTCACAAATAAAATAAAAATAAAATTTATAAAAATTTATAGTTAGATAGATAATTACAAAATTTAAATTCAGATATATAATCAAAATCAAATAAAATAAAATAACCATTTAATTCATTAAAAAAACGTTAAACATACAATTTAATTAATAAAATCCAAATAACCGGGCTCCAATAAATATTGTTTTAATACCCTTGTGAAAAACCTTATGTTTGACAAATTTTTAATTCTTCGTGGCAGAGAGTTGTATAAGCTTGAACCAGTTACGAAGATTCTCTAAGAAGATAGTAGAAATTGACCTCCCACAATCCTAATATCATTTCTATTCTTGGCGTTAAAACTATGACCATGACGCTGTATAGAAGTTAAATTAGAGTGATCAACATTATAAATAATTTTATATATTTTCAAAATCTGTTGGTACTGAGATATTCCTTTAATAGGTAGAATTCGATTATCTGAGTATAATCTATAAGTACTATGTAGTAATGGCAAGTTCAAAATATTCTTTAATAACTTATTTTGAGCTATTTCCAAAATGCGAACATTATTATTACATTCCCATATACTTGTAACATAAGATAATAAGGAATGACCATTTTAAAATTTTATACTCTCTAAAGCGAATGTTAGGGCAGAATTTACAATGCAACTATTCCAGTGTCATCTCTGATAATTTCAATAAATGTAATTCAGAGTTCATTTCCATAGATCTGTTGATTGGCTTTGGAAGAGTTAACTTCCACATTGTTACTTACGAAATTTTTCAATTTAAAATACTTAGATTGATTTTTCTCATTAAATTACGCCAACACAAATGGTCATTTCAAAATATTTCAAATTTACATTTTTTTATATCCATAATTTAAAAAGAACAGAAAATTACCTCATGTAAAGATAATTAATAGCTCCATTGTTATACAATTAATATTGGAAAATCACCAATAACTTACAAACATGTCATCCAAAAATGAATTTTTAACAATAAATCGTTAAAAATTAAATCGATTTCAAATAAATTCGAAAAAAAAACAAAAATAAAACCAATCGATTGAAAAGCGGAAAATCGAACAAAAAAAAAAAAAAAATATAAAACAATACCAATAGAACTAATTCTGGAAGTGGTTGAAGAACAAACGCAATGTAAGAGAAGCGGTATTGTAACAGCATGATTTTTCCAAAAGAAAAATATCAAAATAAAAATATAAGAGTATTGTTCCCCTTGCAACCTCTAATTTGAAATTTGTTTTTTTTTTTTCTATATTTCTTTTCTAAATCTTTCTTAAAAATCAGGTCATTAGAATCGCTTCATTAACTTTTCTGAATTATTTATCTTAAGTAAATGATTTTTGTTCGAACAAAATTAATATATTTTGTTGTTCGAACAAAAAATCAATGAAATGAAAAACAAAAATAAAAACAAAAATGAATTTTGATAAATACAATGTTCACCACATGAACCACCACAACCTTTAAATGTCAATTTGATGAAACTAATTGCAAAAAAAATGATGAAAACTTAATCAAAACATGGCGGAAATTAGCTGTTTTTATACAAGCATATTATTTCTATCTTAAATTTCTAAACTCAAAATTTTAATAAAAGAGAATTTATTTTATTTTAAACTGAAAAAATTGCAAGTAATTCACAAAACAAAACAAAACAAAAAACAAAAAGCAAACGTTAACAATTAAACCTGCTGGGTTTAACAAACCAATTATATCGAATTAGTAAACTGATTCTAATAAAAATGTAATTTTTTTTTTCTTTTAGATTAAACGATTAGATTAGCTGAAAATTATTTAATACCGTATTCAATTAGTTTTGTTAACGGTAATTAAATTAATATTCATTTTATTCGAAGCTTCTGAATTCTAAATGGATAATTAAGCTGTCTTGAATAGTCATAGAAACTGTGATACTGGTATCAAACCATTAAATTGATATAGTAAACATCAGATTCAAATAAAATTGGAAGTTAGAATTTTTACATAGTTTTTCTGTTGTTATATAATGGATAACGTGCTAATGGTTTCGTGGTTGCACTTACATCCAAAAATTTCCGGATTCGGATCCAAACCAGGACATGAATGTTAAATTGAATTTTTCTCTCAATATTTATAAAATAATCAAATTTTATAAAAAAAAATTTTAAGACGATAATTGTCCAGATCATCGGCGGGCAACATTATTTATGGATCGGAACCGGTTGTTGATATATATCTATTGGTAATATTAAACAAGCATATCTATAATCTTTTAACTATGCCTCATATTATATATCATCTTTTAACTATACCTTAGATAGTATTGTTCTACCTAAAGTTACCTCAATAAAAGACTTAGGAGTGTTTTTTGATTCTCATCTTAGCTTTAACACTCACTATAATAACATTATAAATAAAGTTAATTCAATACTGGGTTTTGTTAAACGTTGGTCAAAGGAATTTTCAGAACCATATGTTCTTAAGTCGTTGTACAACTGCCTTGTAAGACCGAATCTTGAATATGCAAGTCAAGTTTGGTCACCGTTTAATATAGTACAAATTGATAGGATTGAGGCAGTACAAAAAAACTTTGTTAGATTCGCTTTATGCCACTTGTCATGGTCTAATCCTATTATCTTACCACCATATGAGCAAAGGTTAAAATTAATTGATCTGTGTACATTGAACTTTAGACGTGAGGTTTCTGATGTTATTTTTATTACAGATATTGTAAAGGGCAATGTCAAATCAACTTTCATTTCCACCAATATCACTATTAGAAATCTGCACCGTCTTCGCTTATTCAATTTATTTAATATTTGTAATCATAGGACTAATTATGGCAAATATGAACATATTTAATTCTTATTATAGGTAACAAACATAAATTCAACATTGACTTTACACTATCGAAACATTCCCAAAAGCAAAAATTGTACCATCGCTATTGTTAGGATATTGCTATTCTTTTTTTATGTTTTATTGTTTTATTAGAGTGTATGTAATTGTTTATTTAATTTTAATTTGAGCTTTAATTCTCAATTTTTAATGTGAATTGTAACAAATATTTTTTTTTGTAAACTGTTTGTGCCAAGCAGTATAAATAAATAAATAAATAAATAAAATAAAAGCCTACATGCTGACCCTGACATAAAGGGTGTTTTTTTTAGCGTGATAGAACTTTAAACTGAAATAAAACACACTTAAATTAAGATTGAAGACACATTTTTTTTTTATTTGAAAGATAATTTTATGACATTTAGGCTTTAAAAAAAATTTCCGGCATATGTCCACCACGACTAACCACCTGAGGAACCGCATTCGATCAGACCAATTTTCGACCACTTTTCGAGTAATTCAGGCCTTATTTCATCAATAACACGGGTTATATTGGCTTCCAAAGCATCTATTGTTTCTGGTTTATCAGCATAAATCAATGACTTCACATAACCCCAAAGAAAATAATCTAGTGGTGTTATGTCGCATGATCTTGGAGGCCAATTAATTGGACCATTTCTCGAAATAATGTTATCACCAAATCTTTCTTTCAATAAATCAATTGTTGCAGTAGCTGTATGAGGTGTAGCACCATCTTGTTAAAACCAAAACACTTCCGGGTCGATACCATTCAAATTTAGAAACAGAAAATCATTGATCATAGATCTGTAACGAGCACCATTCACATTCAAATTTGCTCCAGCATCGTTTTTAAAGAAATATGGACCAATGATACCTCCAGTGTGTAAACCACACCATACGGTGCATTTTTCAGGATGCAATGAAACCTGCAGAATTTTTTGAGAATTGTTTTCGCTCCATATACGGCAATTTTGCTTGTTTACGTAGCCGTTCAACCAAAAATGAGCTTCATCACTGAACACAATTGTTCGATAAAAAAGTGGATAAACTTGAAGCTGTTCTAGGACCCAATCAGCAAACAAACGACACTTATTATGGTCAAGTTGCTTTAGTTCTTGAACCAGTTGAATCTTATATGGGTGTAGACCAAGATGTTTACGTAAAATTTTCCATGTGGTGGTTGCACACAGTCCAACTTGTTGTGAACGTCGACGAATAGACAAATTTGGATCTTCATCAACACTAGCTCTTACAGCACCGATATTTTCTTCTGTACGAACAGTTCTTTGTCTTGTTGTTGTTGTTGTTGCATCGAGTAGAGAAAATGTTGTCCGAAATCTATCGATAGTTCGATGAATAATCTGCTCTGATGGACGATTATGTAAATCATAAATTTCACGAAGTGCTCCTTCAGTTTGACGAATAGAACACTGATTTTGAAAATAAATTTCAACAATTTGTAAACGTTGTTGCGGCGTGAGTCTTTCCATGATAATTTGTCAATGCTTACTGAACAGAAATGTCAAAACTACATAGCTTCTATCTTCTGTCAAATCACAGTTATCCCTATCGAAAGTTCTATCATTCTAAAAAAAACACCCGTTATTAGGATCACCTCCGTATGGGGAAAAAAATTATAATTTGGGTGTTACCTAATAACTTAAGTAAAACGGAACTAAATTATTTATGAAGGCTTAAATTCTGATAATAACAGTAGTTTTTCATCATTTAATCCGTTGATAAAATTTAAAAAATAAATAATTAAAAAATATATTAAACACATTTTTCTATGTGTAGTTAGCAAAAATTACATTACCGTACCTAATATGTACGACTATGTATTTATATCTAACTTGCAAGGTATAAAAAAACCGTATAAGTCAATTTTTTTTTTGTGGTTTTATTTGACTCATCCTAAAAATTAATTTTGTTACTTTAGAGATATTTTTAAAGGTTGTACTGAAATGATATTCTTCTATCAGATCTTCTTCATAATAATATATTCTTTCGATTATGTAATACGTGTATCATGACATTGATAAATGATATTCAAAGCTTTGAATTATTTTGTTTAAAAGCTTTCAATATTTCAATTGAATGGGGACAATGTAATAATCATATTTCAAAATAAACGACTTCTAGTTAACATATCGTCATACCTCGATACAACTTAAATTTTAATTTAAACTTTGTTGAGTTTTCAATAAATATACATATACACTTTCAATTGGTACCAGCAGTTCTTATGGTTGATTACATCCATTTTCAAGGAGAAATAGTTTTTTCTCATTCAACATTTCCCAATCACAAAATTTGTAGCGCTATTTGGTCTTTTATATACGACATAAATTACTGACAAATAGTCATCAGTATTTTCTTTAGCCTTCAACGATTGACAATGACTTGACCTGTTTTGCTACAAAATTTTTTTTTTTTGTAATATGTTTTAAAGGGTCATTGACTTCAAGATTCGACCATAAAACCATTGCCTGAGTGTGTGAACAGAATATTTTCGCTTTAAGTCGGTCTTTTTTCCTAACCCTTCGAAATTAATATAGCTAGAAAATTCTTTGATAAATATTTTTTTGATATTTTGTAGCTCACTACACAAGTTTTACTACACAAATTGAGTTTCATTACAAAAGGTATACCAATCAAAGCTATGTCCTAATTTGAAATTAAAAAAAAATATTATTACCAATTCCATACATTTAATATTTATTGAATTTACCATAATTTATACATTTTCAAATTTTTTACGGATATGAGACAAATTATTTAATTTTTAAAAATTACGACTCTCTGAAACAATTTTAAAGAATTAAAACAAAAAATATTAAACGAAAATAATTTAATTCTGATTTATGATTTAACTTTCCAAACTAAGTTGACTTAAGTACTCTTTTAAGATTATAAAATTTCTATTAAGGTTATTGGAATTCCATTCATATAATATATATATATATATATCAGTGGCGGCTCGTGGTCTATCAACCTACTGATTCAAAAAAAAAAATTTGAAATAAAAGAAAAAGTAATATTTTAAGACTTATATTTGAGTTCTATTATCTTTCTTTACCTGGAAAAATATCTATAACTTCATCAACAAAAGCTGATTTTAACATTAACTCTCGAAATAATTTTTTTCAATATAAATTAATGATAAACTAGACATTCTGCTTTGGTTTTAGTGGGCAGACATTTTTTACAAATTGTATCGAATGCTTCTGTTCACTTGGACATAAAAAACTAGCTAAACCAGTTAAATCTTTAAAAAATCAACTCTTTTCTGGAATTTTTTTAACAGGTTGTGCTAGGACTAAGTTGAATTTATGTGTAAAACGTTGATTAAAAATTGGATTGGGGAAGTGCTGTATTATTTGCACTCCGTTTGAGTTTTCTGATATGACCGCCGTACCTTCATATGTTTGACAAATTAGTTTCTGTTCAAATTTGTAATCCGAAAGAATAAAAAAGTTTTATAAAATCCATTAGCTGATCTGTCTGCTGATACGTCCAGAAACTTTACAAATCTTTCTATACCTCCAATATTGGAATCAAAATATCTTAAAATCACAGCTGATGTAATCTACATGAATTATTAGTACTTTCATCTAAAATTTGATTATTAATTCATAATAATAATCTGATTATCCACAACGGTTTGAATAGTGGAATCAGAGCGTTTTGAATAGATTTTGATATACCCTAAAATACTGTAGATGTTTTGATGTGTTCTTTAAATAAAGAATTTTATCAGATTTTTATCTTTACTAAATTATATTTTTATTCAACTTTTATGGAATAAACTATAGTAGAGATTTTTTTAATTAATTTTAGTTTTTTTGAGTTGTATAATTTGGTAAAATTTAGTTTTAATATAATCTACCTATTTTGTAAAATTTTAAATCTTCAGAAATTACTTTTGATACAGATACCACATATAATATACAAAATGTATTGAGATAGAAATAAAAATAAAATGTTTTATTTCAGTTTTGTTTAATCCCTTTTTTTTGTTTGATATTCCCTTAGATTCAATACTTAAAATTGAATCTTCTAGTTTTCTGTTATTATTCTTACCTTCTAAGAAATAATGTTAATTTTTCATTCATATACACAAACAAAAATTTATATACCCCATATATTCAATTTAGCAAATTGAATCTATGAACATTTTTTTTTGGCTATTCTCATTTTTTGTTCTTTCCTTTTCTTTTTCTCTTCTTATTTTTATTTTTGTTTAGCTGTTCCTACGCAACTCGTTCTGCTATGTTATTGGATTGCACAATGCACAGCACACTGCGATTGCATTTATATTTTATTCTCAGATTCAAAATATAAAATTGAATCTTCGTTAAATAATTAAAAATTTTGTATGCATTTTAATATTACATAACAGTTAACAGGAATAATACTCTTAACATGTCATATATTCAAAATCAATACAAAAAGGGAATATTATATTTGTGTGTATTCAATTTCATCTATTGAATCTATTTATGTAGGATATTACTGAAAATTTACTCTTTTGTTGTTTTGGATAATTTATAAGTTTTATAAATTGATAAATACAATATTAAATTTGTTTTACAACTGATTTTTTTTACAACTGGATACTGATTCAATGAATCAGTTGAATCTTATGAAAAACCGCCACTAATATATATGTATATATACATACATAATTAAGTTATTAAAAATTCAATAATTTTTAAAAATAGCCATTCCAATTTTTCAACAATTTCAATTTAAAATATTAAGTAATACCAAATACGGAGGTTGTTCTTAACCTTCAAGGGTAATTTAATTCATTTCATAACTTTCAACTTAAAACAAAATGCAAAAAAAGAAAAAATAATTTTTTATTTTGAACTTTTATTTGTTTAAATTAATTTAAATTTTAATCATGAACTTGAAATAAATTTTTTGATTTAAATACGCCTAAGAATTTAAATCCCATTTTAAGCAAAAAAAAAAAATTTTTTTAATTATTACACAATGCTCCATCTATTTCATAGATCATTTATCAGAAACTGGTCGCTTATCAGTTGGTTGTTGAATTAGTCTGGTAAAAGATATATAAAATAGTAACTAGAGTCTTACTATATTTAACACAGAATAAGCTAATTTGTAGTAGACAATATGGTTTTGATGCACTAAATACAAACGCTACTGTATTTAACGTTATTGTTGAAATTCCAGAATGCATTGGTGAAAGAAAAAAAGTTGGTTTTAACAAAAGGATTTGATTCAGTTGATCGCAAAATGCTACTTAGAATTCTGTACAAGTGTGGAATTGTCAAAAAAGGACATTTCTGGTTTAAAAAGTATTTTGAGACAAAACAATAACTCTCTGAATGTGAGGGATTCAAGAATGAAATAAAAGATATAGATTTTGGTGTAATTCAAGTAAGCTCAATTGGCCTAACACTTTTCGCATGCTATATAAAAGATTTTTCTACTATACCATTAAAACTTACCTTTATGCAAATGATTTGGTTGTTGTTTGTGCTGAAAAAATTACTACAGAACTGTAAAATATAATAAATTTTGACATGGAAATTATACACAGCTGGATAAGTGTGCATAAAGTAACTGTAAACACCAAAACAAACAAAGTCAATGTTTATTAGGTCTAAATATGAAAACTTTAAATAGAATATAATAATTGTAACATAGAAGAAGTCAGTAAGTATAAATATTTAGCAGTGACAATCGATCAAAATTTGAATTCGAATTTGCATAAGACCTTGGATGTTAAGTCAAAAATCAGTAAAATAGCAGGAATAATCAATACGTATGCCAAAAATAAATATAAAATAATATAAAATATTAAAACGTATGCCCAAATAGAAAAAAATTTCAATATTTTATAATGTTTTCCATTGTATACCTTGACATACGAAATTGGAAAATGGGGTAACATTTTTGAAAAAAAAAATGTTAGTAACTTACAAAGAATACAAAATAAAGCCATTAAAAATCTATTCGGGCTGGCAAAAGATCAAAACCAAATGAATTGCACAAAAGCCTGTAAATATTAAAACTCAATAATTTCATAACATTGGCGCAAATAACCCATATGTACACACATGCCCGTATTAACCTCTTCGTAGGCCCTAGGCTCTTTTACCTTTAACCCTATCGAATAGTTTTTTGCCAGTATCCCTAATGAAGTTTATTTTTAAAATGCGTTAATTTAATTCCAAAGTGTTTTTGTTTAACAACACTTTATTTAAATAACAAAGTTTAGTTTCATTCCATATTGGTTTGTTTTATGAATGTTATTTTGTCAATATTATATTGGTGCCTTTATTTCGCTTTATAACGTTTTTCTACTACGACCGAAATTACATGAAGAAATGCTTATTTCGTATATATGTATGACGATGATGAGTACCAATTATTATACTTTAAGTCTTTTGTTTCTACGTTTGAATTCCACGCAATATACACTTTGTTTTGTGCTTCACCACAAAGATGGTCCAAATTTAAAGACAATATGAAAGAAAATACTTGTGTTGTTAAAAATTTATCAGAAACCAGATGGTCTGTTCGACATGATGCTACTAAGGCTCTATTTATAAATTATTCAGAAATTCAACAAACAACTGTTTGAAATAACTGAAAGCGAACATCAATATATAATAAATACAAAAACAAGCCAATAAGATGTCAACCGTCTTTTGTAAGACTTAGACAGGCTCTGGAAGAATTGGACATCTCACCAGATAAACTTTTTGATAAAACAAAAATACACAAAACCCCACCATGGATGCTTAGACTACCACGCGTTGATACAGATCTTAACACACACAAAAAAAACGAAACAAATAACACGCAATACCAACAACTATTCAAAAACAAACTAAATACTACCTATAAAGACTACATACACAGATATACACAGATGGATCGAAACAAAATAACATAGCAGGATGCGCATTTAAATGTATGCAACATGAAAAAAAAAATACAGACTTAACGAACATACAACAGTATATTCGGCGGAACTATATGCCATAAGCAGGGCAATTGAGTATGTCAGCCGAAGCTATGAGGGGAGAAGGTTCATAATTTGCACCGACTCCCTTAGTAGCCTACAGGCTCTCTCATCTGCTACCTCAAAACACCCGACAGTGATTGCAATCCAAGATCAGCTGCAGGTATGTAAAAATCATATAGCATTTCTATGGACTCCGGGACATGCCAATATTATCGGTAATGAAGAAGCAGACAGACTGGCAAAGGAAGCACTTTTAGAACCACTTTCCGAGCAACAAAGCCGGTACTACAGGGATTATAAAGAGATATGTGATCGAACTTTATGGGACATACACAACACAAGTTGGGAAAATGAACCCCTCACCAACAAACTAAGGCACATTAAAAGAAATGTATCCAGATGGAATAGTTTAGACCAGGCCAGTAGGAAAATCGCTGTTGTTCTGACTAGACTCCGAATAGGACACACACGATACACTAACAGCTATCTCTTTGATGGACCCCAAAACGCACAGCCAACATGTCACTGTGTTCCACCAGATACCCCAATTAATATACAGCACATATTTGAGGTTTGCCTTTATACACTGATGTAAGAGCCAGGCTTGGAATCACGGGACTGTGTGAATCATGGACACACAGGATACTATAGAAGCAACAACTAATATCATGGCATTCCTTAGAGAAACTGACATTTTCAGTCAAATATAATAAAATTCAATAAAAACCAATAAAAAAAATTTTAATTTTTCTAATATATGTAATATAAACTAGGCTAAAATCAAAATTATAAACTTAAAGAGGAAAAAAAAAAATGAATTTGAAATTACAATACAAAAAAAAGAAAAAAAAAAGTAAATCAAAAATCTAAATTTAAAACAACATTATGTTTAAAAATAATAATGAAATAAACTAAATATAGTTATGTAAAAAACTTTAAAGAATGAGGGCTTGACAAAACCCACGTGGTTGATAAGCCCATAATAAAGATCTTATAAATAAATAAATAAATAACTGAAAGCGAACGTCAACCTGCTGTGGCTGTGCAGGAAGCGAAATCTTTAATAAAAAAGCTGAACAATTTTGAAACAGCATTGATGTGTGTTATTTGGAATGATTTATTACAAAATATTAATATTGTCAATAAAGCTCTGCATGAGACTGGCATAGAATTATGCACTATTGTAAAATTACTTGATACTCTCATAGCTTACTTTCATGATATTCGTTTAGAGTTTTAATAAATTTGAAACCATGGCAAAAAAGCTTACATCCTCCGAATATAAAGAATATACACAACGTAAACGAACACGAAATAGATTTTTTGATGAAGTTTTAGACAACACAGATCCTAGCTTGAGGCTAAGTGCAAGTGACAAATTTCGTATCTAGAATCTTTTTATATAATAGTTATAGATAGACTTATAACTGAAATGTGTAAGCGACTTGGAGCATATCAAATGTTATATGAAAGGTTTAATTTTTTGGTGGACAGAAGTTTAACAAATAATGAAATAGTTTCGAAAGCAAACCAGTTAGTGCAAATATATTCTTCAGATGTTGAAGATGCATTTGTTGACGAGTTTTTATTATTTTCACGAATGTATTGGAATAAAAAATCAGTGAATTTTAATAAGTAATTGCACAAATAAATGATAAACTAGTTACCAGTTTTCCTAATGTAAATATTGTGTTATGAATTTATTTATCGATATTTGGAACGAATGCCGAAGGGGAGCGGAGCTTTTCAAAGCTTAAAAGAATAAAAAATTGCCTCCGATCAACTATGGGACAGGAACGATTATCATCTCTTACGCTTTTATCAATCGAAAGTGATTTAATGCGAGAAATTAGTTTCGATGATGTTATTGTCGAATTCGCCAATAAAAAATGTAGTCGAAGGTTAGTTTAGGTAATAGTTAAATAAATTGTTTACTAAATTAATGATTTTTTTTTTGGTTTTTTGAAAATAAATTTTGAATTATTTTGGATTAAGTGAAGTTTTTCTTTTCATGCTTTGGTTGAATATTTATTATATAAATTTTTCGTAAATAATAATATGTATACATTTTCGTAGGCCATTTACAGTTCGTAGGCCCTAGGCACTGTGCCTATTGTGCCTATGGGGTACTGCGGGTGTGTGTACACAATATACAAAATAATCATATTAAAACAAATACTGAAATAACAATCAGAATTGAAAGTCAAATACACGAATATGCAACAAGAAATGCATTTATGTTGTACAACTGCTACTAAAAATCTATTTGGATTAGAGATAGTTATAAACTCGTCTATCAAAATGTTTAATAGTCTTGCATTAAATGTTAAATTATTGTCAAAAAAGAATTTATTTAACAAGAAAAATGTAAAAAAAAAATGCTAATTTCACAATATTGTACTAAAATTAATTTGTTTTTCATTCAATCATATTTTTACTAACTCACATTAATTTATTCACTTCACCATATACCAATATATCACTTATTTCATATTTTTATATTCACATATCACCACCATATAACCATCACTTTTTTAACATTACATTGCAATATTATTTTTTTTAAATTTTTTGATATTTTTTACATTATAGTGTTTATTATATTTTAATTTTTATAAATTTCACTAAGCACTTTAAAATGAATTGTAAACACTCTATACGAGCTTCGTTAACTCTTTTTAAGAAATTGAATTAATAAATAAAAAAAAAATAAATAAATATACATATATAAAATGGAAGTATCCACAGTGAGACTGTTTATAATTAAAAATCAATTTTGTTTTTCTGTAATTTGAAGATATCAAAATAACCTAGACTTATGAATTAGAAAAATTCTCAGCATGGTTACTAACTATGAGGTGTGAACGAAAATCAAAAATTAAGTTATATTAGAGGAAAATACAAGAGTACCCACATAAAATGCTAAAAATATTTTGTCACAACAATATCAAATATTTTTTCAAACCTTACTTTTTTACTTTTTAAGTCAGAGTGCCTTTAACCGCTGTTCAGGGATAGGCAAAAAAAACTCATAACTTAAAGTAATGTCAATTATTTATTTTCATTCACTTTTTAAAGAAAATTTCTGCACCATTTCTACTCGAAATAATTATATTCAACTACAATTTCAATTATCTAAACTATATTAGACAAAACAAAACTCCATTCAATTATACTCAAAACATTAATGGGTTAAAGAGAAATTTAAAATTTCTAAAAATAGAATCAGTTCAAGTCAAAATATAAAACAATATGTATATATAGACCCGCTCACGTAATAAACACAAAATTAAAAATTTCTATTTATTAATTTTCAAAATTATTATGTTATATGATATTTTATATAGTGAGTCTAACTATTATTATTATCATTTCTTTTAAACTATCATTATTTATAACCATTATTATTAATTTTTCTTTTGTTTTTGAAATTTCTTTTGCATAACCAATTCCCAAAAAAAAAAAAAAATAAAAACAAAACAACCAGCTTCAAAATAAAAAATTATAATAATTTTTAATTTAATATTCAGAATCATTCGTTACCTACCCAACATTTAGATTGTAGTATATATACACAAGTAACACCAAACCTACCTACCTACCTACCTACCAAGAATTTAACTTAAAACATAACGTTTTATGAATACAATTATTATCATTCTGAGATACAAAAATAATAAAAAAACAAAAAAAGTCGGTGTCAGTTTTAGAGGGTCATTGACTTCAATGTACTAATCAGGGATGGAATATGATGATGATCAGAAAGATGCAGAGAAAGAGTCAGAGAGAGAGAGAGAGGAAGAAAAAAATAAAGAAAATGAGGAATAGAAAAACGAAGAGTATGGAGTGAGGTAATTTTGAGCAATATTAAACCTGCATTCATTTGTGCGTACATGTTTTTCAGACATTATAACCCACATTGTTTTTTATTGTCTATTCTTTTATATGTTAAACTTTTTTTTTTTTTTGGCCGACATTTCTTCTTTTATTTTTTTCTTTTCGGTTTTTTTTTAAGTGAAATTTTTGTTGTTATTTTATTTTTGTTTTTTTTTTTATTTTTGTATTCTTGTTTTACACTCATTATGCGTTAAATATGATGATGAAGGTGGAGAAATAACAAAATAAAAATACTTTTGAAAGTTGAAGGTATATAGAAAATAAGATAGAATATTAAAAAAATAAATATTATAATAAAAAAAAAAAAACAAAGATTTTATTTAACCCTTATGCTGATGAAGAAGAACACAAATATTAGGAACAATTAGGAAGAATTCGAGCAAATAAAACATTTTTTATTCAAATATTTATGATTTATAACTTTGTAAGCATAAAAATAGATTGGACATTGGTCTAATTTAGACTAGTTTATAGTGATTTAAATTAGACATTGGAATTAGACATTGGTCTAATTTAGACTAGTTTTCAGTGATATAAATTAAATTAAATTTGATCTAAGGTAGGGTATGTACACCTACACAAGTAAAAAATTTTCATTAGTAATATTATTTGAAAAAGTATATTATAACACTGTATTTGGATAAAAAAATGTTTTGCTTCCGATATGTTATACATTGGTCGAAAAAAAAATCAACTTATATTATTAAAAACAAATATTAGTTGTATTAACTTTAATCATATTTACTAACACTACTGATGTAACTCATCAGTCTGAATCGTAATGTTGGACTACATAGGCAAGCCTTACTTTATTATTGATTAAATTCATAATTATAGTATATATGTTGCGGCTAAAGTAATAAATTTGTTATTATTAATAATAATCGGTCATTATTAATAATAACCAAATAGAAAGGTTAAAGTGATTAATTTGGACAGAATTTATTTAATTTATCATATAAATCAGTAATCATTAATAATTTCCACCCATCTTAGGCAAATGTAATAAATATTATAAATAATTTTTAAACCTTTTTTGGATACGTCCGACGGCCCGGACGTCGAGATCAAGGACTTAAATATTTTAAAAAGATGTTATGTTTCACTAAAATCTAGGTGGTCAAGGATTTCAATACTGTAATTATAAATTCGATTATAATTCAAATCGCTGCAAATGTAAAAAGTCAAATATCCAGCGTAATTCCAAATGTCATAAAAGCTCTTCCTGTAAAAATAAATAAATTCACTTTGTTGAAATAAATGGTTAATTGAACCATAAAAATATAACTTTTGTTTTTAAGTTTTTTTTTTTGTCATAA
Source organism: Argyra leucocephala (assembly GCA_963942445.1). Lineage (NCBI taxonomy): Eukaryota > Metazoa > Arthropoda > Insecta > Diptera > Dolichopodidae > Argyra > Argyra leucocephala. Next base: position 208,414,475 of record OZ012677.1, on the reverse strand, counting down.
TTTTAATAACAAATGTAAGACTAACAATGTACAAATGTTAATTAACAGAAATAGTTTTAATTTTAATTACATTTACCAATCCATACTGGTAATTATTAATAATTACCGGTAAATGTAAAAAATCTACTTATTTATCATATTTACCAAAATACGAGGTTATTGTTAATAATTACCGGATTTATCACGTTTACCGTAACATATACATAGATTTAAAATAAATTCATATGTGAGTTATAAAAACTAAACAAAATTTTCACTTTTTTAATTTTATAATATTAAAATCGGAAATTTGAAATAAATTTGAAATTTTGTATAGAACTACGAAAAATAGATATTTCTGAATGATCAAAATGAAAAGATTAGACAAGAGAACTAAGAAGTCACAATTAATATAAAAAAGTAGTTAGAAATGTCTTTGGCTAAAGAAAAACAAAACTTTCTACGAAATTGCTAGGAGTCGTATCAAAAACAGGTTACACAAAAATAATCACATTATTAAAATTTATGACTTATTCCAAAAACAGAAGTGATATTTCGGCTTGCAACTGATAGTTTATGTTATTTTCGTTCGAAAAAATGTCGCATAAGCCTAATTTAACTTGGGAAGCAACGCCATCTTCTCCATAGTGCTAAATGTGCTAAGCACAGATGCGCCGTAAAGTTGTTAGTCACATTTTCACATTACAAAATATAGTTATGACGAAATTCATTTAAAATTCGGATTTTTATTAGATTTAAAAAATTCAAGAAGACACAAAAATCAGGGAAAAGGCTTCTGAATTATGTGAAATATACAAGCATGATCTAGACAACAGTTTAATTGAAGAAAGCCTATATTTTAAAAATTTTACTGTCCATACTGATATTCAACATTCACAATCGCAAATTTTATTAAAAACTATAATTGATTCCATTATCAAATCCACTTTTCCAAACATAGAAATTGCACGAAGAATATTTTTGAGTATAGGATTAACTAACTGTTCAGGCGAAAGGACGTTTTCGCTTCTTAAAAGATTGAAAAAATCATCTTCGTTCTTCCTTCGCACAACAAAAATTTAATAATTTAAGTATACTAGCCATTGAGTCTGAGTTTTTTACAAATACTGACTGTGAAGAAATAATTGACAGTTTTGCGAGACAGAAATCTAGGAAGAAAATTATAATACAACCTTTATTTTTTCATTATTATTATTATTATTATTATTTTAATAATTTAATTTTTTTATTTTAATAATTTTATTTAATGTTATGTTTGATTAGTTTTTTTTATTTGCAAAAAAAAAAAAAAAAAACATTAGCCTATTGAATTTTTGTGCGCTAATGTTAATTTAATGCAATATTATTTTTCATAACCTTTTGTTTATTGTTAACCTATTGATTTGTTGATTTATTGCAATAATAATTAATATATGTGAATGTAAAATATATATTATTATTATATATAATATATATTATTATATTATTATATATAATATATTTTTGCAAAACAGTGTTTTTTTAGGGCGCATTATAGTTTTTGGCACATGCGAGAAAATTTCTAAAGACGCCTTTGTTGAGAAGCATTATTTGAGTATCATTTCAAGAATTCAATTAATATTATATATTATTTATTTATTTGGCTTATTTATTAGCAATAATCTATACTCATCCGTTAAGATTAGTTTGTTTATTAATTTACTACATATAAAAAAGTATTAAAGATAATAGACCGGGATATTCAATGATTATCAGAAGTTATTTACAAAACTTACAGCATAATTGAAAACAAACAATACAAATAAATAAAGAAACAAAACAAAAACCTCTTACTTTATTTCCCAACCTTACTGAACTTCTCACATAATTTTTGCTAATATTTTCCGTTTTCAAATTATTACAAAAAGACGAAAATTGTTAAAAACTATCAAATCCAACTAACAATATACAGTTGCGAAGATATAACGCTAGAACCCAATCCTAAATAAAATCTGATCTAATCTAACCCAACCAAGAAACCATCAGAGAAAACCCTAAATTTAAAAATTTAATGTAGGACCCAAGACCCAAGACCCAATAGAAACTTTTCATGTTTACGTTCAAATACAATAAAGAAATTAATTTTCATTGAAAAAAATATCAAAATACAAAAAATGACACAAATTGTTTTAAAAATTCCATAAATGCAGTATTCTCTATCTCTATTTGCCATGTAATGGGTTAAAATAAAAAAAACATACCTATGTGTGTTATGTTAATTTACTTTACAGTGATGGTAACCTTTTGTTTATTTTATTTTGCCTTTGTTACTTTCTTTTTATATACTTATTCACTCACTTATATACATATAAATTTTTTTATGCTATTTATCGCATAAAATTTGATTACTAAGACGTGTGTATGTTAAATGGTACTGTCTTTAGAATATTTCTAGATGTTTAATGAAATTATCACCAGTTTGGAATTGAATTCGGTTAATTGAAAGTTAGATTCTATGCAAAAAAAAATAAAATATAAAAATGAATGATATCAGACTGTTGTCGTATAAGGGTAGAGTGGTATCAGTCGCAATTGACTTATAAGAAAATATTAAGAAGGAAATTTTACTGTAGGTGAAAATCAAAGTAAAACTGTTAGATCTTGCAAAATTACACAAAACTAAAGGTATGAAAAAAATTGTAAATCTGATTTTTGATAATGCAAAAATATCTATTAAAAATAATTTTTTTTAAAATGAAAATTCGGAAATGCAGAAGCTATAGATTAAAAGGCTTTTAGCATACCAATTTTTTTGTTCGTTTTTATATCCTTTTGATCAATTTTTTGTCAAGATGTGACATGATAGAAAAAGCTCAACTTTAAAAAATTGAACCATTATTGCAGAAATATTTGAGAAGAAATAACTAGAAATAAATAAATATTTGAAGCAGTGTGGTCATCAGTAGAGCCAATAATGTTCTTTTAATAGTAATTTTTACATTTACAACATTGTTTATGTTATGCGCTAAAGCTAATACGATTTTGGAATATAATTATTTTGATAACCAACATAGGTAATATTCTGTAATGATTAGTTTAAAAAGAGATTAAAGTTAAATCAAAAAAATTAATACCGCGTGAGGAGAAGCAAATATATTTTAAGAGTATCAAATTCTATTATATGATTTCTAACATAATTTACCTTAATTACATTATTGTTATTAGACTCTTTACTTCACTAAAATTATCCAGAGCAGTAGTATAAAAATTTACGCCGACGACATGAATATTTTTTAAAGATATTAGTTCAAATAACGACTCTTTTTCTCTTCCAAAAGACTTAAACAATTTTATGAAATGGTGTAATTATAATGGCTTATTTTTATACGTTGATAAATGCGCCATCATATCGTTTACTAGCTCTACAAATCCTATGTGTAATAATTATACCTTTGATGGTTCTATAATTAGACGAGTCATCGAATTTAATGATCTTGGCGTGACTTTTGATTCCAAACTTACATTTAACATAAATATTAATAAGATCATTAACAAAGCAAATTCAATGCTTGGTTTTATAAAAAAATGGTCTAAGGAAATCGATGATCCTTATGTTACTAAATTGTTATTTACGACATTAGTTAGACCAATTCTTGAATATGCTAACCAAGTTTGATCCCCTTTTTATCGCCAACACATTGATAGAATAGAAAGTATTCAAAAAAATTCCTGTAAATAAAATATTGCATTACCAACAAGTATTACATAGAAATTAGTGCTATAACATTAAATAGATATTAATTTTATAACTTGTAGAATATGCTGTAAGCTGTAGGTGAAACATTATTAAAATTAAATAAATATTACCTAAAACTCTAGGTATGTTTCACAGTTTTTATTAAATGTCTTAATCGATTTCGGTTAGTACACCATAGTATTTTGATGATGGTGTAATAACCGAAATCGGTTAAAATATCTAATAAAAATTGTGAAAACATACTTAGAGTTTTAATCTTTATTTAATTTTAGATGTTAATGAATTAAATTTTTTTTAATTTATTGGTTTGTTCCATGGTTGCGCAAATTTTTGTATTCAAAATAATTAAATTAATTATTGAATTATTTTTTATAATATTAAATTTTTAAAAATAAATTAATTAGTAAAATATAATATAATATAGAATTAGAAATTGTTTCAAATTTGAGTTTAATCATTATAACTTAAATTAAAAAAAAAAATATTAAATATTAAATTTTTGGCAGTATTTTAGCTGTAGAAATATTTTTATAATTTTTACATTATTAAAATTATAATATATACATAAGTATGCATAATTTAAATTTAAATTATTATTTTTTATGATACCTACTAAAAATAGAGCTAAATTTTATTAAAGAATTTTATCGTTTTTCGAAGAATTTTTTTTGGATTTTTTAACCCGTAAAGGGTTTAAGAACTTTGAAATTATAAATATTTACTTTAATATATAATACTTTCACATATAAATTCTATACAATGAGTTTAAAATGGTGGTTTAAGACATCAAATAAGTGAAACTTTAATTTTTTCTATTTTTATTTAATTTTAAGTGATTTACTCAAATGTTGAGGGCAATTATACATTATGATTGATACAAATATTTTTGTTAATATTAAATTGAATTTAATTGATACATGAATATCTTGTTGAAACTGCAAGTTAATAAAAAGTAAGTTAAACTAATTTTATGTAATTGATTAGAATATAGAAAAGCGGATTCTAATAAACTAATTAAAATTAAATTAGTAGAAAAATAAGAATAAAATAGTAATAGATGGCTGTATTAATTTAGACTATTTAAATAATATTTTGAAAAAAAAAAAATATATATATATGCAACTGTTGGTATATCTAGGTAGTTAGGTATAAATACTGGTTATTTGATTGCCCATCTGGTATATTTAAATCAAAAATGTTCATTGTGTTATACTACGTAATCAAATGTTACCGGATCTTGTTTTTAAGAGCCATTTGGAACTTTTAACAAAAATATATGAATATATTGATAGCCTAGCTAGTTAATCTATATAAGTTTTTTTTATAGAATGTATAAAGAAAAGATACATGAATTTTATATATGAAGACAAGATACATGATAGTCTTATCATTTTCTAATAAACTTCTGCTAAAAATTTAAGATAATTTAAGCTTTGGAGCATACCTATATGAACAATCCCTAACACAATGCTGATATTCAGTTTTATAAGTAGTTTTCAAGTTTTATGTATTCAAAAAAATTAAATTGATGGAAATGAAATATATCAAAGTACTATATATGTATTTTGATTAATTAATTTTTTTGCTCCAAATAAAGACTACAAAATTCATAAATTTCTTCTTAAAATATTAAAATAATTTTGTAACTTAAACACTAAAATTAAATTGAATATTTTTAAAATAATTTATATTATGAAATAAATTTAATTTAATTTGAAAAAAATATTATTATTATTTATTCATAAATGCAGATACTTTAAAATTTTAATTAATTTTAATTAATTTCTTGGGTTTGCATTAAGAGCTTTGAAATGGAATAATGCCTTAATATTGTCCCCTACATTGAACGTCTTAAACTGCTTAATATGTATACTTTAGAAGGTAGGAGAACTGTGTTAGGTATTGTTTTTATAACCCAAGTACGAAATAAACATATTGATTCACGTTATATTGATAACATTTTAAGAAATACAATTAACACAAGAGCACGATTTAGGCATGAGAACATATTTTCTATTACATTTCACAGAACTAACTACGGGAAATATGAGCCTATTAATAGAATGCTGATAAACACAAACCAATACAACACAACAATAAATTTTGATATGACTAAAGATGTTGTAAAGAAATCCTTATTTAAAGTAATTTCCTAATTTTATTAGAAATTTTGTGTAAACTGATTGTATAACTACATTTTTATAATCTCCAGTCTATTTTAAATTACTAATTGTATTCGTTTTATATTTTATTATTGTAAAATAGTTTTATTGTAAATTTTAATATTGTAATTTGTACATACTTGAACTAAGTAAGAATAAATACTTGTAAAATTAACTTTTGGAATCTTGGAATTTTTTCAGTACTTAATACTTAGCACAAGCCATTGATAATTAGAATACCGAAGCAAATCCTAAATTTAGAAGATCTGTCATTCAAAATTCAAAATTAATTCCAATTATGTAAATACTGTTACATTCCCCTTCGTAAAATTCACAGTTTACTCATTCCGAGCAATATGAGTGTTGCATCGTATACTTCAAAAAGTATACACCATCTGAAATTATTTTATAAAGTCTGTTTTAAAGATGTCTGATACAGCTTTACTATGTGTTTTTTTTTCATATAATTCCAAGTTCATGAAATCAAGTCCTAACTGCTTTTACACAGAGATTTTGTATACACATACAATACTTATACATAGCTTAGAATTTTTTTATGATGTGATAATTTAACTGTTGCAAACTATAATTATTGTATAGAGTACTTCGCCTTCATGATAGCATAATTCCATTTTATTTTTAATATTAACCAAAACTCTCAACTGTTTTTTGTCATTTATTTTATCTCAATGACAAAAGGCCAGGTCGAAAAACTTATTCATTTATTTCAACGATTTATGCCTGAAGAGATAATTCTCATAAGAAAGCTTACTTATAAAGCATTTGTTTTGCCTTCGTCAGAAATCAATAGTAGAACCTTTCGATGGAGTGGAATGCGGTCTACTAACTGCCCTACGTATTATCAAGAGATTGATATTATTTAGTCAATCACTTTGACATATTGGACACATATGCATACATACATATTAAAAAAAATGCTATAATTGACAAAATATGTACTCAGTAAAAGTAAAAATTTAAATAAATAGTTAAATATTAAAAGGCAAAAAGAACAAACTATATTGATGTTTAATTGTAAGTAGTCACAGTTTTAAAAGTAAAAATATACATTTCCAACTCATTATAATTTTTCAAAAAAAATATATATATCTAATAAATAGTTTTTATTTGCAATTTATTTACAAGTACTTTAAAAGAGTTTGCAATTCATATGATTTATAAATCATTATAGAATAGTGAAAACTATAAATTTGATAAATTTCTATATCGAACTAAGCTTCTACCTTGACTTAATTTTTACACTTACTATACACAACTTCTTACAAAATAATTCATTCAGCACTAAAATTCAACAAAAAACCAAACAAAATAATTCTAATAAATATTGTTCATTATTTAAAACGAACCAAATATATTCAATATAATGAATTCAAATATATGGGAAGATACTGTGACCAACCCAGTTATATTTGTATGATGACATTTCATTAATATAAAATCATAACCTTCTTTTTTATTTTTAAAGTTAAACAATAGATGTGCTCTATATAATCTTCAAAACATTTATTTGTAATAATTAGGTAAGGTTTTGCAAAAAAAAAAAATAATTTTCTTAACCTTAAAATAATTTTATGAAACTGGAAAACTCCAGAAAAAAACTCATTCAAAATATAAACAAAAAAAAAAAACATTTTCCATAATTACAAAAAAAAAAAAAAAAACAAAAACAAAATTTCTTAAATTTAATTAGCACACTTTTTTTAACTAGACCTTAAAACACATTATAATTAAAAAAAAAAAGAAAAAATTTACTTACATACCTATAAAATATACACACATTTTTGTGCGTTCATTTTATAATGACACATCATATGTGACACTACACTCATAACACTTGACTTTTTGTTAAAGTTTTTGTTGTTTTTTTTCTTTTTTTTTTTTTTTAATTACAAAATCCTTACATTGAAGAATATTTGTTTTAAAGGTATAATAAACCTACATTTATATTGTCTATATAACATACATTAAACTATATATATACACAAGTATACATAATTATTATATGTTAATGAAGTTAAAATTAGCAATTTGTAATGAATTCTTTTGTATATATAGCGAAAAAAAAAAATTATTAACAAATTACAAAAACAATTTTTAATGAGTCAAAATGTCGCGAGTCGTACATTCAAATTATTATTATTTTTATAATGTATAATTGAATGTGCCAAGTAAGTCAACGAACCAAATTTTATTTTTGTTGTTTTTATTGTTTTTGTTTTTTTTATTATTTTGTCTATCTAGTATTCCATCTCTGTCTCCATTTATTTTTCACTAATAATCTAATAAAAGTGCTCTTCAACCTTTTTATTTTTTTTTTTTGATATTTTTACGCCCAACAAAAAGAAAGAGTAGTACAGTATAATTGGTTAAAGATGATATACAACATTTTTGTAAATCTAAAGTAGGTAAGTCAATTATGATCTACTTACAAAATTAATTTGACACACACAATATCCATCCGTGTGAAATAAAAAATTTAATACTTAAGATCATATTTATGAATTATACTTATATAGTATGGTTAGTAATTACACTTGTTTACAAAATTTTGGACCTAGTGAATATATCTACTCAATAATATGTATTTAAGTATTATCAGCTTAAACTTCTTAATTCTACAGTATGAGTATTAGCAAATAAATAATAAATTTTATTTATTTGCTAATTTAAATTTTACTTATTGGTTTTGAAATTGAAGAGTGAGAGACTACTCTTATATTAGGTTGAAAAGCAATCTCTAGAATACTAACCTTCCACAAATATTCATTAATGTCTGTCATTCATAACTAACTAGTAATTTTTTGGTATTAATACCAAGACTATTTTTAATTCAAATTAAATATCTAAAATATATCTTAGGTACAAAAGATTTAACCCTAAACAGAGTCCGAGAGATTTAAGTGCTTTTACGAAGTTCTCATTCACAACAAAGGACCTTATTACGATGTTCAGTTTTCAGTCGACTGACAACTATGAATATTTGTCAGTTGATATTTTATTTGGTATTGTGAAATGATACTGACAAAATTTTGTTCTATTGTGAATACTGACAAAATTGACGTTTTTTTTTGACAGTTAAAATTTAAATTTGCAGTTTGTTTTAAAGTTTTTTCTTAGAAAATAAATAATTATTTAAATTAAAGTATTTTATTTATAAAATACAAATTTACCTGGTTTGTGTCTTTGAATTAGACACCTCGAAATGCTTCTATAATTGACCAATGCAGGAACATCTTCGAGTTCAAATGAATGTTTATTTTGTGAAGCAAAAGAGAAAAATTGTTCAGACAATGCACATGATCCCTACTGATCAACACTCTACATTTTTCTGAAGCGGTTTTCGTCCTTATGATGTACGGGAAGGTATTTTTCATACTTTTTGCACCACTGATAGAAGTTAAGTACAATGATCTGGATCAAAAGCGGTGAATGAATGATAAGTAGTTAAACAAATTATCAAAATCGCGTAAGATACAAGTTTTTGTGCCGAAACTAGCTGAATAGATTATTGCTGGAAAAATAATGTAGGTAATCATGGTAGATAATGTCAACCACATTTTTTTTTTCTTTGTATAATAATTTGTCTATTCTCCAATAATTCAACTAATCACTTTAATTGAATTTTACACTGCTGTAGGTTTTAATGATTTTACAAAAACCAAATACATAATCACCCATATTTTTGCAAACTCATCGCGTCAGTGATGAAAAAATTCACCAGCGTCGACGTCTAAATAAATCTGCATTTCTAGAAGACTTATTCAAAATATCGCTATTTTGCTAGTCAACATAATGAAAATTTTTACAAATCTAAGAAAAACAAATTTATTTAGACGTGAGAGCAGGTCAATTTTTCATCACTGACGCGATGAATCTTCAAGAATATGGGTGATTATGTATTTTGAATACGTTTAAAACACATAAAATAAAAAATATTTATACAATTTTAATAAAAACGAACAACAAATAAAAATAAAAAAAAAAAAATACAAACAATTTAAGTACAAAAACAATGTTTTATAACACAATAGGGCTTTTCATAAGCGCATACTGCAAAACCAAAATACTGCAGAAAAAAAAATTTATTTCACAGAGCTTTTAAAATTTGAATTTTCTACATTTGCAGGTTTGTGTTATAAATAAAAACAGCAAAACAACTGATTGTCAAATATAGTTAATAAATTTTGCAGTTTTGCTAACTTAGAAATGTTTATTCGAACAAACTTCATTTGCATCATTTTGCTTATGAACAAAATAAATGTCAATATTTTTTGCCTATTTGGAAATATTGCTTGCTTATGAAAACCACAAATATATTTTTAAAAATAAATGTCACGCTAAGATTTAGAACAGAAAAAAATTGCTTAAAAGTGTCAAAAAAACTGACTCTTACTGACACTCATTCACAATACTAATTTTTGACAGTATTTACAATCTTCTTGACATCTAGTCTTAATACAAAGTTTAATACAACGTCCAAATGATCTTAAATGTCTACACAAAAGCTGACAAAAGCTTGAGACATTGACTTCATGATCACAATGTTGTTGACGATATCTTCACGATCGGTTTGACAAGTATTTGGGTTTACAAAAATTTTTGAAACCCCAATGTTGATCAGTGTTAATAAAAACTGTCTGTTCATTTTGCTTGATCCCAATTGAATTAAAACACAATGTCATAGAAGGCTTTCATTACACAATGTTAACAACATATTTTATGGATAACATTGACAACTTAGTTTTTTTTTTATAATAGATTAAAGTTTTTTTCAGACATTTACGATCGATGAAATTGCAAATGTCTTAAAGAAAAACCGATGACATTTTCAACAACAATTGTGATCTTTGAGTCAATGTCTCAAGCTTTTGTAGACACATAAGATCATGTGGACGATCTATTCAAGTTTGTGTTGTGACATTTACGATGTCAAGATACGTCAACGTCTATCAGTAGTTTGCTGACAACTGGTAATCACAATAACCATTTGGAATATCTGCTGGCATTTCTCAAATATTTACTGAACAGTAATACTTCACAATAAGAGTCTAAATAACTTATTTACACTGTTCTTGTAAAATTTAATCTACTGTCATAATTGCACTGTCATCCATAAATTTTACTTTCTTAACGTTTTCTATTTGTGAAAATATTGCTTGCCCAGAGCATTATAAACTAATCTCAATCCTATGAGTCATTATTAAAAAACATTTGAAGTTGGAATCCCCCCACAATTTCCCAAATTGTTTACTAATTTTTCATAATCAATTTTAATTTTTGATAATTCAATTAAATTGTTCATTTATATTTTTAAATTTATTTTTTCGTTTCTGTTGGACTTATTTTTGAAGCACTGCCTGCTTTATAATAGACTATGTCTCTCTGATTATATTTAAAAAAACTATATATATATATATATATATTCTTTTTTTATTATATCAAGCCATTATGGCGAAAATTCTCAAAATTTTCTTTTAATATGCTAGAGAAAGAAATACAAAATAACTTCACGTTGCTATTTTACATGATAAAAAAACATACAAAACAAAAAAAAAAAACAGAAAAACAGAAATTGGAGACAATTGAAAAATTGTTTTTATATATTTCGGCTGCACTAGATTTCAATTTTTTTCCATATACATACAAACATATACGCAATAAGACGTGTTCTCAAGTTTATTTATTCACAACTCAATCTCGAATTAGATTAAAAGAAAAACAAAAATGACTACAACAATAAAATATTAACCAAATTACTTTTTAAAGAATAAAACAAACATAAGAAAAAAAAAAAACCGAAAAATAAAAATGGCGGAGAAATTTGAGTTTATTTTTATTATAACCTAAAAAATAAAATAAAAAGATTTAAAAAAAAAAATCAAAATAAAAAAGCAAAACATTTTTTTAATGAAAAATTCATTACACAAATTGCGCAAAATGAATACCAAATTAATTTAATATAAACGGTATAGCAACAAACAACAACAAATAAATACATTCATCAGCTGTATATAGTCTGTATATAATATACACTACTATTATATAGAATGGAAAATCTATTATAGCATTAATGATTTCACATATATAGAGTTTGCTTTAGAGTCAGCATATAATATGCAAATGTACGATGTATATATATAAATATATATATATATATCTATATATATGTGCGTTTTTGTACCGCCATTTATAAATGTGGTGACATAGTAGCGGATATAAAAAAAAAAACAAAAATTGACGTGACTCTCCTAATAGTATTCGGAAGTTCATTAAAAAAAGAAAAAAAAGTGAACTTAAAGTGAAATTTTTTTTTTTTGTCTTGTTGTTTTGTATTTTTGATGATTTTGACTAGAATATTAAATTAAAAAAAAAAAAAAAATCAAAACAAATTTTTATGAATTAAGAAGAAGAAGAAAAAGAGGTACTACATGAAGGAGGATTTCTAAATTTGGAAATAGTGAGTATATACAGAATACACATGGGAATGCTAATATTATTATTATGAAAACTTAAATTAGTGATGTTAAATTTTGTTTTCATAAATTTAAAAATAAAATTAATTAAATTTAAAAATTCTAATATATATATACATACTTCTATATGTATATGTAATGTTATTTTTTATTTTATTTCGATAGTAGAGATTTAGATTAGTCCAGATGTACTAAAAATTAAATATATAGATCAAATTCAGTGTCCAAAAATTTTTGAAATGCGATTTTGCGAATATTTTAATTTTTTTGGGTTCACTAAAGGATACTAGAAGCAACCTGTAAATTAATTTAAATTTAATACGCCATAAAAATAAATCATTGACGAATATATATATTTAATATTCTGAATAATAAGAAAGAAAGAAAGGTGTTATTTTTAAGGGCTTAAGGTCTACTATCACTATTTTTAAATAATGAATTTCTTATCACTCAGTGATTTTCACCTAGATTTAGATTATATTTAAACTTTTCCGTGAGGGGATTGCTTCCCTATATCACCGCAGCTGCAAATAGGCTTATTGTGATAATCCGTGTTTATTAGTTATTGTAAGTATAGTGTTTGAGAACGATTGAAAATGATTTTCAACTAACTTTACTACAAAACAAAAAAAAAAATAAAACTAGATACAAAAAAAATATTTCTATCAACTAATTTTTTCTATTAGAAATTTTGTGTTTAAAAAAAAATTGTACATTTAATTTCAAGCTAATAAAATTCCATTATCATACGGCACCGAAAATTCTACTTAAAATACTGACAAAAGGGTACAAAAAACCCTCTCCCCTTCTATTCAAATGTGATAGAATAGCTGGCAAAATTCATAAATTATTCAATCATAATTCTGAAATTACCATTAACGCAGTAGTAGAGTTCAACAAGGACATAATCATGCTCTGTTCAACTGGTCAAAAAATTAAACACAAAAGTACACTAGATCTAAAAATATCATGTTTATTAATAATTCAAACAAATTTAATATATTTATTTATTATTTCTGGAGTTTGCCTTAATTACTTTTGTATTGAATATCTTTTGACAAATGCAGTATGGACATGTGCAGTATTAAAAAGGGATGATATTGAACATTATTGTAATACAATTTAAATCTCATTTGGTTTAATTAACTTAAATTTTTTGCATTGTACGACAAAAAAGAATGAATGATTACTAAGTGGATATTTATTGCCTAATCAGGAGTTGTCTAGGTATTCCAACACTATAAATACCTACTGATGAGTGATGAGTTCTAGTAGTGTTATGATGAACGAAACAATTCCTAAAAATAATTTTTGTTTGTTAACACAAATAACAATAATATTTATAGATACAATGGTGATATAATCGAAAGACAATTACAATGTGTAGATAAACTTTTTAGATATTACAGCTTCTGAAAAATGACATAACTAAGACAATATGCTTACACTGCTTTCAGCTATACTGAATTGACGATCAATCAATTAACTTTTGATTCAACAAATCAACTGTCAAATAGACATATACATACTTTTGACATTGTGTTTTTGAAATTACCAAACATTTTTTTTTTTTTTTTTTTTTTTATAAACAGCCGCGCGCTTTTTTTTATTTTTTTTTCATCTTGGGTATTCCACTGTGTAGGGGTGAGCATTTGCCGCTCCTCTTGTTGCGCGTTGGAACTGTTTTAGAGGAGGAAGTATTGATTTGATTTCTACTGAGCAAGTGTTCACACCTACAAGATATCTATAAAACAGAGAAAGTGCCCATACTGTACGACGATGTCCAAGAGAAGTTAAGGATGAAGTTACATTTGGGTCGCCTATGAGACGAATGGCGCGATTTTGAACGCGGTCAAGGTAGCCTAAGGCTGAAATGGGAGCGCCAGCCCAAATGTGAGAATTGTATTCCATCTTGGGTCGTATAAATGCTTTATATATATTAAGGAGTACCAAAGGTGAGAAGAGAGCTTTACAAAGACTTAAATAGACTAAACATTTGGCAGCTCCTTTCGCAATATCAAAAATAAGGTCATTCCAAGTAACTTTTTGATTTACATGCATACCTAAGATGTTTAGACTATTCGAATTTTGCAAAATAACACCTTGGACATAAAATTCGAACATAAAATTCGATTTGTGAATTGAAGGCGGATTTCCTCTTAATGGACGAACGTCCCGACAAATTTTTTAACCAATCAAAAAATTTTATTTTACCAACACACACACAAAAAATCCCCTCCGGGCATTTTCTTCATCCAATTTCTTAGTCAAAATTTAACTTTTGGCTGAAGGGTGAAGTAAAAGAAAAGGATAGATATATTATAATTATTTGATAAATATTTATTGCTATCTCGATTTATGTATGAACACATTCACATATATAGAATTTCAAATGTTTTTCAAGAAAAAGAATTTTAATATGAGATTATTTTGTTTCTAACAAATTATTTATATTTTAATAAAGGCAAAGCGCTATATTTTATTTTTTCGAATATTAAAATGTTATTATCAATTATTATTCTTAACAAAATTTTAAATTTTTTTAATAAAAATAATATCAACGCATGTAAACATATTTTCAAACGTCAACCTTTTTTGACTTTAATAACAAATGTCAGTCCTTCGCGCATTGAGAGGAAATCATAAAATTTTCTTTAATGGTATTTTTTTGTTTCAATTATAGTGTAAAATAAAATGGTCCGGACGTTCGGCCATGAAGAGGAAATTCACCATGAGATTCATTATTTATATTTTTACAAAGATAAGTATGTGATAATAATTACAAACAGTATAGATTGTAGTTATCATATTCTCTTGTTTTTCAACCATTTCTCATAACACACTAACACAGAGCAATAACAATCAACAACTAATTATAAAAAATCTTGCTGCTTTCTATGCTCAAATTTGATTGCCATTTTACATAACCGAAAGCACAACGATTATAAATTGTCTTCAGCTGCATAATGGAAAGCGTGATGACAGATGATTTTTTTTTACATTTGCTATGTAGACAACATAACCGAAAGCGTGATGACAGTTCATTTTATTTACAGTTGCAGCGCAGACGACATAAACGAATGCAGGGTTGAACATGCAATTTTGCATAAAATTATTATCAGGATAAATTTTGTTAAATATTCTGTTGTACCTAGGTAATTCAATGTTTAAAACGTAAATTAACAAAAAAATATGTTATTTTATTAGTCTTCAAATAATAGTAAAATTGTAGTTGAAATCTCTTGTTATAATCAATTTCTTTCACATAATTTATGATCATGATGTAATATTCAAATATATTAGGATATACACAATATTCAAATTTGACATTCAAACCAACCTTTTAGTTAATTTCACTACGGTTTACTGATATTAAATTTGGATTTCATACTTTCATAAATATTTTGATTTTATTTTTGGTTCTACAATTAAAATCCATTTCATTTACGTCAATGTAGTTAAATGGCGATACAAAGTAAAAGTAAATAATAACAATGGTATTAATTTGTTAAATTATTTTCTTTTACTTTCATTTTTATTGAATTTAATTTTAAACATTCAATTTTAATTGTTTTGTTTAGTTTCACCTTTTTCAAATTTAACATAGGTATTTTAGTTAGAAAAATATTATATTGTAAAACAAACTTTAAAAACTATATATGTATAATCTATAAAATAGTTGAATTTAGTGTTTCAGTATTCGAAAAATTAATTAATAAATTATATTCAATTAAAATATTATTTTATATCGTAAAGGCGGATTTCATCTCGTTTGTCTTAGAATAAATTTCTCACGTTTATTTAACCATCAGGATTTTAACAAAAAATGTTCGAACAAATTTCGTCTACATACATTTATTTTAATTTCAGTTTGAATCAAAAAAATAGGAAATCATACTTATGATTAGTGAAAAAGTACAGGCCCTACTTGTCCATAGGGCTAATTGGGCTATAGCCCAGGGGCGCCATTGATCTGAGGTGATCTGAGGGCGTAATCTATTGAAGCATAATAATATTATTCCCCAATATATTGCGCCCTCAGATCATATATTAAAATATAAATTTTAAATTACCTAAAACACCAAAATGTTTTTTCGCTTGAAAATTGCAAGGTCCCAAAATCATTGAGCAAAACTAGATGGTCTGCACGTGTAGAACCGGTGAATGCGTTATATTTCGGATATGATTCTTTTAAAGTTGCTCTAAATGACATATATATAGATGTGACACAGGAACTTTCAACCAGAATTGAAGCAAAAGGTTTTGAGAAGCAGTTCAATTCTCTGCAAACAGTAATAATGTTATCATTTTAGAATGATATTTTGGAAACCACTAATAAAATTAACATAAGTCTCCAAAAAGTGGAAATCGAAATCGAAACAGTGGTCGAATTTTACAACTCTTTAGAAAAATATGTAAAAGAACGACGAAATGAAAATTCGTTTAATTACTATAAAAAAAAGGTAGAAGAGCTCGAGTACTAAAGAATTTAAAACTTCGAGAACCTTCAAGCTGAAAAGATTCACTTTTTGATTCACTTTTGGCTGAAATAGATAAGTGAAAATCAGCTTATGATAACATTGCGGCCAAATTTGGATGAATGGATGGATGAATTTAGGGAAAATTGATGACAATTTTATTAGAGAAAAGGCGAATATTTTATATAAAGAATACCATGAAGATCTAGAAGAAGGTTTAGCTGAGGAATGAATGCATTTCAAGCATATCAACTTATTATCTGATAATTTAAAGGCTTTTTCAAAAGGTCAATTGATTTTGAAAACAATCATTGAGTTGCAAATTGAATGCACTTTTCCAAATATAACAACAGTCCTATGGATATTTTTGAGTATTGTATGTACAAATTGCAGTGGGGAAAGGTAATTTTCGACCCTTAAAAGGGTAAAAAATTATTTACGTTCATCTTTAGGACAATCTAAACTAAATAATTTAAGTGTATTATCTATTGAAGCTGATATATTGGTAACTACAGACTTTTTTAATAATTTTGCCAATAATAATAATTTCGGAAAAGAAATATTTAATATTAAATTGTATCTTTTAGTTTTTTAAGTAATAATTAATTATTATATTTAGGCATGCATATATATATTACAGAAATAAATATTGCCTTTTTAAAATAAAACCTATTTTAAAACTATTTCATCTCTTACCATTTTTATGTTATATTAAACCAAAGCCCAGGGCGCCCAAATTTGTAAAAACGGCTCTGAATAAGTATGTATAGTTATTTATATGAAAATTAAAATCAATAATGTTAGATGTCAGTATAATTTAACGTTTAAAAAACGTAAATCTAAATTATTTAACTTTGTTTAGTGAAAAATATCAGTTTTTTTAATATTAAAAATTTGTTCGAACCAAAATATTCACTGTTTAGCTGTGTTTCAATTTTATCTAAAACGTGAATTGCTATTTTGAACGTCCGAACTTGAGAGGAAATACATTTTAACTGTAAATTTACTAAAATAGAAAATAAATTTTAAAATATTTGTACAAAAAATATTTGTTTTAAAATACCTTAACGAAAAGCTAAATACTTGCTTGCACAATTCGGGTGAAGCAAATATTGTGGCTCTAGATATTTCTAAAGCTTTCGCTCGAGTATGGCATAGCGCATTATTAGCAAAATGTCAAGCAGTAGGCCTGGGTCTCTCGTCTCTCAAATGCATTCAAAGTTTCCTCTCGAATCGTACGATTCGAGTCTTAGTTGACGGATTTAAGTCCGATCAATTCCAAATAAACGCTGGTGTTCCCCAAGGATCAGTTCTCTCACCTACCCTATTCCTTATATTTATAAATGATTTGCTCCAAACCACTTTCAATCCAATCCACAGCTTTGCAGACGACAGCACCCTAGTAGCCTCCTACGATTTTCATAAAAAATCTGAAGGTACATTCACCGCTGTGTCAACCAAAAGAGACATCATGGCTAGTTCCCTCAGCCACGATTTGGTCGCAATAGTTAATTGGGGCTTAAAAAACAGAGTCGAGTTTAACACTTCTAAAACTCAGAGCTGTACAATCTCCCGAAAAATTTCCATTTTTGATCCTACTCTTTTGTTTCAGGAAGATAAACTTCAGCGGCTTGAAAGCTTAAGCATATTAGGTATGCACCTTAATCGAAAAATGATCTGGAATGATCATATATTTGATGTTGCAAAAAACGCAGCCAAATGTTTAGGTTTTCTTAGCCGCTGCAAGGCTTACTTCTCCCCCTGTGACCTCTTGAAAATCTATAAAGCTTTCATACGACCCAAAATGGAGTACAGTTCTCACATATTGGCTGGCGTCTCTAGTATTGAGTTAAAACAATTGGATGAAGTCCAAAAATGGGCTATTCGTCTAATCAACGACCCAAATGTGACAGCCCATCTTGCACCTCTTGGACATCGTCGTATAGTCGGAGCTCTCTCACTTTTTTATAGATATCTCGTAGGCATCGGCACATGCTCAGTGGAAATTAAATCTATATTACCTCCACTTAAGCGTTTCCCCCGCGAAACCCGAAGGGCAGCATATGCTCATCCCTACACCATTGAAATCCCTAGATGGCAAAAGACAAGTTATGGAAATTCGTTTATAACTTCAACATCCCGAATGTGGAACCAAATTCCATCTTATGTGTTCCCAAAACATGACAAATTTTATATTTATGACCTAAACAAATTCAAGACGAACATTAACACGTTTGTTCCGTTCGTTCGTAATTGTCCTCCTTCCCTTTTACCATTCTCCTTTCCAGATTTTCCTTTTCCACCCTAGCCAAAGGTACCAATCAGTATAAAAGGTTCCCACCTAGTGTTTTGGCTATGCATAAAAAACAAAAAAAAAAACAACATAGGCTGAATATCAATTTTACTACAGCTTTACATAAAACTGGTTAAGTAAACGGTAGTTCATATTTTTATTCACCACTAATTCAAGACTAAATCCAGCAACATAGAAAATAAGATGTACTGCCAGTTTATTTCATAAAAATCATTTAAAATTAATTTTGCAAAAATATTCGAGCAAGTGCTTCAAATCTACAATTGATATATCAATAAAACAGGATTAGTAATCCAACAATACGATGATAAACAAAATTAAATAAAAATAGAAAATGAAATTCTTATATAATTGACTCTTAAATGAATATATTTTTCTTTAAAATTAATACCAAAATAATTTTCTCAATTTAGAAATCCTTAAGATATAACATTAAATTTTTAAAATCCTTAGAAAATTAAAATTGCAAACACGAAATCATATTTGTATCTGATTCTGTTGTTATTATTGTTGTCCTATAAGGATAATAATACTTGGATTGAACTGGAACAAAAAATGAAAATAAACACATACATATATAGAAAAAACAACTTCTCTTCATCATGATGATCATCATCATCATCATCACACATAATGTAGTCAATCTATAGATTCATCTACATGTATGTATATATGTTAGTATATATACGTTATATCAAATCTTTGTAATGTAACAAAATAAATTGATATTCTTGTTGTTATATTTTGATTATTTTATTTTTATTTTTATTTTCCAAGTAGAAATCTTAATGGATTTCTAACAATATGACATGATTCATCCCAAAAACAAGAAAGTAGTTCAAGAATTCAATTCGAAATTGTAATGAAATCTTCATGATATCATGTTATTATTTTCTACTAAATTTTTTTTTTCATATTTTTTAATGATTGTAGGAAAAATTAAGAGATTAGAGTTTACTAGACCATAAGGATCTTTCTGTGTAAATGTATAAATATTTTTTTGATATTTTTTTTTTTTTTTGCTAAAGGTTATTAAAGTCTTTGGAAAACTTCCTGAATTATTTCAGGAAAATGATTCTTGTTAACCTTAGTAAATCATTGTGCAAAATGTTGTAAATATAATTTTAAGAGAAAATTTACAGTTGTATAACTAATATGTATGTATAAAATAAAAATGAATGAATAGAATTGTTGAAATTTATATAATTAATTTTTGTAGATAACTTTGATCCTGCTAACTAAAAGTTAAATTTTTTTTTTATGTTTACCAAAATTCAAGAAATACGTAAAAACAAAATTTTTAATATATACTTTTATCGAAACATGGTTAAAATGGATGGTGGTCCCAACCTGAGATTCTACAAACTATGAAATAAATTAAACTAGCTGGAGTCTTGTTGATAGATATTTGGAATATTTGAGGCTTAAAAAATCGTGAACGTTAAAAGAACCATTTGAAGGTTTTTAGGTTCTGTTAATGAGACCAAAATACAGAATTTATAATATCTGATTTTTTATATTGATTTAAGCGCATTTACAGAGTCGCATAAAAAATGTTCTTAACACCGTTAAACACATTTTTTAATTGTTTGCCTATGCCTGTAATATTAATGTTTCAACATTATTGATTTGTTTGTGTAATGTAAGTGGGAAAAAATATCTAAACATAAAAACAACAGGCCAAATAGATGCTGGCAAATTAATATAAAAGTATATAAAAATAGCTCTCTTTCTGTTAATAAAACACCAATAATTGTAAAAATTAACTTGAAATAGAATATATGGTAACAAAATATTATTAGGGCAAATTTTGTTAAAGTAAATTCAGCTAAATTAATATTTCAAATAAATGTTATTAGAAAAAATATATTAAGATCTGTATTTAATACATATTAGATAATTTGAAAAGAAAGATTTGTGAATAAAATTTTATTTTATTTATTTTATTTTAGCTCAAATTCAGCTATCTTAAAAGCAATATTTTTTTAGTAAATTTTAGCTAATAAAGTCCATAAAATGTTATCTCGGACATAAACCAGCAGTAATATATACAGAATATACATCTCAAAAGTCAATATTTATATATTTATTTATACAATTTACTTCGAAAAAATGTTTTATTAAATTACATTTAGACCTAAAACTACAGAAATAACTTTACTTTCACTATTACTGATTTTATTGTTTACCATTTTTTGAACATAAACAGTTCTAACAAAAAAAAAACTTCACTGAACCAATTTATAACATGAAAATTAACGTCAATGTAAATGGCTCTAGGTGTAGGCTCTAGGTGAAACATTATTAAAATTAAATAAATATTAAAACTCTAGGTATGTTTAACAATTTTATTAAATATCTTATTATATTACGCCATCATCGGAAGACTGATAGATGATGGTGTAAGTCTTCTGATGATGGTGTAATAACCGAAATCGATTAAAATATTTAATAAAATTGTGAAACATAACTAAGGTTTTAATATTTATTCAATTTTAGATATGTGTAAATATTTTTATTGTAGTAATCAGATTCACAATATTGCAGTTAATCGATGCATAAAACGTTATAAAAAAAAATAATATTGACAAAAATGCCACAAAATGTTATCTCAGACATAAACCAGTCTATATACAGATTATACATCTCAAAAGTCAATATTTATTTATTTATATTATTTAGCTCAAAATTTATTATATTTATACTATTTAGTTTACAAAATATGTATATTTTATTCATTCTATTCAATACGGTTACTAAAACTAACTCTTAATATTTTTTTAACAATTTGACGGAATAAGTAAATATTTATATAAGTATTCGAAAAATTAGTACGATATATACATCTGACAGGTGACATGGAGAGAGTTTATTTTGTTCAAATGTTTAATTGAATAAATTAATAAAGATGGACAAATACAATTCTAACAATTCTAGCAAAGACGAGCACCTCTTGTCATAGCATGTAATGTAAGTATGTATAATTAGTTTGGTTGTTTAGTTTATGTCTTTTAAAAAATTCAGAATTGTTATAAACTGAAAATCTACATTTTCTGTCATTGCATCAATAAACTCGATGATAATTTTCAAAATTGAACAGGATTCGAACTTTTTTAGGTATTATAAAACTTATTCAGCTCAATTATATATTTTTTTTTTTTTCAAATATAACTCATTAATAAACCAAACTATACATTAGTTTGATATAAAAAGATTTTTACTATATCATAAAAAAAAAAAACCATAATATTCCCTCCACAAAAAACAAAACAGAAAAACAATAACAAAAAAAAACATTTTAAAAATAGAAGTGTTGTCTGACTATAAATAACAGACAACTGCAGGATACAATAAAATTCTACTCTACAAATTTAATTAAATTTTACCAGAAATCTAAAGAAAAGAAAGGCGTTTGTTTTTGTTCAACAAAAAAAAAAAAAAATAAAAAATAAAACAAAAAATCTAAAAAGCTAAACATTTTTTCTTTCTTGTCAGTAATATTTCCTTCTTTTTCACTCGAAAGAAAATTTAATTTTAAACTTTTTTTTTATGTTTAGGATATTGTTTCAACTTAAAATTAAATTCATTCAAGAAACATTTTTTGTTTTTTTTTTCAAACGTTTCAAAAACAAAAACGACAAATTAAAGAATTAAAAATTTAAAGTATCTTAAGATTCAATTTGAAAGTATCTTAAGATTTTATTTTTATAAAAAAGGACGTTGATAATTAGATATCCTTTTTTCATAAAATTTAAAAATCTTTTATTTTTAAAACTGAAATTAGAATAATTCAAAGAATTTTGAGTAGTTTTCAAAGTATCAAATAGTATCTTATTCTAAGTAGTGTATAGTATATAGTTTAAACAAAGTAATAAAGTTTATTTTTTTTTCAGCCATTGTTTTAAGAAAAATTTTGTTTAAATTTAAACTTATTTAAAGAAATACATAATAAGCTATTATTTCAAAAAACGAAATTATCTTTAATAAGCGGAATCTGCTTTACGTGTCAGACGTGATTAAAGAAAGAATCATACTTAAAGTAAAACTTCATTCATTTAACCTTGAACATATTCATATAAGTGGGGTAACAAACAACATAATAACGTAATGTAAAGTAATCTAAATAATATTATGTGATACAATGCAACATTATAAGGTAATTGAAAGTAATATAATTTAACATAAGGTAATCTAATGTGATTAATCGTAATATACTCAAAATATTATAATGTAATTGTAATGTATTCAATGTAATGCAATGTATTGATTATGTATTAGAGTGTAATGTGATATAATGTAGCGTAACATACTATAATATAATTTAATATAATATACTGCAATATAAATGTAATGTAATTTATTCAACGTATAATGTAATATACTGTATTATGTATTGTAATGCTGTAATGTATTGTATTATTTATTTACATTACAATAATATATTGTATTATGTATTGTCATGCAATATATTAAAGTATGTATTTACATTACAATAATGTATTGTATTATGTATTGTAATGTAATGTAATATATTGTAATGTATTTGAATTATGTATTGTAATGTATTGTAATATAATGTAATGTTTCGTAATGTAAACATTCTAATACAAATGTATTGTAATGTATTGTAATATAATGTAATATTTCGTAATGTATACATTCTAATACAAATGGATTGTAGTGTATACAAATGTATTGTAATATAATGTAATGTTATATAATGTAATGTTTCGTAATGTAAACATTCTAATACAAATGGATTGTAGTGTATACAAATGTATTGTAATATAATGTAATGTTATATAATGTAATATTTCGTAATGTAAACATTCTAATACAAATGTATTGTAGTGTATTGTAATATAATGTAATATTTTGTAATGTATACATTCTAATACAAATGTATTGTAATGTATTGTAATATAATTTAATGTTATATAATGTAATGTTTCGTAATGTAAACATTTTAATACAAATGTATTGTAGTGTATTGTAATCTAATATAATGTGATATAAAGTAATACAATGCAATTCGCTGCGATATATTGCGATGTAATGAATGCAATATAATGCAATTCATATTATAGTGTAATGTAATATAATTTAATGTAATGTAATGCAATATAATGTAATTTATTCAATGTAATGTAATATATTGTAATGTATTTGAATTATGTATTGTAATGTATTATAATGTATTGTAATATAATGTAATGTTTCGTAATGTAAACATTCTTATACAAATGTATTGTAGTGTATACAAATGTATTGTAATATAATGTCATGTTATATAATGTAATGTTTCGTAATGTAAAAATTCTAATACAAATGTATTGTTGTGTATTGTAATATAATGTAATATTTAGTAATGTATACATTCTAATACAAATGTATTGTAATGTATTGTAATATAATGTAATGTGATATAAAATTATGCAACGCAATGCAATATAATGCAATGTAATGAATGTAATGCAATATAATGCAATTTATATATATATATCATAATTTAAAGTAATATAATATAGTATGAGGTTATGTAATCTAATGTAATGCAACATTATGTTATAATGTAATGTAATGTAACGCAGTAATACTAACACCATAGCCAACATTCATTACGAACCCGAAACGGATAAAAGCCAAATTAGTTACCATATGTATTATATGACGACCAAAATATTGTTAAGAATAAAAACATAGCAAAAATGCAAAATTATATCTATTCTAGAATAACAAATAAAAATTAAAGTTACAATGAAAAAGACACTTCAAACTAAACACCATATAGATACCGTATTAAATAACAAAAGTTATATATTGAATTCAGCAAATTTATTTCGTATTAAAAATTGTGCTGAATTCAATAAAAATGTAATATGAGTTTTTCTTTGTTTCTCTAAACAATGCTCTAATAAATTTCATAATTTCTAATCCTTAGTATAGGTAAAAATAAACTAAATAAGAATAAAGTATACAAAGTTGACTTAATAACAGAACTAGACCAAAATGATGGCATTAATTTTTATTAGAACTGAAAAAAGGAAGCAAAAAGAACAGGAATTAAAAAATATTTTTCTCGTTTTTGTTTTGTTTTTGTTTTGCATGAAAATAATTTTAAAAATTTTGTTTTAGTTTTTCTATTTTTTTTTTTTTTTTAAATCATTACTTACAATATAAATAAAAATCTTATTTATCCTAAAAATTAAGGACATCTATTAGGGAATATAAAGAAATGTTGCCAAAAAAAAAAAAAAAAAAAAAAAAAAAACAATGAAAAATCTATTCATTTATTATTAGCCAAGAATAGAATTTTGTTTTTTTTAATCGAGTCCTTTACATTTTTTGTACTAAATTTTTGATTTTCTAAATGTACCTAGATATATAGTTTTTTTCTGTTTTCATTTTAAATTTATTCTTCCGTAAAGCTCCTCCGGATTACTTGTATATAATGAAGTTCTTTAAATCCATTCTCATTTATAGCCTATTTTCATTATTAGAAAACATCTGAGTCTAAATATTTTGTTAGCCTTATTTTTTTTTATATTTCTATAGTTAAGTTTTGTATTTTATGTATGTATGTATATGTTTTTACAATTTAAGTAATATAAGGATTTTCAACTTCAAAATATGCACACCGTTCTGAATATTTTTATATTTGTACAAATATGTATACGTATAGGAAATAAAAAATCAGAATCACTAGACTAGAAGATGTTCATTTTGCGAGTTATATTTATATTTTGTTTATTCGTTTTAAAATTCTTTCCAGAAAAAAAAAACAAAAACAAAATTAAACCAATAGGACATTTAAAAGCTGAATAAGGAAAATAATTTTATGGTTTTTTCATATAGTGGTTATTAATATGAAGACCGTAGCAGCAGAATAGACTTGAAATATAATGAATACTATATACATTTAAGTTAGTTTGAATCAGTGGCGAATCCAACTCGGGTATTTATTATGGCTTTCAATTAACATAATAGTATGTATTAATAATCTTTTGAAACCACAATATATGTTGAATAAACTTTAGGTGAATTAAATTAGATTTTGAAGAGCAATTATTTAAGGTCAAATTTATTTAAATAACCCGGTAGAAACGCACAAAAATTTAAATCAACAATATTCCGAATCATACGGGTTCGAATTCTGTAGGATATAAAATTTATTTCTTTTTTACCTTAATTAACCCTTTACCGCTGGCTACCAGTTCTCGTTGTACGATCGTGATGAATTTTTGAGAATAGTTTATTTTTAGCCCAAGAATTACAAATTTTAAATTTCGTGGTGATAGTCCAGCCGAATCCGGAGTTGTGGCCTGTACTATATATAGCGGATATGGGTGCAAAACTCAATATGAAAAAATATATAAGAATGAAAAAATAAAAATCTAATAATTATGCTAATTTTATTTATTTTTATTTAGAAGAACATAACCATCATAAAACATAAACATAAATTCTTTAAAAATTTTACATATGATATTCTGCAAAGCATTTTCTTTTTATACATAATGTTTTTCTACATATTTTACAAGAGTACATACTTCTTAAATGACACACGACACATCTAAGTTGAGTGTGCATTTTTTGAGGAACATGTTGAATTTTTTCTTTTTCTACTGATGAAGAAGGGTTCCTTTTTTTGATTATAGAAGTGCTTGCTCTGGCTTCTTGTAATATTATGCGTACTATAGACCTCCGAAAATAAAGCTGAGATGAAAATTCGTCATTGCTATTTCCTGATTGAATGTACAATTTCCATTCATTTACCATTGTTAAATCTATGAGATATGTGAAAATGACCCACCACAATTTTTTTCCTTTGATAGCAATTCTATACGCATTTATATTTTGATCAGCGTTGTCAACACCTCCCATGTTTGTATTATATGTTGCATACACTTTTGGTAGACCAATTTGTACTTTTTTACGGTCTACTTTGAACCAACATTTTACGTGATGCAATGGTATCACGGTATCAAAATTTGTTAAAATTGAACATACGCTATTATTCATCCATTGCACAGCAAGTAATTCGGTTGTACTATCATATGTATAATCAAATGTGCCATGAGGTTTATTTTTAAATGTTTTGTTTTTTTCAAATGGGCAATTTTTTAAACAATTTTCTCGAATGGTACCTGTTGCTCGAAATTTTTGATTGTTTTTTAAGAGTTTCATCAATGCATGATTAGTAAAAAAATTGTCGACAAATACGCAATGTTTAGTTGGTTCTGGTATCATTTTCAAAAAATCAGTTACTGTTTTTGGACCCAGCGGAATCAACCGCTTATTTTCATAATTTTTTCCGTAATATATACATCAAAATTGTAGCAATAACCAGAAGAGCTGTATAACATCCAATTCTTATATCCAAATCGAACAGGTTTTCCTCGAATGAACTGCTTAGCTGAATGTTTCCACTCTTTTAAATAGAACCTAAGTCATTATTAAGTCTGTCATTTATATGACTTATTATTCCCAATCCAATACCCAATATTATTGTTGAAATAGTGCTTAGAGGTATAATAGTTTTAGTAAAACAAAGTAATAAATAGTGTAAATCTTTTAATTAGTCTTAAACACATAAAAACAACAATAATTAATTTTGAAATATTGGTATATGCAATAAAATGAAATTATTCATATTATTTTGATCCCATATCCGCCGGTTGTACTTTATATAGTACACCAAACTTTTCACACAAAAAAAAACTGATTAAATTTATTAATAATTTTTAATTCATATTCACTTTATTTTCGTTTTTATTTAATTAACACTTTTCAATTTAATTTATAAAATAATTTAAAATTTTAATAACACTTTTTAATAGTTTTATGATCAAGGTACATTATTTTGCAATTTCTAAAAACACACATTTTCTAATGAATAAAATTGACACTTAATCAAACTCAAAGCAAGTGTTATGGAAATAAAAGTGTTGGCACATTCTTTAAGAATATAATTCGAATTCACAACAATTTGGCTTTAAAATCAAATTAGTTTCAGAAAAAAAAATTAATTTGTACACCCTATTTTGCTGTACTATATATAGTACAACCGGCGGTAAAGGATTAACGTGAACGACACTAGGTCAAACAGTAGAACAATAATTCAAATAGTAGACTAATCAAGTAATATGTTAAAATTATTTCTGATTGAAACAAAAAAACAGCTTTACCGTCACAAGTCAAAGCTCAACCGAAAACTTGCAGGAGTGAAAAAGAAAAAAGATATGATCAAACATGTCAATTAAACAAAAACGCAAAATGTTAAATTTTACTGTTTAATATTTGCAAAATTAAAGCATTTCATACATCATACAAGTAACGTTGCAATCAAAAATCTCTCATGTCAAATCCAGAGCTGTAAACTTTTTATCAAAGATAAAAACATTTACTTTTATTCTCAAACTATACCAGACTATTTCGAACCAATAAAGTAAAACTATAATAAACCTGAAATGATATTAAATAACAAAAAATTGTACCGGGCACATTTTAAATTAAAAAAAAAAAAAATTATTTCGACCATTCTTACCAGTCTTATACTAATTTGCTTTTAAACAACTTAGAAAAATATCATAACAATATCTTCTTTATGTCGTTCTCAAATAAAATCAATTGCCTTAGATTTCAATTTTTAATCGATGCCATATAAAATACACGACACAAGATAAACACTAGTGTACTCGAAGCATATTAAGCATATCGACTTATTCAGTTATTAGAGAAGAAAAATTACAAAGTTATAAAGAGAGAAAAAAGTACAAAAACGTAGTTAGAATGTAATTAAAATTCTAGAATAGACGAATGGAATTTATGTGCTTCATATTTTCTTCTATGAAAATTCAAATATTCCACAATTTTTTTTGCATTGCATTATACCCTTTACTACTTGCAGAAAATATTTTTAAATATATCTGCACACACACACAAGTTCTCGTAAGTACAGACAGTTTGTTTTTTTTTTACCTTTAGAAATTTATTTAGGAACAAAAAAATAATTTTGTTTTCCCCTTTGGAAATTTTTTTTTCAATTTTATTTTCACTTGAGGACTTTTCGTCCTTCATATTTTATTTTAGTAAACAGTATAGTATGTGTACTGTATAAATACATAACAACTCTGGTATACAAATATGAAACAAAAAATATAACAAGTCTCTTAAAAAATAAAGTTTGCATAGCGAAAATATTACTAGCCAGAGGGAGTTGAGTTGATTTGAATTTTTGTGAAATTGTAAACAACAACAAACAAAAAAATAGTTTTTTTTGAAGAAGAAGAGTTTTTTTGTTGTTGTTTTTTTTTATGTGTTGTATTTGGTTAACATTTCAATATTGCAAGTGCAATAATACCTTTGTTTTTTTATTATTGTTGGTTTTGATAGTATTACAAGCTATTCGGAATGAAAAAAAAAAATTGGTCTTGTTAAAGACCTTAAGTCCGATAAACTAATAAAGTAAAATACGGCTGTAGAAGCCTTCATTGAATGTTATTTTTTTTTAAACTCAGCAATAAAGTATTTAAGACCGATTTAAGACCGATTTCAAAACGATCGAGTTTAACAAAATCAATTCTATAAACTTATAAACTAAAACAGGTACGGTCTTGGAACCCATCATTGGATATTATTTTTTTTTAAAACTGTAGTAAAATGTTTGAAATGTCATTCAACATTTCTGCAAAAGTTGTCGAAATAAAAACGAATAAAATTATAAAAATCAATTTTATTAGCATTTGTAGAACAATTTCTTTAAATGTTACTAACTATTCTTTCTATTCATATACTTTGTATACAATTGTAAAGACTTATCGTTTTATGTATGTATGTGCACAAATTAATAAAATAAATAAATAAATAATCTATTTCTTAAATTAAAAAAAAATTAAATTTCTAATTATTTAATTAATTAAATTTTGACAATTTTTTTTTTTTTTTTTCGAATTGACGCAATTTTTATTTATACACAGACTGGCTTTTCACGTACATTTGATTTAACTAATGTGTATTTTATACAATTTTAAATGATTTGACTGAATCAAGATTTTTATGAAATTTTTTTTTTAATTGGCTCCTCAATAGCAACATAAACCTTATAAATCGTACAATTTAAATTTTGGTAATACAAGTATCTGTGTTTGAAAATCATCCACCATTTTTTCCAATTTAAATATTTGAACAAAAACAAATTGACCTGCGGCAACTCTTAAAATTTTACCAAGGCTTACAAAATGTAACATAAAGCTATTAAGCTATTCCGTAATATGCTGAACAATGTTTCATATATCATTTTTTATTAAAGTTTTTTTTTTTTGTTTTTTTTTTTATTAAGTTGACATTTATAATATAAAAAATGAATCCATTCATACCCACTCATACAAATATGAAAAATGACATCAGATTATGATGACAATGTGAAAAAAAATTTTTACAAAAACAAAAACAAAAAAAAACCATTTCTACAGTGGGATATGAATTTTTTTTATCTTTTTAATTTCAATTCTGTTTTTTTTTCCTTTTTTTTTTTTTATTATTATTAACCATCTCCTATCCTCCATCATATGAAATTCATTGTGCAACCAAATTCAAGTCCTTTTTTGTAATTTATTAATAATTTGTTTTGTTAAAAATATCTTAGGTATGCAATGTATATACATAACTTCAGTCAGACTAAATAATCTATTTCAATCCAGATAGTGAAGAAATTAAGTTTTAAATAAAGAAAAATTTCAATTTTAGCCTAAAGAGTTTACTTAGTCTACTTAGTTTATTCTATAATAAAGTTATTTGTAAGCTATATATTCCCAATGAATGAGTATGAGTAAAGATAAGAGATAAATAGTTAAACAACGTTTTCGAAGTTAATAATTTTCATATAAACATATAAGGAAGGAAGTTCGTAAGGAAAGAAGTAGATATTTTACTATTGCGAACTATCCGTAACAACGATTACATAAACTATTCCCATGTAACAATTTTATGGCTATAAGACTCTTGCGCACTCTTATAACACTATTATAAATACTCTAATAGAATTATTAGTGTTCATTTGAGTGTTCCGCAACTGTTGCGAAACGTTATAAATACGTTATAGCACTAAAATGGATAATCATATAAGGCACGGGAGCAATTGCTGTAATATTATTGTAATAGCATTAGTTTACATATGGGTTAGTGTATATATTTTTATTTTGAAATGAAATTCATTTGAAATAATATTTATGTTATGCGAGAGTGAGAAAGGTATTATTTTTTATTTTAAAATAATAATTTTATAGAGTTTATATTTATTTCATGAGAAAGGGATAGATATATATTATTCTCAGTATATCACATTATTTATTTATTTCGAGCTTAATTCAAGCAAGTTACAATAAATCATACTTAAATTAAATTTATAAACTAAAAATTAAACATTCAAAAAAGAATTAAAAAATAAAAATGAAAAAAGCTTCAATTAAGAAGACAGGTCAAAGTTTTATCAAAAAAATCAGTTACACAAATACAGATTATTTTTTAATTATTGTTTAGTTAGGAAAAGGTTAATATGGGGTTTGTATGCATTACAAAGAGACATCATCCTATTAATTGGTTAATATTTACCATAATTAGTCCGATGGTACTGCAAGTTAAACATATTAGCAGTTCTTAGTCTAGAATGAGAACAATAATTAAGTTTAGCAAACAATTGGGGAGACGAAATGTTGCCTTTACTTAACTCAATTAGAAATACAATATCAGCAACTTTATGCCGTTTTTCAAGGGTATTAAGATGAATCAAATTTAGTCGATGTTCATAAGAAGGTAATCTTAAAGGATCTTCCCAAGGAAGAAGACGTAAAACATATCTAAGGAATTTTCTTTGAACCGATTCAATTCTATCTATGTGAACACCATAAAATGGACACCAAACCTGACTAGCATATTCTAAATTAGGTCTAACCAAGCAGGTATAGAGGGATTTTAATACATACGGATCTTCAAATTCTCTAGCCCAACGTTTAATAAAACCGAGCATAGAATTGGCCTTGTTTAAAATTTCTGAATAATGAAGATGGAATGAAAGTTTAGTATCGAAGAGTATTACTAGGTCTTTAATTGATGTAACATTTGGAATACTTTGGCTATTAAAAGAATATACATAAGAAATTGGGCATAATCGTCGTGTAAAAGTAATATAAGCACATTTATTGACATTAAGCTGTAGATTATTATACGAACACCAACTATAGAAACGATTCAGATCAGCTTGTAACGCCAATGCATCCTCTAAATTAACAATTTTTTTATAAATTTTCATGTCATAAATTTTAATATGACTATTAATTAATAAAGATGAAACATCATTAATAGAAATAATGAAGAGTAAAGGACCCGGATGACTACCTTGAGGCACACCTACGGGAGCTTCGAACTCAGTGGAAATTGACGATCTAAACGAAACACTATAACTACGACCAGAAAGGTAAGAATGAATCCAATTAATAAAGTAACTAGGAAATCCTAATTTATTTAACTTAAAGATGATAATGTTATGTGGAAGCAAATCAAAAGCTTTGCTGAAATCTGTATATATTACATCCGTTTGAAACCCATCTTCCATGTTATTAATAAAGGTAGATGTTGACTCAACAAGATTAGTAACAGTAGATTTAAGCTTTACAAAGCCATGTTGAAAAGATGATAAGAAACAAGTACAATGATCATAAATAGAATCAAATACAATAATTTCAAATAGTTTAGGTATAGAAGAAAGTTTAGACAATTGGACGATAATTACTTACATTATTTTTTAGATTTTTTTTTGTGAACTGGTCTAATTAGGGCAGTTTTCCAGATTGAAGGAAAGATACCAGAAGTTAAAGAAAATTATTCCCATAAAAACATCATTATAACACCTTTAGTGCTTATCCGGAGTCATATAGGAGTCTTATATCACTTATTTTGTTTTTATAACAATAAAATGTTACGTGGGTTGCTTATAGGTTTTTCATAGAAATGAACACTAACATTTCGTACAAATGAAAATAGTGAGTAAGAGAAGGTACACAACAATAAAATGTATGCTAATATTTTATTTCTTTAACAACCAAAATTAAACATTTTCGAAATTAAAACATAGAAAATTCTTGATACTTTAATTTCTATTATTCGGTTCCAACAGCTTTACTTAGAAATATAAATGATGTGAACTGGATTTGATTAGAACTAAAAATAATGTCTGCTTCAAATTTAAACATATGACAACTATGATGCTGTCTGATGTGGTATTAATTTGGATGTGGATGAATAGTTAATTATGATCAGAAATAAAATAATTAACTCTGCTGTATTCCTTAGTATAACTGAATTTATTAGATCAATCTAATTATTTAAATATTTCCTATATAAAAATTACAACCAACTTAATATGCAAGCTGATGCTGAAAATTCATCCCACGTTAAAATTCCACTAGTTAAAATTTGTATATCATTATATTTCAAATTGTTTCATACACAATGCAGTCGACAAAAAACAAAAATATAATTCTCATCTTAGAAGAGGTTTCAATTCAACACAGATTTTCAACTTCAGTATTCTTCCTTTTTGTTTTAATGTTGACAATGCAAATGAAACCCACACAACACCAAACAAATGCTTGTATGTTTTTCATTTTCAATATATACATATATATATGCATTCATATGCATTTTCTCACAAATATTAAGGATATTTAAGGATACATATAGGAATAAATAAAAACAAAAAAAAACAATAACAAAAGATTATTTATATTATTATTGTGTGATAAGATCTGAAGAATATTAAGGACAATATTAAAAATCTAAGCAAATCAAAAAACCTAAACTCGTTTACATAACCGAAAAAAAGGATTCTTAATGATTTTAAGTACATATAGTCTGCAAAATTTTAATATAATATAAAGAAAAAGATTATAAAATTTAATAATAATAAATATTAATTTATTACATAATATCTTATAAATTTTCAGATTATTATCTTATAAATTTATTTTCATTTAAATTATCAGATTAATTTAATTGAATTACAACTTATAAATAAATAAATAAATATCAGAATGTATTAAATTTGTGTTATTGGAAAAAAAATTTTTTAAATATATTTTTGAACTGATATTGGAGCCAGCTCAACACACTGCTAAATTCAGAGAAATATATAGTTGCCAGGATTGCACAAAAACTGTTGTGGTGACTTTCATGAAATGAGAGTTCAGAAATTTTGAACAAGAAAAACAACATCAATTTCCTGCACTATAGTTAATGTAAAAGTAGTAGTGTCCTCAGAGCAAGCTCTAAATATATAATTAAATGTAGTGGAATTAAGTTTAAGTCAGTCTAAGTATAACAACGAGACCAGTAGGATGTAAAAATATATAAATGTAAAATAAATATAATAAGAAAACTATAATTGGTGACCCCGACGTGATTTGAACACGCAACCTTCTGATCTGGAGTCAGAAGAATTGGGCGCTGACATTTAAAGTGGGATCGCAGTTGTAAAAATGTAAATGTTTTTTAATATGGATTCGTATAACTACATTGATTCAGTTTATATGAAGCTGACAGTTATTCAGAACAGTGGTTCCAATTTATACAAAGGCGACAGGAATAGACTAAAACAAAATTGTTGTATTAAATCTCTTCTTCAAAGATATTTTGTGTTGTAGTCATATACAATTCTAGAATTTCAAATATAAGAAGGACAAAAATAAAAATTCTACTATATGAAAACTGTTTTTAATCTAGTCGCGATATTTTTAAATCTTCTAAAGACGATTTGATAGTACTGAAAAGACAAATGAATTATTAGCGCCAAATTCACATTTGCATCGATTTGCCATCGATTTAAAATAATGGAATATATTTAGTTTACAATCTAGAGTTTAAAATAAATAAAAAAAAAAGCTTTATAAGGGCCTTGCACTAGTATTTATTTATTTATTTATTTTATTCAATTCTTAATGTTAGTATACATAAGACGATTAGTCTTTATAAGTGTATACAAATAAAAATTATTAAAGGATAATATTAATTTAAATACATACTTAACTTACAACTAAACAAGTCAAATAATATTGGTTTGGATTATTTTTTCCATCAATCTTCACCTCTTTATTTCATTAACTTTCTTTAAATCAATCAATTTTAAAAAGTTCATTTTTAAATAATTTGTTCTCAAATTTATTCTAAACTTTGAATTCATTATCGTACGACGTCAATTTTATCAATTCTAAATAACTTCCACATCAGATTAATTTTCAAATAATTCAAGTCTTAAAACAATTTAAGGAAATAGCTTTGATATTAAAATCCCATAATATTTTTTTTTGTTTTTGTATGCTGCCTACAAAAATTCAGGAATTCAATCCAAAACGAAAAAGAAAATTAATTTTTAATTCATAAAACATAACCTCAAAATCCTGTATTTACAATACTACATAATATTATCTATTCTATTATTAGATCTATACGGCATCATTACAATTTTTTTGCCTTTTTATTATTGTTTTTTTTTTTTTTCTTTTTTTATCAATTTCATGTTCTCTCCTGTAGTAAACATCATTAACAACTTTAAGAAAATTAACAAGACAAACTGAACCTATAATAAAAATTTATTTCTATTTCTGGTCGTCATTCTACTTCCCAACTCACAAACTCAAAATTACAAGAAACAAAATAAGGAAATAAAATTAAAAAAAAAAACAAAAACGAAAAGAAAATAAAAATAAAGAACAAGGACTTGTCCATTTATTCTTCCCTAGAGAATTAAGAAAATACAAAAAAAAAAAAAAACAGCACAAAAAATGAAAACCTTGGATATAAACCATTAGTAGCAGAGTCAAGAAGAATTTCATTTTTTTTTTTTCTTGCTTTAATCTAAACATTTTTTTGTTGTTCTCCCATGATTTATTCTCATTTATCCCAACAATATGAATTCAAATTCAAAATCTCGAAAACAACAAGAAGCTACAAAAAGATTAGTAAACAAGAGTACAAAAAAAAAAAAAAAAAAAACTGAACCAAAAACAACAAAAAAATATTTAGCTTATATACACACACACTTAAATGTAGGTAAACAATACAAAAATAATCTTAAGTACATATACAAAACATATCTAAAGTATATAAATAACAGCTGGGATCAAACCATTTTCGAATATTTATTTCTATTATTTTATTTCAAATAATTTTTGACTTTTCTATTTTTCTCATGAAACTTTCATTATGAGATCCTTCAACATTTACACATGTCCATATACCTACTTGAAAATATATACCTATTTGTATATGTATAGGTAAAATAATATTCGGTATCCTTTTAAGATAAATTAATTTTTTGTTTTTGTCTATTTTTATTTGTTTGTAATCTTTAATGAAATATTGTAAATAATATTTTTTACTATACTTTACTATAAAAAAAAATATTTTCGATGTTCGATTTTGTCTTTAATTTTTGTGGAAGTAAATTAGTAATATAGGAAATTGAATATCATCTCGAAGTGATGTATACTGTTGGAAGAAAAATAGAATGTTAGCTAAATTCCAACAGATATTTCAACTGAAATTGTTTTAGCCTATGTTCATACGGAGACAGTACGAAGCTCAAAGCAATAATAACCTTCATTATAGACTTAAACCAATTATAAGATAAACAAACGCTGAAGTATAATTGATTAATGCCCGCCTTTTATACAGATATTTAAACTGAAATTATTTTATTCTAAGTTAGTACGGAGACAGTACGGAGCTGAAAACAGTAATAGCGTTCATCAAGGACATAAACCATTCATAAGATAAACAAACGGTGAAGTACAATTGATTAATGCCCGCCTTTTACACATATATTTAAACTAAAATTATTTTATTCTAAGTAGTACGGAGACAGTACTGAGCTGAAAATAGTAATACCGTTCATCAAGGACATAAACCATTCATAAGATAAACAAACGGTGAAGTACAATTGATTAATGCCCGCCTTTTACACATATATTTAAATTAAAATTATTTTATTCTAAGTTAGTACGGAGACAGCACGGATCTGAAAACAGTAATAGTGTTTATCAAAGACATAAACCAATTATAAAATAAACAAACGGTGAAGTACAATTGATTAATGCCCGCCTTTTACACAAATACTTAAACTGAAATTATTTTAATCTAAGTTAGTACGGAGACATAAGGAAGCTGAAAACTGTAAAAGCGTTCATCAAGGACATAAAACAATTATAAGATAAACAAACGGTGAAGTACAATTGATTAATGCCCGCCTTTTATACAGATATTTAAACTGAAATTATTTTATTCTAAGTTAGTACGGAGACAGTACGAAGCTGAAAACAGTAATAGCGTTCATCAAGGACATAAACCAATTATAAGATAAACAGGAGAAATACAATAGATTTGAAGTGATTGCGGCTACATAGAACAGAACTAAAAAAAAAAACTAAAAAAAAATACGGAGACAGTTTTGTATGGTCATCCCAACGCCGACTGTATGTATTGCAAATCTCAAAATTAACTTACATAATTAAACAACAATAATACTTCTATGATCTGTAAGTTTATGTTATAAAATGGAAATCATACCCGACATGCACATTCAAAATAAAATGTGGTCCAACGAGGCATTGCATAAAATGAATTATAATTATTAATTAATTACAATGTTATGACCTTCAATTTTATAATTTATTAGGAACTATTAATATATAAAATGTAAATTTTTTTGCTTCATATTCAATATATGGCTGACAACATCAGTGACAAGACATTATGACTGACAAATGTAATGAATATAAAATACATAAAATAATATAAAAGAGAAATACGATTTATGCAAAATGTATTATCAAAATAATGTTAGGGATATTTTAGTTTACAACAATGGGCCATTACAAGCTTAAAGTAAAATTGATAAGCTTCAAAATCTATAAATTAAATTTAGGAAAACATTCCATTGTTTTGTATAGATTTTTGTACCATACATTTTGAATTAATATATAAATTGGTTTTTATAAAATTTCGAATAAGTTTTAAAAGGATGCATACAAAATCGAGCTTAGTTAACTTCCAGAACACTGAATATAATATAATATAGACTTGATGAATGTCATATGTAGAGCTATTGAGATAGTTTGATACGTTATTAGGTGATAAATTATAATTATTTAATATAAATAACTGTCAAATAACTCTCAGTTGCCAAAAAAAAAATTAAAATGGAGCTTCTATGAAATCATGGTTCGATTTGAAATGAACTAAAGCAATAACAAAAAGATAAACCAATGAACATTCCTTAAAACTAAACCAATTTTCAATAGAATTGAAAAAAAAAAATATTTAAAGAACAATTTTTTATATTCTTAACTTTAAAAAGGACAATCTTTTATGTTCTTAAATTTTCAAATCGATCTGTCAATTAGTTTATTGTGAAACAATTATCACTTTTGTTCTTTTCAGATAGTTGATAAATTTGATATTCATGCTGCAATTCATTATCGTTTTTTCAAAGATTTATCACCAACCGATATCCAAAAGATATGGATAGTACTTTAGATACTTCATCACCATCATATGAAACCATTCGCTTTTGGATAACTGAACTTAAACGCGCTCGCGCAAAGCAGGGAACCAAAAAGAGCTCCATCCATTGAAATTATAAGAAAACTACATGATGTAGTGACAAACGATTGCCGAAAAAAAAATCGTGAGTTGGCAGACATATTAAAAATATTAAAAGATAACATTGGATCCATTTTACATGCTAAATTCTTTATGAAAAAGCTATCAACAAGATGGGTGCCACAAAAAATAATTTGTGGGGTACGTTCACGTATCAGCGTAATCTAAAATCAGCCCAAACAATGGATAGAACCTGGTTGAAGTGTCCCAAAGAAAGCAAAACAGAAATATCAGCCGGAAAGATTATGGCAACTGTTTTTTGGGATACACAAGATATAAAATATTCATCGACTATCTTGAAAAATTAAAATCAATAAATTAATGCTACATATTGCTGTCCGTTATTGGATCGATTGAATGACGGAATGTAGAAAAAACTACACAATTAAGTACATCACACCATCACACACATCAGGTTCGACAACATTAAAATTTAATAAATTACAGTACGAAATTGCTCCATATCCACCATATATAGTCCATATTTAGCCCCAATTTTTGTTTCCAAATTTATGGTTTGCTGAAATGAGATTCAAATATCAAATCAAATGGTTATCACTGAAACTTAAGCATATTTCTGAATTAAAAAGGTCAAAGTGTATTGAGTTATAAAAAAAAAACATTTTTTAATATGAATACACGAAGCTTTTCGGACTGCCCTTGTACTTAGAAAAATTTAAAGAAAAATAAAGTAGGGCGCGTATATTTTGAAGGAAATAATAATTGTTTCCCTTATTTTTCGGGTTTTTTTTTTCTAGTTGTACATTGCCAATTCTATTCAATTCTAGTCAATTGGGAATTTTGGAAATAATCAATTATAAGTTTTATTTTCAAAACAAAACTTGTATATATACTGTTTAATATATATTATTGATATATATAATAATATTATATACCATATACACTCTAGAGTATTGTACTTCGCACAGGCAAATCAAAATTTTACGATATTGAACATGATTTTTTTTTTGTTAATTTTTTTGTTAAGTACACCTTAAAAATGTTATTTTAAATTGAAAAGTAAAATTATTTTCTATCATATTTTTGTATTACAATAGATCTATCTAAATTTAATTGTTTCTATGAAGCAGTAACCGCTTTCAATTTTCATAGATTAATTCGAATTTAAAAAATTCTTATTTAAACTTCACCTGTACCCCAATCTCATTTTTTTTTCATCATTTTATCTTATCATAATTAATTAATAATATACTGTTATTTCAAATTAAAATAATTATAAAATAATTTACCATTTCGAATCTCTGTACTCTTGATTTCTTGAATCATGTGAATCTAACCTTGAATTCATATCAATAACTGAATGGCGTTAATCTCTAATTAAAGTGTAATCTTTTATAGCTTTAAAATTTTTTTTAGACTCAATTCAAAAATAAATAAGAAAAACGTTTGACTTCAACAAAAATTCAAATTAATTATTCTAAAATTAGATGGTGAGAAATACATTTTTCTTTTTTTATTGAAAATTGTCGGTAATTGGACAATCAATGGCAATATAATAACAACAAATTAATTGCACATAATCGAGTCCAAAACAAATTGATTTTAATTTTCAATTTATTATTTTATTGGTGTAAAAACTAGGAGAAGTTATATTAACCTTTAGCATTGAATTTATTCATCTTAGACTTGATTATTTTATTTGGGTAAAGGTTATTTAGATTAAATTTTGGCAAAAACATGTGAAACAAATTAACCCTTATGTTATTAGAAAATAATAAATTAATTTAGTGTAAAGTGTACTTTCATGTCAATGAACATTTTTTGTTTTGATTTTGCTTTTATTTGTTTTTTAATAGAGATGAAATTGATTGCAATTTAAAGAAGATAAAATTAAATTATAATGGGAAAGTTTGTATAATTAAAGTTAGGTAAGCTAAGCTAAAATTGATCGTGTATAAAATACAAGAGAAAAATTTAAGACAAATGGTTAGAAAAATTTAGAAAGACGTTTGACAATTGAATAAAAAAAAAAACATTTGACAATCTTGAAGACCAAAATAAGCAAAGAAGCAAAAATACAGTTAGAGAGTAAAATATCAATTAAACTTATAATTATATATTAAGAACTATAAATTAACGAAAAGAAAAGTGTTCTAAAAAAGCAAAATATTATATACAAAATTAAGCAAACAATAAAAATAAAAGTTAAAAACACTCTATGCAAAAAGCATGCAGTAGCGAGTGTAGTTACAAAAAAATATTTGATCAAAATAAAAATAGAACAATAATAACGAATAACAATCGAAAATAAGAGCTTATAGCCCTATTAAAAATAACTAAAAATAAAAACCAATATCTTATAACAAAAAAACAATTAAGTTTAATTAAATACAAAATATTTACATAACTATGTGTACTAAGTCATTTACTTGATCATGATTGAAATTGAAAATTGAACCAAATGCCCTCTTAGGTGTTGCCCAAACATGATAAATTTTATATTTATGATCTACGTAAGTTTAAGGTGTTAATTGTATATAATAATAGTCCTCCATTCCCTTATCAATCCCATCCTCGTCGCCAATTTTATGTTTAATATTTCTTTATTTCAATGTTATACTTAGACTGACTTAAATCTTATTGACCTACTTACAAATATATTACTATTACTGTTGTATATCAAATCTATTATAATTAATTATATTGAATAGAGATAAACAACAACAACATTCCCCTAATCTATCTGAATATTATTGGAAACCATATTTAAAATGCAACGATTTAATTTTATTTAAATTCAAAGAAAAATAACGATGAGCCAACTACAAAAAATAAAGATGCTATCAAATCCAAATTAACAATTTTTCAGAAAATAAATTTATAATAATAATTTCTAACAATTAATAATCAATTTGAAATCGTAAATAATTTGAAAATGGAGCGGTAGAATAAATTTAATTAAATTTGAACCCCAAATAATATTGATTTTCTTATTAATTTAGTAAAAATTGTTTCAAGTCAGTAAACTACATGTCAACCCTTAAAAGACCAACCTGGTATTTTTGAACCAAAAATTTTTTTTTGTGTGAAGGTTCATCAAAAAAGTATTTTTTAATTTTGGGACTTTCTAATTTTACGATTTCGGGCTAGAGTATTAATGATTTCAAGGATGGTATCAAATTTGATACAATGGGTTTCAAAGAAGAAAAAAAAAAACAATTTATATATATATAAAAATTTGTTTTCTTCAATTCTTTTAATCTTTAATTTCATTTTTTTAATTTTTAATTTATTTATTTTTTAACAAAAAATATTTTAACAATTCATTTAAAAATTTAATAAAAAAAAATTCACTTATTTTGAGAAAAACAAAACTTATATTAAGATAACACTTATTTTAAATAAATGTATGATAAAAAGGAAATAAAAATAGTTCGTTCAGAAAAGAAATTATAAACTATTTACATAAAAAGAAAAATAACATTATCACATAATTCAATAGTTTATTTATACTTCTTTAAAACAAGTAATTTTTAAAATCATGATCAGTGGGTAGTTTACAACCAAATAAACAATTTCGTCTAACTATACTTAAACTAAATATACCTTTGGAAGCCAAATAAATGATGAGATCCTACTGTTGTATAATAATTATTAAAATAAATTCGATGATTTGTATTACACGTAACATTCCTTAATAGGCGAACAACAACGTTTGCCGAAGCTCCTAGATCAGACTCATGAAATTTACGAAATCTAGCATGGTTTTCTTGTCCGGAGAACAACTCAAATTGGTGTACAAAACCATTACTGTTACTTAAAACAAACAGTTTGTAACCCCACTTATGAGGCTTGTTAGGCTGTTTTAAATAGCTTTTGCCTTTACTTGAACACATTTGTTCGTCCACACATAAATCTCTATCATATGCAACTGCTTTAAATTTCGTATTCAATCTGGTCAATTATGGGGCGTAATTTATGCACTCGATCATGATTTTTATCTGCTCTAGCCAACATTTTGTTATTGTCGTTGAAATGTAAAAAAATTTTAATTTTTTCGAAGCGATTTATATTCATAGCTTTGTAAATGGCTTCGTAACCTAAACGATTACTCCAATATGAACGAATGTTTGGCAACTGAATTATTGAATAATATGAAGCTATACCTATATAACTTTCAACTTCATTTTTTTTAATATTTGGTAAGTTTTTAACGCATATTCGTGTTGCGTACAAGTTTGTTTGTTTTATAATATGTTCTATTATTTCATCATCGACAAAGTATTTAAAAAATTGGAAAGGTGTATGCAAATTATTAATTTCAGAAGCATATTGCTCAGGTGTAAAACGTAAAATATCTTCTTCTATTAACATGTTATGTTTGCGCCACAAAATATT
This sequence comes from Argyra leucocephala, assembly GCA_963942445.1. Classification (NCBI taxonomy): domain Eukaryota; kingdom Metazoa; phylum Arthropoda; class Insecta; order Diptera; family Dolichopodidae; genus Argyra; species Argyra leucocephala. The sequence goes on along the minus strand of OZ012677.1, from coordinate 208,371,240 downwards.
TTTAATTTTTTCAGCCTTACTTCCATTTTCTTCAGCAGAAAATTTGTTATTGCTGCAACGTGAAGCCTCCTCATTTTGGCAATTTCTTTCTCCAAATCTTCGTCAAAAACATCTAAAAGCATATTTTCTATTTCACAGTCGTTAAACTCATCATTAGAATCATCCAAACCATCTTCGCTTTCCCAACCCTTCATTGTCTTTATCCAACAAACATAAATTATTTTCCATGGTTAAACGACCAGTGTATCAAAAAAAATACTAACAGTTTTTTTTCCCTAGATGAACCAAATCATAATATATTTTAAAACTTTCTACTTATTTGTAATAAAAATATTATTGTTTAATACTTACAAATTTTTTGACGCGCCAAAATTATTTAAAAATATGTTAATTTACACTTATTCTAATTGCAACTTAGTTATTCTGCAGTCAGCGATAAACTGCATATTATTTTTAAATTTCTATACTCAAACACACACAAAAACCATATAATGAGCGTAATTTTGAGTTAAAACAGTTCGGATTAAATAAAATACAATGGACTTTGTGGACATAGGTTAAATATATTAAAAAATGTGAAAGTTTCAATGGTTTGTATCAAATTTGATACACGAGACGTTTAAGGGTTAAACTAAATAACAAAAATCGGTACACCAAACCATCAGTCAGTAAGTCGAAAATAAAATTCCATATTAACCAAACGGTTTAATATTGTAGAAAAACTGTAATTTGAACTGAAGTGCCACTACAACTGAAAATAACAAAATATATAACCATACTCGTGTATACACCGCGAAGACATAAAGGTTAATTGTTAATAATTTTAATATAGAAAATTTTCACGCAAAATAGAATAGCTTTGTTTCACTTTACAATATTTTAAGACCATTCGCTTTCATAGACTTTTTTTATTCTTTTATTGATTTCGATTTTTTTTTTTTATCTTTTGTTTGCAAGTTTTACTAAAATTGACCTCTTCAAAAAAAAAAATGAAAAAAATTAAGGAGAAATAACAAAGTACGAAAATGGAATTAAATCAATGCCAATTTCGAAATTTCGAAAAAAAAAAAGAAAAAATAACATCAAAATTTAAATTAAAATTCAATGTGCCTACTGAATTGTTTTGCACTAAAATCACTAAAATAATAAAAACAACAAAATTATAAAAAAAAAAAAAAATAAATAAAAGTTTTTTTATGAGATCACGATGTTTAAATGAATGCATGAATGAATGAGTTCATTTGAATGTATTGGACATGAAATATAGTTTCACATGTATCTCATATCTCATCACATAACATTTGAATTTTCTATTCAAGTGCAATCTGGTTATTTCAAAATTAGTTATAATTAGTTTTCGTTTAGTAAAAGAAATTGAAATTCTCATCATGTTGGTGGCCAAGATTTTTTTTTTTTTTTGCGCCTTTGATTTTATTTCGTTCTCTTCTGTAAAGCCAAAATTTTCGGATTTTATTTTTCGGTTTTTTTTTTTTTTGTTATGTACTTTGATTTTTTGGTGCCAAAATAAAAAGTTTGTCTTTCCTTTCCTCAATCGATTTGGATCAGACTTGTTTCTCTTAGTTTTTTTTTTTTTAGTATTTAAAGGAATATAATTTTATTACGCTGATTGTATTTATTTAATTTGTAAATATATATATTTTTTTTTGTTTTTTCGAAGTTCACTGCCAACTTAGTGTATACGTGATATAATGGTACTTTACTTTTGATATAGGTATATGTACATTTACTACGTTATCAGAATTATGAATTAAAATAAAAGATTTTCGGTTTTTAATTATATTAGAAATATTAAATATAAATAAAAGATGAGAGAAATTAAAATGAGTGCCAAAATTTGTTTGAATTTGTTTCCTGGAATAATTTTGTGCATACGGAATAAAAATTAAATTTAAATATTCAAAATTAATAGTGAAGATATTGGTTTAATTCAAAATTTTAATTTGAAAACAATATATTATATTCTATCAAATATGTTTAATATAGTTTTTGTAACCCCTGGGGATCTTGAATCGATATAACAACTGAGGATAATGCTCTAAGATATCACTACGAACAGTGGTAAAATTTAAAATTATTACGCCGTATAACACTGTCATATTTTTTTATAAATTCTGTTATGTTCTAAATATGTTTAACATATTTTGTCATAATTTGTTAATCACATCTTTTTTAGTTTTAGTGATAATTTAAATTTTATAATTTAATTGATATTAGGTTCCCGTGCACTAATAATTTTAAATATTTGATTGCAAATATCAATATTTCGGAAGCAACATACTTCCTTCATCACTGCTATTACAGTGTCATGCATTGTCTAACTTTTATGGTATTTGAACCAAATTTTTAAATTTGGTTTTGACAAATATAGTTAAAAATATTTCAATGATATGGGGCTGATTTAGAAATTCATGTCACGTTTAAGTAGTGACTGTGTAAATATAGCATAGCTCCTGAGTCCTGGACCAATAAGGATATGTCATTTTTTTTGTTAAATATATGGTCAGCAATAACATAATTACCAGAAAAAAAAAATAGTCCTATACTAGATTCATCTCGGGAGTGAAAGGGTTAATAGCTTTAATAAATGCTTGAAATATAAAACTGTTTTCTTCTTCTTCTTCCATTAACACTATTCAAAGCGTAGTGATAATAAAACTGTAGAAAAATATAATTTATTAACCCAAGTAAGTCGAATTAAATTCATCGGGGAGTAAATAGAATATACATATACCGTTCAATAGAGAGTTTTAAAACGCATTATTCAGCAATATAATGTGAAAAAATTTTTGTAATTATGATATTTTTTAGTGAATAAACACCAGCATTGGAATAGCGTGTACCTGACGGCGGCTGACGGTATTTCACTTATAGATTTTTTAGGTAGAAAAAGAAATAAAGGGTAAATTGACATAGAACTTCGATAACAAACTGTCAATTTTACAATTGTATAAAAATGTAAACTAACGCCTACACAAGAAAATTTGAATACACAAATATGGTAAATATACTAGTCGGAAAACGTTATATAATAAATAATAAAATAAATGATATACATTGGAGTTGCCTAGCATTAGCTAAAGTCAGACTCCGGACTTTAGGTGAGGCTTCTCCTAATAATATAGGTATTATTTCGGAAAGCAAAATGAACCTACTCAATCTCACAGGGTGATTCTAGTACTGGGAGAGTGATAATGAAAGAGTAATCACCTGAAACAACCAACAACGTGACAAATAGCTTACTCGAGTCGTGATATTTAAGTGCTTATTGGTTTTCCAGAAACAACTGGAATTGTCACTTCTACCTACCTACCTAATTTCTGCATAATGGTAAAGTCTACTGAGCCAATTGTTTTTGCGACAGAATTTAAATAAACCAGGTCTTCAGAAACTAATTTATGTTCCTATGCTTACTTATATATTAAAACTGATCAATTGACATAATTTTTTGATTAAAAAAAAACAAAATTGACAAAAAAAATGTCTCTTAATTTTTTTTATAGTATAAAATTTTGAGACTGGAATCATATTTTTTAAAATAGAGCTAGTAGTAATGAGCTATGAGTTTAGTCTTAGATACAAGAATTTAAAAAAATATGAAATAAGTTCTCAGTCTGAGTTTTTTTCATGAAAAATTTACTAACAATAATTAACTCTAATTTTGTCGTTAATTACACATACATACATACATGTTATAGTGTGTTTACCACAAATATTAAATTTTCATTCAACTTAATTAAAAAAAAAAAATTTATAAAAAAGAATTTCATTAAAAATACGAAAACTTAAAATTTATTTTGATGTTTATTTAAAATATAAACTTTTTGAATATATTTTTTATACAAATTAGTAAATATTCATTTTTTCTCTATTAGAATCAGTGCCATCAACTTTCTCCGTTATTTTAGCATAATATTATCCTGCAAGATTTTCCAAAAAAAAAAAAAAAAATCAAGAAAATTTTTTTGTTTTTTTTTGTAATTGAAATGTTTTACAAATGACTCAATTTGTACTAAAACACACCCACACACACACAAATATTTACTATTTATTTGTAAAACTTCAAAAATTAAGACTCAAGAAGAATAAATGTCAAAATTAATTTGAAGATTAAAATTTCATACATAATAATAATAAGAAAGTTTTTTGATTAAATTTTCTCGAAAATTATTTCCTCTCGCACCCATCCACCCACATAAACAATTCCAGAAACTGTTCTTTAATTAAGAAAAAAAAACAGTTTTTCAACTTGTCTATGTATGTACAAGATCTGAAATATGTCATCAATTATGAAGTCATGCATTCAATGATACTTCTTTTTTTTATGTTTTTGTTTTTGTTGTTGTTTTTTTATTGTATGTACATCCTTAAAAATAAATATTCCTTCAGGATATATAGTATATATATACAAGTTCGTTAGATAAGTTTTGATGCAATTAATTTAATCGAAAAGATTCTTAGTATATTATATACAATAAGTGTGTGTGTGTGTGTGTATATTTTACTCAAGGGATTAACATAAAATTTTCATTATACAAAAGGTAGTATAAAGAAAGTTTTACTTAAGGCGACCAAAATGAATTCATTGGAATTATGGAAAGAAGATTCAATTTAAAAATAATATTATTAAATTATTATTAAAAACAGCAAAAGTAGAAGAAAAAATTAAATAAATTTGAGGTAAAGTATTTTTGTTAAGTGTTTTGTGTATTTTATTGTAAATAATATTTAGATTATTCTAGGTTGAAAATTTATCACAAAAAAAAAATACATTTTGTATACTTTAAAATTATAAAATATTCAAAATTTAATTTTAAACGACACACAAAAACAAATTTGATGACCGCAATGTGATTTAACTTTGTGTTAGTAATAAAAAAATACTATGTATTCTAAAAATTCAGGAAAAATTAGGTCCGGTAAAGTCTAAAGTTTACAATAATATGAAAATTGAAAGAGAGAAAAAAGTAAACATTTTTGTTGGAAAATCATGAAAATGTGCTGGATTGATATAATGTAGATAGATTGATATAAAATAGAACGGCTTTACAATAGCTACAAATACACTAACACTTTATCAATGAAGAAAGTCAAGTAGCACATAACTAGTGAAAAATCAAATGTATTTCAAATAAGAACAATAGTTCCGAAAAGTTTTCATGACCAATTTTCATCAAAATTTTAAACAACAACAAAACTGTTGACAACATAGTAAACCTCTGTCAGGTTCAAAACAAAAAACAACGTTAAACTTTCTTATAAAAATTTTATATAAATATGTGTGATCTGATAGTGATTAAATGTACATTTCATAAGTAGATAAAAATAAAGAAATTATAAAAAAATTTTACCGATTTTACACAATCATAAGTAAAATTATGTTTTTTATTTACAATGGTACATACATAGATATACAAAGGGTGTTCACGATTAAGTGTAGAAGTGTAGTAGGTGTAGATCTACAATGATTTGCAAAATGATTTCGTCAACACATAATTTCTACTTTCGATATTTTGGTCGATGTAGAAGTTTGGCAGCGGCTTGTTTATACATGGTAACATGGCAAAATTACATAAGACAAAATTTCATAAGACAAAATTACATATCGACAAAATTACATAGAGACAAATTTTCACATGAACAAAATATCGAAAAAATTTCATAAGTCAAAATTACATAAGGACAAAATGTCTTATTTAAAAAAATATGACATTATAGGTTTTACGAAAAAATTACATAGAGACAAAATTACATATGAACAAAATTTATAAGACAAAATTACACATGGACAAAATTACATAGAGACAAAATTTCAAATGGACAAAATTTTATATTTACAAAAAAAATTACAGTTATCAATAAATAGAAATTCGTTATAAAATGGTTGTTATTGTATTTGTATATTGCTTAAAAATACGTTACCAATGTTACTCCATTTTATTTAACGTTATTTGGTTTTGTAATGAAGGTAAAATTCTTAAACAATTCTTTTATTTAGTAAAAAAAATACCTTCATTATAAAACCAAATAATTTAAAATTTTAATAAAAATTTAAATATCTAATTTTTTTAAATATGAAATTTTGTCTCTATGTCTCTTTGTCCATGTGTAATTTTGTCGTATTAATATTTGTTCATATGTAATTTTGTCTTATAAAATTTTTTCACACCACCTGCTTACATATTTTTTCTTTAACTTTATTTTTTCACTTATAACTAATATTCAGAAAATAATTCAATTAAAATTTTATTTCAATTTCAATTTTTTATTTAAAAAATTACCTCTGTCTTTATCTCAGTCATTTTCCAGATATATGTATGTAAAGTCAATACAAATGTCAAACTGAAAAAGTACAATACTAAAAGTGCAATAGGTTTATGTCTTGTAAAAATCTACAAGTCTTGTATAATATTTTTTCATATAAAAATTTTACAATGACATGTACAAGACTGCATCTTCAATCTACACCTAATCGTGAATACTCTTCTAATAAATAAATCGGACTTGTACTTCTTATTTATTAAAGTGTAAAATCTGTAAGAAATTTTAATAATTTTTTTTATCAAATTATAATAGATTTTAGCAGGTGTAAATTTTTAATTAATTTTTATAACTCACAGATGTATTTAAGTTAAAAAATCAATCAGAGTAAATAAATTGTGAGTTGTATAGGTATTCTAAAACTTTAAATACACACTGATGAGTTCAAATAGTATTATAATTAATGAAAATACTCGTCTAATAATTACAGAGGCAAAATTTCATAGTTTAAGGATATGAGAAACTAACATTTAATGAAAATCAATTAAATATTAATAAAAAATATTGAGCAAAACTGGATTTTCAAGCGTTTTGGAACTATCGCTAAAATGAATTTTTTCCAACTCATAAAGTTATAACTCAGTATATTTTAATAAATCGAATCTTCAATCGATTCAAATACAAAATTAATTATTTCAGACATTATTTATAACTACGTAAGCAATCAACTGTCAAATAACATAGTAATAATTATATAAAAGATATATTTACATGATTTATCATTACTGATCGTATAATTTAAATATCAAACTACACAATTATCAATGTTTAATCAATTTATTTATTTATTTATTTATTAAAAAAAATGTTTACATAAGTATATTGGTTCAGTTATTTTATAATAAATTGACAATATATGTACATTATTATATTGACCAATCATTGCTAGTAATGAATCGAACAGATCATAAAATTGTATTGAATGTTTGTGACATCGGATACAGTATAAAAATGACACAAATGTAAAATTAATGAGTTCAACCACATTGTATCGAAAACACAAAGTATTTTGTTTACAATTTTGAACACTTCAATGTATCTGAAATAATTGTCAAATCATATGCTTTTTGACATTTGAAATATTATCATATGTTTTTTTACTTTTTTATTAAATGCAAAATAGATATGAACAATTTTCGAAAGCAATTATTCTTTTATTATTGAAGCTGAGGAACAGTATTTTTATTTGAAATTTAAATTTAAAATTAAAAAATTATTTAAAAGAAAAAAAAAACACTTTAAAATTAAATATAAGTAAAAATAAAATAACTGAAGAACAAACTTCAAACAAAAAAATTCTCTAATGACATTTATATGTGTGTATTCTATTATTCCTCGATATGTGTATCGTGTATCGAGAATTTTTTAAATACACAATGTAACAACCTGCGTTATAAAAGTATGTCGCAAATACGTTGTCAAATGAATTTCCGATCATGATACAATGTTGAATCTTTATTTTTACGTTTCAGATCACGTAACACTGTATTGGTTACGTTGTCGGTACATTTCCGATGTCAAGGAAATGTTTTGTATGTACATAATGTAATTTATTCGTATATTCAATAATTAAGTACAACTGGCCATTGGACTATAGAAGTCACTCAATACCATTTTGTATTTATTTTTTATAAACAGTCAAAGTGTTTAGTATTTGCGTACCATAACGTTCGGTTGAGATAGGATAGCAAGAAAATAGGACGAACGGTATGAAATAGATTATTAGGAAATGGAAAACTAAATACATTGAAACTTTTCTCAAGTATCTACCAATTGTATATTATAGAGAATCTAGATTCCATAATCTTGAAGTTAGAGCTATACACGATTTCCTTAAATAATGGAGGTTCAATGAACTAACTGAAACAAAACAATAAATGTAAGAATTAATTGATTAATGCATCAATTCGAAATTGATTTGATAAATTACTTAAATCAATGTCTATTGTTGTAAATACTGAAAAAATACTTTTCAGCTATTAAAATAAAAAATAACTCAATTTTCTGAATTTCATACAAAATTTTAATTCAGTGGTTTTTTATTCTTCCTCCGCTTTTCACATTTTTTTATTTTTCTTATTCAAAATTTTCCTACAAAAACTCTATTTTTCCATGCACATAAAATAAACAACAGAATTCTTAGTAAACAACATGAAAATTCCACAAAATTTTATCATATAAAATTTTCCATATTTTTTTTTTTTTTCATTCTTTTTAACAGATTTTTAAATAATTTATTTTGTTTTTTTTTAATATATTTGAGATGTAAATTCATAATAAACATCACATTTTTTTAATATAATTTTGAATAGACAATGTTCACCATATTGTCGATGTTATCAATAAATAGAAATTCGTTATAAAATGGTTGTTATTGTATTTGTATATTGCTAAAAAGTACGTTACCAATGTTACTCCATTTTATTTAACGTTATTTTGTTTACTTATGTCATGGAAATACAATCCAGAGTAAATAGAACATATTTTTATTTCCATGAAAACTATACTTAGTTTTAATAGTTTATATTAACATTTTTAATTTTCATTTATAACTATAATAAATTTCAGGACACATTATGTCTATACTGAAGTGTCTAGAACATAATACGAAAGGATATAAATCGATTTGATTGGAAAACTTTAGACATAATGGATAAAATGATATTGTCATTAAATATGGTTGATATGAATGTTTAGAATTACAAATTAAAAATCGAAAAATAGTTTTCACTTATTGAATTTATTTCAACAACAAATGTATTAGGGCATAACTAGTAGCATTTCTACTAAGAACAATCGTAAACTTCAATCAATTGTTTCATTCAGACTGTCCGTGTTTAGTAGGCCTGTAGTTATTATATAAGTCTTCAGCTGCTTTAACTATTATGTTCTGTATTATTATATGTACTTCTACTACTATTTTAATAAATTTTCAATTTGAGAAATTAATCAGAAAAGTGATATATACTACAAATTGTTATCCAAATAAATGTTTTTTTGTTTTCGAAAATTGTTTCTAGATAATTGGATTATAATTGGATATAGAACTGGAGAACTGTAAATTGTATCTTTTTTCATTTTCACTTCTATTGGCCACATAGGTCTTTAAATTTTCATAAAGTAAATACTTAGTTTATTATTAGGTAAGTAGTAGTGGCTGCCGACTACTGTCCGACACATTTAGACCGGTAAGGTTTATTGTGATATTAGTAAGTTTATTATTACAAGAATAACTTTTAAAAAATGAATTTTATTTCCTACATGATTGAAAATCCGGGTTTTCATCATTTTTTTCTGGACCAGAATATAGCGATGAAATTTTGAATTTAAATAATACTCCAAGTAATGGCATTTATTTTTTTGTTGTTGTATAAGTGACCACTGTAAATTGAATTTCCAATAATCGTTATCAATTCACAACAAAATATTCGAACATACAAAAAAAAAATACTTTAAAAGAAAACAAACAAAAAAGAAAAATAAAAAAAGGATACAAAATTTCCTTCATCCTAGAGCTATGCAATGCATTGTCTTTTTTTTTTAGTTTTTACAAAAATAAACGGTTTTTATATGTATTTTTTACACAACATTTTGATGAAAATCGTTTCATTTTTTTTATTTTACTTCTCTTTGTTCTTTATTTTGTATCTCTATAAAATATTTTAAATTAATTTCTCGATTTTACCATGTAATTTTTAATGATTTCTCATGTTAAACATTTTTATAACAAATCTTCCTGTTTTTGTTTTCCTCTTGCACCACCACCATCGCTATACGTTCATTCAACAGCAATAAACCAAATTCAAAATTGTCAACTTAATAAAATCGTATATTTTAATAATTTTATATACACATATGTAAAGTTTTCACATATACTTTATTTTATTTGTTATTACTTTATGTTCTTGTTATCCTTGTATAAAAATAAAAAAAATAAAAAATTGTATTTTTTTTTTTTTTTTGCTTACATACATATACTCGTATATCCTTTTTTTTGTGCTTCATACATAAATTACAATATATGACAAGATATTGTAGGCATCAACATCCTTTGTTACAAAAATTATATATTTTAGGATTAAATTTACATGTCTCTGTGTACAGTACAGTGTAAAAAGTAAAAATAACAACAGAACAAACAACATCAAAAATAATCAAAAATAAAGGAAAATAAAAAAAAAATTATTTTTTTTTTTTTTTCAATAAAATCAATCAAAACTCAACCCTCATTCCACATTTAAAACAAAATATCTGCCACAGTGGTGTACAGTGAAAGAAATTAACAAAGTTTTGCTTTTGAAATCAACGCATTTTCAAATGTCAGAATGATTAGTGCGTTCAATACGATGACTAATCCGTCCGGAATTAGAAAATAAATCTTTCATCCATTTTTCAAAACAAATCACAATGTGTTTAATATTATAACCAATGGCTTACAATTATTTAGACCTTTATTAGTATAGTTAAAATTGTTTTCTCTGAATCCAGATTTGAAAACCCAAACCTTCAATCAACTGACGAAATATTACCAGAATGCAGAAGTATGAGTAAATTTTAAATCAGACCAAAAACATAAATTATCTGAACACTAACTAAGTAAGGGAAGTAACAATAAATACATTAGATATATTCAATCAATTTGACATTCAAAATTACTTCCGAAATTCTAGTACCACAAGTATACCAAAGCCAAAAATTTTTTAATTGGTCAATTTCTAAGTTTTCTTCCAAAAAAAATGCATGTTCATAGAGAATAAATTTTGTAACAGACAAAATTTTCAATTCCACCACTATACATAAAATTAAAATACACAAATTTAGAGACACGTATCAAAAGGTATTTATTGAAAGTGGAGGTTATTGGAAATATATACCTCTTCTCTTTTTATAAATTGAATCTGTGTGTGAGAACTCATCTAAAGGACATCATAACTTAAATGAAGAGAAAATAAAATGTTTTTTTTTTTTTTTTGTTTCCTTAAAATGCATACCTATACAAATGAAAACTCATACTACACACCTACATACATTTAAATGAAAAATGAAAAATAAGAAATAAAATCAAAATAAAAATAGCAAATAATTTTATTTATGTTTTTGCAAATTAATATCGATTTCAGTACAAATGTCTATTTTGTTGTTTTGTAGCTCTAGGACATGGTCTTGTATTTGAATTTCGTTTTATTACTTTCTTTCAATGCTTTGAATTTGTTTTTTTTTTTATCATTATTTTGTTGTTAGCATTCAAACATAATCAAATAAATTTAAATTAATCCTGATAACTATGAGATTTAATGATATGTAAGCAATATGGAAATAATATAGATATTTAGCTGACTGTTAGTTCTTCAATTATTCAATTTTGAATTTAAGTGCAACAATCACGTTTGATTTTAGGTCCAATTGCGTTTAAGGTTCATTTTGAAGTGTTATTATCAGTTTTTTTAAATTAATTGATCGAAAGTAAATATTTTTATGTTCATCAATTATTCAATATTTTCTGCATAGATCTACAATAATGTATTAAGGAGTCAAGGATTAGGCATGTTGAGCCAAAAATTCAAAACCTATCAAAATTAGTAATTTGATTTTAAAATTAAGTTTCGTCATATTTGACTATTTTGCATTTATACATTAACATCATCAAAATAAAAAATATGTAAAATATATGTAAATATATAAATGTAATATACTCTGTATGTACGGGCAATGATGCTCTTTTGAGAAAGACAAAATAAAATAAATAAATAAATATATTATTAGGGCAAAAACATAAATAAATCGAAAATGAAGTTAACTTTCATCTTTGCACGTTAAGCACAATCAGTTCTGAATGAAAAAAATGTACGGAAAAGTATATATGAGTCTAAGAAACACTTGCAAAGATAGTCTCCATATTTAATAGTTTTATTAAAATTATTGTTCTATACCTCAAAATAGATTTAACTCCTGAAAATGGTAATAAACATGGGGGTTCTAATAATTATTTATAGAAAGTGTTATTATTATCAATGACAAATTCAATACTGTGAACAATGTTCCCTCTAAATCATTCGCGCACTGGTTTTCAAAATCCGCGCACTTGTTTTTTTTTTTAATTTTTAGAAATATTGTTACAAAATTATTTATATCCCTATACAAAGTATACAACATATTTAAAAAAAAAAATTAAAAAAAACATATTCAAAATTTTGAAAATAAAATCCCATGAAAAAAAAACTTAATTACTTTCATCAAACTACCGGCTTTCTTTCACATTTACCATAGAAACGGCCGTTTTTTATTTTTGCATTCTTAAATTTCATGGCAATTTATTTTATGCTTTATTATTTTCACTAGTTAAATACCCGTTACTACGTAACTTTTTGCTACCGTTATATATAGTGAAAAATCAAAATTAGAGCATCCTAGGTTGAACTGCATTATAAATTATCAAATTCCCCTATCAACAATATTTTAATAATATGTAATACTTTAGTTAAATTAGTAGATTAGCAGACAGACTATGTAATTGGATTGATATAGATTGAAATATTTAATCAACTAATATTTCATTAAAAACTATATTTCTAACAGTTATATTCTCTTCATTCGATCCTGGTGCAATAGCAAACACTACTAACTTTGAATTTGGGAAAGAAAGTGTAAAGTTAGTACGAAAATATTCTATGTTTATTCCAAATTTTAATAACACTGCAGCGGAGACGATATGTCAGCAATATACCACATTAAAATTTATTGTGGCCGAAAAATACAAAGCTGGTTCAATTCAAACGTTCACTCGTTCGGACTTGGTGAATTTCATTTTAAAAGATGACCAATTCAATGAACTGAAATTTTTACTAAACATTAGCTCAACATTTCTAGCATCAAGTTGCGATTGTGAACGTGGATTCAGTTTAATGAATTCTATAAAAACTAAATCTAGAAATAGAATTGAAATTAATCATTTGGAATGCTTGATGCGAATAAAATCACATTTATTGTCTCAAAAAAATATAGATTTAGATGAAGTTTATCAATATTGGGCTAATGAAAAAGACAGACGTGAAAAAATGCCGTAGTGGACATTCGGTCGTTTAATATTATATATTTTCTTTTATAAATCCAAATAATTAAATTTAAAAAGAATACTATAAGATAAGTATTATGAAATGTAAATTGAATAAATAAATGAAGTATTAATATGCATTAATTACTAAGTCAATATGTAACTTTAGCTATAAATATGAATTATATACGAAAAAATGAATTACATATATAATAAATTAAATATTTAATTTTTTAATTTTTGTTTTAATTAATTTTTATGCAAATTTTCCGCTCACTAAATCTTGTTCTGTAAATTTACTGCTCACGCCGCACATTTTCCGCTCAGATATCTAAAAAATTAGAGGGAACGTTGACTGTGACATGTAACAGCGATTTTTTTATTTTTTTTTGTTTTAATTTTCATTACTTTTATTGACAAAATTATATACAGATTAAAAAATAATTAATATTTTATAAAATTCAAACATACAAGTAAATATTTGTTTTTTTATATTTTACTACTCTAAAAAAAATTAATTTTCTTTAACCGATCTATACCATACGTTTTAATATATTTTTTATTAGAATTGTAAGCATGTCTTTTATAATTATTGTTTTCATGATTTAATTAAAAGTGCATCTTCTCAAAAGTTAAACTTCAAGATTAAATATTTTCACAGAAAAACCAGTTCAAATAATAAAACTAGCCCTAGGGAGCACGGATTCAAACCCCGTGAGAACCGAAAACATTTTCAAATAATGAAATAAGGTCTGAATAGAATAATTAATAAGCATTTAATAATTAAATACTAATAAAAATAATATAATATACAATATACAAAATGTATACAAAATAACTATTATCTAAAGGCTCATTCCGACCTACATATCACTTGCAGATTTATTTGCAGATCCACTCTTATACAATTATAAATAAATAAATAACACAACTGGTAAACAAAGCACTATCACTCAACATCATACTTCACTAAGTAATCTATACAGAAATTATTTCAATATAACTATTTCAAACGAATTAAGTGAATCATAATACCATGCTACATTCAAATATTCATGTATAACCAATTTACAAAAATATTTTCGCGGGATTTTTTTTTTATTTTTTTTATTTTTGAAATGATTTTTCCATTTCAAAGAGTAATCAAATATTTAATTTTTTTCATGTCCTTTCTTGTTTTGCATTATTTCTTGTGACTTTGAACTGAATTGACACTATACAGTTCAATAAATAAGTAAAGTTCATTTTTCAGAAAAATCATTTTTTTTTTTGTCAAACGTAGATAAAAAATAAATAAACGAATATTAAACATCAATATCACACCTAATACTAAAGCAAGAAGAAATTTATCAAATTTTTGAAACATTAATTTTTAGTCCTTTTTAAATAAAATTAATACCCTTATTCAAGTTAATATACAAATGTATTCTATTGATTGATGGAGTCAATTATATCAAAAATCAATTAAAAATAATTGATTTTACATTTTATTAAATTTTTGAACAAAAATTATTTTTATGAGCCATTAAATGGGTATGCCATGTACTAATTAGATTCTGTAGAAATTGTAAGTACAAATTATAAAAAGAATAAAAGGTATTTATTTTACCGAAACTGTTTGATATTTTGTAAAATTTGTACATGTCCTTTTTCAAGCTATTGTTCAATTGATTCGTTGCAGTGAAGATAATAAGCTGTAGTATGAAAATGAATTTAACCAATTAGTATGGGAAATGTCCTTGAACATCAGTTAATGCAGTTTTCTATGTTTTGACATCAAATAAATTATAGTTATAAAGCTCAAAACAATGTGGTGAGATAAATTTTCAGTTTTATGCGGAATATTTCCTTTAAGGACAAAATATATTTTTGCATATTTTCATAAAGTCAAACAAGTTTTAAAAAAAAAAAAGTAAGAACAAAAATTTTAGATACAAAAAAGAACATATCGCGAAAATAAGTAGATACCAAGACTTACATTACGAAATGTTCCCGAAAGAAAACTAAGCCAATCTAAAATATAAAACTAATTTTTATCAGATATATATTCTTAAATCTAAATTCAGAATAATTTTTAATAATTTTATTCTTAACATTACCAAAATTTACCCTCACCCTCTTTGTATATACCGCTTAATTTTTCGATCTAATCAAAATTTAAATTTGACTTAAAAACGAAGTTGTCTAAAAAAGGAAGTCAAAACATTAGCCAAAAGCAATATTTTTATAATTCAAAATTTCATTGAAGAAATTCTGGAAAATAAAGAAAATCAAAAAAATCCTTTAAAATTCCACACCAAGCAGGAATAAACATTTTTTTTTCTTTTTTTTTTTTTAATTTACATTCTTAACTGTAAAAAAATAGTCAAAAATCAAACAACAACAAAAAATTCTATAGAGAATAATAAAATGTCACCTACATCTTAGAGAAAGTCTCTCCTTTTTAATATGTATATATATATATATATACATGGAATATGTCAAAGTGAGAATTCCTGTTAGGTCCCAATTTGTCATGTTTTTATTTTTTTGTTATTTTGTTATTGTTGTTGTTTACTATTCAAATATCCAAACAGAAAAATATTATATTAAAGACGACTGACTATAACAGTTGTATAAAAGAGCAAACATATATATATATATATATATATATATATATAATATAGAAAATGACGTGTCAGCACGTATTTTCACTGTATATCAATGAAATATTTCCAAAAATATATAAAAAAAAAATTGTAATAAAAATAAAAGAATAAAAAATAAAACTGAACACACATGAATTTTTATTGGAATTTTATTGGATTTATAAAATATTAAATTTTTGTCATTCATTCACCAATATACAGCTTTTAGTCAAAATTGATTTATATTTAATATTGTTTTATTTTTGTATTCATTTTTTAATTTAGTATTTTTTAAGTTCTAACAATTTTCACTTAATAATTTATGAATTTTTTGTAAAAAAAAAAATGTCCGTAATCCTTTAACTTAATCTCTTTAAAAAAAAAATATATAAAAATAAATATTTAAATATTATAATCACATTTTTAGTTTATTTATGCTTCATTTATCATAATTTAAAATCAATTTAAATTAATTTATAAAAAAATTTATTAAATTCAGCTAATAAATTGTAATTGCTGAATTAGTTTTAATGTTATATGGAGAAAAAAACAGTTTTAGTTGATTATCATACATTGTTAAGTGTTCATAAACGTAAAAAAAAATATTTTAATCTATTGATTCCTGATTTTAATCTATCGACCTGTATATTGGGGCATTAAAATCCATGTAAAATTTTTTGGAGAATCTTCATGAATTTTGATTCCAAAAATTATTGTTTTTATTATTTTATATGTCTATCACAATATTATCATCAATTCCGAACTAAGCCCCAGTGATGGGGTTGCACGACCGTGATAAATGACAATAATATGATTTCTAATAATTTAAAATCTAATTTCGTACAAACAAATTATTTTAATAAGAGAGAGAAGTGAATATGTATATAACCATGCCAGTAACCCCCAACACGAGATGAATACTAATTAATATTGCTTTAATTTTTTCATTCAGCTCGCATAAAACATTGCTGAATTTAATAACATTAAAAAATTTGTATTATTAATATTAAAATTATTTTGTTTTAAAATTCTTTAGATGCATTTTACTACTGATTTGTATTTAAATACATTCACAAAACCATAAAATTGGTGGCCCATTTACAAAATGGGGCTCCTGTAAATAAAGGAGACATACAATTTTGATTTGTTTACACCTAGAGTGAATAGTAGCGTTTAATTATGTAAATGTAAAATTAGACTAGGCGCACACATGCAATTTTTAGTTTTGCAACTGTTTGATTGCAAAAAATCTTTGTGCGCACACATAAGCAACCAAACTATTTGATTTTCTGATACCGCGCACACATAGCAATTAAACGGTTGCATTTCATATAATTTGAAATTTAATTTTATAAGGAATTAGCATGCATTTGTGCTGTTGAAATTAAAAGAAGAAAAAAATTAAGTAAAAGGACATTGCAGGTTCACCTTTTATTAAGCCATAGATTAATAGCCTCATTATGTATCTCACTTACTCTCACTTTCACGTAAAATTCTTCACTCATCCTTGAAAATATTTTATATTCTGTATTTCGAAATAATTTAGGTGAGAGTAAATGAATATGTGATTGGAAACATACATATGTCCAAAAGGTTTGTTCAATATTATAAATAATTTTTAAAAATTTTTCGGGCTGGTTCATCCGGAAGTCGGGACAAAAGGACCTTGCACAAAAAAAAAAACAAAAAAAAAATGTTTTTTGTAGTTGTGTTAATATACGTAATGAACATTATTGACATTTTGATTTTTGGACAATTTTTTTGTTTAAGGTCTTCGTTCGCGACTTCTGAAACGCGAACCAATCCGAAATTTTTTTTAAAATTTTTTATAAAAATTATTAATAACCTTCTTTCAGACAAATACAATTTAAGCACGTGATATAGAGTTTCGGTCCCAATTCCTTGGACCCCGGGCCTATTGTTTTCGTAACATTTAAGGGCCCGTGTACTGATGACAAAAAAAAAGTTCAAGGTCTTCGGTCCCGACACTTGGGACACCGGTCCTCTGGTTTGCATCGTGCTTATGAGCCATTGTACTAAAGACAAGTTAAAAAAAAAAAAAAAATTCAAGATCTTCGGTCCCGGCACTTGCCTCTGAATAATTATTTAGTGTCATATTTATAATTTGAAGTTTCATATTGCCATTTAAATAAAAAAATAATTTAAATTAGATAAGTGGGCATTTTATTTTAAAAATAATAAATTTAATAAATAAAACTAGACAACACGAAGAAGAGAAAAGAATTTTTTGATAAATTATTTTTGATAAATAAATTTCCTAAACAAAAACAAACTAACGTCAAAGTAGAATAAGTTAAACTACAATTTTAAAAATATTTTTAGGCTATGTTTTGCTCATGAGCACAAAATGAGCATTGCTTTAATGATCTACTCATGAGTAATTTGCACAGTTTAATGGAACGCTATTAATATGCTTATTCAGTAAATTATGTCAAATAATGGTAACTATTAAATAATAATGTAAATAGAGTACCTACTAGGGGCTCCTGTTGAGTAATTATAATTCAAATTGAAGCCAAATTTTAAATTTAAAAAAAAACAATAATTTACGTACGCTGAATAATTAAAAAATTAAACCAATATTGTTTTATATACAACTTATTTAAATGTTAGGAGTTTATTAAAGAGAATCGAAATAAAATGAAAAAAAGTCTACTGCGCAGATCCTTAAATGCTTGTCAATTATTTAGAGTACCTATTGTAGGTACACACGAAAATAAAATTGTAAAGAAAACTATTATATATGTATGAGTATGAAAAGTATCTTTGTGATGTAAATTGTTAACTATGCAAAAGATCGAAAAAAAATATTAAAAAAAAGTAATATTTTCCAAATTCGCAAGCTTTTATTAAAAAAAAAATTTACAGTAAATCATCGATTCTACTGTTGATTCCAATTATATATACGGTGTTCGATGATAAATTGAATTGTTTAGAACAAAATTTCTGTGGGAAGTTCACAAATGACAGCTCATTTGTCAACTATAACAAAAATACATAAGAGATTAAATGTATATGATGTCAATACCTGTCAAGCATGTCACATTCACATCTTACCAAAAATTTTAAAATCACTTCATTAAGTAATTAAGAAAAATTAAAATATATCAAATTAAAATTGTTGAAATACATATATTATCTTAAATCTGAAATAACTGAATTACACTTAAGTACTAAATTCAAAACATACTCACCTAATTGTAATGTTTTTTTCTTCAAATAAAATTTATATAACATAACAAAAAATTATTTTAATTTTGTTATTTTATTTTTTGTTACTTTGTTTTTTTTGTTTAATTTAGGTATATAAAAACCATTTGGAATTTGACAGAATCCAATTTTAGAAATATAAAACAAAAAACTTTTTTTTTTTAATTAAGTTTTAATCCAATGTTTTTTCTACTCTAAATTGCTTGTTTTTAATTTTTACTTTTTTCTTTTAAACAAAAAAATCAACAACAACAAATATTAACGAAAAACATCCATCGAAACTAATTCAGAAATTCCATTATTATGTAAAACATATGTCAGTTTATTTCAAAGTCAGTTCCTTCAATAAACCCATACATATTATGTATATTATTATTAAATATAGTATTTAAGAGAATCCTAAATATATCATATACATAAAATGCGACAGATTTTTGATGAAACTATTAGCACGACTATCTAAAAATATAATTTTTTTTTTTAGAAAAAAAAAAAACAAAATAAATAAAAAAACAAAAAAAATATTTAAAAATGTGTAGGTAAACCCCAATGGGGGTTTATTATGTGTTTTTCCCTCTCTTTATTTATTTTTAGTTTAGACTCATTTGTAAAAATAAAATATTATACTTTTTTTATATTATTATTTTTTTTTATATTTACAAAAATAGTCCTAAACAAATTTAAAAAAAAAAAAAAATAAAATGTTTAATTATTAAATTCATACATGAGACAAGATTTAATCTGAGATGAAATACAGTGTTATGCATTTGAAAAGTTTTACATAATGAGCCTGTATTTCTAAAGGTTTTTAAGAGTTTTTAAGAGTTATTTGGTTATTAGAAATTAAAGGATTTAGTCCCCTAAAACACTACATTCTATCTCATTAATGAAATTTATTTTTCTGTAGTTGTACAGTTATAAACGTGTAAACGTGTAGTATACTTATTCGTTTTACTGTCTCAACAATGATGCACTTCCCATTTTTTACATTGTTCCACATTTTACATTGATTTTGTATATTTTTCAATAAGTCAAATGTCTGAAATTAAAAACCTGTAAAATTAATGTAAAATCTTGCCCCAAAAATTTGTGAGATGAGATTAATTTTTTGTAAGTTGATATTATATTAAATTTACTTGATTTAAATTAAAATATCTTTATTGACGTATGTACAATTAACACCAGGGTTTTATCAAGAACGTGACTATTACATAGAACAAAAACTGTATAATACGACAAGCATAATTTCTTGAAATATCATTTCATTATGCTTTATTTGTATTTTAAATAGTGATTGTAGTTTACATGGTGCATGGTGCATGATGTATGGTGCATGGTGCATGGTGCATGGTGAAAATTTAAATTTTTACATATTTTACTTCAAATTTGTCCAAAAACCAATCTTTAACACGGCAAAACTAAAATTAATTTTTTTTAAGGGTAGATAACTTCCATGGCTTATGACAAACAAATATTCATGGTACATTCTATATATACTACATGGTATATGGTGCAGCATGGATATTATTACACGTGCATTTACGAATAGTACGATGAAAAAGAGAAACGTATCTGGATTTAATTTTAATTACAACAACAAAAATTGATATTAGTATATTTTTCTCTTCTACAATCCAACGGTCTATATTCCACAAAAATTGATAACCACATGGTTAACATAGGTTTCATACCACTTTGCCAACAAACTAATTTTATAGAATGGATGTTTTGTACTCACGAAGTGAGGATTATTCAACCAAAAATTTAGTGATTGAACCGGCGTCACACACTAATACATATCGACCTATCCAAAGTAAAGTATGACAACTCAGAAAAGTCAATTTTACAGGAGGAGCAATTTAAAATTTTGTCATATTTGGAATCTATTTTACAAGCATTAACTGATGCGTAATATGATCCAAATTTTTGTCAGCATATTATTTTAAGGTCTATTATTAATTTTTGCACTAGGTTTAATTTCAAAATTAGTTAAGTTCGAGATATTTGAATTGTACTAGTTCTATTTTTAACCTTGTTTTTTATTAACATAATAACATCTTGAGATGTAATACTTTAACATGGAATAAATGGAAAACAAAAGTTCGATAAAGCGTAGATGTCATAGTCTTGCTGGGAAAAATAATTTCGTACTATGTTATATCTCTCAAAGTAGTAAAGTTACATGGATAATTATATGGAATTTTTATTACATCTCTTAATATAATAGTTCGAGGTACCTGACTTTACATTAATAATTCAACAAAATGCTATAAAATAATATATAAAAGTTTTTAATTGTAGTGTTATTTTTAAGTCAGTATAAAAAAGTTTAGGTAGATTTTATAAAAATAAATTTTATTATATTAGCAAAAAAATTAATAACATTAAGTTAGCAGAAATCCATTTCTTGGAAAAACAAATTTAAAAATATCTATTTCAGTCTTACTTAAAGTTTGCATACTTTTAAACTTTTAAATTAACTTTGATGTTTTTTATCACATGAAGCCATTTAAATTTTGGTCACATATAGGTAGTTCATTTTAATTTTATGTTACATACAATAGATCACATTATTAACTTTGATACAAAATTTAGTTTCATCAATTTAATGTTCACATTTTAATTTTCCTTTCCTGTTTCTGAATCATGTGTGTCCTCGAATTTAACTTTACTAATTGGTAAAACTGATGTAGGTATAAAATTTTTTCCTTACAAATGTTTTCTTTTTTTTGGCTCGTTTTTTATTGTTTAAATTTATAGCGTTGTATTCATCTTTTAAATCATATTTGCATACTTGGCTCCATAAAACTTTTTCTGAATTGATGTCCTTATCTAAATGTAAACATTGAGTTAAATCCTTAAAATTATAAATTTCTTATAACCGTGTCTGGTTTTCCAGTTTTTTTTTTTAACATTGACTAGGACATTGACTAGGCACATATAATTGCTTCCCTTTTTTTCTCTTTCTATATTGGCATGAGCACTATCAGCTCCGTTTTATGTATGGTCTTACCTTAAAAAACGGTGTGTTATATTTATATTATACGGTTTTGCAATCTCATTGACCTCATTTTCAGTTCTTTTATGTCTTCCTCTTGAATCAGGTAATAAAATTCCAAGATGATTCTCAAGTTTCTTGAAAGCTGTTGTTATCCACTGCTTATTAGTATTCAAAGTATTCATAAACATTAACTGGCAAACCCGAATCTCCTCTATGTTTTCACTGTTTCTCTTTTTTAAAAAATAATTTCTTATAAATTTTCTATTTATTTTTGGATTTAGTGTGCAGGTCTTTTTGCCAAATGTTTTTGTATGCTCTAAAATAAATTGCCACTACATCATCTTACTACCTAATTTCCAAAAACTATCAAAAAGCTTAAGACGTTCATCAAATTTAAATTTTTTATAACACTTCAATTGCCAAGAACAGCTATCCTTTAAGAGAGTCGAGCAGCTCTAATTTTTCCTCCAGTTCCTTTATATTCAAAACCGAAATTTAACGCTTTTCTAGATTTATTTCTTTGTCATTGATCTGGAAAAGCTTTATTTACTTATGAGAATTGTTTATGACAAAATGTCCATGTAAGAAAGAGACAACCCAAATTTGACGTAAAAAAAAATTTCTCCACAATCAGTAAAAAAAATACAAACGGTAAATATAATAGATGAATTGAAACATATGTTATAAATAAAAGTATGACAAATCGAAATGTATTACTAAAAAAAAAAAAAAAAAATTACCTTAAAGTATTGCATATCGCCTTGTCTGATTGTTTTTTATGTTTAATTTAACGAGAATTAATACAACTGGACTTAGAATACTTTTGCTCGGGATATTTTTCAGTTTTTAGTTTTTGTTAAAATATGTTTATGAGCATAACTTCCTTAATTTTAGGGCGATCGCTCTGAAATTTTGACAGGTTATAGATTGGAATATGGGCAATCAGATGTATACCATAACTCAATTTGCAGATAAGTCGAATTGTCATATTTTACTTTGGATAGGTCGATATATAATAACAAATGAAAGAAGTGGGAGGAAGGATACAAAAAAAAATGTATTATTCCTATTTTAAAAATTGAAGTGAAAAAAGTTTTTATTCTTTGTGTTAATTTGATGTTTAACAAAATGTATGCGGTTCAATTTAATTTGTATTTTAAAATGAAATTTTTTACACCCACACATAGATAAATGACGCTGGGCAGTGAGTCTAGTGAAAACACAGATGTGGATTGATGAGTCGATTGAATACATCGTGGTTGAATATAGACCAATAAGTGACTTTCATAGCTTTTATTTTATATTAAATATTTAATCTTGAATCCAAGTCCCTTTATTTACGGCAGATTATTTCAAATGAATACAACAAATACAAATATAAATCAGATATGATAATTTTTATTTTTTTAAGAATTTTAAAACTTCACTTGTTATGAATTGTTTATTCATGTGCTCCTGCAACGCTATAGATTCCTAACATTCTAAAAACAAATTACAATCCTGATAGTATTTATTTTTTTTCCTTTTTATCGTAAATATCTTATTCTATATTATAATTTCTCTTCCCATTTTAAAAAAAAATATTTTTAATTAATATTCTACTGTATAAAAATTTACCTTTTCACCTTTTTTGAAACTAAAAACTCAATTTCTATTGTTTTCAACACCAATTATAGATTTATAAAGATTATCATAAATAAACCGGATCAATTACTTGAGAAGAGTGATGTAGCGGCGAATAAAGTAAGGTAGGGATATATTTTAATAGTCTATTCTTATTTTGTTTTTGTTTTTTTTTTTTTTCATTTTCTCTAAGGCAATAATTTATAATTATACTTGACCTGTAATAGTGCACTCACTTAATTTATACTCATAGTACTACAACAATACATCTATATATACTAAAGAATGATATTGTGCATTGAACCTGAAACACAATACAAACAAATGACCTTATAAATGCTATTATATTAAATAGATAAAAATTATATTAAGAGAAAAGTTGAAAGAGAAGAGATTTTATAAAAGATTCATTTTTAAATAATTATCGTTGAAAACGAAAATTAATTTATTTGGATAGAGAAAAGTGTGAATATTGAAATTCAAATAAGTATTTAGGAAAATTCCTATAAATAAATACAACCGGTTTTAACCCAAATCTGCGAAGTCTGAAAAATGACAGTTAGTGACGAAAATAAATTACAAGTACGGCAAAAAAGAATACTAAGAATAAAATATTTCGTCCTAAAATAAATAACGATGGTGAGTACCAAATAAGATAAAGCCAGGAGCTAGTAGCACTAATTGATGGGTATAATATTATAACATGTAATTTTAGCAGATATTATTCAAAACTCGAAACTTGGTGAAAGTGAAATGGAACGTGAACGGGGAGTTATCTTACGTGAAATACAAGAAGTTCAAATCAATTTACAAGATGTTTTTTTTCGATCATTTGCATGGAACTGCTTATCAAGGAACACCATTAGGTCAAACAATTTTGGGGCCGACAAAAAACATTAAATCTATTGGCAAAAACGACTTTAACGATTTTCGATAGTAAAACTCATTTACAAAGCAGCCCGTATTGTATTAGCTAGTGCAGGTGATATCAGACATAATGATCTTGTAAAATTAGATAATGATCATTTAGGAAAATTGGAAAACACTTATGATGGAAAACCACCATCACTTTCTCCATGTCGGCTTACTGGATCAGAAATTCATGTACTTGATGATGCTTTACCTTTAGCTCATATTGCTATTGCTGTTGAAGACCGGACCGATCAAGATAATGTACCATTAATGGTTGCAAATACTTTAATTGGAGTATGGGATCGATCACAAGGTGGTGGTGTTAATAACGCATCAAAATTGGCTGCCTATAGTACTGAAGGAATCTTATGCCACAGTTTCCAATCATTTAATACTTGTTATAAAGACACTGGTTAATGGGGAATTTACTGTGTTTGTGATCCTGCTCAATCCGAGAATATGCTCTATAATGTTCAAAGTGAAGGGATGCGCTTATGCACAATGGTTACTGATACTGAAATAGAACGGGCTAAAAATCTAAAAATCTTTTGAAAACAAATATGCTTCTTCAATTGGATGGTACTACTCTAGTATGTGCAGATATTGGACATCAAATATTATGCTATAATCGTCGTATTCCATTACATGAACTTGAAGCTGGAATTAACAGTGTTAGTGCTCAAAATGTTAAAGACATTTGTATGAAATATATTTACGTTAGAGCTGTTGCTGCTGTTGGACTAACAGAAAGTTTACCAGATTACAATAGAATTCGTTCATCCATGTACTGGCTTCGAATTTAAATAAAATAAATTAAATCTAATTTTGAAATATCCTAGATAAAATGCTTTATGTTTTACTTAATATCCTTTTTAGCAATTCGTCAAACAAAACATTTATTAAGGCACAAAGACTAATGTGGGCAGGGCAGAAGCAACTGAAATGGCCATTTCTACCTAAGATGGAGAGGACATAATATGGTGAGAATGAATGAACAAAGGATGCCAAAAACAATAATAAACAAAGTATCGTATGATACCAGATCAAGACGTAGACCGAGATCAAGATGGCTGTACGAATTCGAGGACAACTGTCGAAAAATTGGAGTTAAAAAATGTAGAGCAGTTGCACAAGATAGAGTAGAATACAGGAAAATTTTAAACAAGGTTAAGGCTCACCCTGAGCTGTCAATAAACTATGATGATATTGAGTGTAATTCTTGTCCTTTCTTTGCTGTCCATTTTATAAGTTGTATAACCGGAGTAAATTTAACCTGTCAAAAATTTTATTTCAGTTATACAATACTGGTAAATATTGTCATATTGGTAAATGTGAAGCTCAAATAGTTACGGTTTTTACCTCAAATGATTACTATTTATCTACTATTGTTACTATCTACTATTACTATTATCTAACTGTTACTACTATCTACTAACAGTTACCTGCAATTCGATTATTTTGTATAACTAATCTTAAACTGTTGTATAGTTAACATAGTGTAATTTCCTACAACACATCGAAAAAAATTCATACATTTTTCTATATAGCATTTAATAAAACTTGAGATTTCAACCTTTTATTTATCAATTTTTTGCCGTACTTAAACATTAAAATCCTTACAAAAATACTGCCATTGTGATAAATTTCTCACACTTTCCTATACAAACATTTGTATTTACAATTTCTAATAGGGGAACATAGAAAAAGGAAATATTAATTCAAAAATTGTGTTTAATTTAAAAAAAAAAAAAAATAAAAAAAAAAACACAACAAAAAAAATCAATCGACAAACATTTCTAAATTCAAAAATATATATCTTTTTTTTATTTTTTCTAATACCGTGAACACACCACCATCTGTATATTAAACTTTGAACTTATAAAAGGACAAAATCAATAATGGAATAATTTAATTGATTCCTGTGAAAATTATTAATATTTTTTCCTCATTTTCAGGCTGTTTTTTTTTTTTTTATTTATTAAATTTATTATTTTTAGCGATTTTCCAGAAAAATACAAAGTTTTGGTTTCGGAATTTGTTAAACAAAATATAAAATAAAAAGTGAAGGAAGAGCTTAAGTTATCAATATCATAGGATACAGATTTTTTCTATATATTTCTGAGAATCTCATCGTTGATTCAAACATTTTTTTGTTCATTTTTGTTTTTGCTATTAGCTTTTAGTCAATAATTTGAATGGTAAACAATAATTTTTTGTTGATTTGAAATTTCCAATGGGACAGTTATTATAACTGTTATTAATTGCTTTATACCTTTACGATGTCATATTGCGGTAAATTTAATATGTTAATTATTATTAATAAATATGGTAATCGTTGAACATAATGCAGTTACAGATATGCAATATAAAAGTTCTGTAAATGATTTTCAAAATAAAATAATCAATTTTTATGCCATTTCATTGTAGAAATGGATAAGAAATAGAAATCGAATTATTTGAATAAAGCGATTGTAAAGTAAGGGGAACGAGGAGCTGACAATTAAAAGATTTGATCTTATTACAACGAAATAACGATTAATTAGTTGAATTGCATTAAAATTATAATTTTTCGGATTTCGGGTACCTACACTTAAATTGATTTTTTTTCAAAATAAAAATTCTTTGAAATTTAAAAAAAAAATTTTAACATTTTTTTCAATTTTTCAAATTAAAATCCAAATTAAAATTTATTTATTTATTTTTCATCATAATCGGTTGGTGTTACAATATGTAACCATTCTGATATGTCTTGGCAACTGGATACATGCATCAATTTCAATTTTGTAACAGTTATCGTTGACTTCATATAGTTATCTTGATCTTGGCCGACATCCCCAGTCGAAATAAATAGAATAAAATAGCTAGTCGAAACACATAGTAGAAATAGTTGAATAAATAAAATAAAATTAAATCTGAATTTTTTCTACCTCTTGTTCTAGTATCACACAGAACTAATACTAGTACTATAGTTTAACCACTCTTAGTTGTTTCTTCATCACATACCCATGTTATTTTTTTATTTTTGCATTCATATATTTTGCAGTGTTTAAATTTCATACTTACTATATTTCGATAGTAAATACTAAATACATTGTCAATTTCACTAAATTTTAAACTTGTAAGCTTGCTTGAAATTTCCGTTATTCGTTATGTCCGTTCTTCCCTTTCGGTAACAAATTTAGTTTAAAAAAATCTACAGGTTTTCTATGCTCTAGGTAAAAAAAAACAATTTTAATGAAGTAATTTAAGATAATAAAACCATAATATATATATGTATATGTATATGTGTACAAAACGGCATAGAAAAAGAGATTGTAGAAAGAGATTATAGACGATTAGAAGATTTTTGCATTATTCATAATTTTCAATTAATTTTCAATCATAATCATTTTGAACGGAAATCAACCCCTTTCGATACTCGAACACGATTAAACATAATTTCTATGTCCTGCTTTAATTTTAATCATTATAAACGAACAAAATACATTCATGATGCAAATTTGAATTAATCGATTCTATTATAAAATTCGAACTATTCATCTGTTAACACATCCTGGTTCTAAATTCTAATATAAATTTTTTTTTTTATTTTTTTTTTTTTGTTTTTAATAAACCAATTTTTATAAATTGTTTTTTATTTTTTTTTTTATGGAATTCTATGAATTCTACAGACTCAAACGAAAATTTTTATATTTTATTTTTTTGTTTTTGTTTTTTTTTTTTTGAAAAAATCATTTATTAAATATTGTTTCAATTACAAAATTTTTGAATTGAGGAAAAATTTTAATAAATTGATAGTGATTAAAAAAAAAATTAAATATTTTTATTAAAATAGGCTTCAGGTTTTTTTGGTTTTTGATTTTTTATTGGTATTACTTTGTATAATTGAAACCAATTTTTGAATAATATTTATATTAAATTGGAATAATGATTGGTTTTTGTTTTGTTGTTGTTTCTAAACAGTAAAATAAATTTTATTTAAATATTGTAAAAAAAAATTAATCAATTTTAAAATTTATAAAAATTTTTAAAAATCAATAATATTTTTAAATTTAAGAATTGTGTTATAAATTATTCCAATGAATTGAGTTCATTGCTTCTCTTAAAGACTTAAAAGCCGAACAAATCCGAAATCGATATCAATGGCTTACAATGGGTTTTTGAGGCAATTGGACATCTTCATTATATTTTGTGTTTAATTTAATAATCTCTAATATTTGAGACCTCCTGTCCTGGGGCATTTAGCCCAGGATCGTCGTTATATGATAAACGAAGTTAGCGAATAGGAAAAGCTATAAATTAAGCCCAGAATTGTGTCGGTGACGCTAAAGCTATTAAAATCAAAATACCTCATGATATACAAAAAGATAAGATACTATACAGGACGCTATTAGTTCTGGCATAGTTTCGGTAATAGCAACAACAAAGTAGTTATACGCTATAATTTTTAAATTTTCTTAAACTTTTATTGTTAAAAAATTTGTTTTTATTTTAATTTAGATTTTTGTTTAAATGTATTAAAATACATTATACTCCACAATTGAATTGTATTTAAACGTAGAAATTTTTGCTTTTTAATGGTGCATTCGACAATCTATAATTATAATTGACAAGCATTTAAGGACCTGCGCAGTAGACACCTCTTCATTTTATTTCGCTTTTATTTAATGAACTCCTAATATATAAACAAATTGTATATAAAACAATAATGCACACACAGTTGAAAGTTTTTTACCCATATGATTTTATTATTCAACAAATACATTATGCATATGTAAGTTCTTATTAAAATAAAAAAACAAAAACAAACAAATACATACATCTAAAATAAAAAATATAAAAACAACAAAAAACAAATCACTTGAATTCTTCATTTTTTATCTTTTTAAGTAATTGTTTCTAAATTTTGGATATTTGTAGTAATAATATAGTTTTTATTAAGATTATGTATTATGTAGGTATATACATACCACTTTAATGACAAGATTTTTTATTTTTAGTAATTTTATACACTAAATGCCACTTACTATAGGGAATATAGCGGAAACGAAGCAGTATATGAGAGACGTGTATTTATGTGTCCTAAATAAAACTTACTAACCACGAGTGTAGTAAGTTCTTTTTATTAAACACGAGTGGTTTCTGCTATATTGTGCGAAGTCTATGTCAGTACGTAAATTACTGTTTTTTTTTTAAAACTTTAAATTTGACTTCAACTTGAAATATAATTACTCAACAGGGGCCCCTAGTATTGATTATGTACAAAAAATCACTCCTTACATTTTTATTTTAAGAAGGCTGAGGAAATATATTAATACCAATACCCTTTATACAATATATACTCTTCATACATATCCTCTAATATTATATACCTAAATCCCATTTGGAGTAACGTTCCACAAACATACCTCAAACAGTTGGATGTCATACATAAAAAAGCTATTAAAATTATTAATTTCTTTCCACCAAGATGATATCCTACGGAATTATTATATAGTGAACGATACATAAGTTTGAATAACATATGTAAACGTGAAATGTACTATCTTGCATACAAAATTATAAACAATATGATTAAACACACATTTTTACTCAATATCGGAATATAGACATACATATAGCCATAACACTAGAAATCGCTCGAATTTTTATCTTTCATTGTTTAGATCAGATATACAAAAAGCAAACTGTGTATACAACAGTTTAAGCATTTTTAACACTCTACCGGACGACCTAAAAAATATAAATTCATACAGTTTATTTAAAAGGAAAATCGAAAACTTACTTGCGGTATAAAATAAGAATGAAAAAAAAAAAATAAAAATAAAGTATAAAAATTAAAGAATAAATATTGTAAATAAAGTGTGAAATGAATAGGAAAAAACTAAAAACTAATAGGGAACACAAACTTTAAACTTAATTAAAATAGACTAAGTAATGTAATGGGGAAGGAATGTTGGAATGCTGGTAGTTATTAAATTTAGTATTATTGAATATTTAGGAAAATTTACTTTTAATTATTTTAAATCAAAACTTAATTTTTTTTATTTTTCTTATTTTTTGTTGATAACTCTTAAAATGTAAATAACTATACGATCATACAGCTTAGGCTAAAGTCTGAATCCTTCTGTATATTAATATTTCCTCCAATAATGAATAATTCAATGATAAAATATTGTTATACAAATACATATATAAACTAGCTTTGTAACCCGTCATAAATGACGGAAGCAAAATAAATCCTAGTTTCCTTTTTTCTTTCATTAGATTCTTTATTCCGAAATTACAGTACTTATGTTTATATCACTTTTTATTTATTTTTATTTATGTTTATATTGGTCTAACACTAATCTTTTTTTTTTTATATAACAGAAAAAGAAGTACCATACCAACAAATTTGTATAAAATGTTTGTATTTTTGTATGGTATACTCGTACTCACTTCCATTTACTTATAATTCGTTAGTTGGGTTCCATTTAGTATAAATTATACCGTATTAGCGTTATTGTGGCCTCTGGGAGAGCAAATTTAAAAATGGGATCTTATTTTCATATAAATTTTGTCTTTTGTATAATGTATAGGGATCTTATTTTGCTATATGAATAAACTGTTATTATGGTATTGTGTTATGTTGAATATATGTAAAAAATATTCAAAATTTTGTATCTAAATTGGTAACAAATACAAAAACATTTTTATCAATAGATTTCAATTTAAAAAAAACAATGTTTTATTATCCGACGTAGAAGTAGAGTTTATTATCTTACTCTACTTCTATCAAGTTCTATTGATTGAACAGTGAACCTGAACAGTGAAGTGAACAGTGAACACTTAACACTGAATATAAAATAATATTTTTGGAATGGAGCATGCAGAACATACAGAATACAGATACAGCAAATAATAAAAAAAAACAAAAACAAACAAAAATACTTTTTTTTGATTGAAGTGAATTACGCACACAATAATAACAAAAATAAAAGGTAGAAGCAATAAAGTAGTATAATGTATAATATTATACAATACAAATATGCTGATACACATGTATATTATTGTGTATAATTTTAAGTAATAAGAATAACCTTTGAGTGAATTATGTTTTTTTTTGTGTTAAATGCTGTTTGCCTTTTGGTTATTTTACCATATTAAACTATTGATTAAATTTCTATTAGTGCTTATTATTATAAATCAAAAAAATTGTTTGTTTTATTTATTATTTTTCCTTATTATTTGCGAAAATTAAAAAATATAGTTCATGCAATCAATTTTTCCTGCAAAGGTTCAGCATGGTAGACAGGGGTTAAAAAAAAGCACCAAAGCAATTTGTATATATATGCATTTGTATACATATGCAATTTGTATATGTGTTGGAGCGTTCCGTCGAACTTACAAACATCCAGATAAATGCAGAATAATATATATATATAATAATGTCAACATTGTTTTTTGTTAATAAAGAAAAAAAAAAAAAAAAAAAACAAAACAAATATTTTTTTTTTTTTTTTTTTTTTCTTTATTATTTCAAACGAGTAAATACAAATTTGTTATAATTATAATCTTATTCAAATATTTATAAGATAAAGTTCTATTTTATTATTAAATCTGTTATTAAATCTAATAGTAACATGATCTTAAGTATAGAGAATATTTATATTTGATTTAATAAAAGATGAAAAAGATAAAAAAAAGTAGTTTAGATTAAGATTAACACTATATACTAATTAATTTAAGATGTAAAAATATATGTTTAAGACCTAAGCTGTCTGGTCGAATTGTGTATTATGAATCAATTTTTATTTTCATAATACGTGTTAGAACGATCACATGAATATACAATAATAATATAGAATTAATGTAAAATATATGCAAAAGTGCATTTTAATTAGTTTCATACTTTTTAATATAATTTTACTTGCATTTAATTTTATTACTTTATTACCAATTATTTTTTTTTTTTTTTGCATTGCTATTTCTATTGTTATTTCTATTGTTTTAATTACATTTTATATTTTTTATGATGGATTGAAAGAAGTATTAAGACAAGATATAAGAGCCAGAAGAAGAAAAAAAAAAAAAAATAAAAAAACAACAACAAATAAAAATTATACATTCCTGCCAATAGATCATAGAGTTGAAAATGTGAAAAGAAAAAAGGAAAAAAACTCAAAAATCAAAAATATACTTTTGAATGCTAAAATGCATGAATTTTAAAATGCAGTTAGTCAATCAATATAAACTACCCAATTTTCTAGTAATGTGTTACTTTGTTTTGTTTAGGTAATGTTATGTGTGCTTAACAAGAAACAAGTAATATTTTTTTTTTTAGTGTGGTAAATTTTCTATTTCTTTTAACTTCTTTAATCATTTAAGAGTTTCATAAAATTTCTTAAACTTTAGAAATTACAAATTCAGCAACTAAAATTTTAAAATTTATTCAATTTTAATTTTAAAACACCTTAAAACTCTCATCAAATATTAATTGACATTTATGATAATGAATTTTTAAAATAAAGAAAGGAAAAAAACTTTTTCATTGGATTTGTTTTTCAATTATATTTTGTTTCTATCCTCTTCATTAGTATATATATGTATATACAAATATATATATAAATTTTTTACATCCTTGATTTCATTTTTATTAAAATATAAAAAAAAAAAACATTTGGAAAAATATTTAAGGAATTTTTGAATTTAAAAAAAAAAAAGTTTTGGCACCCAAAAATACCATTCATTTGTTCTTCAAGTAATTTAACGAACTGAGAACCAAATAATGTCGAACTGCAAAATATAGAAAAGAAATTTTTTTTTTTATTATTTTTCATTATACTTGAAAAGGAAAAGTTTAAAATTTTCCCCAGAACAATGGAAATTATTTATTGGAATTTTATTAGTAATTCAAAAATACTTTATTGATGATCATCATAATAAAATTTTAAGATGAAATAAATAAGGAGTAAATATTTAACAAAAAAAAACAAAAACAACAACAAAAACAACAACAAAAACAAAAACAAAAAATAATAAAATAGAAAAAATAATAATAAGATTGATCCTGATTTTTTAATAAACAATAAGAGTAAGACAGAGATAGACAGAGGAAAAACTTAATCGGATTTTCTTGTACAAAAAAAAAAAACAAGAAAAACAAAAAAAAAACATTCAAATCAATAAAAAAGAAAAGAATTTACTTTTGTACTTTTTATACAGCACTAAACTAGTTAACCTTTAATATTGAAAACTGAGGAATTCAATTCAATTCCAAGTAGGGTAAATTTTTTGAATTGCCATCGCATAAATATTTAGGACACAATAAGAAAATACCCAATGAAATAGAAATAATAAATTGAAATATAAGTGAAGAACAAATTTAAAAAATTTGAATTATTTAAAAGTTAACAATGCCAAATGGAAGAAATAATAATAATAAAGAAAAAGGATAAGTTTTTATCCTTGATTATTATATTTATAGTAAAAAAAAAAAACAAAAACAAACAAAATAATATTTAGAAAAAATTGGAGAAGGTACCAGAGAGAGAAGATAATGAATTTTATAAAAATGTGAAAACATTTTTTTTTTTTTTAAATACATATTAAATTTTTTCAGTACATAAAAATCCATGTAAGTAAACTGTTAATAAATTTTGAAGTACTTTCTATTCGATCTACTTAAAAAGTATCTAATAAAAAAAAATTGGATTAGCATAAAGTACTTTAAAAAATTAATTTAATCAAAAAATTGTACAAAATTCATATACCAAGATATGTCTTTCAAAATAATAAATTTTAACAACCGTCATGATTGCTTAAGATTGTCAAAAAGTGTGATTGCCGATTTGTTCGAACAACTTCATCATTTGTCCTTCTAACTGTCCATTTAATTGCTACCAGTTGTGCAGTATAAAAATAAATACAGAATATAATTATAGCCTACATCAACATTTATTATTATTATTATTTTTTTTTTTTTTTTGTATAAATTAAAAATTTCGATTAACATTCAAAACACAAATGCCATATACTTCACAAAAAAAAAAAAAAATTACAACTAATACCAACAACAAACTTACAACTGCAAAATTTAGATTTTCATTGGGTAGATAAAGTAGCGTAAAGTACCTAGGCGTACAATTAGATAAACGATTAACATTTAAAACTCATATCACTAAGACAATAGAAAAATTAAATAAAACCACAAGGATCCTATATCCATTTATCAATAGAAAATCTTACCTATCAATTGAAAATAAATTAATAATAACCCACGTAACAATTTGATCGTTATAAGTGTCTTGCGCACTCTTATAACAATATTATAAACACTCTTATACCAGTATTAGTGTTAATTTGAGTGCTCCGCAATTTGATTGCTCCGAAAGGTTATTTGCTGTAATATTATTATAAAATTAGTATACATGTATTAGTGTATATGGTTTTATTTTGAAATGATATTCATTTGAAATAATATTTATGTTATGCGAGAGTGAGAAAGGTATATTAATTTTTATTTTCAAATAATAATTTTATGAAGTTTCTATTTATTTCTGGAGAAAGGGAGATAAATATTAGTTAATAATATAAAAAAAAATTCTCACTATAAATAATATGTTTCGGTCAATAATAATTGTATTAATATTTATAATTATTGTGATCAAAAGGCAAAATTTGGTTGAAAAAGGCTGGGAATGAAATTTCATTGACATTTATTATAAAAATACTTCGGAAAAATGTATTGCCCTTAAAAAAAAAAATCAATTTTTAAATAAATAAAAGAAAATATATTTTTAAATTGCATCTTTAAAATATTTAAATAATGTATGTTAATTAATGCATAACATCAAATTTGATATTTAAATAATTATTCTTTTTAAGTAAAAATGATATTTTTGCGAAAAGAATGCAAAATAAAACTTTTTAGTTTTTGTTTAATTAAAAAAAAATTTACCATGTTTGTAGAAAATAATGGCCGTCGCAAAATATTTATCTAAAAGCTACAGTAAGTTTATTAGTAACATTATAGGAATACAGTAAAATAATAACACCACTACACTACTGTTCTAGCAATTCTATTCTTATAACAACACTTTAACTCTTGATATAGGATTACGCACTTTTAGATTTATAAAAACATTGCTGTATCACTTGCGAAAAATCCCATTATAACAACTTACCCATTAGAACATTCTATTAATCACATTATTCATCACAATATCACATTAACATTTTATTAATCACATCACATCGCAATATGAATCACATTATTCCCATCATTATAACACCTTTAGTGCTTATCGGGAGTCATATAGAAGTCTTGTAGCACTAATTTTGTTTTTATAACAATAAAATGTTACGTGGGAATGAAAGTTATATTTCTACTGATCATAATATATGCATGCCCAGTCTTTAAAGATATTGCCAAAACCAACATTAACACTCTTCAAGTGGCTCAAAATAAAATTTTGAAATTAATATTCAACCTCCCTTTTTTTTATTAAACTAAAAAACTCTATTATAAAGCAAATATGAGCTTGATATCGCTATTAATATCACAGAAAACAGAATCTTTTATTACAAAATGCTCATTATCAGAAAA
Source organism: Argyra leucocephala (assembly GCA_963942445.1). Lineage (NCBI taxonomy): Eukaryota > Metazoa > Arthropoda > Insecta > Diptera > Dolichopodidae > Argyra > Argyra leucocephala. Next base: position 208,334,866 of record OZ012677.1, on the reverse strand, counting down.
TTCAATTATAAAGAGCTTATACCAATAAGTTCGTTTGTGTTATATAGTTTTGCTAATATGACAGATTTAGATTAAGTAGGTAAGTTAATAGTTAGACTATGTTAGTTACTAATTAGGTATAAGTTTTAATAAAAAATTAAATCAAATATAAGGTTTTTTCAAGTTTCCTTATGAACTCCTAAATATTAGTGAATTAAACAAAAATGTAAAACAAAAACAATAATGTAATATTTCAGTTGTGTAGATGTATAAGTACATCTGTGAACTCTGGATATAAATGTAATAAAACTCAAATGTAAATGTAAAAAATCAAGTTGAATAAAATTGAATAAAATTGAATTATTTTTTATCCAAATACTTAAACATTAATTAAGGAAATATAGTAAATGTATATAATAATAATAATAATTCTATATTTCATTAACAACTTAAGCTAACGTACATACTAAATTATATAACAAATCAATTCACATTTCTTAGTCTAGTATTTTAATGAAATAGCTAGGTTCAATCTGTTATCCAAATGATAAGTGGCGATTGAACCCATATTATGTATAAACTAGCTATTCTCGGCGTAAAATTTACCGGTCCAGAATTAAAGCACACTTCTTTCGTCTTCATTTAAACAGTTAAATCGTTTGACATTTTGTAAGTTAAAATAAATTGCCCTTTTATTTTAGATTTATATAATATCTATGTATATGTACTATTCGTGACAAAAATTTTCTACATTAAGATTCTAATAGAATGAAATATGGATTTTCTGAACCCATCATTAATTTTTCCGAACCCATCACAAAGATTATAAAATGCTCTTCTATAATAGATTTTAATTATAACAGACAAAATTTTAAAAGTAAAGTCACCATACTATTGTCATCATAAAATGTCACAATTACGAACTGTATTTTTTATTTTTTTTTTGTTTATTTTTTATTTTAAAATTACATATATACAATTCAGAGTATTAATGCAATGCTTTATATTTGTGTTATAAATTTTGTTTTAAGTAAGACCGTAGCATTAGGCTGTGTCTGGTCTTATAATTTTTAAAATTGGTTTTTAGTATTGATTGATTAGTTTTAAAATGTAGTTTGTAAGCCAAATCTGTAATGTTATTCCTGTAGATTGAAATGGAATAAATAAATAAATGATAAATATGAAACAAAGTTTTCTATTTTCGCAAAACAATTATATTTTTTTTTTAGGATAACGTTCAATTTAAGCTTAACATTTTTGTTACACAAAGTATTTTCTTTCTTTCTCTAATCCCCTTGTTGTTACCTCCGTGGAGTCATCGATATACAACTGTCCATTTCGGCTTAAAATTTTATTTTGCCTACAACGGATATGACGATGATAGTAATTTTGTAATTTCAGCACCAATTGAAAAAATAGTTAATATTGTCCTTGATATGTTCTCTATAATACTTTGTTTCTGGTCTTTTTCCTTTAAGAACGATTTTTAGCAAATCTAGTAAATTTTTAAAGATGGCAAAGCAAGGCTTACAACCATGGCAACAATAAAAATATTTTTTTCTGCTTTTCAATATTTTTCTTTACTAAATAAACATTCATTTGAACTTGAAAATGTGCATTAATTAGTCAATTAGAAACATTTTTTTAGGTTGCTTATTCAAAGACACAAACCAGGGAAATTAAAAAAAATTTAATAGGTACTTAATTTTTTGGGTAATTTCAATTGTTTTGATAACTTAAAAAATTACTTGTAATAGCTTCATATTTTATTGATTTTATAATTTTTTGGTATTATTCAGATGATATTAATTTGTTCTTGTATTAAATATATAGTTTTCCTTATTGGGTTTAGAACTTGGATGATATGTTTTTCTATAAATGATTTATTTGCAAGATGGCCACAAAAATTAGTATAGTTTAATTTTTTTTTTATTTCGTAATCGATAATATTTTGAAAAAGCTTTACATTTAAATTTTTGGGTTTTTTTCACTGGTTTTTGCTTTAAGTCAACGAGGTGGAAAGTATTACAGATATTAATTAGCATATTAGCATATTGGAATGATGTATAGCTTGAACTTGGCAAGAACATTAGTACGACTTATGGACATATTTCAAAAAGAACTTTTTTATATTCTTTTTCAATCTATGGACATTATATTTTATAAGGTTTTGAAGTTCGGGAACACATCCAAATAAATATGACTCCATATTTAACAGAATTTGCAAAAAAAATTATTGTTAATAGCCAGTTTTGAACCACGTAGAAATTTCTAATAAATCAGGAACGATTAAATATGATTTAAAACAATCTCTATACCAGTATTCGCTACCATTTTTGGAATTATGGAAGTTACCATGTACACTGGTTAGTGGTATTTCAGTAGTTTTTGGTACGTTTTTATAACTTGAAAAAATTCTTTATAGTTGTCGTTACAATAACGTAATAAATATAGTAATTGTTACGAAAAAGTTACTTTTAGAGTTACTATACCGTAACGAAAACAGTTAATTTATTTGGTCGTAATCGTAATAATTTATTTGGTCCCAAAAACGTAATTAGAGACTTTTTATTCACCCAATCTAAAAAAAAACAAAGTATTGTGTCACTTTAAATGCTAGTTGGGAACCTTACCACACCGGTTTTTATTGACATTACCATACCGTTTTTTAATGTAGATACTTCGAAATATTTGAAATTTCAAAACTTCGTTGCTTCTTGAATATTATTCAGAGTAGTTAGATTAGAGAATCAATAATATTATAAATTCAACAAAACTGTTCGAAAATTATTCCACTTTAAATTGAAAACTTCAGTACATAGATGAAATGTATTTGCTCACCTGAAAATAGAAAAAGGAATAAAATATTAAAAATTGTATACACTTTTTGTATTTTAAAATTAAATTTTGATTATTTTCTCTCATGAGAACTGATCACAGCTCACTATCGAATTATTTTAAGAAGTCGATGTAGTCTTGTGTAATTTGTACAGGACTACTATTTTTAGACAGAAATAAAAAATTAAACTGTCAAGAATAAGATGAGAAGTAAAGTAAAGCATTATTAAAATTAAGTAAAAAAAAAAAATAGAAAAAAATAGATTTGAAATTAAAAATATAGGTTAAAAAACAACAAAAAAATATAAATATAGACCATATACCTACACAATATAACTTAAAACACACTCGACCTGTCAGTATTTTTGTGTTGCAATAAGATTAAGAAATAGTAAGAGAATAAAAATGGTAAATCACTCTAAAGCCAGATAGATCCTAACAGATAATTCAGATAAAACTAAAATCTATATTCAAAATTATTACAAAATCACTAAAGACGACAATCACACTTCAAATATAAATTTTGTGTGGATTCTTAAGAAACTCCTAAAATTGTAAATACCTTATTATGTTTATTTTTTAATTTTTTTTTTTATTTTCCTTTTTTTTTTGTTTTTGTTTTCTGGATTTGCATTTCTTTTTAAAATGACAGTATCAAACAATAACCATAAATAATTTACACAAAATAAAATATTTTCGGAAGATTATATTAGGTTTCAAGAATTTCCTTATTTATATTTCTATATACATATGTTATGTATAGTATAGTACATGGTAAGTACATGAGTAAATTTGTTGGTATAAACATCTAAGCCTATATATTGAGCTTGTTTATTTATTCGAGGTTTGCATAAAATTTTATTTCAGGAAAAACAATTTTTTTTTTTTGTTTTGTTTTCTGTCATATGATAACGGTAAATAATTGGAATTTGTAAATATCTAATGTGTATATATACTATATATATATGTATATAGTTGTAGTTTTATATTTTTATATTTTTTCATTTGTTTTGTGGAAAGTGAAATATGGAATTTACCAAAAAAAAAAAACAGAAAAAAAATATATATATATATACAAGGAGACGATTGATGTTGAAATGTGATTTTTTATTTTTCATACTTGACTTTGGTTGTTTTTTTTTTTTTGTTGAATGTGTACTGATTGTGATTTGGAGTTGCCAACTTTTGTCATTAAATGGTTTTACATAAGTATTCGATGTAGAGAATATAACTTTTTGAATAAAATTATAGTGAGAAAACTTTTAAATGTCTCAAGTTCTTGATTCAAAACGTTGTATTAAAAATGAGGGTCTCTAAATTGTGTATAACAAAAATTTTGGATTTAAAAAATTTAAAATTACAAAATTCAAGTTCTGATTTATCAAATTCTCGTGTCTCAAAATCTCATGTCTTTTGTAAAATTTCTAGGAAATATTTCAGTGTCTATATTTTGTTCTCGTGAGCATCAAATCAATTTGTTTGTGTATGTTATCACTGTAATTCGTATTTTCCTATATATCTGAGTAAGTTTTAATTGGTTGTCCAGAAATTACCGGAATGGTTATTTCCAACTAACTTTACCTACCAAATTAGAAGTACAGTTATTTTAATAGTAGGAATTATTCATCCTCTGATATATCAACGGCTAAAATGACTTATAATTGATCAGTTAGTTAATTAATTGAAAAGTACAGTGACAATTATCAATCTCGACAACGACTGGGTTATATCTTTTCACATTAGGGCATTAGTTTCAGAGAACATTGCAGGACTTTACATTATATCAGTTCGAAAGCTGGTAAATTTTCAATTGTATCAGCTTGATTGATGGCAATATCAACCTTTTCTGGAAACAAGATCATTTTTTTTTTTTACGATACCGATTGGTACGTTTGGCTAGGGTTTGAAAGGAAAATTTGGATTTTATTTCATATTTGAATAGATGTTGTTGATTGTTGTTTAGATTAATTCCAGTTTTGAATACGGTCGCAGACTCATTCAGTTAACAAATTGATTAGTTTTCTATAGTCTCGTAAAACATTATTTGCCACAGGTGTTGTTGAGACTAAATACTAGTTAATAGTATTGCTTTAAGCCGTTTTAGCTAAATATTAACAAATTCCAAATAAATGTAATTAAATTTTTTTTTCAGTACTAATTATTTAAAAGTTTAAAAAAATCAATGTATAATTATTTATGATGATGGGGTAATAACCGAAATCGATCAAGATATTTAATAAAATTAGTCTGTGGTCTGTTATGAGTTGTCAAAAAGGGAAAATGGCCGCACAAAAGGCATTCAGAATTAAACGAAAATTAGCTATAAAGCGTAAACAAAATAGATCTGTTCCAATTGATTCGTTTGAGAACAGGCAACGCAATTAGTATAATGCTAAGAGGCATTACTGGAGAGAACCAAATTGAAGTTGTAAATTACTATAAGTGGAAAAACGTTTTGTAGTATGAAAATTTATCGGCTCTAAAAAGGAAAATAACATGAAATGACATTATTTTATGTGAGAGCTCAATGCGTACGACAAGAACAGAAAATATCATTTACCGGGGGTATTTTCACAAAAATTGGGGATATTTTCAAAAAATATGGGATATTATACTTTGATAAAGTATATTTTTAAAATATCGGGGATAGTTTCTTTATACCGGCAACACTTTTTTAACAATTTTTTGAGTAAATGTATATAAAAAAATGATTTTTTTCAACAGATGGTTTTGACGGTTGAATTGTTTTTTTTTTTTGTTTTATGATCTTGACAGTAACTTAGGTAGAATCACCTTTTCGTGCTTAATCAAGTACGGTGTACGGAAATGCAATTTTACACTACAATATCTACGATAATTTAAGTATTTTATTTTAACAAATTACTGGCTTATCTACTCATTAAATGTGGAAAACTACTACTATTGCCAGGAAGTAAGCCTTCTTAAATAGAATAGTTTCATTTTATTTAATTTGTTACCATATTATATATACCCTGAATTATTTTTTGTCATTTATTATATTCTAATGACAAAGGGTACTAGACCAGCTCGAAAAACCAATGAAGCATTTTTTTTTTTGCTTCATCGGGAATCGAACCCGGGTTTAATCGGTTGAAAGGCAGGCGCTCTACCTACTGCGCCACCCAGCGTGTTGTTTGTTGTTTTTTGTGTATAAAATAAAATTTCCCAAATAGAAATTTAGAGAATTCTTTGCAACGGTCTATTTTTTTTCTTACATAAAAATTCAATAAGCTATCTCCCTTTTTAGAATCAATAAAATTTTTCAGACTTTAAATATTGCTCAATGAAATATAGTGCTTATTATTGAAAACGGCGTTTCAGTCGCGGCTCGTATTGAGTAAAACCATGTTCGATTCGATCAAATGATAATTTGGTATTTTTGAAAACGTCGGTTGCTCCAGTAATCGGCAAAACCGATTTATCTGTCAGCGGTAAATATTTTGTTGTTGTATTGTTGTACACAATAAGTATTTAGTAAGAATAAAATATTTCAAAACTGGATTTTATAACTAATACATAAATAAATTGAAGAAATTATAAAAGAAGAAATATAAAGAACACTGCAAAGGATATTTTTAATTTAATTAATGAAGAGTAGTAAAAACAATTTGTTTGAATAAAATATTTAAAATTTATTTTATAAGATTTACTAACAAAATAAGTATAATATGATTAAAAATTATTTAACTTTTAGGTTTATGAATATTTTTGACTAAACAAAAATTCGTTTAAATATGTTTTAAAAGAAATGGAATTTTCATAAGATTCTCCATCATTACTCGAAATTGTTATTCATTTAAAACTGTAAAAAAAATGTAACATTTCACTTTAATTAAGAAAAAAAACCCAACATTCGATATTTCTAACTAATTTTGATATAAAACAAAAATAAATGAACAAATATTTAATATATTTAACTTAGTTTTTTTATATCCATTTTATAAAACGCGCTAAATTAATAGCGGATATAAAATGCTATAATCTGTATGAAGCTTGCTTCTACAACGTTTTCAAAAATACCAATGAATTTTACCGATTCATTTTCAAAACGCGCGTTTTCAAAAATAGCAAGGCCTCCTAAATAGACAGGCGCAAGATGGCGCTTTAAAGGTTACAAGAAAATGTAAACAAAGAAATTTCTTATATGACACTTTTCAGTTCATATCAGATTTTTGGAGTGATCGAAGTTTTTTTTTTTAAATTCATTTATCAATATATAATAATATAATAAAAAAGACTTTATTTTATCAAACTCAAAAGCTAATTTACATTAAATATTTAAGACTTAGCTTAATCAGTAATTCAACAAATTATGTAATGAAAATTCTATTAGATCATTTACTTCCATTACTGAAAACCAGTTCAATTGGAAAACGTTGTATCGTTTCAGTTAACAATTTAAAAAATTCAATAATTGAAATTACATCTTTGAACTCTTTAATTGAAATATCTCTAAAATTTAAAATTAATTACATACAATATTTATATTAATGTTTTGGAACATATGTGTTATATAAAAATAAATCTTTTTTAATTGTTTGTTTTTCTCCTGTTATTGTAATAAAATTAATACAACTCAAAACTAAGTTTCTTTCCTCTATTTTACTATAACTGGTTGATGACATGTGATTTTGAAATAAATTTTTATACAAAGAAGAACAAAACTTGATATTCTCTGAATTTTTCATAATATCTTCATTAAGAAGTAATGATCGAGAAGTCAAATAAGGTAGAATAACCTACAATTATCAATGAATTTAAGATAAGTTCAAATAAAAATAAAAGTTGGTTCTGCTAAATTATTCTAAATTTCAAGTTGTCCATTTGCTAACAATGAATTTGCAGTTTGTGGATAATAAATAGGGCAACGTTCTTAACCAAATTATGTGTCCATTTGATGCCTTTTGAATAATATCTTTTAAAATATTAACATCATATTCTGAAGCATTTTTTAACAAAAATTTAATTTTTTCAGATAATGTTAATAATGTTCTCAGCTTCATTGTTTATCTAAAATATATTTTCAAAATATTTTCTTCAAATGTTCCGTTGAAATATAGATCAGCTTTGTTAATGCGTCAAAAATATTATCTAATTCTTCCATTGATAATTCATAATTGTTTTTCAACTTATTTTCAATAATTGTTTTACACTCGTTCAAAAGTGAATCGTCTAACGATATATCCTCGCATGATAAAGCATCTTGCCAACAAGTTGTTATTTCACAAGTGAATCTTTAGAAAGATTATCATTAACAAAAGAATTGATACTAAACTTAAATAATTCCATAAAAATTTTATATCAGAAATTTTTTGTTGCCACAAAACTACCACATGTATCTCTCATATTTTCTTTTCCTAAAGTAAATAATGGTTCAATAACACTATTTATAATACATTCAACAACTTCTTGATTTATTAAAATTTCACCAGCATCATTCTGATAGAAACATTTATGCAACAAATTAAACTTTTCAGTTGAGTTTTCATTAACAGCTTCTTGTGAAACACGCAAAATTATTTCTTTAATACTATTTTCTGCTAAAATATTTCTAATGTCAGGAACACAACACAATGATGGCATTATTTTCTATTTCCTATAATTTATTTACTTTTTAAACAGTAGATTATAACATCCAATTAAATTTTTGAATTAAAAGTTTTAAAAAAAAACTTCTAATCCCTCCGAAATTCTGATATGAACTGAAAAATGTCACATAAGAAATTTCTTTGTTTACATTTTCTTGTGGCCTTTAAAGCGCCATCTTAACTAAAAAAAATATGAAGTGTCATACCTGTATATTTAGGATGCCTTGAAAATAGCCACTTGACAAAATCGAATGAATATCCGAGCCGCGATTGAAAAACCGTTTTCAACAATAGACACTAATATTTCTTATCTATATCAATAATTCAAATATTTTTGAACAATGGCAACTCTAACCAAAATACAAATTTAATACCTTTAAATATATTTTTATATTCTGATGAATGCTAATTCTAATGTCATTTAAAATTTTACATTATATTTTTATTTTATAATATGATAATACGATGATGATGATGATGATGATGATGATGATTAGAATGCTGGTGATAGTAATGATGATGGTAATTCGTAAGGATATATCAAAAAATTTGTGAAGATTATTAAATGTGGTTTTGGTTTTCATTAAATACTCAAAACAAAAACAAAACAAAATGAATTTCGGCAAAAAAAGTTTCGAGCTTATATAAAGTATATATATATATATATATTTTGTTCCGTCTTTTTTCTTTTTTTTTTTAATTCAAATATTTAAATTCGTAATTAGTATGTTGTTAAGACTCGCGGTTAACAGATGAAAAATTTTTCAAATTTTTTTTTTGTTTTATTTTATTTATGTACATTATACTAGGTATCTAAATTGTTTAGCTTTTTTATTTAATATCTCAGATATTTTAACATAAAATATATATATACATATTATATTTTTCAAAATATTTTCTAAATTTAGAATATATACATTTTGTAATATTAATAATATAATATGGTATTTTTGAAGAGTCTTTAAAAACATGCAGTTCAAGTGAATTTTTAAGGATAATTATAAAATTGTATACAACACACGTGCTTATAAGGGTGTAAAAACAAAAAAAAAAAAAAAATAAAAAGATTTTCATTATTATTTTAATATATATAATATGTGTATGTGTGTGTTGCTTTTTTTATTTTCATTTAAATTAAATATATATTTTTTGAACATGAATACATCTTTAACTTTAAATTGGATTTTATCTTATTACAAGTAGATTGTATATGATATATATATATATATATATATATATATGTAGTTATGTGGAGAAAATTTCAAATTATTATAAGAGTATGAAATTTTGTGCAAATAAAATCAAGTTTAAATTTAAAATTCCATACTGTTGAAAAATTATATACACAAGTACTTATTATAGTATAAAGTATTAACTTAACACTTAATAGCAATTATATAAAATTAGAATGATTTCCTTTTAACTACACTTAGCAGCAAACAAAAAAAACCAACATTTTAAAGCTTAACAAACAATGTAATATTTCCTAAGTGCTTTTTGTAAGTAAAATTGTATTTATACTCATCCAAATAAAATATAAATTTTCTACTATGTATATACTTTCAGAATGAATAATGTTAGTAGTTAAAATAAACTTTATAAATTCACTATTACGTTGTTTAACTAAATTCAAGAAACAAATTTACAAAACATTAAAATTATATCCTACTGAAGTTATTTTTATAATCAAAACTAAAATTTTTGAATTTGAAGAAATCTATGTAATGGAGATAAAAGCTGAACACATCTCTATCTATTCTCAAAACTATCCTTTATTTGTTTTTCAATACAAAATTTCATTATAATGAAATCAAATGACAATCGCTGCTTTTAAAAATGTTCTATAATTTAGACAATACATGTGAATACCGATAGTTTTGTATATAAACCCATTAGTGAAAAAATAAATACCAATGAAGTAAATTCATGAATTTAATTTACAATCATCTTCCACTTTTCACCGGTCTTCTATCGAGCGAATTATTTTCAATTATAAAGATTCAAAATATTTTTTATACTATATATATAGTAGCTATACGCTTCACATTTGCTACACTTTAATTCAAATTTTATTTTAAACTTAACAAATGACCCCATTACCTATTTTATTTCAAAAATTTATCTCATAATGGTATACTACACGGCACTGTATAAATGACCTTCAATTTTATAAAAACAAAAACCAATTTAATTTACTATCATTAAATTAATAGTAACTATATATATAGAAATTTATATATATAGTATGAATATAGAAAATAAAAGTGTATTAAAAAACTGGTTATGACATTTACGAAAAAACAAAAACAATTCCATTAATTTCTTTTATATAAAATTTAAAACCCTCTTGACAAAATTAATTAATTATTTTAAATTTAAATTAATTTTAAATTAATTTGTATAGTCAAATATTGTTTTATTATTAAATTGTAAAAAAAAACAAAAATTAAATTAATATTAATTAATAAAGAATATTGATTTATTAAATAAATGATTCAAAAAAAAGTCAGAACCTTGTCTTAAGTTAATTAATTAATTTTATAATTTTTTGTGATGGCCAGATCATTTAAGTACCTAAATCTATTTTGAAGAATTATACTAAATATAAGTATACCAAAAAAAAAAAAATAAAAACATTAAAATCACGTTATTAAATGACGTATAAATTGTCTGTCAAATATAATTTACGAATGACATTTAATTATAACAGAAGAAATTTGCAGAAATGTCAAAGAGAAATCTCGGATCTATACCTAATTTCAATAAACTCACTCTTGGTTTATATAATTATTTCTAAGGCAGTACATACTTTAGGGTGAATTACAGCTACAGTTCCGATTTACGGAAGTATATTTGATAATTCCGAAAATATATTTTCATTTTTGTTTCTATATCTATTTTCTATTTACAGGGTGGTACATTTTAAAAGTAAAATCCTACAAGGAGTTATTCAATAGAGTATTTTAAGAAAAATTAATGTTTTAAACAGCTATTTTTAAATTTAGCCTGTGATTAAATAAGATGGTGTAACATTTACTTCGGAAGATTGTTATGTCGTAAAAGGCACATCCCTAGTTTTATATAGAAATAAGGTAAAAAAAACATTTTTTTTTTAATAAATGCTTATAGCTTCTAAACTATTCGAAGTAGATATAAAGTTTTGTTTTGTATGAATTATAGAACAAAAAAAGACCATTCCGACAAACGTATATAAAGATTGTGGATGCTTAATGGTAAATTAATGGTAAAATCTTTAGGTATTTGGTTTTTCAAGAAAGAAAATAAAGATTGTTTTTTTTTTCAAAATTTTCTACTTTGAACTACAATATTTCCACAACGGCAGCACCAGTCATCATCAAATATATGATGTTAAAATATACTCCAGACCGTTATCTTTCTAGAATATATAACTGATCATATATATATATATATATTTAATGGATCAACAGATATAACGAGTTTTATACAAAAACATCAAAACAACAAGGATACTTCCAAATGTCCTTTTCGTCCTTAAAGGATAAGATACGCTAAACTAAAATATAATACTAAAGAAAGATACCCCAATAAATATACAGCACATATTTGAGGCTTGCCCTTTATACACTGATGTAAGAGCCAGGCTTGGAATCACGGGACTTGATATACTCACACAGGATACTATAGAAGCAACAACTAATATCATGGCATTCCTTAGAGAAACATACATTTTCAATAAAATATAATAAAATTCAATAAAAACCAATAAAAAAAAATGTAATTTTTCTAATATAATATAAACTAGGCTAAAATCAAAATTATAAACTTTAAGAGAAAAAAAAAATTAATTTGAAATTAAAAAACAAAAAAAAAACGAAACAAAAAAAAAGTAAATCAAAAATTTAAATTTAAAACAACATTATGTAAAAAAAAATAATAATGAAATAAACTAAAGATAATTATGTAAAAAACTTTAAAGAATGAGGGCTTGACAAAACCCACGTGGTTGATAAGCCCGTATTAAAGCGCTTATAAATAAATAAATAAATAATACTAAAGACATACATTTTTGGAAAGCTAGGAACTCCAGCTATCCTTGAGATGTGGTCATTAGGTCCTACACCGATACAACATCTCCCTCAGAAGTGCCAAAAAATTTGATTGGGAAAACAAATATGTAATAAATAGCCACTACACCTCAGAAGATATGCAAGCTGGATCAATACGTTTATCAGAACTGACTTTTTATTGATTTACCTATTTAACGGTTATTTGGTAGGTATCCAACTTTTCGTGTTCGAGTAATAGTTACCCAAACTTAAAATGTTGGCATAAGAAACTGAAATTTCTATGAAAAACGTTAAGTTCACCAACATTTTGTGTTTTATGAACTGTGCAATCCTCTATACTTTTGCCATACCTATATTGCCTATATTGCCGTTTTTCAACTAAAATGATATCTAATGTATTTGAGTACCAGCGTTTTAGTGTAAGAAAAATAAATATTGAGAGTTAAATATTGTAAAAAATTAATTTTACTTGTCAAAATTGCTGAATTATTGAAATTTGACCATGACCTTAACTAAGAAACGGTAAGTCTGACTTTGAAGTTTAACATTAATGTTTAACATTTAAAAAAAAGTTCTGTAGCATAAAGCATTATCAGCAGCAGCACAAAACTGAAGTGTTTATTTATTTACACATTCTTTTTGTAATCCGATTTTTTTAGTCTCCTCTAGTCCAGATCAAATTTAAAAATAGAACAATTTTAAAACAAATACTCTAAGAAATTACACCTTAAAGGATTTTACACTTAAAATGGACTATCCTATATGTACAACAAAACCAAGTTACAGTTGTTATTCTGAGTATTTTATCATAAACGAATTTAAATTTTATTCAGAATTAAAATTTAAATAAATTTTAATTAAATTTTGAAAAATTAACGTTGCCGAATTAATTCACTCATTCGTGGTGAAAATATTTTTTCAATTAATTAATTTTTTACGATGTAATCAATTTAATGGTTTTAAATTAATATACCTACATTTTGATTGAAATTCACTGCATCTATATTTTACCACCCATATGAATTTCTTTTGAAATGGTGAAATTACTATATATATATATATATATAAATACTCTTTTACTAGTATAGTAATTAAATTGTTTCACAGCATTGGAATTTATCAATTGACTATATATTAAGATAATGAAAGTGACAGTCCTAATAATACAATTTAAACATTAGATCATACTAAATTTATGGATTTAAAAAAGAAATAAATAAAATTAAAATTTAATCTATATAACTGTACAAAACTACAATCAACAATTAAAAATATGGTGTACCTACAAAGAGTTAAATAACAAAATTCGATTTCAGTAAAAATTTATTACTAACTATTTTTCTTATGCGCACATACATATTACGAAACGGACATTGAAATTAAAAACAAAATAAAAAAAAACTAGTTTTGAAATAAAATTTGTATAAAAAAATTTCCTCATTTCCCTTAAATCGTTCCTTCATCACCTTAATTTACTTGTACTTTCCTTCAAAGTAAATTTTCCATACACAAAATTTTTTCATTCATTCATTTTTTTTTTTTTCATTTGATATGCGTTGCTCTTTCATCTGCATATCACGTACATACGAATATATACAAAAATATATTTAAAAATATTCCGTTAAATTTTCTTTCTACTCTTTTACTCTAAATATTTTTTTTTTTTGTTTGTTTTTTTAGTAAATAACTGCCATTGAAATTGATGGTGCAAAAATATGCTTGAAGGCAATTTTTCATTTAAAAAACAAAAAAAAAAAAAAAAAAAAAAAATTGGAAATTATAAAGCGTGTTGCTCTACAGTCAATCAAACTACTCTTTATTGTGATCCAAGATTCAGCATAATAATAACACTGATTTGAACAGAGAGTTAATGATAGATAGAGAGAGAGAGAGAGAGAGAGAGAGAAAAAAAAACAATATACGTAAATTTGACTGTACAACCGCGAAGTTTGAAGATAAAAAAAAAAAACAATTTTTTCTTTTTTAAGAAGTTAAGTTTTTTTTCATTATGTTGCGCTGTTATGTAGTGGTTGTGCGTTTTTACTTTCGCATTCTTCTTGTCAAGTTATTTAATCATATCTTTTTTTTCATTTCGTTTTTTTTTTTTTGTTCTTTTTTTTTTTTGCCGTATTACGTCAAGATTGTCATTTATCATAATTTTCCGATCTTAAATAAACAGTTTTCTTTTTTATTATTTTGATTTTTTTTTTTTTTTTTTACTTTTTTTGCTTTAAGGCGGAAAAGTAAAAGTATTTACCCAGAAAAATGATTTCAAATAATATGTGTATGTATGTATGTGTTGTTATACACAAAAACAAATTGCTTTTGGCTTTATATTAAACAGTGTAAAATTTATGAACAATAAATGAATCGTATATGGATTGAATGAAAATCTTTTGTGAGATCTGAATAAAATATTAAATAACTGTATTGTTTGTGTGTTTTTCTCTCCAATATTAATGTGTTCACCGATATTTTGACCACGTTTGTAATAGTTTAAATGAAAAGATTTCGATTAATTCAAATTTAATTGTGATTGAAATTTTGGAAAACAAAATGGTGTCCTGTTAAAAAAAATATATAAAAATAATATAATTATTCAACCCTCTCATCATCATCATTATTGTCCTGTAATCCCATCCGTGAGACATAGATATAGTTCACCACATTTAAATTAGTAGCTATTGTATTAAAAGCTATTGTATGTGATTGTGTATTCCAAACCTCTGTGTAAAAGTAGTTAGGGTGTTCATTCCATAGACTTGGAATTATAAAAAAAAAAAAACAAAATAGGGCGAAAATCAAATCTTCCTAACTTCTTTAATTGTGGCAATGTTCTTTGTTAGGTACTTGCTTTGGCTAAGATTGTTGTTCACAATGTTTTTTTCTCGGCGTTCCGACGCAACATGTACCCTGACAATACCATTCTAAACATTGTTTCGCCATTTTGTTGTCATCAAGTTTCCTCACAGTATGTCCAATCCAACGCCATTTCTTCTTTAAGATTTTTACGTTTATTTGGTTTTGGTTCGTTGAAACGAATCAACCCTCTACATATAAATAACAAAAATCAGCTGCAAAAAATGTTAAATTCTTACATGTCCCAGTAAAGATCGATTTGACCATTTTAGATTTATTTCTTCAGTCAATTACAAAACACTGAAGAAGTCTGCACAAATAGTAGACGAAATACGTGTATCTGTCTGATAAGCATATTTAGTAAAATTAAAAGGAAAATATTCGACTATTTTCAACAATCATTAAATAAATAAATATAAAATTAGTTCTAGGTATTTAATTAGGTACAAAAATTTGATGAGTTTGAATAGAGTTTATGTTTTATAAATTGATAAACTCAGAAATAATTAAAGCGATTCTACAATACTGATACATGAATACAAAAATGATAAAACTTAATACACGTAGCGTAAAAAGTGATTAACAAATGAAGTTTTTCATTCCATTTGTGCATAGCGCTTTATCATATGATTCAAACTAATTATGACTCTGTCGATGTATTTCAATTTCTTGTTATTATTAATTTCGCCTTGTAAAGTTAATTATCACAATGGACCTTACTGGTCTAAGTATGTCGACGTACTGTCGGCAGTCCCTATTACCTACCTAAGTAATTATTGTATTGTTTCTATTTCATCTAGTGTCTGAAATGACACCTAGTGTAGAGAGACGCATTTGACATCCCATGGAAAATTTTAAAATCGTCGAATCGTTGAGTATATAGCATTTTATTTTCTACCTTTCTATTATCGATTAAGTTCTAGAGAGATTATAGGAAACAAATTACGATTAAGCTCGGATTAATTTTATTATAAACTATAATAATCAAGTATTACAACCTAATTGTTTAACAAAACCGAATAATTTTTTTTCAATCATTTAATTTGAACTTTAATCAATTTACGCAGACCACTACATATTTTTAAAATATTTTTTTTTATTTATTTTATTTGATTTTCATCTCAAGTGAGCTCAGTTATGTCTCGTACAGAGTGTAATTCATTTTCGCTAAAATCTCAACATAATGAGCATTAACATTAAATTTTTAAACCTTATAATTGACAGTTGCAATTTATAATTTTTCTCGTCATTATTCAATAGAAAAGCGTAGTTAATCTGATTTGACTTGAATTATATATTTTTTTTTAATATCTCTTATATTTTTTATTTTTTTTTTAATTTTTGAAAATACTTTTGTTTTGCTTGTTTTTTTTTTTTTTTCCGGAATAGCTGAAGTACCATGTCGCGAAAATTTCGTTTCTTTTATAAGACTTTATTGAAGCTATAACAAAAACCTTAGAAAAATTTCATTTTGTTTGTTGCATCATTATTTAAAATTTTGATATGGGGATTTTTTTTTATTGTTCTTGTTTTTTTTTTTATTGTTCTGATTTATTTTGTTATTATTATTATTTAAAGTATGTATACTTGATTTAAAATTATCCTGAAATGAAGGGATAATACGGGTATAAAAAAAAAAAAAAAAAAAAATAGGAAAAGCATGATTTCAGCTTCGTTAAGAAATTGTTTGAATGAGGTGTTTTTATTATTATTATTTTTTTTTTCTGTAAAAAATCGGAAGAGCCTGAAAATATAAAAAATTATTTTTGAAAAAAAGATTGCAATTTTTGAGAATTGATAAAGAATGAGAAGAATTTATAATATAATTTAAAGCCTCTTAAGATTTTGTTTGTGTTTGAATTAAATTGAGACATGAATTCATATTTTTTACCTTAATGAAAATTAATAATAGAAATCCTTGAAAAAGATAAATGAAAAGCGTATTCGTGAAGTAAACGGACGAGTCACACACAATTGAAATTAATGAAAATGTTTAAAAATTAAAACAAAATGTATAATATTATTAACATAATGGCAACTGAAAAGTATTTAACAAGTAGGAAGTTTAAAGAATTTATTGTGAAGTTTTTAAGATGCAAATGATCTTATATAGTAGGGCTGTGGATGTTCATACATTGCAAAGAGTAGTAGTAGTTAGTAGTAACACTTTATTAGTTTTAATGTATTTTGAATATACAATTAATATATTATAAATTGATCACAAATTTAAATATCTATAATTATAATTGATAAGCATTTAAGGACCTGCGCAGTTTATTTTATTCGCTTCTCTTTAATAAGCTCTTAATATATAAATAATTTACTCATGGTTTTATTATTCATCAAATATATGCATATGTGGGTTCTTATTAAAATACAAAACAAAAACAAAGTCGAGTACAAAACACTGAAGAAGTCTGCAAGTAGTAGACGAAATACGCGTATCTGTATGATAAGCATATCAGTAAAATAAAAGGAAAATATTCGACAATTTTCACTGTTAAAAACAAACAAATCAATTATTATTATTACTAGCATGGAACCTATGTACATTTTACATATGTAAAATAATAAAAAAAAAAATCATCTGAAATTATGTACATACATATATATAAAATAAAAACAAAAAAAAACAAATACATCTAAATACTACTTATCAACCAAACAATTTTTTATTAAACACGAGTGGTTTCTGCTATATCGTGAGAAGTTTATGTCAGTATGTAAATTACTATTTTTTGAAAAAAAAACTTTAAATTTGGCTTCAACTTGAATTATAATTACTCAACAGGGGCCCCTAGTCTTATATATAATACACAAGATGAACCACGTGGTGAGTTAAAAAGCAAGAATAATTGAATAGGAAATTACACCACAAAAATATTAAAATTTTAGCAAGTTCTTGATGCTGAATACTTAAAACATTTCAAATAATTAATCCAAATAAATGACGGTTATTTTCAAGTTGAGCGACATCTATACTCTAAAAAAATTTCAATCACGAACAATTTTTAGATTCAGATTTAGATTTATTTTTTTATTTAGTTTTATACATGTAAATATATAAACTATTACAATACTACTTTCAATATTTTTTTAAACAAAAATTGAAAACAAAACAGAAAACCAAAAATTAAATCAGTTCATACTCCTCAAAAATGATATAATAAATGTTAGTTCATTTCCATCTGCTATTTAAAAAATATATACAGTAAAACACGGTTATAGTTATTCGCTAAATTTTACTAATATTTCTAACTATAACCGTTTTGTGACTATATAGGCGTAGTCAAAAAAAAAAATTGCATCTTTATAAACAAAATCAAATTCAATAAAATATCTTTCGTATAACAATTTTAAACTTTATTTTATTCATATGTTATAGCAATTATATATATAATTTTCTGCGTTTATCTGGATGTTTGTAAGTTCGACGGAATACTCCAACGCATATACAAATTGCTATATGTATACAAATTGTAACATCATGTAATTGTCATAAACATAGTATCGGTTTTTTATTGCTTATATATGCCATCTGTCATCTGTCATCTGTTATATGTGTCATCTGTCATCTGTCAACTGTTATATGTGTCATTTGCCCATAATTTCATAATGATTGTCATGTCATTCAACTGTTAAATTTAGATGGCGCCATAGATATATTTTTACTTTTATTATGTATTAATTAAATTCATTTTACAGTTTGAATTTTACAGTAGAACGCTGCTATGATTGTAAAAATATAAAATTATTGTAAGTTAGTATTACATATATAGTTAGATTTTGCTTTCATTAAAAATATTATTTGAATTTAGTATTTCTATATTAATTTAAATTGAAATTATCTTTTTGACTAATTTATATTTTAATTAATTGAATGCAATAGAATGTATAAGAATATTGATTATGTAGAATTATTGAGGTCTTAGGATAATATATGTTTAAACTTCCAATGATGGCAAATAGGATGTCGTTAAAATGATTGAGTAAATAACCCTTAGGGAATTGAAAATTTTGCACCTTACTACAAAGATTCTGTTTATATGGTAATTAAAAGCATTCTAATAATTCTAATAAAGGTATGATATTGATAAATTAGTAGCAAATACATATTTTTCTTAAACTTGAAATGAAAACTCTAATGAAGGAAGATATACTAGAATTTATTTTGCTTCGATCATTTATGGCGGGTTACAAAACTATTTCTGTTATATAATCACAAAATATACATATTTGTAATAAAGAACATAAAAAGACAATATATAAATCATAAATTTTTTTAATTAAATTAATTAAAATTATAAATTAATTAAAATTATAAATTTAATTAAATTTTTTAATTAAAATAATTCAATTTTAACTTATTTTTTTGTTTTATTGAAAAAATTGGCGTTATATTTTAATGTGACTTATAAACGACATCGATTGTATGAACTTATGAAGTTTATTACTTTCTTTCAAACAAATTGTTGACTATTGGTATAACAGAATTGTGACTACAAACGTTTTTGACTATAAACGAATTACAATACATCGATCTACTACGTTGAGTGTAATGGAATTTTATTGTGTTAAGTTATATTGAAATTAGTATTAATTTCGTCATAAAGTATTAATATACAATATAATTAACCATAGTTTATTGCTAATATTCGAAAGCATAATATTGCAAAAAATATTTGTTCCGAAAATTAGAAAAATAACAAATGCTTAACAATTGATATAGAGAAATTAATTATCGAATCGAAAATCCGAACACTCATAATGTTAAAACAATCTCAATCCTTGTTATTTTTTTTTTTTTTGATAAAGTATATAGTTATGTAATAGATCTAATAGATGGTGTCTGTCAAAGATATATTTCAGCCGGTTACTATTTCCGGTTGCTGTGCACGCACGTTGACACCGTTGTTAGAAAAAACCTCAGCCTCAGATGGACCCTTGAAGAAAATAGAATAAAATCTTAAAATCTGTAGTTGTATATGTGAATTCTTAAAAATAGTTATAAAATAAAAAACAAAACAATAAATTTAATAATAAAATCTGTGTAAAATAAATAAATAAAACATTTTAAAATTAATTAATAAATAAAATTTGTGGAAAATGAATTAACAAAAGTTTTAATCACTATAATAATAACTATACAATTTAAGAAAAAATATTTCGAAGAAGAAATATTAACTATATATTCAAATTTGTTGAGCATATCAGAAGATAATGTGAAAGCTAAAAGCTATTAATTACATTAAGCGGTAAATACAATTGCCTCTGCCGACGAAAAATTCGCGACGAAAAAATTAAAATACATATGCTCTTATGTATATGTTCACAATTCCAACTACAATCGCTCAACCACATTTTCGTTGTCTTCGAAATAAGGTTATTTTCTATTTTTTTCGCTGGTAGTCGGATTTGACATTTCTGACAACCTTTGTAATTACCAAAAAATAACAACAAATCTGAAATTAGAATAATAAATAATTGTTTTGGTTTTTTAAAAGTTTTATATGTTCTACAATTTATAACTACTAGGGGCCCCTGTTGAGTAATTATATTTCAAGTTGAAGTCAAATTTAAAGTTTTTAAAAAAACAGTAATTTACGTACTGACATAGACTTCGCACGATATAGCAGAAACCACTCGTGTTTAATAAAAAGTTTTGTGGTTAGTAAGTTTTATTTAGGACACATAAATACACGTCCCTCATATACTGCTTCGTTTCCGATATATTCCCTATAGTAAGTGGAATTTAGTGGATAAAATTACTAAAAATAAAAAATTTTGTCATTAAAGAGGTATGTATATATATACCTACATAATAGATAATTTTAATAAAAACTATATTATTACTACAAATATCCAAAATTTAGAAATAGTTACTCAAAAAGATAAAAAGGAAGAATTCAAGTGATTTGTTTTTTTGTTGTTTTTATATTTTTTATTTTAAATGAATTTGTTTTATTTATTTATTTATTTATTTATTTTAACAGTTGATCCTACAGATAAATCTGTAGGCCAACTTTATAGGTCCTTTTCCCTTTCGAAATGTGGGCCTTTTTATTAAATTGTATTAATTATTTGGTATATATTTTTGTATATTACATATTTATATTATTTTTTTATTAGTTATATTATATCTTTATTAATTATTAAATTATATTTGAACCGATGTGGTTGTATTGAAAATTACTTTTTTCAGTAATTTTCACCATTTGAAAAATTTTTCGGTTCTCACGGGGTTTGAACCCGTGCTCCTTCGGTCGTTACATTACTACACTCGAGTGTTTTTACCACTCGGCTACCGAGGCCACTGAATTTGTTTTTTTGTTTTTTTTTTTTTTGGCATATGTATATTCATTTGCAAGTAAATATGTAAATTATAATAACTGTTTGCTTTTGTTTATTATTTTAATAAGATTTCACATATGCATAATGTGTTTGCTGAATAATATAATCATATGAGTAAATAATTTTCAACTGTGTGCACATTATTGTTTTATATACAACTTATTTATTATATTAGAAGTTCATTAAGGAGTTGGAGAATCGAAATAAAATAAGAAGGTGGTCTACTGCGCAGGACCTTAAATGCTTGTCAATTATAATTATAGATTTATTTTTTTATTTAGATACATATATAAATTTAGATTTATTAGCGATGTATTTGGATCTGATGATGCTACAAATAAATTAATAAATTATTCAAAAATTTTTTAAAAATATTTTTTAAAATTTTTTTTTATTTTGAAATCCCGCCATTTTCTTTTCTGTTTTGTTTGTTTATTTTTATTTTTCGTTTCGCTGCAATTATGTTTCATTTGACGAAAAATAGTTGAGCGAAGCGAATTTCGTTGGTAGTCGATGGTTGGTGGTCGCAATTGTGTTTACCGCTTTAAATATAAAGCTAAAACGTAGTCGTGTCAGGCTAAAAAACAAGCAATGTTTTGATGGATCTCAGTATTATCGTTATTACCATATATAGGATATTGCCTTTCAAGTCTCAATTAATTATAATGTTGACCTTCGTGGGATTCATATTTTAATAATTTTTATTAATGGATTAAAATTGAAAGATGCTATAATGTATGAATAAATACTCAGTTAGATAGAATTCAACAAGAACATTTCAAGTTTTTCATTTTCGTATAATAAGTTCTGTTGATAGTTAGTTATTTCCAATTAGATTTTTGTATGTCCTCTCCCTTACAACTAAATTAATAACTCTTTAACTTTTAAAAATATATATTTCTCCTTCCCTATAATAATTATAGACTTAGAAACAATTTAATGTTAATAAATTAAAGTTTATCATTGTCCTTAATATATTTTTTTTTTCTCTTGAACAACACAACATTCTCTACGATCAAATAAATTATATAAAATCTCTTGATTCCTTCACAATGTTGTATTATAAATTTTTTTCTTCCTATCATTTGGATTACAACAGTTAAAATCTTTAGAGATTAATTTTATTTAATATCGGTTCTTATGTCATCGAAATTAATATAAAATTTATTTATATCATCCTCCCTCCAAACCAAATATACACTTGTAATGTTAACCCATTAATCTTTTCATTTTTAATCCATTCACCTTATTGAAAACAACATCAACTTTATTTTTCCTCATATATACATATTTTATATTAGATCGTATATCCTTAGAAACAATTTGTGTTGTGTGTTAATGTGAGTGTGACGTTTATCCAGAATAATGAGTTTAATTTAATGAAAATCTTTTTAAGAATATGATGGATGTTGGTAATTTGTTGGAGGTTTTTTGTTTTTTGTTTTTTGTTTTTTTTTTCATTTTCTCTTAACATGTTGAAAATTTTTTAATTAAGAAATGTTAAATTTCTTTTAATTACGATCAGGATTTCTTAAGTCGTTTATAGTAGAATATAAGACAGATATAAGAAAAGTAAAGTCGTATATATAGTGCAAATAAATAGAACAACTATATAGATCTGAGCAGAATAAGAAAAAAATTAGACATGTAACATTAATGGATATATGGAAACAATATTTGTATCAAAATTTAAACTTGAATAGAACTGTATGCGTACACCGAAAAACATACAAAACAATTATTTTCTATATTATTAATTTACATTTGATCAAAATTTCTGATCATTGAAATTAATCACAATTTTTTTTTGAAAACAAGCATCAAATATTTATATATAGAACCAGAAATCATGGAATGAAATTCACCCCTTTGTGAAAAGTTCAAATTTGTTACCTTCGTGGAGTCACCAATGTACACAATTTTCCATTCTGATTTAAAATATTTTTTGCATACAATTTAGACACCATGTGACGATGAAAAAGATGATAATTTTGTAATTTCAGCACCAATTGAAGAAATAGTCAATATGGCCCTTGATATTATGTTCTCTATATACAGTAAAACACGCTTATTGTTTGCATTTATCCGTGTTGTGCAAATACAGAAAGCTCGGATATATGCAATTTAAATGCATTTATCCAATAATCCAACTTATAAATAAATGTGCAATTATGTATGTACATTATGTATGTACAAAATTGAAACTGGAAAAAAAATATGAATGGATTTAGTTATATACATATACAAATATCATAATTTTGGTTTTAAAAAACTTTCAGGGATGTGAAAATTTTTTATTGCAAAAATTTGAAAAATATTGAGTTTGAGTTTTTTGACTAAAAAAAATTATTTTGTATGTGTTTAAGCGTGTGAGTTTTCAAAAAATGTTTATCTTGCGGCAATAAAAATGATTTTTTTTTTTTTTGTTTTTTTTTATTTTTATTCTAATATCAAATATTACAGAAAAAAAATGTATTTACAAAAACTATGGCTATTTCCTTATTTAACTAACTTAATTTTAAACAAATTTTTTTATTAATATTCATTCTGTTTTGTATTTTTAATATTTTTCTTATACTCTATACCAAGTTACAACTTAACTAATGTATTTTTGATCGTTACTAACTATTTATTTTTGGTAAAATTTTACTAAAACCCAAATTTAATTGTCAAAAAAAAAAATAAATCTTATAAACTAAATAAACTAATCATAACATTAACTTAAGACTACTTTTTATAGTTAAACTATTCTAATCTATTTTTTTTTTGTTTCTTTATTCAATTTTTATACAAATACAATTAAACTAAAAATAAATGTAAATGTAGTAAATAATTTTTTTTTTATCTTAGCTTTACAGCTGTGTGATCTTATAACTTTAAAATTTGGATTTGGATTTGGAATTTAATGGAGCTTCCGCCAACAACCAGTAATCAACTTTATATCTTTTGTCCCTATCTGGGATAAATATATCAAAATATGATCCTGAATTAAATTTTGAGGATCAAAATCGATAATTTTTACATGTAGGATGTAGCCCAACTATTAAAATGAAATAATATTGGAACATAGTTTTACTTTTGTATATAATCATTCTTATCTAGATAAATAATGGACTCTGGGGACACAAAACTTTTCTGTAGGCTAATTTTTATGTATTCATCATTATGATAATATACATGTGATATTAAGCCATTTGCTGCATTTCTCATTGATCTATCGAAATTCCTACGAATCAGATTGATAAAAAAAATAATCGAATTTGTTTATATTAGCTAATTATTTATTTTATTTATTTATTTATTGCCATGATACATACTCATAATTGTTTTTTTTAACAATATTAATTTTTTTAGAGCTTATACTATTGTATTTACACCTATGACTATTCTTAATTAATACTTAGGCTAGCTGACTAATTTATTTATTAATTAATTTATTATTTATGTTTTTTCATAAAATTTACCACTACTTACATACTAAGAAATAAACCTAAATTAAAACCTATTAGCTATTAGTTATTATTATTATAATATACATATAAACTTGTTGGAATCATATTTTTTAAAGTCTGATTGCGGTGTTCTATTTTTCCCAAGACAAACTCTAATGCACTTCCGTTCCATTTCCTAATTTTTTCCATATTACTAGCACTTATATTATACCAAATGGGTGCTCCATATGTCAGCACTGGCCTTATAAGTGTTTGAAAGGCTATCAATTTTACTCTGGACATTGAAAATGATTGCTTTTGATCCGTGTTCCCTTTATGCCTGTTAATTTGTATTAAAATAAATATAAAATTAAATGGGACTAATTTTTATGTACTTTTATACGATTTTTGCATTTAAGCGTGTTGCATATAAGCGTATTTCACTGTAATATATTGCTTCTGATCTCGTTTTCGTTTAAGAAGGATTGATAACAAATATAGTGAAGTTTGCCATAGTAAAATTTATCACCATAGCAACAATAAGAATATTATTTCTCTGTTTGTCAATATTTTGCTTTAAAAATTAAACATTCATTTGAACTTGAAGAAGTGCATGCAGTAAGGAAATAGCCACCGTTTTTGTAAATATTTTTTTTTTCGGTGTAATATTTAATGTCAAAAAATAAATAAAAAAAAAAAAAAAAGAAGAACTGGATGCATTGGTCAATTACAAACATTTTTTAGAAGGCTATCCAAAGACACAAACCAAAAAAAAAAAAATCGGTAATTTTTTGCGGTAACATTTTTAAAAAGTTTCACATTTAATTTTTTGGGTTCCTCTCTGTCACTGCTTTTTGCTTTTAATCACTCAGGTGGAAAGTTTCACAGACATTATTAGCATATATTGAAATAAGATGGATATGATTAAGATTGGAAGAAAATGGATATGAAAATAACTGCTAACCAACAATCACAATTTCCTATCAAAATAATGTACAAGAAGTTGTATCTGTCTGATATTTTGTAAGTAAAATTCAATCGAACGAAGAAAATGATATTGAAAACAAAATATTATGATGGTTTTTCAACGATTCATTTAAGAGATAATAATCAAGAGGGAAACATTAACACCGCTTAACTATGTAAATCAATATTGATTTATTTATTTATTTATTTATCAGTGTAGCTGCTGATAAATCCGCAGGTCTACTTCAGGTCCTGTTCCCTTTCGGGATGTGGGCCTTTCTTATAAAAAAGAAAACCTTACAAATAAAAAGAAAAATAGGAAAATTAGTTACAATTCATTGTTAAACGTAAGAGCTATCATATGTACTGCAAAATAAAATTAAAGTCGCATTTCAATTACTTAATATCTAAATTCTTATAAGCTAACTTAGGTCCTAAAAATTAATTCAAAAAATGATATCTTACATATTATATAAAAAGAAAAGAAAGAAAAAAATAATAATAAAGATTTCATTGTGTTACAAACTGGTGTAGACAGAAATTTATATGATGGTTGAATGAAGTTGATCTTAAATAAATCTGTAGGCCATTATATTTTATCCCAGATGTTGTGGTGGGTTAGGAGTTCTTTAATATGGGATATTTGGGATGTATTGGAAAATTGTGGTATATTGGGACGTAAAATTGGGTGTATTTGGATGTGATTGGATTATTGGATGGGAATTTTGTAAGTGTTAATGTGTTTAATTGATAGGTAATCAGGGCAATGAATACATGTCGAGAAGGTAATTTTGTTTAAATATGTTCGTGAGTCGAAACGGTGTACCCTAGGCGTACTTTGGTGAGCTTGACACCAAAGGCTCCGAATTTGAGTTTTATTGGTACGGGAATGTTTGCATTGGGATTATGGGATCTGGCAAATCGTTGTTAAGAATCCCAGGCTGTTTGACAAATTATCAATATCAATATTATTTGACATTCTATATTAAAGTTATTCCATTAAAAAAGAAAAAAATGAAAATTTAACCTTCTATTCGACTAAATTATTTATTTTCTTTCTTTATATTAGCTTTTTTATTTATCTTTTCATACGGTTCAAGGTCTAGGTTTTATTAAATTCAAAAAAACGATGTAGGTTAATGGTGTGGATAATTTTTTTAAGTTGTCAAACCTTATTAATATTTTGGCAATAATAGATTGCACTCCTCAGTCTGTCTACATATCAAATATTCTTAAATTCACACGTTTTTATAATTTTTTTTTTATATACGAATGCAAAACATAGAATGTAAACTACAGAAAATATTTCCCATTGAATATACAATTATTTAGTGCAATTATTACGTATCGACAGTTCCACTTACGCTTTCCAGTAAAGAATTGCAACAATTATTGATCGACATTTAAAATATGGCTGTTATATGAAAATAGAAAAGGAGAGTGGATTTGGCATATAGCTTATCAAAAGATAAAAATATCTTGACAAAAAAAAGCGTCAATGTTGACAACCAAAAACCACCTGAAACTAGTCAAAATCAAATGATGTCAAATGATTGTAGCAAAAAAAAACGAAAAATAAATAAAATAAAAATAGCATGAATTAAAATAAAAGCTCTTACGCACAATCCTATTAGTTGTAAAACACTTGATTAAAGTTAAGAAAGCTATGAACAAAATAACTATTTGCCCATGACAGAACCAACGTGGTGGTGAGTTGATGGTGAAAAAAGAAATGTGGTGGTGGTGATATGACATCAGAAACTAAAAAAAAAAACATTAATGTTTTTGTATTAATTACATCTTTCTTATGTCATAACCTACACCCTCTATTCTTTAAAAACGTTGGTGTTTATTGTATTTTCATTCATCTTTTAATCTGTATTTTCTAATTTAACTTTTCATTTTTATTTTAAAAAAATTAAAAATACAGACAATTTTTTTTTTTTTTTGTTAATTATTTAAGACTTTACTGCCTATATTTACACCAACTATAAATGTCAAACGGAAATTTCATTTTATTATTTGACTCTTCAGATACTTAATTAATTATTTTGACAAATTAAAAATAGCATCTTATTTATTTTATTTGTTTTGGTTTTTTTTTTGATTAATTTTATTTACTTTTTTGATGTCATCATGATTACTACAGGGTCATGTTTTTTTTTTTTTTTTTTTTTTTTTTTTTTTATTGTAATAAAAAATCTAAATCTTTTTTAATTTAGAACAATACATTTATTTATTTTTGTTCTTGAAAATTTTAACTTTATGTGTGTTTGTTTTTATTTTTTGTTATTTAAATTATCTTATTTTTATAATAATTTTTTTTGTATATATATAATTAAATATTTATTTATTTAAAAATGACTTGAAATTCAGGTTCTATTAATCTCAGAAAGCAAAAAAACTAAAAATGAAATGAAAATAAAATTTTTTGAATTGAAACAAAAAAAAAAATTGTGATTAAAATTTTTATAATGCGCCTGAGGTATGGTTGTGTTAAAGTGACTGGTGTATTAAATTAGTGAATCGATTAACTTTATTTAATAGATTTTAACAGTATGTTAAAAGAAAACAATATAAATAAATATATATTTTATTTTATTTCATTTATAATACAAATTTAATTATTGGTAATGACTTAATAAAATTTAATGATTTTATTATAGAGGGACAATCAATTACTGAATTATTATAAACAAAAAAAAAACCCTTTATAATAACTTAAAATATAAAAATTAATTAATATTGCTATTATTTATTACATGCTATGCTTAAATTATATTGTATATATTGTATATTATCACTAAATTATATTCTAATAACTTTAGTATGTATATTTATTTATAGTATGGCAATAAAATGCCCAACACAGGATAGTTTGAGCTGCTTAACATATTATTTATAATTCTAACTATATTTTTGTAATTGTTAAAAGATTTCTCGAATATGATAAAATATTCAATAAGCTTATAAATCTGTACTAAACATATCTTCAAAAGCTCCAACCAAGGAGAAAAACCAAATTTATTTGTGATTGAAATTATTACCAATTTCGTGAATTAACCGATGTGGATGTCAGTTATTGTGAAAAATTTTACAGGACGTTATTGTATCAATAATACTCATTAGAAATAAATCTGGGTTGTATTCTCTCTTATAAAAATAGAAAAGTCTTTTGTACTACATATTTGATATCAATTTTAATTTTTGAGAAGACCTATTCTGTTGGTTATTAAACTATAAGTAATTTTAACGTTTACAATAATTCTCAATATTTTTTAATGACATAAATTGTCAAAATCCCCTAATTCAAAATGACCATGGACAATGCAAGATTGTTCTCTGCAATACCCCTTAATAAATTATAAAAACAAAATCATCCAACAGCCTATTTTTCAGACTTTAGTCAAATTAAGAATATTCGCTTTTTAAATAACTCAAAATGCTCATTAAACCATTTTGAGTTATTTACAAAGGAAAGCAACTAACTACAATGTATATTATCCATGCTAGAAAATTTTGTAGCTACAATAATTGTACCTTTAGATTTAATTAGTTGTGCTGCTCAGAAACGACTATTTAATAATAATAATAATGTCCCAACGATCAATTACCCTTCCCGTACCGCGCACGCAGGAAGTCTCTATTTTCATTATTATTATTATTTAGCAAATGACTAGGAGTGTCGTATACAAGGTCATCACAGTGCTTGGAAGAATAAATCTCTTCTTATTAAAAGTATAGAAAGATTTTAATAAACAAAAAGTATTCAGTATGTATTACTGTGACGAGCATACACTCAATGAACTTTCATTAATTAAACTTTAATATTTATTATTTATATTTTAATTTTATTCAAAAAAGAATACAAACACGTGATAACCCTTAATGAAGAATGTGTTAGTAAGGAGAGAATTGGGTCAGGAAATGCTTAAAACAAGCATGTAAAACAAAACAAAAAAAATGAGAATTAATAAACACGATTAAGGAAATTAGTAATTAGTAATAAATTGATAGAATACTAAAAACAGAAACAAAAATAAAATCCATAAACGGAGAAAACGGTTAAAAATCTAGTAACTTTGATTTGTCTTGCAACATCTCAAGGAAAATCAAAGAACAAAAATCAATAAGCAATGTGCTCACAAGTCAAAAATTGAAGCAATTTAAAATCTTCAATCAATTAAAAAATTATATCATATATTTAGACTATCTTCCATAGACATGTCAAGATAGGCTTAATCAAAATTTTGCAATTTTAAATTATGCCGAAGAAGCATTAGTCAATTTATTTAGGTATAAACTAAAGAAATTAAAAAAAAAAAAAAAAGCACGAAAAAGATAGAAAAAAAAATAATAAAAAATATATATCCACACATATAAAAATACAAGACATGCAAAACGCAATTAGTCAAAGACACAAAAATAAAAATAATAATAATAAAAATTAACTTAATTTATACACACTTATGTGTACATGTTAAAAGTATGAAATACAACTGATTCAACGTGAACAACTACGTATACTATACATGTATTACATGTCCTTCAAAAACTTATGACCTCTTTGAATAAAGCAGATTCTTTAGTTTGGACTTACTAATGTAAAAATCGAAGACATTAGAGTTATTGTTTACGTTACGCAACATTCTTGTAATTGGCTCATTCTTTCCGTGCGATGAAACTTTAAACGAAAGAGGGGCAGAATGCCTAAGAGAACGAAAGTTGATATTGAAGTGTATGTGTTCTAAAATACCAACCCAGTCAAGTGCACCTGAGAGAATTTGGTGTACAAATATAATATCAGCCACTTCACGATGATCAAAGAGACTTTGCAGACCTAGAAGCTTAAGGCGGTCTCTGTAAGGGGGTAAGTTCTATGGGTCTGTCCATGAAAGACCACGAAGAGCGAAACGAACGTATCTACGTTGAACAGATTCAATCCTATCTATGTGAACTTGATGAAAAGGTGACCATACCTGAGACGCGTATTCAAGTAATGGTCTTACCATAGTCAAATATAAAGCTCTGTTGATATATGGGTCGGAAAATTCTTTTGACCATCTACTTTACTTTATCATATACATACAAATCCTACGATCTTAAAAAGCATTATAAATTTTCCCTTAATTTAATATTCTACAAAATTGGTGCAAAAAAAAAATACATTTTAAATTCCGTACTAATCAACAATAGATTCTAATACCAAAAAAAAAAAAAAAAGAAAAATTATTAAAATTAAATTTACTCAATTCATAAAAACCTGAAGAAAAAAAAATGTTATAAAATTTTTATTATTTAAGATGTCATGAATCCATGACCCGGAGTTTTAGAAACATTAAATTATAATAAATTTATTATTTTTTTTTTTTTTTAAATTAAAATCAAATGTAAACAATGACATGAAAATTTACTTTGAATCAATTTCAAAACAGTGAAAACTCTTCAATATTTCATTCTTCATTTTACTGTCAACATAATATTATATATATATATATATATATATATATATAAATGTTTCGTGTATATTTTCAAATTTAATTTATTTTTTTTTTTTTTATATTTTTAAAATCCTAATCTTTGGTAATAAAAAACACATAAAATTGTTACATTAAAGGTGCCTACCCTACCTTTAAAATAACAACGTTGTAATTATTAAGTACGAATCATTCTTTGAATGAAGACATTTTTCTAAAATTATTCTCTGTCTTCAACAATGAATCTTTTGTTATTCTTCAAATGCTTTTATTATTTTTTATTTTTATTATATAGCCTTCTGCCCCTTCTTTTATGTTTAAAAACAAAAAGAAAATAAAGCAAAAAAAAAAGTTGTTTTTTTTTTTTTTTGAATTTAGCTAGCGTCACTCAATAACGGGAAGATTCACTTTTTATTGACCTTTTCTAGTTTTATAACTTAATCAATCAATGTACAGAGAAAAGAAGATAATTATTTGAACGTATGATGAATTGCATATTATGAAATTTCACTTTTGATTTTTCAGTTCTAAATAAAGAACTAAAAATATGTTTTTGTTTCTAAAATATTATTGTTTTTGTTTTTTTAGTTTTTAATTAAATTCTTCAACGACGGGCATTACACAAATAGGATTATTCATCATTGAAATGTTTTTATAAAAACTTTGTTTCTACAGCGCTAGTGTAAAATTTGTCGAGTACAAAATTTTGAAGAAGTCTGCAAGTAGTAGACGAAACGGTACGCGTAACCTATTTTCACCATTAAAATGGTTTAATGGTAGGATCAATGACATGCAGATGAAAGTCAAAGATAATAGATAATGTATTGGCAGAAATAAAAAAAAAAAAATAACAATGTGCTATTTTATGCAGATTATATATGCCAACCCTACCCTACCACCATAAAAATAGTCAAGTAAAAATATTTTATGACAGTTATGTCTTTCTTTTTCATTTGAATACCTTGCTTTGGTTAATGCTGAATTGACGATCAATCAATTAACATTTGATGCGACCGATCAACTGTCAAATACATAATTATGACAAATACATTAAAAATGAACATAAATTTTTGATTTGTGAATTGTGATATTATTTTTGGTTTTTATTTAATTTTTTTTAAAATCCGTTTTTTATATAAAGACGCATGTAATAAAAATTACAAATAATAGATTGAAGTTACATATTTTCATATTTAAAAATCTGTAGAACAATCAAAATATTTTTTAGTACAAAATAAAAGAACAAAACAGTAATGACGATCAACAACTAATCATAAAATTTTTTGCTGCTTTGTATGCTAAAACTTGACTGCCATTTTACATAACCGAAAGCATGACGATCGTCAATTGTCGTCAACTGCATAACCGAAATCGTGATGACAGTTGATTTTTTTACAGTTGCAGTGCAGGTGAAATTACCGAAAGCAGGGATAGTAACAAGTTGTTGAACCTTTAACTAAAAAAATATTAATTTAAAAGGAGACTTCAGTTCCATTATCTCATTTTTATAATAAATCTGGACTAGATAAATAAAACCATTTTAATAAAAAAAAAACAACTTTCTGTAACTATATAGTAGTAAATCTCACATCGAGACAGTGATTCAGAGAAAAATCAGTTTGTCAATGATTAGGATAAATATTAAAAATTTTTGAAGATGGAAAATCTTACAGTACTTTAAACTGCCCTCAGCTATAAAAAATACTCTCTGGAATATTTTTTGAACTTCAATTTGATAAACATTAAGAATTAAAATCAATTTAATTTGAAAAATTGTTCACCAAAATTTACTAAGTATATTTTATAAAAAAATATTAAAGTAGGTTAGGTATAAAAAGTATAGGTACACATAGATTGGCTCAAAATTTTTTATTCACAAGCTTATACGGCTTAAGCGTAAACGGATTGAAATATTCGCAAGCATCAAAGTTATAGGTATGAAGTTTGCCACCAATTGGACCAATACTTTGCAATAATGAAAACAAACTCTACCTATATTTACTATATATATATATATATATCTGTATATATTTACTTTTACATTTACTTGACAATTCTGCAAAGTTTCTGTTCATTTAATATGTTCTTTTATTTCAGACGTTTTATTTTATATTTACCACTTTTAAAATCGTTTTCTATTTAAAATCTTGTAGAAATTAACAATTTTAAAACTGGCGTTGACCATTAGTTTATAATCAGACTTTAATTAAACTTTTTGTAATATATTAAAATATATGGAGTACTTACTTACATTTTTAAAATAACAATTTTTTTTTAAATAACAAAACTAAAATTATTCAAAAAATCATGTCAGTAGAAAAGATATAGTTTAAAAACATTGCGTATGCCAGTAAAATATTTTAATGCCTCACAACTTTTCTCCCACTAACTCTCCCACCACGGACAACTATATTGAAACAGTTATTAATTATTCTTATGCTAAATTAAATCAACATAAAAATGGACAACCGAATAATTAACAAAACTATTTCAAAAAATTGTATGCATACTAAAAATGTATTCTGTCAAGTTGACGCATAGTAGACTTTGAATTTGCATTTATGAAACGCATTCAGAAAATTTGACAAGTGTTTTGATAAATTCAAAATATGCAGATTGACTGCAGGTTTGTATTTCTGAAAACAGCCATAGCAACATCTAAGTGCATTGAAATTTATTTATTATTAATAAAAGTATAGCTATTCTGATTTTAAATTACAAATTTAAGAAACTCCGTGTGTTTTTTTTTTCATTCTCAAACATATTTGTTTTGTAGCAAATGATTGATTGACAAAAAAAAATCATATCAGTAGATAAGATATAGTTTAAAAAATTTGTGTATGCCAGCATAGAGTAATCATATAAGTAGAGTATTCACGTAGAACAATATTTGTTAATCATTTTCTTCTAACAATGCCGTACCATTTTTACTCAAAACACGAAAATGCCGTCCCATTTTCACTCAATACCCCAAAACACTCAAATATAATTTTCGAAACTCAATTATTTTTACTCCAAATTTTTTATTTATTGAGGAGAATATTTCATACAATGCCTCTACACTTCTAGCCTATTCAAAGAATAATTTTTCCGGAATTTTATCGAATTGGGATTTCGTTCTAAGTTTTCTTTTAGTTTTGTGTATAAAGTTTTGCTCTCCCAGTGACTAGGCTAGCAGTATAGAGGCATTGTTGATAATTTGAAGAGTATACACATACGTATGTACTTTTGATTTATATGATGAGTGTATATCGTATATGTGTTCACCATTTACATATCTAATTCAATATAAAAAATATATATAGAAAAATGTAAACAAAAAAACACAATTAAATCGCAAAGGTAATGAAGGAAATTGGATATGTACATACAATAATAGGTCAATGATAGAATCACATAATCAAGAAAAAAATTCTAAAAATAATAGTAATAAAAGAATAAAATTTATTAGTAATGTATTACAAATCGTGAACTTTGTACGGAATACCGTTTTGTTTTCTTTTCTCAGAACTTGGTTAAAAATCGTATTTCTATTTCAGATGAAATAATTTTTGAAGAAATAAAAACAGCCAATAATCGATATAAAGAATAAAATGTCCAGTTTTACTTTTTTTACTTACTTTTTTAATTTTGATAGTTTGTTTGTTTGTTTGCATTCATAATTATATTATGTATTCATATATATATACTATTCATATTATTATCTACGGTAAGAAACAGACAAAATTAACAAAATCAAAACTGCTGAAAATTTAAAAATAGATGTAGGTACCTACTTTTCAATATACTTTTCAATAGAAATCAATTTGAATTATTTTTAATTTTACAAAACCAACATTAATTTTTTTGTCCCTTTCTTTTATAAAGTTTGAAATCACAAATTTCATAAATCACATTGACCAAATCCAAATAAAAATATTAATTCTTCAAATTTTAAAAATTAAAGCAAAATAACAACAAATACAGCAATAATCTTGAATTCTTTCAATTTCTAAAAAAAAATTGAATATGTAGGTACTTTGATTTGTAATATTATTTGTGGTGAATACTTTACCTATTAAAAGGACTTTAAATGCATGCATAGTTTTTTATACACACATTGTGTAATTTTTAATTTTTATCAAACAAAAATTAAAACAAAAATTTTTATCACATAAGTAAAGTAGAAATGCGAACAGCGAAATAAAGAAGTATGTATATACCGTAGCATGCACATTCGATATATACATTTTGAGTACCTATACATACAACTTTTATATCGTTGACACTGTTGGCAGCATATAATTACAAATAAATATTTTCATAGATAGTAGGTACACAAATTTTTTTTATTTATGAGTACAAAATACATTGCGCTCAACTTATAAGCAGTTAAAAATTGAGTAATATTATTTTGAGTGAACACAGAATTTTGATATTTGAAAAAGTGACTAGCAAATTTTGTTCTACATGAATACTCTACTTATATGATTACTCTATGATACCAGTAAAATATTTTAATGCCTCACAACTTTCCTGCCAGTAACTCTCCCACCACGGACAACTATAACGAAACAGTTATTAATTATTCTTATGCTAAATTATATCAACATAATAATGGACAACCGAATAAATCCGAAGTTAAAAAAAAACTACAATATTCTCTTTTAATCTAAAAAACCAAAACCTATAAAATCAAATAGAAATTTCACAGATCTTTTTAAGAACTATATAACAGAAAAAAAAATAAAATAAAAACAAAAATAAAACCAAAAACTAAAAATGAAAAGAAAAATATTTATAATTTCATTTGCTGTTCCTTTCTATCTCTTTTTATTTATTTTTCTCTTTTTGAATTTACACAACGTTTCATTTCATTTTACAGTTTTTTTTTTGTTATTATTTTTTTTTTTTTGGTTTTTTCTTACATTAAAATGATCATAAAATTCTTTAATTTTAATGTACACTTTTACACTTTTCCCAATTCTTGTACAAATTTACTTAATGATTAAAAACAAAATCATGTCGTTTCTGTTCCCGGCACTCTCTTATTGACCCAGTCAATTTTCTTGCATTTCATACGACGAGTAATATGAAAAGTTTAAAATGATAAAAAGAAATATTGAGTATAGAAAGAAAAAAAAAAAATAGAACATGAATTGGTAATTAGAATATGAATCAAAGAATAAAGATTTCAATTGAATGAAGTGGTCTTATCTTTGAAATTCCTTTAGGAACTCATGTACTTTAAACTAATATTTACTTTCTTAAAACATTTTTTTTTTTTTTCTTTTTTCAAATTCAAATTTTGAGATAATTATCATTTTCTTAAACAAATTGGGTGGAGCTTAAGGTTTGAGTCACCACTTATACTACAAAAACCAAGAAATTACTACAAATCTATGTACAATTTTTAGTAAGAAAATTTTGAATTTTACAGTTATATTCAAATTTAATGACACATTGGCAAATTCTACAGAATATAATTTTGTTTTTGTACAATTGTCTTCTATATCATAATTTTCATTGTTACCTTCATATTTGTTTTCAGCTTCTGCAATTTATGTTTATATGGAATTTGTTTAAGATTAAATTTAGTATATATGTATTTGTTAAAAAAATAGTATATGGCCCGAAAAACCTAATAAGGTTTAGCGGCCTGAAATAAATTTTATTCAATTCAATTCAATTCTATATCATACTTAAGTTTAAAAATAAGGTTTAACACTTTTGAATATGAAGATAATGACATGTTCAATACGATAACGCTATGAATCTAAATGTAAATTGGAGTACAGTTTTATTTTTTTTTTTATTTTTTATTAGTTTAAGACCTAAATGTAATCTGTTTTATCTAAACAAGAAATAAATAAATAAATAAATAAATATTGATTAATTTAATAATTATGTAATTATTAAACTTAACTTAATGGAATAACTGTTTAACAAGTCAAATTGACGCTAACACGAGATATTAGTAGTATGGTAAAGCCAATAATTTTTAGTAATAAGAAATACAGTTGTTAAGCTGAAAGAAGCCCAGGAAAAAGTTAAGAGAGTTGTGAGGTAAAAAACAGTTAAGCCAAACTTTCCAACAAACATAAATCATATATATATATATATATATATACAAATATACAATATCTAATGTTTGCCAATGACCAATGATCGTAAGTAGCATATTCTCAACGACTAGATTAAAAAACTACACCTTATACAACATAGCGCTTAACTATAACCTACGCAAAGTTTAAAACTCAAATAATTTCTGGTTTTGAAACTTAAAAAATATTTATGTAATATATACATATATTTATTTATTTTTAGATGGGTCGATATCTTAGTTAAAGTACTAATTCAATCACTTACCAATATACTCGTAACCATCTCCTTTAAAATGAAATTTAAATTTTCACATTAGAAATTTAATTACCATATTTAATATGAGTGAGATTTTATTTTTTCCATTAATAATTTTCCCTTTAGGAAAAAATGTTACCAACTGGATTGCAGATTTGAAGACTTACTTGTATATAAATTTCTACGGGTTGGTGAGTAAATCCACAAAAAACTAAACTCATAATAACTGAAAAAGAAAATCAACAAAGAACGATCGAAAAACACAAAAATTGTCGAAATAAGGAGGAGAAGGTTACCAGCCTGGAAAAAAATTATATTGCTCTTTTCAAGAATATTAATAAATAACTAGCTATTCCCGGCGTAACATTCGCCGGTCTAGCATTAGGATTATAAATGAAATAATTTATTTTATTTGTTTATTTTCTTTATTTTCTTAAAAAAAATCAAAACTCCTAATTG
Source organism: Argyra leucocephala (assembly GCA_963942445.1). Classification (NCBI taxonomy): domain Eukaryota; kingdom Metazoa; phylum Arthropoda; class Insecta; order Diptera; family Dolichopodidae; genus Argyra; species Argyra leucocephala. Next base: position 208,296,509 of record OZ012677.1, on the reverse strand, counting down.
TGTTATGCTAAAAATAAGTAAAATAAAACTTTCATGAAATAAAATCTGATGTCTAAACGATCCCTAACAAATACTATTAATAGAGACGTTCATTTCAACAAAATGTGGCGAACAGAGATGTCGCTGGCAGTATAGATTTGAAATTAAATGCATTTAAACTAAATACATACCACACTCACATTAAAAACACATTAAAATAGCCATAAATACGTTTTTTGTGTTTTTTTTTATTATCATAATACCCGCAACTATTTCAAAACTCAAAATAAAAAAAACAAAACATTTATTTATAGAATTTATATTTTTATTTCACTTCTTTTAAATTTTGGTTTTGACGTTTTGGTATGATTAGGTATGACCATTATAGTAAAGGTTATGATTGGTTATGACTTTATTAAATCATATCGAATCATATAAGCCATTTAACGAAGTATCGTATGACATCATATGACTATTATAGTTAGGGGTAAAGCCAATAATTATGCTTTTCTCTGATTGTTCAGTTTTTATTGACGCCTTATGACTATTATAGTTACGGGTAAAGCCAATAATTATGCTTTTCTCTTATTGTTCAGTTTTTATTGACGCCTTGTGACTATTATAGTTACGGGTAAAGCCACTAATTATGCTTTTTCTCTTATTCTTCAGTTTTTATTGGTATATTGTTATCCCGCTAGAGTCTCTGATGTAGGTAAGGGTAGTCTGTGATTTTTCTTTTTAAAGTTTTTTTAATTTTTATGTTTACTAAATTTACCGTGTATTAAATTGGAACTTGATAATAATGTCATAACATATTTTGTTTTTCTCGTTCTTAGCAGATCGTAAATTTCGGTTTATGATTCTTCATGTACAATATAATATTTACTCAATGCTACTGCACATTTGAACTTATACTTTTGAATTATTTGTTAATAAAATAAATAAATTTCAATTCTTGGAATTTGTGAACATGGTCTGGGTGAGGTAAAAAATATATTTTCTAAATTTACTATTTGCTTTACCGGTAAGTTTTTTTGCTGTAAATATCGTAATATTTTAACAAAGTTATTTTATCAATATAATAATTATATTCTGATAATTCGGTTTTTGTCTTTGCTAATTTGTTTTTTTTTTAAATTAATTCATATAATCAGATATAATCAATGCTATTGCTCAATAGGTGAATTGTTTTTAGGTTAATTTTAATTTGTTTTTGGTTTTATTTGGTTTTATTGTTTTGTGGTTTATGTCTTTAAATAAAATTTTTCACACTATCGTAATACTTAATAGTTCTAATAAAGTTGTCTAATCTAGTTGAAAAAAGCTTCGTGTTGTAAAAGTTTTGTGAAAAGTTTAACAGACGTTTAAGCGTATTAATATATAAGATAACAGTGTAATCAATTTATTTAAATTTTATATACTTTTATATTAACTTGCCAGTGTATATATGTATATATTTATATTTATAAAGGACAATATATTTCTTTTAATACAGTTTAGTAATCCTGTCTCAGTTAAATAATATTTTTTTTGTAGATTTTTTTTTGTGGATTTAGTCACCAACTTAATTTCTACTCATTAATTTAAATCAACTTCTCTACTCTAAAATGTACAGTTCTTTTTATAAAATAATTGAAGTTAAACTTAATAACAAAAATAGAGTAATTGTTGTTGCTCAAGAAGATAATAAAATGTGCTCAAGAATATAAGTGTATTCTATTCTTGAGCACATTCAAGTTTCATTAATTCATTTGACTTATAATTGATCAGTTCATTTGATTTATCAATTCAACTGACTAGCAATTCATTATTTCTACCAACCTAAAATTTATCAGTTGACCTGATTCATATAATTCATCAATTTTGTAAATACTTTGTCTAAAATTATGACAAACACTCTTTAAGCTCTTTTGAGATAAATGAATTAAATAAATAAATTAAATAAAAAAAAAAATTCATTTGACTCATAACCGTTAAGTTACTCTGCATAACCGTTAAGTTAAATTTTAAATATAGTTAATGATAATTACTTTGTTTGAAGTATAAGCTGCAGTTATATTTTAACTTAATAATTATACAGAACTATGAGTCAAATGAATTGACGATTATGAATCAGGTCAACTGATAAATTTATATATAATAAACAACAAACAGTTTAATTATTCTGAAAATATTGACAGTTAAGTTATTGAATATATAATTTCATTTTCATACAAGTTTAAACACACAAAAACTGTATTTAACAAAAATATATACAGCCACACGAAAACTGTATCTATATATAAACAATAAAATTGATTCAAAATAATAAACCTTGAGTTTCCTATAAAACAAAAATGCAATAATTTTGGCATTACAAACAACCTTCATTAAACTTAATTTAAACAAAAATTCTGGTACTTATAGTTCAAACAAATTAATTATCATTAATTACAGTTAACAAATTTTTAAAATAGTGAAAAAAAAAGTAATAAATTAATTTACAATAATGAAAAAAAAAAAAATAAACATTGAATCTTAACAACCATCAAATTCGTAAAATATTTTAAACAATTCCCCCTACAATTTTAGTTTCTTCTTTCCTAAACACACAATAAAAGTGGAGTATTTAAAATGAGAATAATTTAAAAGAAATAAAAAGTAAATAAGACAAAAATGCTGAATTCATTTTCATAAATTTATTTAATAAATTGAATTGTCAAATTACTTAATTAAGTAAATGTCAAAATAGTGTCATTTATTTTGACACACTATAAGTAAAAAATTATGAAATTTGAATTGAGCCTTCGTTTATTGAATTTTCAAAAAAAAAAACTTACTTAAACAGATTCATCAATTATTAACTAACCAACTATTTAAACATTTGCTCATTACGACTTTTTGTTTTTTTTTTTTTTCAAAAGGTAGGAAACACCTTTGTTTTCCACCTATAATTTCATTTTAACTAATATTAGTGTTATGATCCGTAAATTACCGTGCAATAAAATTATAAATACAAAAAAAAAAGAAAATACCATTAGAAAATCATTCTTCTATCAACATGCATGCTTGTATATTATTATATTACATTACAAATCCAATACTAAACTAATATTTATGTAGACAAACCTTATCTACAATCGTTCATACATAAATATTAATTTTTTTTTCTTTTTCTACTTTTAATGTACCCACATGTGTCAATGTATCTGAGCCGCTTATTTATATTTATTTATAAAAGAGTCAATGAATTCTTTATGTTTTTTTTTTTTTTTTTTTTTTGTTGACTTTTGTTTCTTTTTTTTCCGTTTTCCGAAAAAAAAAAAACAAACAAAGTAAAACATCTTACCTTGATCTTTTCAGAACTAAATAAATGAAGAAGTTGGTAAATAAACATTATAAAAATACCACATTAAAACCTCACTTTGAAATCGGTCTCATCAATTTACAAAACCTCAGGAAAAAAAAATAAATTTTTTTTTTTTTTTTGTAATACACATTATCAAAAATCTGGTGTTGTGATTTTTTCCCAATGAATTTATTTTTTAGAGTTCTTTTTGATTTTTTTTTTTTTTTTTGTGTTATTTTTGAGTTGGCGTGTTTATTACGCATTTATTTTACCGTGACTATTTTCTTTTTGTTTTCGCTTATTATTCTTATTAGATACACATATGTTTTTGTATACATATTATCTAAAATGTTTATAAATATTATTTTTTTGTATATAATATATAGATAATATGTAAAAATATATATTTATTGCTACAGTAGGCTGTCGATAGACATTACATTACAATATCTGTAATACTGGATTTGATTTTTCATATGACTTTATATTGTGTTGTTCGAAACTATCGAAATAGTCATCAAATGCCGTTTCCGGAATAAAAAGAAGTAAAGAATTGTACTGACTTTGACAAAACAGAGTGGGGGGGTGGAGTCTACTCGGAAAACCTGAATATTAGTCTATCCTTCAGCCTACCAAGACATTGTAGTGTGTTTCAGGCGGAGGCAATAAAAGTAGCCTCAGACTGGCTGAGATCCAGCGTATTATCTGTTAGAAATATCTGTATACTCATAGACAGTTAGGCCGCAATTAAAGCACTGGAGTCGGTAGCCATCAACTCAAAAACCGTGTTGGCCTGTTGAAGTTCTTTGGATGAACTAGCGGATAGGTTCAACATATTATTACGATGGGTGCCAGGACACAGTGATATTCCTTGTAACTGCATGGCAGATCTACTTGCTAGAGAGGACACTATATTAGAATTCCTACCGGAAAGGAGCAATCTGGGTGCACCTCTGACCACCTGTAATTTATTGCTTCGAAATGATGCAATAAAGGCTTCAAACTTCAGATGGTCAGTTAGACCAGACTGCAATATCACCAAGCAGATCTGGCCTATATTGAACCTGAAGCGATCCCTTAACCTACTAGCCATGAAAAGGTGTGACATTAGCACTATGGTAGGGGTCATTACGGGTCATTGTCTGATTGGTAAACATGCCAGAAGACTGAGACTCTCCTCAAACGACTTCTACAGAACTTGTAGAGAGGTGGAGGAGGATAAAACTGTCCAACATCTACTCTGTTCCTGCCCTGGTCTCTACCATAAAAGGAAAACCCATTTAGGAGACTTCTTTCTGGACTCGCTGGGTGATCTTGAAAACACTGGTATCAAAAACCTCCGCCGCTTTGTTAAAAGCTCAAATTGATTCAACGAGTACCCTACTACGCGAGGAAAGTTTCCGTGGTATCACAATGGACCTCACCGATCTAAGTGTGTCGATGTAATGTCGGCAGCCACTACTACCTACCTACCTACCTTGACTCAATAAAACCTTCTATAATTTTGTTAAATTAACCATTTATATATATTTGGCTCCATATAACTTCCGACATATTTAACGTAACAACATCTTAGTAGATATTATTGAGAAGTACAAATTTTTAGTATCTAAATAGTTCAAACGGTTTGGTTCATTTTAATCACCCTAACAAGCATTTTTAATTGTCAGCTAAGTGTAAAATTTCTATATTGCCATATTAGAAAAGATATAAGCTTTGAATAAAACCAATTTAGTCCATTATGATCGGCTTAAAATTGTAAAGAAGAAAATAGAATCGATCGCCGAATAGTCTTCCACCATCATTTACGACAACATTTACTTTCACCACATTTGAATCTTTTAACATTTCTTGTGACTGGTACTGCAACACAAACGGCTTAATTCAAAGCCGCATGTGTAGTTACATTCAGTTGAAATTAATGGAATAATTTGCTTAAATATTATTAAAAGTATAGTTACTACTAATTGCTTAATTATTTTTTATTTTAATTATCCCAACTTTACGTTAGGAATCTTCAAATACAAATTTATAGTTCGAAATGCAACGATTAGAAAAAATAGTCGAAATGGGTAGTAGAAAGAAGAACTTGTCAATACACATATGTCTCCTAGCTGTACTCTTTCATTTATTTTACTGAATTCAACAATAATTAACTGAGGTGCAAGGTTTATAAAATTGGAATATATAATAATGAAAAATATCAAAGTCTACACTAAATTCTATTACATCCAGGAAAACTATACTCTTCTAATGTTTAGCAATAAAGTTTGGAAAAAAATATTTGAGAAACATATACGAAACTTAACAAATTTGCTCAAATAATTATATTCTATGGAGTAGATTTTAATTATTCTACCCTAGCTCAAACTAAAAATGCAGAAGAATTAATTGCATTCTGTATTTTATTATTTGAAACGATGCTTCTTGCAAGAAGAAGAGTTGTTATTTGATGGAGCAAAGAAGAAATATCCTGTTCTAATATTTGTTGTCAATACATTGTGAAAACAGCTAACCACTAAAATACTTAACTTAAGTTATCTTAAATATAGCTCGAAATGATAATAATTGCGTTCAGGGCTGCGTTATTTAAGATCACATTCTTCAATTACCAAACGATTAAAATAATTCTCAAGCGATGAGCAACATATACATAATATCAAGTGCTTCCTGTATACATGTTTCTAACTATAAATACAAGATAAATAATTGATGAACGCAACATTGCACCTACGATAATCATAGACAAGAAAGAAATCATAACGGTAGGTAAAAATTAATATTTTGTTTTTATAATAAATAGTTTTTGTTGTTGTTTAATTTATTTAGTTTTTTCTTTTTTTTTTGTTATTTTTATGTTATTTATGTTATTCACAAAGTTTATATTAACTGTCTGGGCGTGAGTGAGATGTTGTGTTGTTTCTACCTAATCATGTTTTGTTTTTTTTTTGTTTTGATTTATTTATTTATATTTTTATTTTCTTGTTATTTCTTGTAAATTATTGATAATTACTATAAAATTAGTTGAATGTTGATTTTTAAATTATTAAAATAAGAAATTTTTGTAAACATTAACTTGGCAACATTTTTGTTGCAAAAAGTGAAAATGTTTGTTTAACAAAAATATCTTTTTTTTAGAGATACCTTACATACATATTTTGATAATTAAATTTAATCAAATCAGTAGATATAAAAATTTTATTAACTTTAATGTATACTAAAATAAAAATATTTATTTAAATTTTGTATTCAATACAATATTATAAAAAATATATATATACATAAATTTTAATAAACATGTCATGCAAATTATTTTAAGAGCACCTGATGAGATATATGACTTTTTTCAATATGCAAAATATTTTGAATTTTAATCAAATTTCGGTTACCTAGTTTCACTTTGATTTAAATTTTTGGTATTTGTGTCAATTAGATTTTGTATTTGAAAACGCTGATTTTTTATTAAAATGTGTTGCAGAATTAAATACAAAGCTGTCAAAATTTCAACGAATCAGAAATTTGCTCCTTTAAAATTTTACTTTTAAATATAGCGAGTTGGTATGTATTATTTTGAAAAATTCTACAGAATACAATTAAAATTTGACAGTTCTTCTTTCCTATATAATTTGTTGTTGTTTGAGTTTGTTTTGATTTTTTTGAATATTTTGTTTATTTATTTTTGATAACTAATAATTTTTATGTAATTTCTTTATATTTTAAAATTTTGTATACTTTTAAAAGGATTTCTTCATTTTTCAAATTTATATCATTTTTAATTATGTTTTTTTGCGTTAAAGAATAACAGAAAATTTTAAAATTAATCAATTAAATGATTCACAAAAATTCTGAAGCTGTCAAATTTTGATTGGCTAAAATTTTGACAACTTCAGATTTAATTCTACAGAATTTTAAAATTTAGCTTTAAAGGGTATCGGTATTAAAGCTATAATTTATTAATTTCAGCTCGCAGAATCTGTTTAGAACTGATCCCTGCGAAAGCTTAAGCATAATAAGTAACCAGCTCAATTGAGCAAATTTTGAGCCAAAAGGTTGTATCACATTTTCTAATTGACAATTAATTTATCTTTATTATATAATCATATAAAGGGATTTATAATATATTAATCTTAATATTAACAATATTACCTTAGAAGTAATCAATTACTTCTGTAATTGCAAAACTAAATTTAGTGCCATACAGTTTTTAAGAATTTTGTTAAGACTGTAGCATTTAAAATATGTACAGATTAAATTTACTACTTAATTAGTTTTCTTTATTGAATATCCTTGTATATTAATTAAAAAGCGCGATATTTTTAGCAGCATAACCAAACAGGATACCATTTTGCAGTGCTCTTAACATTTATACTAGGTATGGCAATAAAATGTCAAGAGTTTATCCACGACATCAGTTTTCATTGAATTAAAATCTGACGTTCAAAATGTTGCGCTGACATTTAATTTGAACGTTTTTTTATCAACCAAACTCAATTCTGACATTTAAAAAAAAAAAAAAATTAAATTAAGATTATTTGGAATGAATTGAGTAATTTTATATTAAGTATAAAAATATTAAAATGAAACTATGTATGTATGTATATAATTTACTAAGTTTATAATTTAATAAGCAAAACAAAAAAAAACAAAATCTATATAAAAAATATTTGGTAACGAATCAATAATAAAATTTAGTAATTTAGGAAAATAGAAAATATATTTAGAATGTAAACATTTTTTTTAAGTATTATTAAAAATTTAAATTACCAAATTACATGATAAATGAATTGTATGTGAAATATCACATTAAAAAATAAAGAAAAAAAAAAACCCCAGTGATAAAACGGGAGTCACATCTACTTATCCAATTTTACAATATCTATTTCATTCAGGTTAATATTTTTTAATTTACCCACTTTTTTTTTAGACATTTTAATGATACCATTGTTTTATTTTTAATTTCCATAACAATGGTAAGTGCAACGTACATCATACCTTCTTAAGTATAGAGTTTTGACATACTATAACAAATTAATTAACAATATTTTTGTTTTGTTTTATGTTTTATTTTGTTAATTGTTAATTCCTGTTTAATTAATATTCATTTTACACAAAATATATTCTACACATTTGTATACCCAAAATATATCTCCAACTTTAATTCTACTTCAATACATAAAGCCGTAACTCATCTTCTAACTTATCATCAACTTCTAAGAACTCTATATTAAAAATTTAATTTCAAACGAAAACCTAACCAAACTTCAACTTAATGGAACAATTTCAAAATCTAGTATTTATAAATAAGTCCTACACTACAACACCATTTATTATTGATTTATTTTTGATGTAGTCATATCACGTTTATATATTTTAAGTCACTTATTAAGATTATTATTGGTGCCCAGAATTTTAAAATAAAATTTGCACGTTTTGTAATAATTATTTCGTCACCTACACTAGAATGGAAATATTAAAATAAAAAAAAAAAAAAAATTCATTTCCATTAACACATTTTTCACTTATGACTCATTTTCAGTTATTGTTCTGTATAGAAATATGAAATTTTAATATATTTTTTTTTTTTTTCAAAATTTAATTGCAATTTAAAAAAAAATATTTCTTAAAATAATTTGCATTAAAATCAAATATTGTTAACTATAATTTTTTACATTAAAAATTTGTATTCCAAATCCAAAGTCACGCAATACAAAATTTAACATTACGCATTATTTATTGCGTTCATTTAATTTTTTTTATCATTTATCGAAAATCTTAAAATTTACTTCCACCCTATTACATTCCTTTAAGACCGGTAATTGGGTAAATATTTATTAGAACATTATTTTAACAAAACAATTCGATTTTTAGTTATTAAAGAAAATTATTATAAAATATGCAACAGAACTCTCTGACTCTTAATAAGACTTAGCTGTATAATTTAAATATGTAAATGGAAACAGAATATTAAACAAGTTAACTAGGGGTATGTATATACAGTCAATGACAAATATTTAATACAAAATAAAATGCAAAAGAAGAAAAAGTTTAAGGGTGTGCGAAATATCTAAAACGGAAATGGAATTTCTTAGAAAAATATTACAAAATATGAAAGATATGAAGAATATGAGTGATTTATTAAATAAATGTAAGAAAATAAAATCAAATTTAAATTATGCATTTAAAGAGCTTGGAATAAATTGCAGGGTTCATCTTTTATAGTTTTAATAGTTACAGAAAAACTAACTAAAGTTTCCACCAACTTAGACCACCACATGTTTGTTTCATTATTAGATACACCTCATTAGGACCATGTCTTCGAATTATACACATCGATCCAATTTCCCACTTTTATCAACTTAATATCACCTGTCGAAATACCCTATCGAAAATAAATATTACAATAATAATTAGAAAAATTGCAACTGAAATATAGCAATGCAACCTTAATTTTTGTCACAACATAAATCACTAACATTTTTTTTACATAATAATTTTTTAAATTTTTGTTGTCATTTTGGAAAATATGTGCCAAAATTATTTAACTTATTTTTTGTAATCCAAATAAAAACTAATTATTCAATTTTTCCATAACATGAAAATTTTGAAAAGTCCTTACACATAGAACTATTTAATCTGTACTTATTTCAGCGAAATTAAGTACATATAGATTCTGAAGACCTGTACACATAAAACCTATCATTGCAATCCAAACCTGTTGACATATATGGTGTGTATAATGGTCCTATCATTTGATTATTAATCAGAATATCCTAGATTTGTTGTCCACTCTGGACATAATTTCAAAAATTAAATAAATATTATAACATTTATTGAGAGTTCAATTGTTGAGTAATAATTTAAATAAAATGAAACTACACTATTTTAGAAGACCTTATATAGTTCCAAACACTACTATAGTAGATCTTATACCTAATGCCAGCCCTGCATATATAAAAAAAAATTGTTTCTAAACTGTTAAACTAATCTTTTGTTTCTTTGGAATTATTTCATTCTTAAAAAATAATTTGATTGTAATAGTAAACCACTACAGCTAACTGTTGTGGGGTAACTACTTACTAGGCATAAGAACAATTATATGAAATGTAAATTTAAATCCTATAATTATTATATTTTCAATACCTAAGTACTATAACATTGAACGTTTCATTAATTACTTCAATAAAAAAGAAAAAAATAATCAGATATTCACTATTTCCGTAGACATCATCGTCTACCTATTTTCTCCATTAATTCTTTCCATTCATTACGTTTAGCGTATATTATTCCGTTGTATCGTATTTCGTATAATGGGCATGGTATTACATTAAATAACATTTTCGTGATTTAAAATTGCATTTTCCTCTCCACTCCTCTACTTATTTTTTTTTTTTGTTTGTTTCCAACTTTAACTAAGTAATCCCAAAAGAAAAAAAAAAAAATTAAATCAACATAATCTAATAAATATGTATGTATGCGGCTGAAACCATAATGTTTTATTTTTACTTACACTATGAGAAAAACTAAAAATGAATCGCAAAAATCTGTAATTAAGTAGAAACAATAAAAATAAAAACAAAATAAAAACAAAATAAGAAAAAAATTAAACACATTTTTTTAATGTAATCTATAATAGTAAATAATATATATATATAGAAGCTAAAATGAATATCCGCTAATATACAGTTAACACATATAATTTGCCCGTTTCAACATCATCGACCATCACACCATCATAGTTTTTTCTGTTTTGTTTTTTTTTTTTTTTATTAAGTAGCAACTGTGATACCGTTTTCCAACATAAATTCTTTAAACATAAAACACCGCAATTTTATTATTGATGAACTCATATAATATTTCTGTTTAAGGTGCAGGTGAGGTATGGATTCAGGTTAATTTTTTTCTATATTCGAATTTTATATTTATAAATTATTTTTTATTTTTTTGTTGTTAAACTTCAACAATCTGGAAGTATGGTGTTGACAGTATTTCAATTTTGAAAAGAAAATAATATTAAATTTAGTAGAGACAAACAAAACTCACAAAACATGAATATTAAATAGAAAATTATCTATTTGAATATTACAAAGCCAGCCTAGCTAGATTAAAAATATTGCAAACAAATATTTCGCCAAAATGCTTTCAAAATAATTTGAATTGTGTAAACTTTAAAGAAAAGAAAAACTCAAAAATATTCGGCTTCACCGTTGTATTAATATGGAGAAAATGATTATGAGAGTTAGTTCTAGATGGCAAATATACCGGGTTTTTCCAGACCATGCGTATTAGCTTTTTAAGAGGGGAAAGAGCCGTTATTTTAAAATTTGGAAAAAAGTTTGTTTGCTAAATCGAGGGTGCTCTATCGATTGGTGGTATTTTCAATTTTCGGAAAGCACCGCAAATCGGTTTTTTAAGATCAAAAATCGCCGAAATTGGCCGAAATCGAGATTTTTAAATGAGAAGGTGTATTTTTTAATGGAAATTCAGATTTGGGGAATTAATAACAATAAAACAAAAATGCTCAAAATTTTCCTTTTGTAAACTAAAAATAATGATAATCATTTTTATAAATTAATTTGCTTTTCATGTTAACATATTTTTTATCTCAGTTTTGGGTTCCTACAAAGTTTAAACAAAAAAGAAAAAAAAAAAAAACAAAAAAAAACAAAAAAAACCCCTTTCCATTTGAAAATCTCGATTTCAGCCTATTTCAGCGATTTTTGATCTTAAAAACCCATTTGCAGTCCTTTCCGAAAGTTGAAAATACCACCAATCGATAGAGCATTCTCGATTTAGTTAATAAACTTTTTTCTAAATTTTAAAATAACGGCTCCTTTTCCTCTTAAAAAGCTGATACGCATGGTCTTGAACACCCGGTATAATTGAAAAATGTATTCTTTAAACAATGTTGATCTATTAATGTTTATCAAGTTGTTTATTTAATTCATTTTCAACCTATATTCTAAAAATTTGAAATCCATTTTAATTAAGAAACTATATCAGTAGATTGATGGTAGCAATATAGTTAAAAAATACTCTAAGTAAATTATGGTAGAAGAAGATTTATTAAAATAACTCAAATCGTTCGTTTCCACACAATTTTTCATCACTTTTCACATAAATTTGGCTGTATTTCATCAATAGAACATGCTGATTTTTAATTGCTCAATTATTGCTGTTGGATAAGCAGAATTAACTTGTGACTTAACATATCCCAAAAGAAAGAAATCACAAGGTATTAAATCACAGGATCTGGGAGGATAATCAACTGGACAATTTTTTAAAATAATTTCATCAAAAAAATTTTGTTTTTAATAAATCGATTGCAGGTGGCACCGTCTTGTCAAAACTTAAATTATCAACAATAGCAGAATTATCAACAAAATCATTCATCATTGTTCTGTATCGTATATCAATATGGACTAATCACTCCACCAGCATGAATTGCACACCTGACAGTGACTTTCGTGTCTGAACAATTTCGTGTTGATTTTCAACAATCTAAATTCTGTAATTATGTTTGTTTACATCACCATATAACAAAAAATAGCTTCTTCAGTGAATACATTTTTTCTATAAAAAGGTCGAGACCATTCCCGTTATTCAAGCGTGTATATTTTCATTATTAAATGACATAATAAATGTCAAAAAATAATACTCAGTGTTGCCGCAGTTTAACCCTTTTATTTTATCATCACTATTGGAAAACCCTCTATTAATTAAGCTTAAAGAACAATTAATTATTAAGCAAATTTTTATAGATTAAGATCTATTGTTGAAGGTATAGATGTATTTTTGTTTACTTATTTCTGGCTACCTGGAAGTTCTAGTAGCGAATGGTGTTTTTAATATCTTCAACTAGCAATAATTGCACTTAGTTAAATTTCTTTGGTTGCAATATAGTTTCTTGGTTAGTACCGTTATCATTACAGTTTTAGCATGCAATCAATTTCATACACCATAATGCAAGGCTTTTTTCTTTTAAATTTAAAATTTTCAACAAAAAAAAAATGTATTCCACTTTTGACGCATTGTTCAGACTATTAACTAATTTGCAATAAGTTACTGGAAATTTATCACGATATATTTTTATACTTTCTATAGTTAAAAAAAAAATTGTGTTACAACTAGCTTTCTTCCTTCAAATGAAAAACAATAACAAACAAAGAAAAATATAACGTGTCTTAGTGGTACAGACCAATGAATCCGCAGTATCTCGGACAAAATTTTGACCACAATTTTTTATAATTCTGATTTTGCCCAATACTAAACATGCAAAATTATTTTTTTTTTTTTTTCTTTTTCTTAAATGAGCTCAGTCTCTCATATAGAGTGTATATGTACAATTATGACTAACAAAATCCTTACTTACTTTATTTTCAATTTTTTAATATTGTTTTCGATAATCAGAATTTTGTATGTAATTCGAATTTTGTAATCCAGAATTGACCAACTCAATATGAAGTATACTAAACTCTAAATCAGGCTTTAGATTTACACGCAGTCTATATAGCGCTGACAAATAAATAATTAAGTAATGATATGAACTAGCCTCAACTCCCCTAAATACCATTCTGTAATTTCATATTTCATATTGTGCCACACCATCCTTATACCATTTAATATGCCCTCTCACTTACTACACAAAACAAAAGTGTGAAGAATACATTATGTTAAATTTTTTTTGTATAATTTTTTTTTCATTTTGTTTTTATTTTTTTTTTTATTTTTGTAATTCATTTTTACACCAATTTGGTGGTATTCGAAATAATGTAAACATTGCGTGTTTTATGCCATTAAAAAATTACTCAAGTCATTGTTTTTTTTTTTTGTGTTTTAATTTTTGCATCAGAAACAAAAAAAAAATTTGCACTTCTGAATCAACCTATTAAATAATAATGTATATATTAATAGTTAGCCAGTATGTTAGAAGAAACTTTAACAAAAGAATTAACTAACAATGGTGACCATAAGAAAATTAATTTATAATTAAAACAGTTATAATAGAAAAATTTTCTAGAACCGAAAATTATAAAATATGGTCCACGTAAGTAAAGTAGGGTTTGTATAACTTTATGTCACTATATCAGATTACTAAGCGCTAAGAACCACAAAATCAAATCTTCTTTACTCTTCCTACAACATGTATTTCATTATTTTTTAATTTATTGAATTTTTTTTTTTGTTTTTGTTATTTTTGAAATATTTTAAAAGTCATAGAGAACAGCTTCAGAATATTAAATAGAGTAGTAGTTACCTCTACCTAATTGTAAAAATGGAAAAAACAACATCAAAAAAAATTATTATACCTACTTATCATTATTATTATTACTATATTTAAAATGTGTGGAAAATATTTGAACCTTATCGAGGAACAGGGAATGTTTCAGTCTAGAGCAACAAGATACGTTGATGCCTTGGTAATTTATATTTAAAGTCATGGAATTCTAACAGTTTTATTTTATCAAATATGGTTATGTTAATATGTTTTCTATACGTGACTATATATATATGTATAATTAGGTAAGTATATATATATTAATTTGGTTTTTCTAGAATTAGAAAATATAATTGTTCCAATTTTCTAAATTAGGTTTAAAAACTAATATAAGTAAGTAAGTATAATTTTATTTATGGATTATACAGTGATTCTCAACATTCAATATTCATACTGATGGGCAAAAATATTTTATAAAATAAAAAAAAATATTAATATAACTGACATAAAGTGTTCAAGTTATAGATGATAAGACTAATAATGAATGATAAAAACAGTATTTTTTAATATTCGATACGTTAAATGTTTCTGAAAATCATGTCCATCTAGATTTTTTAAACAGAATATATTTGAAATGAGAAAATGAGGTAAGTTTATTGAATTAACAAAAAGCTCAAGCTTACTTTTTTTTTTCTCCGTACTCCTCTTGGGAGCATAGGCATTCTACTTGACATTTCCATCGTACTCGATTTCTAGCTGCTGCTTTCACTTGTATTTCCGAGGCAATATCTAATTTCATTTTTAATCTGTTTGTACTGTCTAAGTAGGGGATTGGCCTACTATGTTTATTGTGTTACTATGTTTACTGGGTACGTCATGTTACATACTTTTGTCAGTTGTTGACAATTGTGTTATTATTATTAGTGTTTGTCTAATATTATTTATTGTGTTGTATGATATATATGAGTATTGATATAAATATTGATATAGGTAATATTTTTAGTTATATAAAGTATTAATTATATTAATTATTTTTATTGATTATTAATTTTATATATAACATTTGGCTATTTTGTTTTAGTTATATTTTATACCCCCAACGGGAATCGAACCCGTGACTACCACATCGTAATTCAAACACATTTTTTTGTTCTAACCGATTAGACCAGGGTTTCAAGCTTACTTACAATAGCTCAACTACCGATAGAACCTTGAAAATTAAAAATAAAATCTAATGATGTCGTAATAACTAAAACATCACATTTAATCAAAGAAAAAAACAACATGGGGTCACATAAGCTGGAACATTTGTTATTGATATTGTAATAAAACACAGGTTCAATTAACATTAAAATTGACATATGTTAATTTCTAAAACCATGTATATTAACTGACATGGTTTTAGAAATATGTCTGTCGGCCTGTAACGCTTCATTCTACACACTTCTTATATATACAATAAATTGCACATACTTATTTTCTAAAAGAACTTCTAATGTGCTTAAAACATAACTCACTTCTAATATGCATGTTTATACGGGTAAAAAAGTGGTAGAAATCTACCAAAATTTATGGGTGAAGGGTGATTCTGTAAGCAATTCTACCAAAATTTTAAATTTCTGGTAGATTTTTGACGTTTAAATTTTTTCTGGGAATATGTCAGTGTCAAAATATTCTTATTATTCACAAAAAACAAGGAAATTGTTGTTGACGACGTAGTTTTCGGATCGAATATTAATCAAATAAAAAAATATAAATTGTACAAATAATAATAATGATGGGGTGACGCTAGAATAATAATAAAAATTTATTTATTTATTTCTTTGCCAATAATTTCAATTCCGGCCATCTTGATATTTTGATAATCTGACAGCAACAATGGCAGAAATCTACCAGTTTTTTTTTTACGTATGAACATGAAGGTAGATTTCTGCTTCAGATCTGCGGCATATTTCTGCCTTGTATAAACATGAACATTGTGCATAAAATCTCGATATTATTTTATGATATTAAGTAGTTATATCTTCTTTCGTCTTTCTCTTACATTTTTACGTTTATTCATAATTTTTTAATGTGATTGAGTTTAAGTATTAGTAGTTACTTCGTACAAATGAATGTTGTAGTCAGTAATTTAGTCAGTAATATTACGTCAAGATATGGGTGTGTAAAAATGGAGTGCGTAAATGCGTTTTACCATCTAACGCAAAAACAAATGAAAATTAGGTTATGAAAACAAAATGTTAAAAAGCAAATGTATACCTTAATTAGATTTATTTTTTAAATTTAGAATAATTAAAAAAGAGAGTAGTTATATAATATCATCAGCTCAGTATATTAGTTCAGTATATCAGTTATAATATAAATATTATCATTTTGCTTCCGTCATTTATTAGTGATTAAAATATGAACGTAAATTTTCTGCAATATATAAAATATTTAACTCGAATTTTGTACATTTTTCTTCTACCTAGTAACCCTGAGTGTGATGATATAACTTTTCTTCATTAGATCATTAAATCAGAGTGTGATGGTATAACTTTTCTTCATTAGATATGTTCAGCTGAAAATTGAAGCTACAGAATACAGACTAAATAACTAACTAACTTTCTAATAATATCTATTTGTACGATTTAGTTCTAAATAAACAAATTAAATGATAGTAGAATATTTTTACTATCGTTACTTCGACATGTCAGTATTTCTTAAAATTTTGTTATATATAGTCAATTCAATATCGAAAACTTCTTTAACTCTATGTAATATTTTATTCGTATTTAATTCAATTATTTACATTCATTTAATTTATAAAATGTGAATAATACGGGCTCGATAAGCTTTAAAATATTGATAAGATTTTTACAACTCATCATAGTTACATCATAAATTCAATTTAATTATGTTCCATTGTTTGTTAGTTCCACTTTTTCAGTGTTTGTAAGTTTGAAAAATTTTGTATTTTATTAGAATTGTACCATAATTTATCAATTGACCATATTTGAAGTACTCGTGATGTCTATAAGACCAAACCAAAAAAAAAATTAAACTAAACATTTAGAGTGAACAAGATTTAGAACAAAATAGAAAAATATAGAAAAAAAATGTTCCTAATTTAATTCTCTCTTCAATAACAATAATCATGATTATCATAATCATCACCATCATCATCATCATTGCAAATCATCATTATTTTGCAAATCTTATTTTGATAGTATCATACTTTTTTCATAGAAAATTTATGTTCTTTTTAAATTGTTGCCGATATGATGACACTTATGGTAATAAAAATGCAGCATTTTATTTCTTATTTTAGTTTTAATCTTTTATTTTTTCTTTTTTAGATATTTTTCTAATTCTTTCTCTCTTACTTAACTTTTTTATCTCAAGTTTTTTTTTTTCATTTTTTTATTATTGTATTTGAATGTGTATTATAATATAGTATTGAATTTTTGAATTCTCATGTTTGTTATATTCAGATTGGAAAAAAGCTCTGAGAGTATTGCGCGATATTATTCTTCGCGATATTTTTTATTACATAATCAAAATAATTCAGCGCTGCAGTTCCAGACTTAAAAACAAAAAAACAAAAAAATTTCAAATAAACAACAACGTGTTCAACTACAACTTAACAATTTAAATATAAGTTTTGAGTGTATACAGTTACTGTATGGAATATGGTTTTTTTTAAATTTATGTACATGTTGTGGTTTAACCCTGTTCCATTTCAGTTTAAAATAATGTTCCATGTTACACAACAGTGTATTTAATTTATTTCATTTATGCTTAATGCAAACAATTACAATAAACATAAGTGTACAAAATTAAACAAACAAAATATAATTTTAAGTTTAATCTTATGCTAGATATTAATATTAAAATTGACATTTATACAATTTTGTAATTTATTAGAAAAGAATGTTAGAAAATTATAAATTTATACTAACCCTAAGATATACATATGTAAGTGCAGCTTTTTTTTTTAGTTGGGCTGTGTTTAATGTAAAATCTATGTGGTGTTTTTGTTTATTTATTTTGTATATTTATTATAACATAAACATTCTATTAACAGGCTCATATTTACCATAATTGGTACGATGAAATATTGGACGAAAAATATTTTTCGATCTAAAGCGGTTTCTGTTGTTATAATATGTAAGTGGATCATATCTCTAACATAAAGTTCTGGATTCTAATGATTTAAGATCCAATTGCTTTAACCGGTTCCTATAAGGAGGCAGAATAACTGGATTTGACCAGTGTAAATTACGCAGTGCGAAGACCTATATATCAAAAATTTTATTGTTTTGATGCAAAATCTTTCCATTATTGAAAATAATATCCTTGCATAGTTATTTATTATCAAATTTGTATCTATACTCTATTTTTAAGTCGATTTTGATTACGAACAAAATTTTCTCTTTATAATTAGAGTTTTGTTAGATTCAGTTTTGCGGAATGTCCGTTAAATTTTAACCTAATGTATAATATAAATTGATTTCAACAAAATTTCCATAATTGAGTATTTGAATTGAAACTAAATTTAACTTTTAAAAATACTCATGTAAACAGACTTACTTTAAATTTTTTGATAATAGACAGTGCAAGTATGTTTATAAAAATTGAATCACACAATTTCAAAATTTTCCAAAAGAAAGAGAACACACAGTCTCGTAACGAACTTCTAAACTATAAAACACTTTACCATCATATTTGTTCTCCGAAAAATATGACTGGGAAATTTAAAAAAAATAAAATAAAAAAATATTTTGTTAAATTCATTTAATACTAATATTATTCCTACCCCCTTTTTCCAGTTCTACTTAAGTCTATATTTTATTTTTTTATTTTTAAATCTTCAAATTTCTATAATTAAAATGTTTATCCCAATATATTTGGACCATGTAAAAATAATCTTTAATTAGTTGAGGAAATTTTATAATAAACTTTCTAAAGATATCAAGTCCAAAATTAAAAGATGTAAAGATAATTATTACATTTCACGGTTAAATAATAATAGAGGTGATACGAAAGCTGAATGGAAAATTATAAATTCTATCTTGAACAAAGATATACCACTACGTCATCGACTATTTCTCTAGAGGTTAATGGAAATTTAATTAATGATCCTGTAATTGTTGGTAATCATTTCAACGATTTTTTTACATCAGGTATTGCCGAGGAAATAACTTTGAACACACATGATATTGCTAGAAATATTTCACTTGTATCTTCGGAGCTTTATAATGAAGTTTATCAAAGGCAAAGCTTTTTTTTTTAGCCTTTTTCATCACTTGAAATTCATAGAATTATTATGAGCCTCAAAAATTCTAATTCGAAATCTGATGTTTTTCAAATACTTTCTAATAATATTCTTAAGGAAATATCTTTATTCATTGTTGATGTCTTATGCTTTATTTTTAATTTAAGTGTATTCAAAGGTATTTTCCCTGACCCTGAATTAAAAACTGCAGTTGTTATTCCTCTTTTTAAAAAAGGTACTTCTCTTGATCCGAACAATTACAGGCCCATTTCTCTTCTATCTCCAATTTCAAAAATTTTTGAAAAAGCTATGAAAGTGCGAATTATAAATTTTCTTGATCTTACTAACTTCCTTAGTGATAATCAGTTTGGTTTTAGGAAAAAGAAATCTACTGAAGATCCACTACTAAAGCTTTGTTCGGAAATTTATAGTGGGCTAAATAACAATAAGTCAAGTGCTGCTTTGTTTATTGATATTACGAAAGCGTTTGATACCGTTTGTCATGATTTGTTGTTAAAAAAGCTTTATAATGCAGGTTTTAGAGGTTTCGTTTTAAATTAATTTGAATCCTTTCTCAATAACATGAGTCAATTAGTTAGAATAAATGGTAGCTGTAATTCTAATAAGATAATTAAAATAGGAGTTCCTCAAGGTTCGGTTTTTGGTCCTATATTATTTCTTATTTTTATAAATTCTTTGTTTCAGCAAAATTTTAAAGGTAAGTTGACTGCGTTTGCGGATGATACCGCTTTTTTTTTATAATAGTAATAGTTTACTGAATGTTATAATAGATTTAAATTATGATTTAGATCTGATTAGAAAATGGTTTTATTGTCATAAGCTTGTTGTTAGTCATAAAACTAAGTACATGTTATTCAGCTTAACTGGTAATATTCCACACGATTGTAAAGTTTCTGTTATCACTCTCCTAGTTGCTGTAAATTTTCTCTTAACTATAATGATACTAGTATTTTTTCTTCTCATAATGATTCATTGTCTTGTGATAAACTATGCTTTGAGCTTGAAGTTGTTGATTCTTTTAAATATCATGGGTATTATTCTCGATAATAAATTAAACTGGTCTAATCATTCAAGTAAGTTGAAAAATTATTGTACTTAAGTTACAAGGTATATCTACCATCTAAGTCTATACTGTTCCTTTAGAGTCTTGAAAATGGTTTACTTTACTCTTTTCAACTCAAAACTATAATATGGAATCATTTGCTGGGGCGGTTCTTACTTCAATAAACTTTATCCACTTCTGGTTTCGCAAAAACATGTTGTAAGGATTATACTCAGGAAAAATCATCTTACCTCTAGTTTTGCTTTGTTTTATAAGTTTGGAATTTTACCTCTTTGTCATTTATATTTAACTATAAGTCATTGAAATTGTTTTTTATTAGGTCTGGATATTTAAATCAACGTGTAGTGTTAAACTATAATTTTAGAATCAATAACAGGAATTTAGTATTGATACCTAGAGCCCGTACTGCTCACTTTCAACACTTTAGCTCCTAGAATTTTTAACAGCCTTCCAGAAAGTTTAAGAGTTGAACGTTGTTTTTCATCCTTTTCAAAAAAACTTAAAAATTGGTTATTTCAATTTGATAATTCTCGAATTAGAAGAACTTAACTTTGTTCCTTATTATAATTCTGGGCTAATTAATTGTAATCCAGATGTAGTTTTTAATTTTTGATTCATGATTTATCTAACAAAATGTTTAATTTCTCTCAAACTTCTAATTTCATGCTAGCATGTTTTGTAATTTTTTAGTAATTTTCTGTTTTTTAATTAAATTATTTGTTTCATTATTTTTTAGTTTCTGGCAAATTTATGTTACTTTAAATTTAATTTTGTTTTCTATAAACAGCATTATGAAATTGTATATCAGGTCATTCAACTCTTGCTGCTTTGTAGCAACCGAATGATCTTAACTTATTTTTTTTCTCTTTGCATACTTTGATGCCTTTATTTAATGAATTTAAACAATTTATCAATTTTATTTATGAATATTTTGAGTAGTCATTTTAATAATTAAATTTTTATATTGTTTTTTAGTAATTTCTTAAAATCACTAGTTAATTTGTTTTTGTTTATTAATTATAAGTATTACATTATGTAAATTATATTTGAAATAAAATAAATGAAATAAAATAAAAAAAAAAAATAAAAAAGTTACTGTACTCTATCACTTCCTACCATTTATTTCAACATCTCCTACTTATTTCAATAAAACTATACAAGAGTACAAAAGATCACAATCCAAATGTGAAGTGAAAGCTCAATATTATAATTCTAAAAAACAATATATCAAAAAAAAAAAAAAAATCATACATTTTTTTTTTATTGACAATGAAAGGGTTAACACAACTGAATTGTACAACTGGTTGTTGTTATTGAAGAAAATTATTAAATCGGTTTGGATCAGTTCAAGACAATTACAAAAAAATTTATAGACAAAGCTTGTATTGATTTCGATTAATTATAAACCAGAACGAAATCCAATAAAATTTAAAAACATAGTCATCTCAGCCATATTTTAAGTCATCATCATCATCATATTATAGAGTCATCATACATAATATAGTGTTTGAATTCAATAAAGCATTGAAAATTTATAAATCGCAAAAAAATTATATTACATATTTTGCTATTAAAATACACCACTTGAACTTGGTTTGGTGATTGTTGTATGTCTCTCATTTGACTTTATTTTAGTTCAAATTGAAATGAAAGAACTGCATGTAAGGGGAGTGTACAGCATAAAGACTTTTGCTTATATATATGGTATTGTACGAAAGTAGTTCAAGTAAGAGTTGTTGTTTTATAAAAATTAAAAAAAAAAAAAAATTATGTTGTTTTGAGTAGAGTTTTGAAGTGTCTTTGAATATGTTTGTTGAGTATAAAGTATAGAAAATATGCGGAAAATATTATAAATTAATTTCTTTTGTAAAGGTTTTTGATATGCGATTTGAAATATGACTGAATTTATTTGATTAAATTTCATAGCTATATATTTTTTTTTGTTAAATTATATAAAAAAAAAAAAAAAAAAAAAAATGATTTCTTTTAAAGAAAATTTCTATTTGATGAATCAAAAGATTTTTAAGTTCTTGACTCAAGTATGCAAACTAAAAATTGATTAACTAATTTTCTTATACAAATTTTAAACAACATTTTAAACTGTTTAATCAATTTAGCAACCATCTTATTGCATAGAAGCAAGTTGGTGGAGGAATGTCTGGAATTATTTGGTTGAGAACTGTCAAATTAGAACACTTAGTTAGAATATGGAATTGCATTCCATTACTGGTATTTACAAAATACAGTTTCTAAATATTTGATTCACAAAATTTTAAAACGAACATCAACACTTTGATAGCCAGTCCGCGCAGAATCTCTCCTTTTCTGTTTTCTCAAACTACTTTTTTCTTTCATTTGCAACTTGAACCGAAACTTTGACTACTTGTACAAAAAACCAGTTTGATTTTGTCATTTATTTTGATACGATATTGACCCATAAATTGTTAAACCAATATTTATTATAAATTTTGGTTAATTTGGAGTCTTATAAAAGGACTATGTTGTTTTAAAAGATGGGATGGAAGTAAAGAAGCCATTAACTTATAATCATCACATCAAAATTAGTATGGGACTGTTTAGATATACTGAAAAACGGTACAAAAACAAATAAAGTCACAATAATGTGGGTATATCAGCGCATTCTGACATAGCAGGAAATAAAGCTGCAGATTATCTAGCAAGAAAAGCCTTTCACAGAGCGAAGTCCGTTCTGCGGGATTTCCCTGAGCACAACTAAGATGCAATTAAAAACTTGTGTAGAGCAAGTAGGGATAATTTGAGGCCAATCTTTGTAGGGATAATAGCAGGCCACTGCCTAATTAAAGAAACATTTTTATAAAATGGGTCTAAAAGAAAACAACTTATGTAGAAAACGTGAAATAGAAGAAAAGCCTATTGGACATGTGCTCTGTGGATACGAAAGAATCACTCGTAGTGGATTACGCCACTTGGGGACAACGTTCCTCGAACAATAAGAGCTATTCAGTATACGATTGAAGAACACAAAATTACAAAATCAACCGATTTGCGGCTACGGTGATATAATGAACAGATTCCCTATCCAAATTACACAATCAAATTTAAAAGAAGGGATAATGTAACATTATCATCATCAGAATAATCAGATAAAGTTATCAACACCCCACCAATATAACATAATCATCATCAATAATGTATTACATCAGAAGCGTTAGCTTCTCTTATTTCTAAAGCGAAAACTTCAATTAAATCTAAATAATCAACTAAATAATCAATTACAGCAATCATTTATTTCACTAACTTTTCATCATTATGAAGCTCATTATCACTAACCCAACTTCTAATGCTATAATAAGTAAATAATTATGTATTATAAGTAATGATTACGTATTTTATTTGTATTGAAAGGATATAAGAGAGAAAAAATGTTGTTTTGAATTATTATTTTATAAATATTTGCTGACATTTCTATAAATCCAAATCTGCATAATAAATCTCTTGGTTGATATCGTTTTAGTCATCCTTTATCTTCATTTAATATAAATAGTGTAGACACTAATTGATTTTGAAAGTTCTGTATTGTGTCAAAATATTTTCTAAATTCATCTAAATTTGTATATTTAACAGAATCAAATCTGAGATTATTGTGATACAATTTCAATATGACAGTATTGTGATTCAATCTAAGTCCTATCAATTAACTTATTTTTAAAATTATTTACAATAAATAAATGTTTTAATAAATCAATATTATCAAATTTTGGAATCATATATCAAAAAATTATAATATTGCGACTTCTCTCCTCATTTAAAATATTCATTTTTTCCATATTTGTGAATTCTACCAATGGGCTGCATTGTGTGTAGAAATTGATTTGATGATTTGATTGAGAAACTGATTCGGCCGAACTGATTGAGCCGGCTTTTTAAAAAGTACAACCGACGTAAACAATTACACTCATTATCTAATAAACACGATTACTTTGTGTTGATGTAGATACTATTTAATTAAATGAATATACTTCAACTTCCAAAAACCCAATCAAAAATGTTTTTTTACACTTTTATTCGTCTTCAACTATATTATCGTTATTATGTTGAACTAATGTTAACTTTTTTGATACATGATGGTATATCAGTTGTGACACATGTGACTATGTATAAACACATAAACCGTTCTTAAATCATTCACATTGAATATAATTTTTATTAATTTAATTTGTTTTTTTTTTTTCTAAAATCCAAAATCAAATATGAAAATTTGTTTTTTTTTTATAATTTACAATGAAATCAAAACAAATTAACTGACATGTTATTTTAAAATTGTATACAACAAAACTCTTAACCATAACCCAAAACTTAAGTATGTGTTTTATTTATTTTTTTATTTTTATTTTTAATGACATGTCAAAGGTCAAAAAGTCATAAACACGTAGAGATAAATAATACAGTACTGTAAATAATATTCCCAAATACAGTATATTAACTGTTAACAAAAAAATTGAATTTGTTATCACATCTCTTCTTGATATACCAGAACCAGACGAATAGATTTCCCATCCATCTCCTCTCTCCTTTTCCATTATTTTCTTTTTAAAAATAATCAAAAATAGAATAAAAATTTTTTTTATTAAATGTTAGCTATTAACAGTCATCCCTCAATTTTTAGTTTTAACATTGCTATAAAAATAACAAATTTAAAAAAAAAAAATAAATCTATAGATTTTTAATGTAAGATTAACAATTTAAAAAAATATACAAAAAACAGAAAAACAAAACAAAAACAAAATGAATAATGAAATTGCAATGAATCCAATCCAAACAGATTTCTAAAATATAATCATGTGAAAATAGAAATGAAAAAACCAAAAGAAAATAAAATCTAGTATGATCTCTCATAACCTCCGCTCCCTCGGAACTTTTCTACCGCAAAACAATTTGTACATCTGTAATAATACAATTTAATATTTTTAAGTATTAAAAATGAATTGGATAGGAAGAAATAAATTAAAGTCACGTGTCTAATGTAAAATTTTTTATTATCATCATAAAAATTGATTAATTTTGTTTTTGTTGTTGTTTGTTTTTGTTTTTTCTACATTTTGTTTTTAATTCTGATAAAGAATCACAAAATGTGAAATATTCTATTTTAGTAGATATATCATATTATATATACATAATATATATATTGTGATCCAGTAATCAAATACAAGGGAACCTTGTAATAATTTTATGTTATGGTTTTGATTTAAGTAACTAGGTAAATATTTTCCAACCAATCTGAATGAAATTGTATGAAAATAAAATTAAAAAAAGAAATATTTATTTGCAAGATCTTGTAGATTACATTCATATTATTAATTTCAAATTCATATTTAATAAATCCATCTTGAATACAATCATCATCATTATTCTGTAGTCCCTAAAGGCGAAATTTACATAATGCATAATCATTAATACTACTAATCCTGTGAAAATTAAATTATTTTCTTTCCCTTTCTTTATTCAGCACAGATAAAAATGTTGATTTGAGTTGATTATTTAATTCTAAACTATTTACTTTTAACTGTTAATGACATCAAAGATAGATCTTAATAAATTAAAAATAATAAAGTCAAATTTTATATGAAAATAATAGGCATGTCATTAATAATCGGTTCTTTTTAAAAAAAAATGGAAATATAGCTAAGCCAACAACCTATAATGAATTTGTATTTTTAGGACGACGGTATTGCAAACAAATACAGTGGTTTTGAGATCTTTAAATCTTATACAATCCAAAACTTACATCTAAGGATAAATTAGATGAGAACAAATTTTTACTCAACACGTTAAAGAAACATTTAATTATTTTTTATTTATTTATTTTTTTTTATTCTCGTATAACTAATAACTATTACAATATTTAATCTTAATACACAAGATATACAACGTGGTGATTAAAAAAGCAAGAATAATTGAATAGTAAATTACACCACAAAAATATTAAAATTTTAACAAGTTCTTGGTGCTTGCTGAATACTTAAAACATTTCAAATAGTTACACCAAATAAATGACAGTTATTTCTAAGTTGAGCGACATCTATATGCTAAAATAAATTTCAATCACGGAAAATTTTTAAAAATACTTCATAAAAATTCTGTCATTTTAAATAGACACACAAACTTATAGAAAAAAGTACAAAAACAAAAATACCAACAAAAATTGAAAACAAAAATCAGATTAGATCATACTCTTCAAAAATTATATAATAAATGTTAATTCATTTGCTTCCGCTATTTAAAAAAAATATATGCAATAAAATACGATTGTAGTTATTCGCAAAATTTCAATAATATTTCTGCCTATAACCGTTTTGTGCCTATAAGCGTAGTAAAAAAAAATTGCATCTTTATAAACAAAATCAAATTCAATAAAATATCTTTCGTATAACAATTTTAAACTTTATTTTATTCATAAATAGCAATTCTGTTATATAATCACAAAATATACACATTTGTAATAAAGAACAGAAAAAGACAATATATAAATCAGTTTTTTAATAAAATAATTCACTTTTAATTTATTTTTTTGTTTTATTGAAAAAATTGGCGTTATATTTTAATGTGACTATAATTATGAAGGTTTTTACTTTCTTTCAAACAAATTGTTGACTATTGCTATAACAGAATTGTGACTACAAACGTTTTTTAGTATAAACGAATTAAAATACATCGAACTACTACTTTGAGACTAGAGTAATGGGATTTTATTGTGTTAATTTATATTGAAACTAGTATTAATTTTGTCATTAAGTATTAAGTATTATACTTTAATTTAATTATATATATGTATTTAAGGTTCAAAAATCAACTACAATTATACCAAAACAAAAATTTCTTTTTATATAAAATCGTATCTGAAAGAACTGCTTCTGTGCAATTGCACAGGGGATTCACTAGTACTATTATATTATACAAAGATAAATTCAATAAAAAATCTAAAATAAAATACAATTTAAATTATTGTTATAAGAAAATAGTTAGTAATCTTATTTGTTTAAAAATATATAATAATAAACAGTGTTTAAGATCACTTCAAAGACAAAAAAAAATAATAGAAAATAGCTTTAATAAACTAAATTAAACAATGTCAACAAACTATATTATGACATAAAATGATAATGGAGCTAAAAAAAGTTTTTTTAGAAAATAAAGTCAATTGAAAGGTTTTGGTATTAAATATAAAATTTAAACATTACCAAAAAATATAAAATTTAATAAGAGAAGAAGTGTAGAAGTTAAGAAAAAAGTAAGAAAATTATAAGAAGTTAGAAAAATAATTAAAAAAACTTGTAGTTAAAAATTGAAATTTAAAATTAAAAATTTAAAAATTAAAGATTAAAAAACTGAAATTGTGTAAATAAATATAAGACAAATAAAAAAAAATAAAAAAACGAAAAGATAGAAATAAAACATATAAGCAAAATAAGAAGAAATCACGAGTAAACAAATATATAGTTACTACGCTAACCATTTCGCATATATGCGGAGCTAAGCCATTAAAAAAGTGATTGAAGTGTGCAATATGAGATCTAGGCATCCTTACATAATTATTATATATTATTTAACTTAAGGTTGTAGTTTCAGATACTTCTACTAGAAAGAATAAAAAATAATTTAAGTATTTTAAAAACATAAAGATGGAGTGGTAGAATAACTGGTTTTCCAAAAAGATGAAGACTAGAGGTTACACGATTTTGTTATGAATAATATTATGACAACATGTTTCTAAGAGACAAGTAAACAGTATTCATTATAGTACGCACCAGCCCAACATTGTAAACCGTATTGAAGTTTGGAATCAAACATACCAAAATATACCATTCCAAGTACTTTTGTAGAACAATAGTAGCTAAGGTGATAAATTTATAATTCAAATAATTTCTCAAATAAAAAATGTACCAGTAAATTTTGTGATCTACAATAATTCGTAGATATTTATAAATGTATTTAATTTATCAATTTTAAAAACATTTAGAGCCATAACAATCCAACTCCTCATTATATAACAAGCCGTTGTTTAAAAGCGGCAATTTAGTACATTTTATAATACAAGCCACAATCATCTGGAACCGTTATTCCATATCAATAACTAGAAGAGGACCAAATAATAGTAACCCGCACTCAATGATGCATCGTTCTATTCAAATTAAAGATCTGCACAGTAGCCACAACCTCAAAAAGTACAGAAACTGAACAAAAAAATTATTTTTCTCAAACTCCAAAAACAGAGTTGTTCAACCTAATCAGAGATATTGTAAAAAAAAAAAAAATGAGAGAAATAGAAAAAGTAACAAAATTTACTTAAAGCTAAGAAGTTAAAAAAAAATTTTAAAAATCTACTTTGATTTTGAATTAACTGTTACAGTTATTGCATACTTTATACTTATACTTTTAACTTACAGATTTGTTTACTTTACAGTTATAATAAGATTTCTATATTTAAATTTAAAATTTTTTATAAATTTTAGTAGTCAGAAAATCAACAGTTATTTAGTAAATAGTAAGAAGCTTAACTAATTTTGTAAAAAATAATTTTTTTTTATTTGTTGAATTTAATGTCAAAATTTGATGTCATCAATATACATACATACTGTATACAGGATTTAATTTTGTTTTTGCTTATAAAACTCACATTCTATTTTCATTCAATATAATATACATACATAAATACAATACAGTCGTATCCTTGAATAAAATCTTTTGATAATATAGTTTTGAAATTTGAAAACAAGAAAATTGAATTGAACTGAAAAAAATGGCAAATTTATTCTTTTTAAGGTAAGTAAAATAAGTACAGGTACAGTACGTTGACAGGCTTAGTATATTTCATTTAGAAAGTCATAAACATGTAAGGTACACACAATACATTTAATTTAAGTGAAATATTACGTGGAGTTTTTTTATTTTTATTATTTTCATTTATTTTTTTATATAAGTATATATTTTTTTGTTATAACCAATATGTCTACTTAAAAATTTACAAATTTGGGGTTTCGTTTTCTTGTTTTTCTTTATTTGATTTTATATTATATTTTGTTTTTTTTTTTTTGTTTTTCTGTTTAGGATGTATTTTTATATTTTTCTTCACGTACGCATAATATAAATGTATTTGAAATTAAATGCTATATGCATATATATACGTACGCTATTGTATATATAAGGATGTATATGTTAGGATGTTTGTGTTTATTTAAATTTTATTTTATTAGATACACGTTGAGTAAAATAGTATTTATTTTTACATTACACACGTTTATGTTAATAGAATTTATAATATTAGATGTAAAAATAAAAAAAAATAAAATATATAATAATGTTTAAAAATAATATTGTAATAAGAGTTGTCATTAATAAATGATTGTAAGTAGTAACGAAAAGGTCAAGTAAGACAAGATCCACATTAAATGTAGAATAAAATTAAATGTTTATAGGTCCACATTGAATGTAAAAGAAAAGTAAATGTAGATAATAAGCTCTTGGAAAATAATTGGGCAAGTTCAGCTGGAGGAGTATGGTTAATATTAATCAAAACATGATGTAGTGGTGTTATATTATAAGACGATAATAGTACGATAGATATAAGATGATAATAGTACTATAGGGTGATGATAAATATCTATATTATAATACACAAGAGCACGATTAGTGAAGGCACACTTTTCGTGGTTCTTCGTGTGCCTTCGTTTTTTTGTCTCTTTATTCAATCAATGAATGATGTAGACCGTGGGTATCGAAATAAATTTTTATTTTAGCTCAGCTGGGTGAAGCGTCATGTTAATATAAGGAATTTTTGTGAGTTCAAATCTCTTTTGAGTCAATTTTTTTTTATTATTGTTTTTGGATTATCGCATTTAGGTTTTTGCACTTTTAGTAGGAAAAAAAAATTAATTAGTAGAATAACATTAATATAGGTTTTATAGGAAAATTTATAAATAATAAGTATTTTCTTTTCAGATACACGAAATTTATAGGAATTTATGTAATTTTTCAGATTAACACATTTTAAAGAAACGTATATTCACCAATACAAAAAAGAGATAACTGAAATAATGTGATATATTATTATGTTTATCGAACCTATATTAAAATTCTATTTTCAAATTTATTTTACAGATTCTATAATAATTAATTTTGCAATTGCGGATATTTGATTTGATGATTATATGTATACATACTAGAAAACCCCCTAGTAAATCTCCGGTCAACCAAAAAAAAGGAATTTTGCTGTGAAACGGCACAATAAAATGATTTTTAATAAATTTGAACATTTGATATGTTTGAATTATCTGAAAATAATGTATAGAATATTAATAGCAAACCACAAAAAAATAAAAATTGTTCAAAGTTTTAAGTTAATCTTTACAAAATTAACTCTTTTATTTAGAAAATTAAAAAAAAATATCAGATAGAATTAAATTTTTTTTATAAGACTTTATTAGACATCTATTTTCACTAAGTCTTACATATGCAATATCAATCGACAAGTAAGAAGGAAAAATGTTTAAAATAGTTGGAATTTTTCTCCCTAAACCTTCACCCATGGTCAGCTCTAAACAGCAATGTCAAGGGCAACAAAATCCACTGCTCTAAAATTAAAATTCTAGCAAGACAGGGGAAAACTACTGATAGGGACAGTGTAACTGACAATGTTGCATACCAGGAGGTTTGCTAGAATATTCCATTTTATCCTAGTTTTTCTATATAATGATAAAACGGTAATGAATGGTACTAAGCCATAATTATGATTAATGGTTATAATAAAATTTTCGGAAACTATTTTTAATAATATTCCAACACACTACACTTTCCCAATTAACGCGAAAAATTAATTAATCAGTCAATAATATCATTCATAGTAGTGGGTTTCGGTGGCTTTAGTGGGTTAGAGTCCCACATAGCTAAGTGGTTACGTACGCGTTTTGCTTAGTATTTTTCGAGGCTTTCATCTTTCCTCGAAAAATCCAAAAATAATAAAAACAAATTAAATCTTATAAAAAAAGTTTGAATATATCTGTTGAAGATTTTATAAATAAAAGAGTTTATTTTATAAAGATTAACTTTGAACATTTTTATTTTTTTATGGTGTGTTATAAATATATTCTATATATTGTTGTCAGATACTTTCAAAATGTCAAATGCTTAATTTTATGAAAAATCATTTTATTGTATCGTTTTACAGAAAAATTGCTTTTTTGCTTGGCCGGGTATGTACCCGGGGGTTTCTTCTAGTTATAATATAATACATAAAATAACATAAACTCTCAACTTTAAATTAATTATTTATTATGATATCATTATTAGATATTAGGAAAAAGGAAGAGTAACGTAAATGTACCAATTTCCGCCCCCTTAAGGAAAAATTAGTTTAAATTGACAAAATAAGCAATATATAAGTTTTTTTTAATTTTTTTTTTTCAAATTACAACAATTAGTATTTTTTAATTGAAAAAAAAAATATTTTCATCTAATTATAATTTAATTTTTTTTAAATAAAAAATGAAATATTATAACTGCCAAAAAAAGTTTGATTGTACGTATGTCCGGGCGACAATTTCAATCTCAACTAATTCCGCCCTTATATGAACTCAATTCCGCTTTTTGAACCTATTTGCGATTCACAGTACCTATTTACGATTTTATTTAAAAATGCTATTTAAAATAATTATTAAAAGTAAAATTAATAATTAATTTTTTAAATAATTAACTAGTAGTTAAATTATAAAATATATTTATCATAATAAAAAAACAATATTACTATAAGTAATTTGAAAAAAAAAAAAAAAAAAAGTTGAAATGTAAGTAAAATTATTTGTTACACATAAAAATATACATTTATTTCAATATGAAAATTAAAAAAAAATTAAACAATGCAACGATTCAGTATTTCAAACAAAATTCAATATAACATAACATAATTAACTTAAATATTATAACAATTTAAAATAAATAAATAAAAATACAAAATATTTCATATGCATACAAAGTAAAAATCACATTTACTACTTCTTAGTTTTGGAATTTTTTATTTGTATGATTTCAGGCACATTATAGACAATATAGGCTCAATTTTGCAGACTATGTCATTGTCTGAATATATTAGAATATCTTCTTTTACAGGCCATCTCCAAAATGTGCCACACATGGTTATGGTTTTCACTCCTCTATTTAATTTATTGTGAAATGTATACAAAGAAATTATTTTGGAAATTTATAATGGACTCCTTTGTAAAGTTTTGGTGGCAAGGCAAGATAATTCCAGAGATTTTTTAAATCATAGAAAATATGATATAAGTAAAACATAGTTTTGGAAAAATTTATTCTTTAGGGTTAACGTTAGAGTAAAATTTATCTAATTGTTAAAAATAGTCGAATATTTTCCTTTTAATTTTACTAAATATGCTTATCATATGCAGGATACGCGTATTTCGTCTACTAATAAAAGGAAAATATTTGCTTATTTTCAACAACTAAAATATAATTTTTTCTTTAAATATAGACTTGGTATGAATTTAGTGAAAATAGCTTACACCTGCATATTTAGTTCGGAATTAGGTCATATTGCACGTATTACCGACCCGCTTTTTCATACAAATTTTTATAAAAACTCTTGTAATTTAGTTGTAACAAAAAACACATATGCAAAATTAAATTTATAGGTCGTAATTAGGTCCAGCTTAGTTTGTTCAATTTCAATTTAAAATCGTCCAGCTGCATCCTTATATAATCAAAAATAGGTGAATAACTTAAATAATTATTTCGATATATCATTTTCCTAATTCCGCCCGGTCGATCGTAAATACGTACAACATAAATTTACGTGTACCTAATTCCCGCTCAAAACTAACTAGCAATTTTAAATATTTTTTTATTTACAAATTGAAGAAAGTATGTATTATAATCTATTTAATAATATATCTTTTACAATTATTTGAATAAAATAAATAAGTGAACATCATAGTTTAATTATTATGGTCTTAACAAAATAAAAAAAAATTTTAAACTTTTGAACCAATATTTTCGCTAAAATGTCTACCTAGTTTAGTTTTGTATCAATAACTTTTTTATTAAGATGAATACAAATGTGCATTCTAACAAACAAAATAACGAAGATTAACATTTTTTTAGGCTCATATAAATGTCTCAGTGCATTTTTTTTTTTTTGATTTTATATAATAGTAAAAAAAAAAACCTATAGAAACCTAATAGAAAATTTTACGTAAAACGTGTCGTGCCGTACAAATCAGCTAGGATCAAAATTTTCATTTACAAACATTATTTGCAGTACTAGTTAAATTAAGCTCGAATTAAAAATGGTTATATTATATTTTTTGTCATATACCCTATACCCTGTATTCGGCAAAAGCAACAGATGATTTCAGATGGTTCAAATATTTTTTTTATTTCTTTTTTTTTTTATTATTATTTATTTATTTCATTATGTACATATACATGAGACGGTAAGTCTTTATAAGAGTATATGATAAAAAAGAATGTAAATTCATTAGATATGGCAAATTTCTACAACATGATTCATGAACACTGGGGTATTGTGAACTTTTTATTTATATATTTACTCTATATACACACAACAACGATTTATTTTAGCCTTAGCTTCTGATCAATAAAGTTGATTTCCACCGCTAACAATATGTCTAACAATATTTCATCGACACTGGATCATTGAATACTTTATTCTGATTTCTAAGTTTTCGTCGGAAAATTATTTTAAATACATTTTCTTGTAATTATAAAAAAATGTTTCCCTATATCAAAAAGGATTTTTTATTTTAATCAGCCGAGTATGTAATTTCAAGTTATTTAATTCTAATTTTGTTTTGTATGTATTTTTTG
This sequence comes from Argyra leucocephala, assembly GCA_963942445.1. Taxonomy (NCBI): domain Eukaryota; kingdom Metazoa; phylum Arthropoda; class Insecta; order Diptera; family Dolichopodidae; genus Argyra; species Argyra leucocephala. Next base: position 208,261,771 of record OZ012677.1, on the reverse strand, counting down.
AAAATTCTGTTGTACAAAATTGTTTGACGAGACTCTAAAAGAGATTTTAGCAAAACCGACAAAATGAATTAGACTTCTTTTGAAAATTAGCTATCAATGTTACTCGTATGGAAATAAAACTAATTTTTATAATTTTCTAAGTTTTAATTTAAAAAAAAAACTAAGAGTTTAAAACACTCCTCCCAGTTAAATAAACAACCTGATGGACCAACTAACTATAAAGAATACGAAAATTATATTTTATGAAAATAGTTTCCCTCTTTATTTTTTCTCAATTCAAATTTTATTTTTCCAAAAAGAACCTTCATAAGATTGACTCCCTATTTATAGGTCTAAATATAAATACTCTAAATAAATTTTATTGAAAAACACTACATAAAAAAACCATTTATTTTTCAAAAATTGGAAAAAATTTTCTTATTTTTTTTTTGTTTTTTTTTTTTTTGTTTTTTTGTTTAAAATAATTCCATAATGTGAAAATGAAAAGTCTATTTATATTCATAAAATAAATTGAATCAAATATATGTTTTCTCTTTTATTCTATATAAAGGAACATTTATAATCTAGTTATTTAGTTAGTTGTGATGAGGGGTGGTTTATATACTGTTATGGATGAAAAATGAATAAAAATAATTTTCCAATTTTCATTTTATATATGTATATGTAGTATGAATGTACTTATTACTTATATTATATATAAACTAAAATACATTTTTACAAAATATTAAATTGACAAATGAATTCTAATTTGATTCATAAGTCGGTTTTTTTTTTTTGTTTGTTTATTTTTCATCTTTAATTAATAATTTAGAAGGCTTGTCAGTCCTCTGGGATCTGGTAAGAGGTTACATAACTTTGAAAAACTGAATTGTCCAAGTTTTTATTCTTTTTTTTTTCAAGTATTTAAATATTTTGTTCTGCAATCTATACTCAATTAACATAAGAATAGATCATGTAAAACTTCCAGATGTTTATGGTCGGAAATTGACAAAAGAAAAACTATTAAATTGCTTCACTTACTGATTATTACAGCTTACTGTTCTGTTTATTAACCAAGCACGTAATACGACAGCGACATGTCAAAAATGATAACACTATGTTAAATTTGTGAGGGCCTCTTAAATCAGCAGAATATTAAACATTTCCCCAATAACTGCGCAGGTCCAGTGAAAACTACGTTTATGTTTTTGGAAGGACATATGTTGCATAACCTGACGGAACACTCAAAGATTCCTTTTCAAGATATTCATAGAGATTCGTACACAGCTATGGATCTGCTTGAAGAATATGTAAAGGTCCAGTTTATATTGTGATGGAGTAAAGGAAAATTGCTATGGGCTGACACGTTGATATACTGACGGATTGCTTTTAAACAAATTAACTAACTGCGTACAATTAGCTTGCGACAATGTCTATTCATATTTAAAAAAAATTATTCAACTAATGAAATTATAATATAATATATTTAGATAGCCTTCAAAACCAATTTCAAATCATTCTTTTCATAATAATTAAATTTTTTTGTTTCCTAATTACTCAAATTGTACTCATTGGCGTGTGGAACAAATCAAACTCCAGTTGAAGATAAATAAAAAAAAAATTTCAAATTCATTTTTGTTTTTTTTTTTTTAGAAAATTATTTCAATATACAATAGGCAGTGCTGGGAGAAAGGTTTTTCTAAGTGCATATATAAAAACAAAATCAACATAATTATGCTCAAGATTCTGTATCCGCATTAGTGAGGTATAAGCAGATGTGTTGATACAATCAAACATGGTATGGAAAAATTAATACTATTGATTAAATACCAGCTTTTTTTAAGATCAATCGTCAAAAATATTAAACGAATCGAACAGGTTCAATCAAACAATGACAAAAAATCTGATTATTCGAAGAAAATAAAATAAATTCATATTTCAACTTTTAAGCATTAATGTATTAAATTTATTCTAATAAATTGAGTTTGAACACTCTAAAATGAGGTGTTTTTTTGTAAAAGGGAGTTCGATGTAGAAGCGAGCTTTTCAGATCTATTGTATACTTCTCCGTTTGTTATCTTTGAATTGCATGTTTATATCTTTGATGAACCCTATTATTGTCAATTTCAGAATAAGGCGATGTGTATATGTATTCAAACAAATATTTATGTTTTTCGTGAGCATATAGCAACAATTGGCAAATGAATGGCAAACAAATAGAATATGAGAGGAAAATTTCTCTTCTTTTAAGCCGAATCTGCATCTGTCTGTGTTCGTTCTACCAATCTTGAATACATGTTTGTTAAATAGACTATTTATGACCTGTGATAAGCCATGCCAGTGTTCTGACATTCGAACTTGTCTCCTTGATTGTTTGATTTTATTGGTGAATACTAAGTATGAAAAAAGCTTTAGACTGCGTAAATCCTTATTATTTGTAGTGGAAACAATTCAAATTAGGTTACATTTTCAATAAATGATTTAGAATAGAATTTTATATAGAAATTAAGTGTTTTAACAAAATGTTTTTTATACAAAAGAATAAAATTCAAAATACTTTTGAAACCGTCCCTGTTACAATATTAGAATTAGAGGGTGAGATAAAGAAAAATTCTTATATTAAAAAGGTCTTCCTATACAAACCAAACAAAAACAAAAAACAAGAAAGAAAAATCTATATATATGTATATGGAATTGGAATTCGTTCTTGGCTGAAATATGAAAAATATGCGGAAATTATTATCACATACATAATGTTTTTCTTTCTTTCTGTTTTTTCTTTTTTTTTTGTTCGAAATTATGGTACATTTATAGTATCTCTATTGAAATGCAGTAATTTTATATAGAAAATTTCTATTCACATAATAATTGTGATAAGTGTTGAAAATAATTATAATTAATACTTAAATGATATTTAATACTTATTCAATTGATATGGATTTATTTCAATTAATTATTTATTGATAGTATATTTATGTATATGTATATGTTTAAATAAATTATAATTTTTAATTAATAAAAATTCAAAATTAATATTTGATTTTTTGTTTTAGGTAGGTACATTCATTTTTTTTATATATATTATGTACATAAATTTAAATACGCATTTTGTTCAATACTTACATTCTATATGTATGTGGGTATTTGATTTTTAAATTTTTAATATCAGTAAGTACTTGCATAATTAAAATTTTACAACTAAGTAGTTATATAAATTTTCAACATTATTATACTAATAATAAATTATATGAATTTTATAAATAAATGTAAGAGTATATAATATATTATAACTATAGTTATGTAGTTAAATTTCAAAATTGTACAATCGAATATGCTTTTGATAAATTTTAATTTAATTATAATGAATCAAGTTTGATATACATAGATATGATAGATATTTATTTAGTAATTCATCTTAATGTAAATTTAATGCATATAAAATAAAAATAATATAATTTTTTCAATAAATTATAATAATACAAGAATGAATTAACAATCAATATTCAAAATTTTGCCAATTCGGATCATTTCACATTTAAATATTTTAAAATTAGTTTCTCTTTTCATATCTCTGAGTACGTAGCGCCAAATAAAAGCCATTATTAAACATTTATACGTTATAATATGATTTTAAATACTAACTATACTTATATTAAGGTTCTTCCTAGGCTAAAATCATCATAATAAATTAAAGATTATCATTATACCAACATAATCAATATTATTCTCAAAAGATATTCCAGAATTTGTTGTCTTTTCAATTTCAAACACCAACAAATTGAACACTTATCACATATCTAGCTTAAAACGTGTACATACCGATTATAAATGAATATTGTATATATATATATATATATATTTATTTTGCAATTTTTGCAATATCTTCATGTCTTCTTGTCTGAATATTAAAATTGTATTTCACAACATTTAAAATTGGATCTTTTAATATTTTGTTCTATAAATATTTATCGCTGTAAGTATTAAAATTTTCTTACTTATTTGTTTTAAAATCAAAAACCTACTTTTTCTATATATAGATATTATCTTGAATATATAATTTATAACCCAAGATTTTTTATCTAGATAAATATTCCTAAATATTTGATTTCATAAATTTTTTGTTTTAATTTATTCCACTATCTCTCTATACATTCAAATCTAGTACATTACAATTCATTATCATGTATTTTGTCTTAGAAATATTCAATTTCAATTTATTCATTTTTATTCATTCATCCAACTTATTCAAATCACACTGTATTCGCTGGTAAAATTTATCTTCATCTCCTTGTGTAAATAATTAACTTCTATTTCATAAAATTGACATATATTCATAGAGTTAATTAAAGTATATTGATATTATAAGATTAATACTGAGACTTGGGTGGTATAATGAAAAATCATTTCCTATATATATATATAGTTACAATTTAATAGGCTTGAGCTCAAATCTATAAATATTAAATAATAAAATAAATATTTTAAAAATATTACTTTTAAAAATCACTAGAAAATGATATGTTTTTCAATTTAACCTAAACTCGATTTGGGAACTTTTAACTGGGTTCTAATCGTAGTTCAGAAAAATTATTAAATAATAAGATTTGGTTCAAGGGTCGGATAATTGTGATTCAAGTAATTTCAAATCAAAGTACTAATTTGTAAAAAATTTCAACATTCATTGTAACAAATTAATAACTTAAAAAATTAGATCAAAAGGTGATAATATTATGAACTATTTAAGTCTGAGCTATATTTAATCTAATTACTTTAATAAATTACATTATATAGAAAATATAGAAATGTATAGGAAATCAAAAGATTTTTCAACTAACAATTACACTATTATTGCAACAAATTCAAACCCTATCTATTCAAATATCTGGCACGTTCTTGGAATGTTGTAACAATTCAAGCAATTCGCTTATAACAGCGCGTTTTTAGTACATTCAAGTAGTAGTAAACACAAGTGGATTTCTCACTTCATTAAATATTTCAAACATTTTGTTTGTTTTTCATATTTTGTATGACGGTAAAGGTGTCCTCTACTTCTCCATTTGATTGTTTAAAATTGCAGTTCTATGTCCTTAACGAATGCTAATATTTTGATAATATAAATTTCTGAATTAGAACTATGATGGCACCACATTCAATTTCAAATATTTATATTTAACAGTTATTATCTTGTTGATTTGTTTTAAACAGTAACAGATAAAATTTTGACTTGTTTCATGTATTGTGTGTATGGAATGGATGGATGTCTATTATTGAGCTTGTTTTGTTTGAATATGAATATTGAATATTGAATATTTTGAACACTGTTAAATATATACCTCAAAATTATTCTGAAAACTTAAATATTCTATTGGAATAAAATTAAATTTGTTAAATATTTTTTATTTATCATCAAAACTATTTTCTGAATTGTTCTTGCTACAATATACCAAATTTCGAGAATTAAATAAATCCAACAGTAAAATTCAATTATAAAACACTTTGATGCAAAATACAATACAAAATCATTCTATTTTGAAAAAATATCACTCTTTAAGATCCAATTACAATCTTTTACTTTTTTCTCATAGCATGGTTAGAACTCAAAATCTTTCCAAATTTAATAATATAATTAAATGACTTCCGCAAAATCATATCAAATTGTCTTAATTTACTAACATCCTGCATTTTAACAAATGAATTGTTTATTCAATAAAAATGTACCATGTAAACGTTGTAATAATTATTTGTATAACAAAAAAGCAAAAACAAAAACCATATTATTTTATAGGATTATCTAAGTTGAAATTTGCCAGAGAGCGGGTTAGTGCAGTAAAAATCATATTCTTTTATCTATTACGAAGTATGAAATTTTCACATAACTGTAACGAGTAAGAAGAAATTCTCGTAAATCACATGAATTTTTATTATTTCACCACAAAATAAAATTAGATATGTATGTATGCACATTCAAGTACAGTGTGGGACAAAAAAATACTCTACATATACATACTGAGAAAAATTGTTAATATTATTTATTAGAATAATGCCATTGCTAATCTACTAAAGATTGGGTGCAGTTTAGAAAATGTATGCATATTACATGCAACTCAAAACACCAACATCAATGTAAATTAAATATCCCTCTTTTCGGTAATGTTGTCTGCGCTTTCCATTATGCAGTTGACGACAATTGACGATCGTCATGCTTTCAGTTATGTAAAATGGCAGCCAATTTGAGCATACAAAGCAGCAAAAAATATTATGATTAGTTGTTGATCGTCATTTGTTTTGTTCTTTGATTGTGTAGTAAAAATTTTTTTTTTATGGTTCTACAGGTTTTTAAATATGAAAACATGTAACTTCAATCTCTTGTTTGTAATTTTTATTGCATGTCTTTATAAAAAACGGATTTTAATAAAAAATTAAATAAAAACTAAAAATACACAATAAATCACAATAAAAACAAAAACGCGCGACGTCCAAAATATGCATTTGTCGATTTGACAGTTGATCGGTCGCATCAAATGTTAATTGATTGATTGTCAATTCAGTATTACCAAAAACAGGGTATGTATCATCTCTTATTATAATGTATTAATATTACTTTATCACTAACTATATTTTACTTCTAACTACACCTACATTCATAACATATTAAAAAACAATTTATTTGTTTTCATAATTCTAATTCTTTCATTCACAATGAAATGTTTTTTCATTATAATTGTTGTTGTTATAAAAGGCTTCAGACAAAAAAAAAATTTTTGTATACATAAAATATTATATCGGAAAACCAAAATATCTGTCATTAAAGCTTTACATTCCTAGATTAAAGATCAGACAAGCGAAAATTTTTAAATATTGGAAGAAGTGAAGTTTGATAACAAAACTCCAAGACTTCATAGGTATAAAGATATCAAAAATACACTACGAAATAATTCGACAAATAGCAATGTCAAAAATAATTTTTAAAAAAATAGCAATAATATCAAAAATAAATATAAAAATAGCGTTTATATAAAATAAATTTAAAAATTAAGTCAACTAATAATAATTTTAAAACTAACCAAAATAATAAAAATAGTATTACTAGCAATAACGTTATGGATTCATACTAACAATGGCACAACCAACAACATATCAATAAACTCTATTAAAATTACAAAATAAAAACAAAAATGAATTTCTGCTAAGCTTCTTCTTTTCCATACTATAAAGTAAACTATCGGTTTAATTATTAAATTCTAATGCAATATTAAATTTCTGCATACAGCTTGTTTCTATACCTAATTAAATACTTTGGGGCATATTAAAAGATATAATTAAGTATAAAAGTGTAAATAGTTATCAAATTACATAAAACTCTATTGTTATGTGGTACAACGATTTTATAGATCACAATTGTGGTTAATTGGTCTACAAGGTGGATATGTAAAAAAGTAAAACCATCAGCTGGTTTATATCATACACTTAGGCCTTCTAACGCATTATACATTGCCGAGCTAACTAATACCAGGTATATAATTTGTTAATTAACAGTTACATTTTGTATTTTATGATACCAAAAACTTTTAAATCAAATTCAAATGGATAACGGAGAAAGTGTATACATTTGTTTCTGATACACCTTGTATTCAAATTATAATTCATATAATTTTTATCACAGTTTTATTTACTTTTTATTTTATTTTTTTTTTATTTTTATTTTTTTTTAATCAACATTATTCTGGCGGTGATAATTAGCAACAATAATAATTTAAAAAATTATCACAAAATGTAAATATTCTAAACTAACAAAAATTTTTGTTTTTGTAATTTTAAAATAAATAATGAAATGATAACTACACATACTTAACTACAAAATGTCAAAATTTTCTTATTTTGTATTATTTACTATGAAGACTTTCAAATGTTATATACATACCTACTTTTATATTTTAATTTAAAAAATATATAAAAAAAAATATTTAAAATACTTTTTTTTTAAAATTAAAACATTTTCTACGATGCTTATTTTTTGTTTTCTTTGAACATTTGTGTGACATTGAAAACACATATTAAATTACCGCATCTGTTGTGCGGTATTATAAAATTTGTGGGATTTGAATAACAAAAAATTAATTACAAAAATAAAAAACAAATCTTTAAAAAATAATTTTTTTTTTTAAACCAACCATATTGGGTTAAATGCGTGCTGATAAATAATGTTGAAAATTCCAGTTTTTTTTTTGTAAAGGTGGCAATTAAAATCCGCTTAATGTTTAGCAGGTTAAAAGCCAGATTTTTTTTTTTTTTTTAATTTAATTAAAATAGAAAATAGTTGAGTACACCTCATAAAAAAAAATGAATTTGTTGAAGAAATTAAAAATGCAATTTTAGAAATTTTATTTATTGCATTTTGTCAGTTAAGATTGATAAAAATATTTAAATTATAAAAAATGAAAACTGTTTTAAAAAATCAACACAATTACATAATTTTCAGTAATTTTGGATAGTTTTTGCCTTTTTGATACTTATTTAAATACTCTTTGATAAAGTTTTGGTAAAATGATACATTCGAAAGCGACTACGGTAACACTAATTTCGATCATAGTTGCAATTAATAGTTTGTAATAATTCGACAACTTAGAATATCAAATTTTCAAATTAAAATTTTACGATCAACTTTAAATATATAGAGTAATTTTGGGTAATTCCATTCGACTAAATATGTGGACCACCACGTTATCTACAAAATTTAAAAATACGTTAGAGAAAACCGCATTCATTCCAGAACATTTAATTTACTGTTATTTTTCATATACCGATATGTTTTCATTGCCAGCTCAATCCTTTGTTAGGGTTTGATCTAACAAGTATTTTTGCCAGTAAAATCGTGTTTTTAGCAAGTGTAAAATAAATTGTCTAGAAATTTTTTTTTCCACTTAATTTCAAAAGTGATTATTTTTGCTTTAGTATTAAATATTTATATAATTACGACATTTTTTGCGAAGGTTTTTTAGACACACTTTTGAGATACTTCTAATGCAAAGATTTTACAATTTATTAAAAGGTTAAGTGAAAATTTCTACTTTGCGGAAAAACAAAATTGAAATTAATGATGAGAATATGCGGAAGAATAAAATTGTGCCTTCTTGATATCATATCCCTAGTAATCCATTGGTTATAACATACGATAAATTGCTATTTATAGAGTCTCAGTTTGAAGGTTGGTTCTAGATAAGAAATTTCAGTTCATTACATTTTTACTTGCTTCTCTTTAGCTTGTAATGTTATTTATTTATTTATTCTATTGGGTGATGTAGGGGTCAAAATAAACTTTTATTTTATGTCTGTATTTTGGTGAAATAATTTTAATCGGTTATTAGCCCAGTTGGTTAAGCCGTCATGTTCATATCACAAGGTTTGTGAGGTCCATTGTCTTTTGAGTCAAATTATTTTTTTTTATGTTATTTTCTTATAAAATTTATAATATTAATTTTTTAACTATATATGTTTGACTTTTTCAATACCGAAAACTTTTAAGGTGGAAATGCAATATTTTACAGATTTGATCAATTTTATCGTCTCGCTCTCAGTTGTTAAGCTAATAAAAAAAAAACTAAATTTTCGTAAACTATGAAAAATTTATCTAGTCTCTATATACAGTATCGCAACCACTAATCTAAATTATTTCTCTAAAACTGGAATACATCGTTACGGTAACCGGCAGAGATAATTTAATCTGCCAAATAGTTTGTTACCAGTTTACACTTTTAAACATACAATTTCTTCACATTATTTTTATGATCATGAATTCATTCTGATGATTATAATTTATGATAATAATAAGTACGACGTGTGTGTGTGTGTGTGTACATAATTATTTTTGATCGTAAAATAAAAATTAATTTTCCATATTAAATTAATAATGCAAATTTATAATTAGGTAAGAACTGAATTTACTTAAATAATAATTAGAAAAATAAAAATGTTCTTAAAATAAAAACCTCATTTCCGATTTTGTAAATTATAAGCAATGATAAAAATTTTAAATATTTTCTTCGATCACAGCATTCTATGTATGTACATATAAGTAAATAAAAATACAAACTATTTTAATAGTGAAAATGGTTATCGGAAGCAAAATTCATTTAAAAAATTATATATCAGTAGTCGGTCAGTACCGCTTGGATATTATTTTTTTATTGTAGAATTAAAAAAAATTGCATTTGTCAGAGGTGAGTTCTGCTGTTAAAATTTTCAGTAGAATTTTTACATTACGACTAATTATAAGTTGCCGCATGGATTTAATGCCTTTTTTTGAAGAAATTTTTCTTCAATACCAGATACGTTTCTGGCCAGCCAATTAGATATATTTTTTGATGTTAGGGGTTTTAGAATGTATTCAAGGAATGTATTCAACCTTATCGTTATTATGTTGCAATAAAATTACTTAAAAATAAATATATGTTTTACCTACGTTTTGAAATGAATTAAAAGTCGAATTTAAAATTTTGTCATCATATTAAACGAATCTTGTAATGGAATCTACATCTTGAATAATATTAAATCTTATAACCAAATGCTCAAACACAAACATTTCGAGTTTCAACAAACTATTTTCATTATTTTATTTTTCTTTAATGCATATAATCTGTGACATCTACAATTTTATAATATTGTTATTTTCAACCAGCGAACTATTTTCTACACTTTGTTTTTATGGGTAATTTACTTTCTTTAATACAAATTTCATTTTCTTATTTTAGAAATTTTGAACTTTGGAACGAAAACTCTTTCAAATATTTATACAACATTAAGCTGGATTCAAAACTATAATATATATATACTATATATATATATTGTCAAGTTCACGTATATAGGCTTCAAAATACCTTAACCAACCAACTCAATCAACTTCAATATCTGTGAATTGTGTATACTTGAAATAATAGATGGTAGAAGCAGTTAATGGTAGAAACAGTCACCGTGTGGCTCATGTGATACAACGTGGAACTTAATCAATCCACGTAGTACTACATTCGGTAACCATATCCTTTTTCCGCCATTGATTGCTAAGTACCCATATATAAACGGTTCTTAAGCAATTTTTCTCTCTCTTGCTACTTAACCATCGAACAACACACATCGCATTATTTAATACAAGGTGTTAAAGACAAATTTATATAAAATTATTAGTAGTAATTAAAATGTTGTTAAATTATAGAATAAGGTTTAATATAAAACAAATAATAGGATAATAAAAATTAAAATAATACCATTTAAAATTAAAATCAAATTCCGCCTTCCATTTTTATATATATATATATATAGCTTATATATATATATATATAGCTAATATATATAATATTTTTTTTTTATCTTTTCTTCTACTTTTTTAGATAGTATGAAGGTGTTGTGCTCGTTTAAATATCATGCAGCTACTATTATCAGAAAGTTTCGAATTCGAAGCCCAGCTCTGAGCTTAACATTTCAAACATCGATATTTAATTTAATTTTTTCTATTCATTCAAAATTCACAAATAAATCATTGTGATTTCAAAAATCATAAAATAATTAACTTTTATTAAATTTAATTCAGAAAATAATTTTAACATGAATAAATTGAAATTGTGCTAAGCTAAAGGAAAGCTTAGTCTTGATATTAGTTTTAGTGTTCCAGATTTATTTAATTGATGTACCAGTGATACTGATAGATTAAATACTGGTACCAATTACTGATAGATTTTCGTAAAACATTATTCGTTCCACTTTATGGAATAAATTCTAGTACCGTAGTTAATGTAACTACTAAACTAAGTTATTTAAGCTCCTGGACAAGAGATACAATATGATGGAAAAAAATTAGATAAAACAGTTTTCGGTATTCTTATAAAAAAATATTGATCATTTCAGAAAATTTTCAAAATATTTTTAGATGAGTAAAAAAAATTTTTTTTTTTATATTTTGTTTTTCTAAAACATCTCTAAAATGTTCACAATTAAATAAAAATATTTTTATTAACTTATCAAAAGAAATTTTTTATATTTCAAAAATTAACACACTTTAAATAACATTCGAAAACAACAATTTTTTTTTTATTTTTTAATTTATTTAATAAAGTTTTAACCCACCTTTTAAAAATTTGTAGTATTCTCCACAAAAAACGAATCAACAAGAAGAACGTAAATAACTTTTTTTATTTATTATTATTATTTATTTACAAATATATCCAAGAGATATTATTTATTGGAATTTTTCAATAAAAACTAATTAAATTCTCTTTTTTTTTTTTTATTTTGAATATTTTGAAACAATTTTTGTACTCCAATACTTAAAAATATTTTTGAAAATTTTAAATATTTTTGTATGGTGTTTTGTTTCTTTTTTTTTTTTTTTTTGTTATTTAAATGAAATAAAATAGAACTTTATTTTGCAAAATTTAAATTGTACATAATTAAAAATTTGTTCAAAATGAAATTATTAAAATTTTTTTAATAATATGGAATTTTGTAATTTGAATGTAGTTCTGGGTCATAAAATGCCTCAAAATGAATTAAAAATTATATTATTTTTTTTTTTCAAATAAAAATTATATTTAATGAAATTCAACAACAATTTCAATTGTTAATTTTTTTTTTGGTATTTTATTTAATTTTTTTTTTTTTTTTGATTATTACAACAATCTTAATATTAGATATTTAATTATTTTTTATAAATTTATTCAAATTTTTAATGAGCAATTATGTGAACACAATTAACAACAACAACAACGAAATTTATTCAAAGTTAGAATTAAGCTAAAAACTGAACAGGTTAAGTACGATTTCAAGTTTTTATATAAATTTTTAAAATTTACATAAATAACTTTTAATTTAATGGCGCGACATTAAAATTCAAATTCATATTAAATTTATTTAAAATTATTCTAATTTTACATAATTTATTATATTCTTGAAATTTCAAGTATTTATTCTAAATTAAATATTTTGTTTTTAATATTATTTTTGTTTATTTAGAACTTAGTACATTAATGTGTTAATTCTGAAGAAAAAAAAAACTCATTTTCCATTCAGATGTTCCAAGTTTTAAATAATTTTATATTGACTAAGTTTCACTTTATTATATTAACGTAGTTTAAGTGAATTGAAAATTTAATAAATTCACAAAAATTGTAACATAACTTTTTAAATTTGTTAAATTTTTCTATATTTTTTATTATTATTGATATGTTATTTAAATAAATTAAAATTTTAATTTGAAATTTTTTATTACTTAATTTTTTAAATTAAAATTTTTTCTAAGAAAAAAAAAACTGCATAAATAACTTTTAATTTAATGGCGCGACATTAAAATTCAAATTCATATTAAATTTATTTAAAATTATTCTAATTTTACATAATTTATTATATTCTTGAAATTTCAAGTATTTATTCTAAATTAAATATTTTGTTTTTAATATTATTTTTGTTTATTTAGAACTTAGTACATTAATGTGTTAATTCTGAAGAAAAAAAAAACTCATTTTCCATTCAGATGTTCCAAGTTTTAAATAATTTTATATTGACTAAGTTTCACTTTATTATATTAACGTAGTTTAAGTGAATTGAAAATTTAATAAATTCACAAAAATTGTAACATAACTTTTTAAATTTGTTAAATTTTTCTATATTTTTTATTATTATTGATATGTTATTTAAATAAATTAAAATTTTAATTTGAAATTTTTTATTACTTAATTTTTTAAATTAAAATTTTTTCTAAGAAAAAAAAAACTGAAATTATTAAAATTTTTATTCAATCATTCGACATATTCATTTTTAAACAAAAACATTAAAATTAAGAAAATTTTTATTATTTTTATTACTATTAAATATATATTACATATATAAATATTTAAATAAATAAATTAAATGCTATGAAATTTCCGAAAATTTTCAAATATTTTATTTTTAAATAAGTGACGTCATTATAGACATTGATAAAATTATTATTTTATTGTCTTAATTATTCTAAAATACCGTTAAGATAAATGGAAATTCTGAAAAATCGAGAATTAAGCTGATATCAATTTTGGCAATATCTAAAGTGATATTTCAAAATTTGTATGAGAGTCAAATAGGCATCTATCTATTTGTACTCGAGAATACATTTTAATAAATTTTTACTTTAGGTATTCGGAAGCTTTTTTTTTTATTTAAATATTTAAATAAGTGCATATAAAACCAAAAAGAAAAACAATATTTTATCTTATTAGATTTTTTTTTTATTGCACAATTAAAAATTGAAAAACAAAAAACAGAAACTGGATATTTACAAACATTAAATTTAATTTTTTTCAAAATAAATAAGAAAAATAAAATTTAATTTTGAATACTCAATAATTACAATAAATTATTAAATTTTTTAACAATTTTTTTTTTTTTTTTTATTTAATTTATCTACTTTTTTTTTTGTTTCACCGCGTTTCTATTAAATCATTTCCGTTTATTTTAATTCGTTATGACTTCACCACGACGCTCTCACAATTTAACTGAAAATTCTTATTTAAAATTATTTTATGCTCTCTCTCTCTCTCTATTTTTCTTTTCAGCATTAAAAAAATATTTGAAAATTAATTTATTTTTTTTTATTTTGTTTTTTATTTTTGAATTCCAATCCAGCTTAATAAATTGTATAGCTGAATGGAAAGTTTCCCATGTATAGATAGGTATAGTAAGATTGATAAACAACATTTTTTATATACGCGGGAATTGAAAATTTTCTAAAAACAGCTGGTTTTCAGATTTTCTTTTTATGTTTTGTTTTGTTTTGATGTAATAACGGTTCATTGTGTATTTTGCGTAGTTTTTAAATGTTATTTTTTTTTCTCTTCTTTCATTTCATTCTTATTTAATTTTGTTGTTTTTGTTTTTTTGTTGTAAATAAGCTGATTTGCTGAATAATGAAGTAATCAAGAAGAATGGGTGGATAATTTCCCCGCCAAAAACCTGATTCTACACAAATATAATACATCGCATATAAAGTATTGCTTCATATTGTATTGTAGGTATTAAAGGTATTTTATATTTATTATTTTATTATTTTTTTATGTTTTGTTTATGTTTGTACTTTTGTAACAGTATCTAAACTGAACAGCTGATGATGCTGCGGTGTTTTAAATTCTGTTTATGTGCAGAGATGTGGTAAGAAAAATTAAATGAAAATAAAAAACAAAGCTTTTATTCCATAAGAAGTAATGGTATTAAACGATTAAAAGAAAATAAAGAATATGCGTTCTACTTTTATCATTTGATTTATTTGTTTATTTTATTTAATTAAAATTAGAATTTAAAATATTAATTTAAATAAACTAAAGACAGTGGTGAAAAAAAAAACGATTTTTATGAAAATATTTAAAAATAATTTTTACTCACAATGTTAAGTTTTCAAAGTTAAATTTGAAATAAATAACATAATTGATTTTATTAATTTATCAATATACTGTTAATAATAGATATTTTTAACACTTTTGTTTTCATTTATTTAATTACAAAATAAAAAATAATTTGATATATAATAGAAAAATTTACACAAATTAAAATACGGAAATTCTTCATTGTCTGAAATGTCAAGTCAAATGACAAAACAAAAAAAAAAATTTTAACGGGAAAGCTGATATACATTGAAATACGCAAAATAGATCGTGTCATTGATATTATAGTAGTGAACTGTCTTTTTCCTAATATATTTCGACTATGGTGCATTGTTCAAAATTATCAAGCAACAAAAAAAATTCAATAATCAATATAATTCACTGACGACTCCAAACCCATTGATAATGCCAGAATATTCGAATTCATAATGTTATTAATAATATGAGGCTCCCAATTAATAATATGAGTACACTATATTTCAATCAGTTAACTTCAAAGGTAAATTTTCACAGTGCCACACTTAGGCGAGTTCTTAGTGTTGTAATATAATGTTTTGTATATATTCATAAAAAAAAATAAAAAAATTATAATATTCAATTCAATTAATAAATAATATTATTAATCTACTCAGTAATATACATTATTTCATAATATTAGATAAATATATATACATATATATTTAATAATAGCCAAAAAGTCTTATATTCCGAAACAAATTCTATTTTTCAAGCTTAAATAAATTTGAAACTACTTCAGTTATATACATAAAGCCTGTACAACACAATGTACTACGAAATTACTTCATCGTGATATTTCGTACAACGAACTGTTTAATATCTTTAACTGAACTGGTTTTAACATTCACTTCTCTTAAGGCCATTCACAATTTTTATCAGCAAATCTTATTAATAAAAATTAATTCCTTACAAATAAATCTAATTTAGAAATTTATAAAACAAAGTCATCAAATTAAAAAATTTCTGAACTAGCTATATAGGTCTAATTAAGTTGAAATAGAAGATTAAAAAAAAAGTAAATCTTTTGTAACTCGTATTTTGTAACTGAACATAACTTTAGAAAAAAGTGTTTATTTACATTTAAGAACTTATAAATCGATGTAGGAATTCTATAACAAAAGGGCCGGTGTCAAAAAATTTTCCTTTAAAATATTCAAATAATTTACAGCTTTATACTTCTGAACAAAATTTATTTTATTTTTTTTTTCTATAATACAATATAATCAGATATTAAATTATTATTTTATTTAAACTTTGTACTTTTTTGATCATCCCATTTTCAACTAATTTTCTTTTTATGAACTCCAACTAATTTCCAAATTTCAATTCATATATATTTTTATCAAGTTTTCTTCTTTAAATTCCTCCCACCTTTTTTTAACATAATCATTGTTTACGCATTAATTGTTTAATATACTTGTCAGAGTCGTGTACAAGTACTACAACCACACTTTATTACTCCTAATTACTTATTTCAATAAATTTAATAATAAACATAAAAATAAAAAAATAAAATAAGACACAGGCATTTTTATTTGAAATATAATTACTAAAAATAATATCCTATAAAAACACAAGGACTCAGCTCATCCTATAAATATATATTATACAATAATAAAAACAATAATAATGAGATAAACAGAAATAAAAAGTATAATAACAACAACAACAACCAGTAATATTTACAAAATTGACCTTGGCAATATAAAACATATTTCAAGGTACAATTATTTACAACATGAAATTTTGCATACATGTATACATTTCAACATCTCTATATATATATGTATATTTATGTGTGTGTATTAAAATTATCAATCTTTTTCTTTTTTCTTTTTTTTTAAATATATAATTCCAGGATATCATCAAAATTAATATTTAAAAATAAAATACAAAACAAAAATTAAATTATAAAAAAATATATTTTTATAAAATCATTCAATTTATATGCGTGTGTGTATGTATGTATGTATAATTGTATTGTATTCCTGTACATTCATCCAACCAATTTAAAATTGAATTTTTCATTTTTCTTATTTTATTTGTTTTTATTTGAAAAGAAAAATTTTTTCATCCTATGTAAATAACTTATTATAGAGAATATCATTGTAAAATGTAAACGGTAAAAAAAAAAACAGAAAGGAACACAATATCCTTAATTTTAAGAATTTATTTTAATAATTTTCTTTTTCTCACCCGCACTTTTAATTTTTTATTTTTCTTTAAACATTATTCACATAAATATAAACATATATGCATATGTATATGTCATGGAGGTATATAAATAGAATTGAATGCCGCATCACTAATAAGAGCAACAATAATAATAACAATAACAAAATAAGCAGCAAATACAACAACAACCATAATAATACAACGACTGAGATTTCAACTTGTTGCGCCTGAATGCTCTCTGGAATATCTTATAATTTTCTATATTATGATGATATACATTTGCATTAATATATTGAATAAAATTCAGCAGACATAACGGCAAATACACAAACGTTATACTCTACTGCTACTCATAAAATTGAAAAATCTATAGTAACCAGATGATTAAATTTTTGTTTTTTTTTTTCCTTCTTATTTTCATTTTGGTCCTTACTACAAACAAATTTAAATAGAATTTTCTAAAAATAATGCATAGAAAATTCCAGAGTACATGTAAGAGAAAGCGAGACATAGAATAAGAAAGTGAAAGATATATAATAAATCATGTTGAAAAAAGGAGAGAGAGAGAGCTGAATTCAGAATTTGACACTAGTGCCGAAAGAAGAAAAACAAAAACAAATATAAAATTCAGCTTACTTTTTGTTTATCGTTTTTTTTTTTTCTATTTTTTACCAATTATCCTTTATAACGGTTTGACATTTAAAAAAAAAAACATAAATTCATATATAATATTAGTGTATATTTGTCTACATATGTTATTATATATCCTTGATAATCTTTTTTTTTGCTGTTGTTGTTGTTGTTTTTTTATGTAGATATTAAATTTTATTAAGTACGGAATATGATTCTTTTGTTTAAGGATAAAATATGATAAAAGGATAATAATATTTATTAGTTTTATTACTAGCATTTATTAATTGTGAAATAATTTAGCAATAATATATATATATACAATATATAGGTATATGTAATATATTTATAAAAAAAAAATTAAATTAATTTTAAAATATTTATGATAATATATATGTACATATTTGATAATTAATAAATTTAAATGATAAGATTTTTGTTTTGGTTTCAATCGAAATTAACTGTGAATGTCCTTCGCAATTTTTGAAAAAAAAAGGAAATAATCATAAAAAAAAAATAAAAAATTTAAAATACATTATTATAAAGAGTTGTGATAAAGTTGATAAAAATTTTTTTTTATGTAATTTGGATTTAGCAAAAAAATGGTATTAGACAGACTTAGGTTTCAGATTGTTATGGTATAGAATGAATTAAATTATGAAATTCAAATGTAATTAACGATACGAACACGTTGTTGTTTTTCCAGATAACACCCGAAATCTTTGATTTTCCTACTCTGACCTACTCTGACTGGGCTGTATTAATCCAAGCAATCCGAACGAACAATTGAGAAACCGACACCAATGTAGTAAGATAGACACGGAAAAATAAAAAAAGAATTTGTTATTGGTCCTGAAACGTAAATATGATTGTTGAGTGCAAACTTGAAGGTTTATCATCACATGAAAGTCACATTCATAGCAATCAAAAGAAAACAATCGTCATGGGGTAACTTTGATTATATTTCAAAGAAAAAATGCTCTTATAACTCAACCAATTATAATGAAAGGTACATCGGAAGTAAGGATACCAAACATTTTATGTATTATCAAAACATGCATTAGGACAAGCGAAACAGAAATCAACTCCTTGTCCTAACCGAGATTAAAGAACCAAAATCTAAATAAACAAATAACTTCTAAATTTACCATACTGAAAAACACTTTTGATTCCATTTACTTCTAGTGCCATTTATACTATAATAAAACACGGAATGGATTAGCGTGTCAGCTTACTATGACATATTGAAAAACTTTGAATAAACTTGCTGTTATAATCTGGTTGCAAGTTTTACAATTATAATTTCAATTTGTTCATTATATTTTTTTTTAATTGTTTATAGAAAGCAGAAAAAATAGAATTGATAAAAACAAGTTGAATTATATTTTGTTCCACGTCCATATAGCAATTTAATAAATCATATAAGGTGAAAGGAAAAATAAATGTTCATTATTTAACTAATTAAGTTCGAAGTTTGACAATGACATCATATTAAAATAGAAATACAAAATTAGAACAACATCTTCGACATACTTATCTTCTTAATTGCTCGGTGCTATATCAGACATTGATCCTAGCCGTCGCACAATATTTACCTCCATTATGTCCTATTTCGAGCAAATCCTCTACAGCTATAAATCTGACGTTTTTTTATTAACGTTAGCGTTTAGTGCGGAAATCCCCACCGATGAAGCTACCTTCCACGGCAATGCGCTTTCAAAAATGTTGTCTCGAAGATTTCTTAACTGAATTATTTTTAGTCTCCTGAGACAAAACCACAAAATTATTTTATTATATGTTACAAAATTTGTTCCATTTGGTCTATAAAACGAATTGGTATCAGAATTTCAATAACATTTGAATTCAATGAAATCTTAAATAATTTTTATTATTCTTCATTTAATACCAAATTGATTTAACAGATTTTCAGGCTTCTAAAGTACATACATTTATATGAAATAACATGTTATTATATACCACACATAATAGAGAACAATTTAAATCCTTATAACTAATCCTGAAATAATTTCGGATTGAGCAACAGAGGAAAATTATGTATTTTCTCTCAGGTGAAATTTTTTTTATTGTTATCATTGTTGTTGTTGCTTTTTATATATAATATCTTATTGATATCTATTCGGTATATAGAAAAATTATTTACGATTAAATTAACTTTTATTAGTTTATTAATTTATCAAGAATTGAGACAGATGTGATTTTATTAAATAACTTAAATAATTATTATCTCTGAATTTCTTAAATTGTATTAGAATTGAATTTAATCAAATTTTTAAATGGTTAAATATAGATTTATGTATGTATTCGTGTACTCGTGCATATGCTTCTGTCTGATTTCTGATGCTTTTGTTTTTTTTTTAACTATCAGATTGATTCATAATTATTGCAATGGATTGACTATATGTGTGCGTTTATTGCATTGTGATTTTCAAAGCCTTGATATTTTTTAAACTTATATACCAAAATTCATAATGAAGGGCGGTAAATCTTTGATAAATGGGGAATTTGATATGTGAATGTGTGTCTGCATTATTAAATATAGTTATATGAACTTTATTAATAGGGCTTATATTTTCCAATTTTTAGGAAATGATATTTTAGTGGTAATCGTAAAATCAATTAAAATTTGAATTTTTTTTTTTAATTGATTATAACCAAACAATGCTTATTTTTCATTTGCTTTTTACTATTTTTATAATATTATATTTTTAAACTCAACTGTATGTAGCTTGTCAGTGAAATAGAAAAAAATTATAGAAAACAAAATTGTCTTTAATGTGGGCCATTTAATGCATTTTGAAGAATAATACGGTTCTCAGAAGAAAATAAGTCTAGTCTTACCGGCATCTTTAAAATTGCTGTCAATTTGTGGTGTGGTAGATTTATAAATCTTGAGAAAATTATAAGTTCATCTATCGTTTTTTTTAAAGGTTTTGCTATTGAAGTTAGAAATTCATAGAGTATGTCATGATTATTATTACTACGAAATCCTTGGAAAAAAGGATATATTTTTTTTTTTTTTTTTTTTTCCAAATAACCCACTAAAAACTCCTATCATTATTGCAACATTAAAACTAGTCTTATAGACTAACCATTAATTTACATTTAACTCAAAGAAACTAAGATACCTTTGATCTACCAAAATCCAATAAGGTTTTACTAGATAAAAGTTTTTAACCTAACTCAAGTGGTCTTGTTCGTTTTAGTCGCTTAACAAAGTTTTGATTGTCAATTAAGCTAGAAGCTTCGGTATTAACATGTTGGATCAAACGAGTTTTATGCCGTGCAGCGCATTTCATTATTTCGTCTTTTATAGATGAGATCTTCAGATCTCGATGAATATCGGCATTGCGAACATACCATGGAGCATTGACTATGTTGCGCAGCACCTTATTTTGAAACGTTTGGATAGTTTGAATATGGATTTGTTTAGTACATCCCCATATTTGAATACCGTATGCCCAGACTGGCTTCAATATTTGATTATAAATCAAAACTTTGTTATAGGTCGAGACCGTAGAATTCCGCCCAATCAGCCAGTATATTTCTCTATATTTGAACTGGAGTTCTTGTTTTTTGATTTTCACATGCTCTTTCCATTTCAGTTTTGCATCCAAGGTCATGCCAAGATATTTAGCTTTATTCTCGTATGGAATCACGACATCATTAATTTTAACTAAGAGAGGAGTTACTATGTTGTTATAGGTGAAGTTTACATGACTAGATTTGGCTTTATTTAATTTAATTTTCCATTTTTTGCACCAGTTGGAAATTTTGTCATTAGCTTTTTGCAGTTTGTTTGTAGCTTCTTCTATAGTAGAACCAACCGACATTAACGCTGTGTCATCTGCAAAGATTTTTATTTTTATATTTTATACTTCGGATATATCGCAGGTGTATAACAAATATAAAATTGGACCCAGTATACTACCATGCGGTACTCCAGCTTTTATATCTCGTAGAGAGGAGTATTCATTCTCATTTTTAACTCGAAAAACTCTATTTGAGAGATATGATGAAAATAATTCAACATAATTTTTAGGGAACAAACAACTTAGCTTTTTGATGAGTCCTTCATGCCAAACTTTATCAAAAGCTTGGACTACATCTAGAAATACTGAAGAACAAATTTGTTTATTTTCCAGTGCCCTTTCTATAATGTGTGTTTTTCGATGTACTCGATCTATTGTTGAGTGTTTTTGCCTAAACCCAAATTGGTGATTAGGTATTATATTCCTGTTTTCTATGAGGTATTGAATCCTTCTCAATAGTAATTTTTCAAACAACTTCGATATTGTAGGGAGCAAAGATATCGGCCTGTAGGATTTGGTGTCGTTAGCAGGCTTTCCTGGTTTTTTGATCATTATTATCTCGGCAACTTTTCATATACTAGGTACGTGTTTAAGCTTAATACAGGCATTCATTATATATACCAAGAGTGTGAGAACTTTGTTGGGTATATTTTTCCGCACATTTGAAGTTATTAAATCAAAATCTGGGGCTTTATTTAATTTTAGGTTTTTTATTTCCTTAATTACTTCTTGTCGACTTATTAAGGGAATATTTATGTCTTCATGGTTATGTATTTCATTTAGATCAATAACAGTGTTCACTTCATTGGGCTTAAAAATTTCAGCGAGATGATTTCCGGCATCTTCAAAATTGCTGTCAATTTGTGGTGTGGTAGATTTATAAATCTTGAGAAAATTATAATTTCATCTATCGTTTTTTTTTAAAGGTTTTGCTATTGAATTCATTGAGTATGTCATAATTATTATTACTACGAAATCCTTGGAAAAAAGGATATGAATAAAAATTCATTTAACTATTTTGTAATATAAAATTAAAATTAAATTAACTAGTTAGTGCATATTGCTTTGATATTGCACATTATATTTTGTTATTCATCGTTATTGCGATTTAATTACCTACCAATTGAAATTTAGAGATTAGATTTTGATCATTAAAATCTAATAATTTTGATATTATTTAGAAATGTAAAATTGTATGAAGATTGAATTATTTCTGTTCCTGACAGATTTTGGTCTATTCAGCTTATGCTTACATAATGTACAAAATATGATCCTCAATAGATATTTAAAATTAATATTTCCTAAATTAATAAATTAAAATTAATTAAAATTAATAATTCAACTCTGGGATTAAGAGTGAAATATAGTTGGAATTGAATGAACATTGCACTAAATTGAGTTGGTTTTTAATGCTTCTTAATGAGTTTATTG
This sequence comes from Argyra leucocephala, assembly GCA_963942445.1. Classification (NCBI taxonomy): domain Eukaryota; kingdom Metazoa; phylum Arthropoda; class Insecta; order Diptera; family Dolichopodidae; genus Argyra; species Argyra leucocephala. Next base: position 208,238,313 of record OZ012677.1, on the reverse strand, counting down.
ATACCTAAATTTGAATCTTAATAACTACACTTTACTCATGTTATACAAATACATTTATCAACTATACAGAAAATTTTACAATTTTTAAAATTGGTACAAATACAACCTAAAAGACATATGAGATTACTTCTCACTAAATTTATCTAGAAAATAAAGACCCAAATATGTACAATTCTTAATATATTTTATAGAATTATGATGTAGGCACTATAGGTGGAATATTATAAAATTAAATAAATCACAAATTTTATTAAATATTTTAACCGATTTCGGTTAACCATCATCAGTCTTCTGATGATGGTATAATAACCGAAATCGATTAATAAAATATTAATAAAATTTGTGAGACACACCTAGAGTTTTAATATTTATTTAAGTTGAACAATTCTTACCTGCTACTATAATTTTAAAATAATTGAAATTATCATCATTATTATAATAAATAAAAAACACTAGCTCTAAGGCCTTACTATTAATTTTATTTTGTACTCCTATAATAAATTTAACTGAAAGCTCTCGAACAACCACCCTCCTAGTACTACTATATAACTTTTCACCTTTACAATTTAAAAAATTCAAAATCCAAGTTTTTTTTTATTTCAAAACTAATTAATTTATTAATTTGTCAACAAAAAATTAGCGCATTTTAATGCTATTTAACTTTTGACAAATCAATTATAATGTATATTAATTAAATTTAAAATTAATTAAAAAATAAAATTGTTATTTCCTTTAACATTAATTTTTAAATGAATTATAAACGATTTTTAAATATTTACCATACTATCATCATCATCATCATCTGACTGAAATCATCATCATAATTTAATACAATTAAATTGAACTCATTGAATTTATTTATTTAAGATTTACAAATTAATTAACAATATTTAAAAATATATAAATGAGAGTAAAAATATTTCATTATATCAAAAATATTAAATAAAAAAAATACTAATATATATATATAAATACAATAACAAAATAAATAACTGTAGTATGACCAATAACATTAATAAAACAAAATGGAGAAGAAATTACCCAATTATTAAAAACATAAATAGATATCGGGATTTTATATGAAAAAAAAAATAATAAAACTGAAAGTTTTTAAAATACTCATCAATTAAAAATTCTTCATTGTTGTTGCACAATTAATTCCCCAATGTTTTACTTTCCAGCCATATGTATGTATATATACATATCATACATTCTTTTAATAAATAATTAATACAAAATGTTGCAGTGGTTATTTAAATTTTCATTTCAGGGTATTAAAAATAAAAAAAAACAACAAAAACAATTAATTTAATAAAAATGGGTACTCTTCAACTAGAAAGGATATTAATAGAGTGTTATATTGCATATAAGTTAAAGTTGAACTTTCAGAATTCACTTCTCTAGTGTTTTATTTTACTGTTATGTGCTGAACGAACTGACAATTTCAATGCAAAATTTAAAAAAAAAAAACAAAAGCATTTCATTTAGAGACCGTATGATATCTGGAGTAAACTTAGTTAAAAAAAATATCATATTCGGGGTGTCATTTAAAAGAGGATCTCCCAAAAGTTAAAGCCGAAAATGTTAGAGAAATACATTTAAATTCAATTCTTTTTATTCAATACGGCTTTTCAAGTTAGAATCAGAGTGCTAGAATGTTAAATATTTCCCAAAGTTTTTATATTTGAAGTGCGGAAAATTTCCAAAACCTTTGAAATGTTGAATTACTTACTTACTTACTTACTGAGCCCTACAGACCTTGAAAGTCCTGTGCCTGAAGCAAAATTGTTATTATACCAAATTTAGAATATTTGATCATTTTTTGGCCTATTTTTTTATATAATTTCAAGTACATTTAAATTAGTCTATACTAAAAAATTCTACAGAAAAAGCTATTGTATGTGATTGTGTATTCCAAATCTCTGTTTAAAAGCAGTTAGGGTGTTTATCCCATAGACTTGGAATTATATAAAAAAAAAAAAAAAAAAATATGAGATGGACACCCTAACTAGTTTGACATATACAACACAATACATTCAATTGTTTTTTCTTTAGAATTTCGATGTGTAAAACTATATTTATATCATGTTCCATAGCATAGCTCCAGTTCTATTTTATTTTTAATGATGAACACAAATTCTCAACTATTTTTTGTCATTTATTTTATTCCCATTGATCGAAAAAACCCGTAAGCTACCTTCAAAAAATACATGACTGATGGGGAAGTTTAAATAGGGTAAAATTTAATGTTTCAAAAACCCTGAGTTGCCTCATATCATAATAAAGCAAAACACATCAATACCAAATACTCTACTCGAAAATGTAAATATCGAAAACTTTGAAACTCTAAGAATTCTTGGAATGGAAATAAACAGCAAACTTTGATGGCACGATCACATTTTTTCTGGATAAACAAAAAAAAAGCTAAGAAACTTAACTAGGAAATACTTTACATCTTACAACCTCCTATTAATATATAAGACATATACATTCGTCCTCGACTTGAATATTATTCGCATATTTCGCAAACCTGCAGTACCTAGATAAGGTACAAAAGTCATTAAAATTATCAATGATGGAGATGTTACACAACACCTGACATCATTAAGTCATCGCCGTGATTTATGAATTAAATATCTGTTGGGTAATTGCTTTGATGACGAAATAAAAAGTATCATGCCCAAAATACAACCTCGTAATACTCGTAGTGCAGCCCTCGCTCACAAATTCGTAATAGAAATTTTTCGAACCAGAACTTTGATATATAAAAATTCTTTCATCAACCGAATCTCTAAACTATGGAACACTTTACCATCTTTTGTGTTCCCACAAGCATATAATTTAGAAGTTTTGAAGAGACGGGGATGTTAATAAATATATTTTAACCTGTCCGTAAATTTTTGTACTAACTCTTCTAATATATTTTAATTCTTTTCTAATTTTCTAATTTTGTTCATTATTCTTTACTATCCTTCTTTTCCTTTCTTTCATCTTTATATACCTTAAATTCTGCGAAGGGTGCTTATCCCATTATTTTAGCCCAATCAAAAAAGGAAAAAGTATCTTTATTATTTTTTTACATTGAACGGAAACCTGAGATCTTTCAGTTGAAAGCCAGGCGCACTACCTACTACGCAACTCAGCATGTCAACTTCAGCAACCGGAGAAGTACGCTCTGATCGAAATTACTATCGATAATAAACAGGAACCGAGAAGCAAAGTGAAGAAGCCTATCATAGTTCAAAGATTAGTGAAAGTCTCAATCTAAGTGGGTAGCTAATTACTGCAATGGCTAAGGCACAATAAAATTATCATTATCTTGATAATTTTCCGATTTAAATGGTGAAAACTACAAAATTTAAAAAAAAAAAATTCAAATGAAAATTTAAAAAAAAAATGTTCATGTCAGTTAACCTACAAAACTATATACAATTAAAACGATTTACGAATTTAAAGAATTGATCCACAAAACACAATAGAATTATAAGAAAAGCCCAAATAGTTTGTTCAACTTTGCAACACAATTTTTTTTTTTCTTTAATTTAAAACTTTTTCTCATTCATTGGATCTTCAGCTAGACGAGTATTCAACAATATTTAAAAATACAACAAAAATTGTCATTAAAACTTTAATAAAAAATTTAAAAAATGTAATTGAAGATCTAGATCTATCCATATACAATACAAAAACTTTTGGGAAAAATCTTCACATCTCATAATCAAGTACTGAAGACTTATTTTCATTTAAAATTCGTCTCTGTATAAAAAAAAAAAAACAAAAAACAAAAAATAATTACAAAACCTAAAATCCTGTTAATTACAAGTAAATAAATTAAGATTGTATCTCATCAAAACAAGATTCATCATCCATTTCTGTAAATATCATGCTTCAGGGAGCAATTTTAAAAACTTTTAAGAATCATTAAAATTTCTAATAAAAATAAATTTTCTTATAAAAATTATTTTTTAGTAAATTTCGAAGGACCTCATTTCAAATTCAATTCACACTATTGCAAAAACAAAAAAAAAAAAAACAATATTTTTTGAGTGCATTTAACTTTGTTATATTCGACAACAACCTAACCTACACAATCATAATATAATAATGGAAGAATGATATTTGAAGAAATCCAAATTTTAAATTACATTTAAAAGTTATTTGACTTCATTTTCACCAAAAAAAGAAAACGATGAAAAACAGAAAAAAAAGAGAAAAACAAATATCACGCCATTTTGTTTTTGTTATTTTATTTTCATCTTATTTTGTTCTAAAAATTTGTAGTCTATTCTCGGAATGTTTTAATTTTTAACTTAAATTTTTGGTTTATTTTTTTTTTTTTTTTTACATTCTCAATTTTATGCCTTTAATGGGCCAATGACATATAAAATAGCGAAAAGAAAAATAGAACCGTTATTATTTTTTTTTTTTTTTTTTTTTGTTTATAAAATTCAGACATCATAAGAATTTTATCTAGTGAAAATGTACACAACCATAATACAAAAAAAAAAAAAAAAAAAACGGATATATTAATGGATGAAAAACCTAGACGACAGATTTAATTATCACATCCTTTATGCTCATATTTATTCGAATTAAAGAAAAAAATTTTTATAAAAATTGGATTTTAAGCTAAAAGAAGGATAATAGACAAAATTAAACAAGGACAACTACTCTATAGATATACACACATATATATATATATATATACATGCAGGTTTGGTTCTTCATAGTATATTAAACATTGCGATAAGAATACATCTACGAGTATATTATATTGTTGTATTTTATTTTGGAAAAAATATCAGTATATAAAAGGATATGAAGAAGAATTTAATTAATTATATTAAATTTTTTTGAGGAATATTTCGAAATTATTAATTTAAATATTTTTTTTTTGATTTTCATTTATGCCAATTTAAGTAAAGATATTATATAAAAGCTGAATATTATATTTTGCTAAATTAATTTATTTCGAACAAAATTTTCATATTTAATATACATATATATCAGTGACGGGGCGTGGAATTTTCAACAGGGGAAGCACTATAAAAGGAAGCATCAGTTTGCTTTGGCTTTTCTTTTTCTATTGAAATTTTTGCTAATTTCGACAGTCAAAGTTTTTACTCACATCTACTTCTCAAAGTAGTTTTAATTATGTTTAGGCAGAAAAACGATCGCTCAACTGAAGCAGTTATTATGTTATTATAAATTTACAAAGTTGGGAATATTTATTAAAAGAACTGTTTAATCCAGTTTGAATTAAAAATGTTAATATTTTCATATACTGTTTTTGTTATTTAAATTTTCATCTGAAAATATAACTTTAATTTAAGCTCTGACTTTAAGAAAGGAATGTAAAAAAGTGTGAATACGAATTTTCTATATTTATGTTGGAAAATACCACGTATACGAATTAAAAGATTTTACTGAAAAATGCTGATTACATCGTTTTATTGTTGTTGTTGTTATTAGTAGAGCAAGCACTGGTTTACCATCTTTAACAATTAATAATTTTTCCTCAAAACTTCTAACCGAAAATGATTTTTTCTTAAAATTTCAATAACACAATTACAATTATCTATTTTAATTATTTATAAATAATAAAAAAAAAACATTTTAAATTTTTACATTTGTTAAAAAATTGTTTCAAAACTGCATAAAACAAAATTATGGCTGAAAATAAACAATGTAGCATTCAATAACAAAAAACTATAGAATTACTTAACACAAATCAATACTACTCTCTAAAAAAAACCCAAAACTACATACATTATTTATATAAATATTAATTCTCATTTAAGTCAACAACCACAATAATGCATAAAATTAATTCATTCCCTGATACTTTTTTTATTTGTAAATTCATTTTGTGTCATGCGATATTTTGTTGTTGTTTCCCTAGATAATCTATTTTCTATCAGATATTTTCTAATTATATCAGGTAAATTTGGAATGAATATCAGCCACTCATTCAAATTCAATTTTTTTTCCTTCTAAGATTTTATTTTATTGTCGCTTCGTTTATTATTTTGTTGTTGTTGCTACGAAACTAAATAGAGGCAGTGTGTTTGAGTGAATGTATATTTTAAATGCGAAGAGAACTGAGGAGAATGATATTTAATTTGTCATTATATTTTTTTACAATGTATAATTATTACAGCATATTGGTAGGAGAATAATGATTTTTAATAGGCATTATTTTCAAATATTATAAATTTGTGGTTGTTGAATATCTCTTGTTGGCTTGTATGATTGAAAGAATAATAGAAAATAATGATGTTTATATAGGCATTATTTTCTAAACATACATAATGTAGTTAATATCAATGCATATAATTTTTGCTTGAAATTTTTTTTTCATTCGTTTTGAATTTTTGTATTTAAGTAATTTTTATATTAAATTAAATATAAATTTTATATTAAGCTGTAAAAAATAATAAATAATATTTCATTTGGGGAAGCACTCATTCAACTCAATATATGGACGCTTCGTGCCTGATATATATGTATATATAAATGGATGTGAAAAATACTGTAAATTTAGGTAAAAATTGAATTTTTATTTAAAGTTAAAAAAATACATCGTGATTATTGTATTTAGTATATGTAAAAACTTCAATTAAGTATTAATATATATATATATATATATATATATATATATTTTATTTTTCATACAAAGCTGTTTAATATCATAACTATCTCATCAACTTTTAATGATGTATGATATTATATGATTTCGATGATACATCACAACTATACTATCAAAACTACATAATAGGATTTGATGCGTTTTTAAAGGGAAATGTCGTAAAAAATATTGCAATTATAAAAATGTAAAATTTATGAGTACAATCACATTGTATCGAAAACATAAAGTGTTTTGTTTACAATTCTGAACACTTTCAACATAATGTATCTGAATTAAATGTCAAATCATATATTTTTTGACTTTTGAAATATGATCATAGGTTTTTTTTACTTTCTAATTTTATTTATTTTTTTATTTATTTATAATTTAAAAAATAAATAATTTAAAAAAATAAATAATAAAAAAATATAAAATTTTACATATAAAATTGAAAAAAAAAAGTCCTAAAGTAACAAATGATTATATTATCTATATATAATTCTTCGCCGGTGTCAGCATGTACCGTTATAATTTTTTGTTTGAAAGAGAAATATTGTTTCTGTTTCATGCATACATTTTGTTTTTAACATAAATGAAGAAGAGAATTTGCAATCAAATTGGAAGAGATTTTTTTCTTTCTTTCTTACACCTCATCAAGAACGCCTTTAATATAGGAGAAAAAAAAAATTAAACTTTACTCAAATTGATTTAAATGAAATGGGTATACATTTTTTGTTATTTTCTTTTGTTGTTTTTCTTCTTAATACATCATAGTAGAAAAGAATATTCATTAATAAGAAGATATGCACTGGGGAGGTCAATATATTTTTACTACTCCATTTACAAAAAAACCTCATTAGTTAAAGAAGCAAAGAACTATTGTGTTTGTTATGTAATCAGTTGTGAGAAAGAAAGAGTGCGCAAAAAATCATTTAAAAAACAACCAATGTAATTTTAAATAGCCCACGGGAGAAGAGATTTTTCATCTGTACGGTCGTCTGAAATTTTGTGTTCGGAATTTTTTAAAAATGAACGTATTAAATTTATTAGGGAAGCTATGAGAGTAAAGAAATTTTAATGATTGATTTTTTACAGGTAGCTACATAACATAATATTGGTTTCAAAAACATATCTTATTTCTTAAACATCATATTATTTTCTTTTATTGTCTTATAAGGGAAGTAAAATTTTTTTTTTATTTCAAACAGATTATAATTGATGTATTTTCAATATATAAATTTTTCAGGTATTGAGCCAGGTAGTTAATACCAAGAACCAATAATTTTTTTTTATGAATGACTCGATGCATTTTTATATCCTTCAAAATTAAATTTTTCCATGTAATAATCAATGATAATTTATTAATTATTAATAATATTAGAATTTATAAATAAGAAGGAAATTTGAATATTAATAATGTGAATAAATAATGTTTTTTTATTACTCTATGCATTTTTAAATGTAACACATCTCGATATTTGTTCGATAATTTTTTTCCCACATTGTGTTTTGAATTTTTATCTCTCTCTCACAAATTAAATTTTTATTACTTTCTATTTCTTACAATTTTGGAAATCGACTAGAAAAATGGTAACCAATCATTAACAAATTACAAAATTTTATTCCAGTGCATTTTCTTATTAATGGATCCTTTACCTACTATCCTTTGATAGTAGATGCGTGTGCGGCTATATATTATATAATAATTTATGTACATAATCTTTCCCCTTTTTATTTCAATCTACTGAGAATTGTTTTTCTTAAAGAGAAATTGTTTTTGTTTTATGGATCCATTCTTACATTTCTTTAACACAAACGAAAGAGAAAAGAAAAACTAACAACAAAAAAATCAAATAAATGTCGAATTAGCACGTAATTCTTTCTGTTTCCTCCCCTTCTAAAACAAAATGGATTAAAAATATTTCGAATAATAATTTCAAAGTTATTGAATACATTCCTATATACTTGAAAAATATATTTTAAAATCATTTTTTGACTACATTGATTAGCGTAAGTTATTACGTGTTTTTTTATGAAAAATAATCAACAAAACTTTAATCAATTTATATAATCAACTACATAAATGTTGACGCAATAGCATTTAGGACAGCGTTTACATATCAGATTTTATTTGATAAAAGTTACTTATTTATTTATTTAAGGTTTGTTTGGCTCAAATAAAAAACAATGATTTTAAATATAGAAATTAAAAATTATAAACAAATAAAATAAAAAATAAAAAATACAACAAAATGAAAAAAAAAATTTACGTATTAAATTTTTAAATAAATAAAAAATACAATTAAGAAAAAGTTGAAAACATCTTATAAATGCAGGTAGTTTAGTATCTAATAATTGTTATTATCAATACTATTATTTATAACAATCAATATAACAACAAAAATAATCAAACACAACAAACATTAAACAAAAAGTTCAACAAATGACAAGAGTCGATTGCGATTTAAAGGAAAAAATTAGTTTCCAGCATTTTTTGTTTCAAAAATGTTTGATGATAATAGGATAATATTCTATTTTTTCATTAAACAAAGTCGGATGTCAAAATTTGTGGAACAACGTTTACAGGACAGTCAAACTTTCAATAGTATAAACAAAATCTTGATGTCTAAACGGTACCTAATTTTTTAAATAAAAAACAATAGCTATATTAGTTTACTTTAGTTTTAAGATTTTAGTGTTTTTTATTTAAACAGAAAAAAATAAACAGTAATATATGAATATATCCTATATCTATCTTTTGATATTTTGATATTGTAGTCTCTTGTATTTTAAAATAAAAAAAAACAGTAGTTTTTAATTTTTTGGTTTTCCTAATTTCTAAAAAAAATAAAAAGTAAGAAGCCAGTTTCCCGTCCGAGCTGCCTTTGCAATGACCATCAACAAAGCGTAAGGTCAAACTCTCAATAAGGTTGGTATTTTACTTGATACACCAGGTTTTTCACATGGGCAAATATATGTCGGAATTTCGCACACTACTGGGAATATAAATCATTTGAAAATTGTAACCAAAGAGAATAGAACTGTTAGAAATATAGTTTTTAATGAAATATTAGTTGATTAAATATTTCAATCTACCTATATCAATCCAATTATATAGTCTGTCTGCTAATCTACTAATTTAACAAAAGTATTACATACTAAAATATTGTTGATAGGGGAATTTTTGATTTCGATAATTTATAATGCAGTACAACCTAGAATGCTCTAATTTTGATTTTTCACTATATATAATGTTAGCAAAAAGTTACGTAGTAACGGGTATTTAACTAGTAATAATAAAATTTGAAAGAATAGCAGAACAATATAATTTTACTTTCCATTTAAAAAATAATTAATTTATGATTGATAGAAGAAAATAAAAGAATGTTAAAATAGTTAAAATATTACAAATAAGCGAAAAAGAGAAAAAGAAATATTAATCTCAATATGAGCTAGAAAACATTACTATAATTATTAATAAATATTTTAGTTAATTCTTCTTTTAACTAAGAACTATTTAATAAATTAAAATGATTTTGAAGATTATTATATAGTTTCAATCCGGAGTGCATAGTTGTTGTTGAGTGACCAAACTGATGTATTTCTGGTGCGATAAAAATGTATTCAATTTTGATTTCTGGTATTGACATTGACATTGACATCTAGTATTTGTAATATACATCAATTTTCGTGTTGTAGAAGAGTAGTAGAGGTATGAATTTGAGAAATACTTATGTCGTGAATATGTAAAATTAGTTTAATCTGTATAAGATCTTTAATAAGTAGCAAATTATTTTCTTTGTGAACATACTCAGTTCTTGCCAACCAGTCATATCCATATAAATTTTTAATTGCTCTATTTTGAACTATTTGAAGATCTTGTATAATTTATTTTGAACATGTTCCCCATAATTTAATGCCATAGCTCAAATGGCTATGATAAAGTGCAAAATGAATTGATTTGAGGTGAGCAGAAACTCAGTAATTTTTTTAAATTATCCAACGACGGAGGATAGTTTTTAGCAATTTATATATTTAATAATGGTGCAGAAGGATTTATGATTATATATTTTGTTTTTTTAATGTTGATTATTTTATCATCCATTCTTGGATTTTTTTCAATACATCTATCATATTCTTTTGTAAGGCAATTGCATGAAAAACAGACAAATTATCATCTGCAAATAAAAATATTTTTTCATTAAATATGGACAATTTTCGAAAGCAATGTTTCTTTAATCATTTAATGAATATTTTTGGGGAAGACATTATAGAAGCAACTTGCAACTTAATTAAATTAAAAAAAATATTAAACAAAAAAAGAAAATGACGTTAATTTTGCTCTTCTTTTGAAAGTAAAGTACCCTTTCCTTTATAGAACAACAAGACGTACTGAAGTTGAAGAACAAACTTCAAAATTTCTAATGATATTTATATGCGTGTATGTATTCTTCGATATGTATATTGTATATCGAGATTTCGTTAATTACACGCGTTATAAAAATGTGTCGCAAATACGTTGTCAAATGAATTTCCGATCATTAGACAATGTCGAATCTTTTTTTTTTACATTTCAGATCATAACACATTGTATTGGCAACGTTGTCGATACATTTACGATGTCAATACGCAATGAAGCACTTTAGTTTATCAAATTTCATAGTATTTAAAGCAGAGGGTTCTCGAACATCCAACACTACAAATTTACTATAATGACACATTTTCTTCTGTGTATATTTATGTTTTCTGGAATATTTTTTGTATATCTTTGCATATGGTGTTAGTTCATTAATTGTTAGATAGTGATTCTGTTAACTGTAATTATATAGTTATAAAATAGTTTTTGAAATTATAATATCAATTTTTTTTGATTAAATTAACTTTCTACAAAAATATGGTAGTGCAGCAATTATATATAGAATACATTTAGAATTATCTACTATCTCCATTAATATACAACATAAATGAAAGATATTATACATAGACTCGATAATATATTTAGACTTATTTACTTTCTAGATCCAACATTTTTTCACATTTTATTTTGCCTGGCGTAATTATGTCCTCAATTAAGATATAACATACACTTAGACTTATCTCTACTTTATTGATCTAACATATAGAAAAAATACAAATAGAATGCCTCGGAAAAATAATTTAATAGAACTATCTAGTCAATTATAATATAGACCGTTTTAACTCAGTTTGACTTTAAATTGTATTCAAAAAATATTTCATAGCGAAATAGATCTACGATAATATTAAAGAATTCTAAAATTACATATAGGAAAAACTTTATCCCAAAATACCTACTTCAAAATCGCATTTATATTTTCATTATATAACCCTAAGAATTTATGTAAATTTAAATAAAATTTATAAATTGAATTTTCTAATACCATACCTAAATCAAAATACAAAAAAATAAAAAACAAAAAAAAATTTTAAATTTCATCAATTCCAGTAGAGGTGGTGTCTCACATAATTTAATAGGATAATAATATATCATGGAAATTAAACCTCCGTACAAAAATTAAAATTGTAAAGTGGTTAATATGTGAAATTCATGAAAATAAATTTTTTATTGGCTTGGTATTATTTTGGCAAAAAAATTTGCAAATTATAAGCTTTCAACTATTGTTTATTTTGCTAATTGCAAACACACCAGTCACCACAGTTCATGTCCACTCATTTTATCAGTAGTATCTATGTTTTGGGTTTTTTTTGTTTTGTTTTTTAATTTTTGTTAAATATTGAAAGATTTAATTTAAATTAAAAATTATTTAAATATATGTATATGTATTATATTTTATTTTATAAATATGTGTATATGTATATAAATATATTAGAGGGATTTGTTTGTATGTACTCTAGGATTAAAAATATTGGAATTAATTTATTTTTTTAAAATACCAAAGGTTATTAAAATTAATGTTTTAGTATTTTTGTTTTTCTATTGTATATCTTCTTCATGCATTGACCTGCAACACCGTCGGTATAGTAAAAGGTGAAGTATTAATACACCAAAAAATACATCGATTTGAGTCGTTAATTCAAATAGAAGATAAATGTCGTATTTCAAAACAATGTAAAAAATATTTTGTGTTAAGTGGTTGCACTTTAAAGAAATTTTTTTTTTTACAATTTTAGAATTGCTTTAATTAAAAAATATTGTATCATCATCATCTGTTGGTTCATCATTTATTTTGGGACCAAATATTTTTCTCAGTATTTTTCTTTCGAATACTTTCAATTTATTTTCGTCACTAATTGTCATGGTCCATGCTTCGCATCCGTATGTTTTGACCGGTTGTATTATGGTCTTGTACATTCTTAATTTAATTGTCCTGATTAAAAGTTTTGACCTGAAAAGGCCTTTGTGTGCGTAGAAACATTTTTGTGCTGCTTAAATTCTATCATTAATTGTCAAATGCATGTCATTTTTATTATTTATTAAGGCACCTAGATATATAAAACTATTTACTTCTTCAAAGTTATAATCATTTATTGTTATATTTTGGGCTTGTTTCCGTATAAAAAATATTGTATGTACTTATAAATTCCTATTTATAGATAATATAAAAATATAATGTTAAGCTTCACAATAGAAATAACACTTTCTAATTTTATTAAAATTTTTAATTTCAGGAACAGAATAATTCAAAATTTTCACCGTTATTTTTTATAACGGTACATCTTCGAAACGTTGCAAATTGAGACATTATTATACTGTTATTCAATTAAACTTGTATAAGTTATATCACTGTTCATTATAGTTATAAATATATATGATACATATAATTTTTTACAGTCTATAGTTGTGTTATAAAATACCCACAAACACAAATGTTTTGTTGTTAGAAAATATCTGTAAACGCAATTTGTAAACAATAGAGATAATACAATTTTCGGAACTGCTATGTTCAATGTCATAATGACGTTAACCCTTGAAACTACTATACCATTGGTATCGAAGTAGATTACACACAATTAAAATTTGATCAAATTAAAAAAAAAATCACAAACATTTGATTACTAAATAAGGGTAAAACTAAAACAAAAAAAATATACAAATTGTTGTATCAAAAATAGCTATTTAGAAAATTTATTGTATTTGATTCAAAAATTAAAAAAAGTTATATTTTTATCAAAAAGTACAATTTTAATTAATAAATGATTTCACTTCATAAAATTGTAAATCACATACCAACAAGTTTATATAAAATACTAACACACCATTTAAATAGCTAGTCAAAAGTCTAACGACTATTAAAAGCTTAATTTCAATTGACTTGTTCGTGGAGCAAAAAAACAGACTCATAAAAATAATCACATAAATAGTTGCCACATAAGCTCAAAAGCACACTCCAAATCAATTCGAATCGTAATACAACTTAATTTCATATCATCTTCATATACTATATATATAAACACAGCACTTCTATATTCAAATCAAACAAAAATTTAATTTAAAACTTAAATAATCAATTTTAATACTTAAAAACGAAAGAAAAATAAAAAACAAAAAAAAAATTAATTTTTTATTTTACCCCATTTTTCTTACATTTTTTATATATGTAAAAAAAATAAAGTTTTTTTTTTTATTCTACAAAAACGAACAGTCCCAACTAATTCTACAATTATATTCTTTTTCTTCATTTTTTGCTAGAGTAATAATAATGATTATTACAGTATCCTTACAATTATTTATAAAAATAAACAAAAAAAAAAAAAAAGGACGAAAAACTTTTAATATTTCTTTCTTGCAATTTTCCTATTCCATTATTTTTTACACTAGTAAAAATGTAAGTTTTCAAATGTTGTAAGTGCCTATATATGTATGTACCTATATACATTTAACCAAATACCGATTAGTCTGGATGATTATTTAAGAACCATTGTGCTGTTTTTTTTTTTTTGTTTTTTCTAACAACGAAACTTTCATAGTTTTTCATTATTTAAAAACAAAAAAAAAAAAATGAATTCGGATTTAGAGCATAATTTTCAACCGTAATTTTCAATCAAAGACAATAACAAAAAAAAAACAACAAATCCTACAGTTCTAAAATAAATTATCGGGCAATTTTTTGTTAATTTGTATTTCAATTAAATTGAACAAAAAAAAAACTTGTTAGACATTTTATAAGTGAAAATAGTCTCATAAACGTAATGGAATATTTGTCAATTAATTATACAGAAATAGATGCAATAGAAGGTTACGTTGTTTTCTTGCAAATACCTTAACGAAATTACTAATGTTGCAAATCTTAAATTTAATTCATTATATAGTTGTTATCTAAAGCCTAATCGGTATAGAATGGCAGAAAAATTCAATCTAACGATTTGGCTCATACAGATTCAAATTAACTGAGAGATAAAATTCAAATTTTCTACTAGAGGATTGGTAGCGGAATCAACGATAAGTAGAATAGCAACAGTCGATTAATCAGTATGAAAGTATATGATCACAGTCTCTGAACTGATATTCGAACTATGTGGATTGTGGTGGTCTTATATTCCCAAGTTGAGTAAAAACGATAAATTATGATGATAATTGTCATCTATTCTATATTCTTCAATCTTCGTTTAACTCTTAAAATAATTCAGAATATAATCTGGTAACAAAGTAAATAAAATGAAACTATTCTATTTAAGAAGGCTTAGTTCCTGAAAATAGCAGTAGTTTTCCACATTTATTCAATATGTTGAGAAAGCTAAAAATCTTGATAATCTTTAACTTGGCGAGACCACATTAATCATATATCCAATAAGGTCTACTCTAACTTACGCAAAATATGGAAGTTCTCTTTCTATCTAAACGGTTGGATTAAGAAAATACAATCACTTATAATACCTCATTTCTTATACATACTGCGATGTTGTTTACTCTGGCATAAGTGTAGGAGAGTTCAATGCTCTAAAGCTTCTATTTAATGCATGTACACGTTTTGTAACGAATAGACGTAAGTACGAGAGTATTAGAGATGTGTTGAAAATTATACTTAGCTTAACATTCGATAGTTTTCTAAAGTTCCGTTATCTATGTTTCAGGAAAAAAATTATGCTCAATCTACTGCTTAAATACTTAAATGATAAGCTAGTGTTTGGTAGATCACTTCGTAATTCAAACTTACTCATACCATATGTCACAAAGGTCGCATCAGACTTTTATCGTATTTTGTTCGAGTTGCTACTATGTAGAATATGATGCCGAACTATATTTGTTGTATTAGTCGGTACAAAAATTTTGTTGAGCTCTGCAGAGAATATTTTAAAAATCAGGCGTAAGATAATTGAATCGATAATTAATTAATTTAGTTTAAATCAAATCGAACTTTCCTAATTTTTTTTTCTCTTTTCTTTTCATTTATGTTTCTCTAATTTTTGTTTTAATTATTAAAATTTTTTCTTGTTTTAAATTTTCATTTGAATTTTATTTTCTTTTTCTCTTTTTTTTTTTTTTTTTTTTTTTTTATTTTAAAATTTATATAAAATAAATTTTTTTTTTTTTTTTTGCTTTTTTCGTTCTTCTTGTTAACTATAACTTTATGTGTGTGTAAACTAAATTAAACCAAATCAAACTGAATTGAATATTGTAGTTGTATAGTAAAAAGACTAATCGTCTTATGTACAATTTGTATAAATCAAATAAATAAATAAATAAATTTAATGAGTAGAGCCAGTAATTTGTCAAATAAATACTAATAATAATATTTTACTTAATTAATCATGATTCTACTTAAGTTACTGTCAAGAACGTAATAAAAATACTCATAGAATTATATATATATATTTCAGATATAAATCTTTATAGTTGATATAGCACAAATTATTAAATAAATACTCGAAAACACATTACTACTTTCCACTTTATCTTTATGTAGTAAAACTTATAATATCGTTCTAATGTACCAAAAGGTAATTCTATCTAAAAAAAAAAAAACTATAGAATGAAATCAAGTTAATATTATTATCAAATTTTTTTGGTAGTTGTATGTCAAATTTTAATATATATTAAAAATAACAAACCGATTTTGAAGGCGAACCTCAATATAAAGGAATTGATTGAAAATATTCAATATATTTCTAATACAGAAGTTAACTGTATTATAAAGTTAACATTTTTAAAATTACAATAAATCAGTTTATAAAACTTCTATAGTCAATTTGTAACAATCTAAAAAAAAAAAAAAAATTTCAAATTCAAAATCGAATTTTGATTGCAATTAATTTCAATTTCACAATTGGATTGCCCCTCAAAAAAATATATACATATTTTCAAAAACTATTTCTATTCATTCATTATAGGTGACTAAAAGCCCATCGCCACCCACATTTTATTTTCATTTTCTAAATCACAATTTTTTATATCCTTCCCGATTTATCCCTTTTTCCCATAGTATTGAAACCTTTTTAGATTTTACATTACATAAAATGTTCTTTAATAGCGAAAATATGCTGAAACGTTGAATGTAATTTTCTATTTTTTTTTTTTTTGTTTTTCGGTCTTTTTTTTTTTTGTATATCCATATATCCCTACAAAAATTCCAAAATAAAGATTTTCATAAAAAAGTCAACGAACTTTTCCCTATGAGAAGAAAAATGGATACGTCATATTGTTGTTGTTAAAATTAAATTGTTGGCGTATTGTATATGCTCATGTCGAAGTTCTTGTTTTTTTTTTTTTGTTTTTTTTTTGAACAGAATAAAAAATGAATTCAAATAATAGGAACAACAGAAGCTATTTTTCATATTATTATTATTATTATTAGAAATACTAACAAAAATAATAATAATAAAAAAAAAAAAATATCCTTACATAAAGGATAATAATATCGGAGTGTCTATCTGATTGTATTTTTATCTGTTATTTTTAGTTTTTGTGTTTTTTTTTTTTTTTTTTAATATACTTATGTAAATATTAAATGTTTATATCAGTTGAAAATTGATTTAATCTGGTATACTGGTTTTAGGAAATTGTTCACAACGCCTATTTTAATACAGTTATTACAATATTGAAATACAAAAATTCAGTATATTAAAATATTGATTTTATGGTATATTGTGTACTTGTACTTCTGTTATGTATCTGTTGAATTCAAATTAATGAAAAACAAATTTATTATTCAGAAACAAAATGTTTGTGAATATAGAGAAGTTCAGTCTATCTTTTTTGTGAATATAGAGAAGTTCAGTCTATCTTTTTTTATTAAATAGAATTGAATATTTATTATTAAGAGAGCCTCAGGTTTGAAATTGCATTAATATTCACCTTGATTGAATTCAATCTATACAACAAACAATTTGTATCATTTTTAGTCCCTACACTGTCATCAAAATCTAAATACACCTCTTCTAATTGAATCAATATTAGAAAAAATAATTTTCTTCCTTTTTCTTAATAATAAAAAATAAAAAACGAAAATTTAAAGTTTTCAGAACAATGTATTTATTTGTACTATTTAGATAAAACAGTTTACAATTCAGTATCGTTATTTCCTAGCAATCGAATTGTCATTTCTTTATTTTTCGGAAATCTCCACAGCCAATAATCGTGTACTAAATTATATTTTTGATTATATAAATGGCATTTGAAGACTGTTTCTCTTTGTTGGAGTCAAACCTTATGCAGCGCATTCCCTTACAGCTGTCAAATATTATTAGGTTTTCACTATCTGAAGCATCGTGGTTTTGGTATTTCCTGTTATATTAGAGTACTCTACAACAAAAAAAAATGTATTTTGATTATTTAAGAAACCTTTGGAACAAGCTCATGTGTAGAAAGCACTCTTCTTCTAAAAAAAAAAATATAAAATTACCGTGAAGACTTTACAAACTTAAAAATTAAAAATTAAAAAGGGATTATAATCATCATTGTTAAATCACCCTGTATTGGTTTACATTTTGTGCTCTAATTAAAATTGTAATTTACCGTTACTAAGATCGCGCCACTCAAACTTAATTTTATAATAATAATATTTTTTGTATAAAACTTATTTTTTTTTGATATTATACCGCTCTTTTGCATTTGGATTGTCGTCGAGTACAGTCAGCATTTATCGAAGAGTGATTTATATGTTATATATATTTTGTTTGATATATTTGGATTTGTTTTGTAATAATTTTTGTCAATTAAATTAGATAAAGAAATAAAGTCTACAAAATACAGTCCACTAAGAAATTATTAAAATCCAAGACTTTAGTGCATTTTCATTTAAGTAAATAGTTTTTTTTTTCTTGAGTTAACAATCATCATTAAACTGTAATCCAATCAGTTGGACATAGGCCATTAATATCTAAATAGATAGAAGTTGTCAACAAAAATTACTGATATATGTTAAAGTACACAACAAGTACTCTTCATAATAAATTTCAATATTTGTAATATGTACAATGATTTTGAAACGTAATTTACGAATTACCTTATGTATCCTATAGTTTTTAAACTGTATATTGAAATTTACTCCCCCATTTAAAATTGAATATAATTTAGAAAAATTTCAACTATGAACCGCCTGCACATTATTTCAATTAGATCTAGCAGCAGAGAAAAAAACAACGATAATAAGAGTAGGAGTAAAAAAATATTATATACAAAATATGAAAAGAAGTAAGGCGAAGGGGGTTATTAACCTCATCTTGACATTATAATTGAAAATAACTCCAATTTATTTATTTTGAAAAACTCGAATTCGAATTTCGAATTTGACTATACATATATGAATAACATAATTACAAATAAAATATTTAGGTTAAATCGGATTTAATCATTTCAATATAACATAGATATATATATATATACAGACAGAGGTATATTTGTTTGTATAGATGTAATAAACAAACAATAATAAAAATAACTTCTTTGAAAGATTTTCATTTTTCAATAAGAGCCTATCTATAAGTACACAATAAAATGATATTTTATTGAAAATTACAATTGTAGTACATTGCATGTTTTACAATATATGTACACAAACAATCATACCTAAATACATACATACATGCTTACCTTTTTAATCCTACAAAGATATTGTAAAGTAGGATAAAATATTAATTTTTTTTTGTTCTTGTTGTTGTTTTTATTATATTAGAGACAATATTTTGGAGAGTATATCATATTCTAAAAAGAATTTTAAATTGTTCTAATGATGGTGTAATTTTATAAAAAGGAGGTAATTGACATGAAAACTGAAGATTTTTCAATAGAAATTTTGAAAAAGGATTTAGAAAAGAAATTAACAGAAGAGCTGGCTGGTATTATTTTTTTTATATATGTATAATATATTTTAGAATTTTAAAATTTAATTTGAATGCTACCTGAATAAAAATTTAAATATATTTTATTATTTTTATTAAAATTTATGGCGCTACATTTTCTAACTGCATCTGAAGTTAAAACATTTGATGGAGTTATTAATTGCTGAGTGATGCAAAACATCCAATGGCAAAGATAAACTTTCTGATTAGACTCTAATTATAAGATAACATGTAGATCAAAATTTAAAATTGTGTTGTGAAACAGGACTTTTTATATATTTTTGAAATCAAATAATTTTATCTAGAACTCAGATAAATTATATATTGATATTCAGTAAAATATATTACAAAATCTTAAATAGTTATTTATCAAGATTATGTGGTTTGATTTTTGTTGTATATAAAAATTCTGCTAAATATCATCTTTGTTTGAATCCCAAAATCACGTTTCTTTTTTACAACAGTTAGCTTTTTTCAAATTAAGTCGGTATTTAAAATGTTGCGATTTTTATTAACAGGATTCGGATTGCTATGCTATGCTTCTTGTCGGGATATTGTTATGCACCTCTTTAAATTCATTTCTCCAATTTTTAAATCTCTAAAAAAAATTAAAATCTAAAGTATTACAGTAAAATATTAAATTCACCATAGTTTTTTCAGAAATGAAGAAATATGAAAAAAACTTAAAAATACAATAAAAAAAAAGCTTAAAACAATTGGAAATACATTCACACAGTATGGTATCAAAAATGACGTATTCAAACAATTACGAAGGTTGAAAAAATTTCCATCCAACCCAAAAACAAAATTTTGTTCGTTCAAATGTTCATTACAGCTTGAATGACCAGCATTATGCAATTCTTAAGACATGAATAGACCCACTCCACACTTGCAATTTAGAAAGTTAAAAAAATTATGATATTACATCTTTCTAATGATAACATACTGTTACGAGTACTACACTATATTCGCAAACATTTGTAAGTTTTCCATACAATCTAATGGTTTATATTACCTATGCTTTTTCACAAAGCCAAATCGATTTTAAAATTGGATTGATCCAACACAGCAACCTAAATCCACATTTTTTTTTTATTTGTATTTGGACTTAGGATTACCGTGGCACTAATTAAAAATATAACAGTTCTCTAAAATCATATAACATTTTACAGTTTTATTTTAATTTTGAAATCAGAATTCATAAATTATTTTTTAAATCCAAATCAAAATCTGAATAGTAGAAAAAACACAACTATTACAATAAATAACTAAAATGTAATACAAATGTTAGTTTCCGTAAATGTTATCAATTGTGTATAAATTTAATTTAAAGTTCGAATCTGTTATTTTTTTGTTTTTTTTTTATGCATTGGCATTGGTTTAATTGGCTATGGTGGGAAAGGAAAATTTGGAAAGGAGGATGGTAAAAGGGAAGGAGGACAATTACGAACGAACGGAACAAACGTGTTAATGTTCGTCTTGAATTTGTTTAGGTCATAAATATAAAATTTGTCATGTTTTGGGAACACATAAGATGGAATTTGGTTCCACATTCGGGATGTTGAAGTTATAAACGAATTTCCATAACTTGTCTTTTGCCATCTAGGGATTTCAATGGTGTAGGGTGTGCTCATCCTTCGTATTTCGCGGGGGAAACGCCTAAGTGGAGGTAATATAGTTTTAATTTCCACTGAGCATGTGCCGATGCCTACGAGATATCTACAAAAAAGTGAGAGAGTTCCAGCTATACGACGATGTCCAAGAGGAGCAAGATGGGCTATCACATTTGGGTCGTTGATTAGATGAATAGCCCATTTTTGGACTTTATCCAAATGTTTTAACGCAATATTGGAGGCGCCAGCCCATATGTGAGAATTGTACTCCATTTTGGGTCGTATGAAAGCTTTATAGATTTTCAAGAGGTCACAGGGGGAGAAGTAAGCCTTGCAGCGGCTAAGAAAACCTAAACATTTGGCTGCGTTTTTTGCAACATCAAATATATGATCATTCCAGATCATTTTTCGATTAAGGTGCATGCCTAATATGCTTAAGCTTTCAAGCCGCTGAAGTTTATCTTCCTGAAACAAAAGAGTAGGATCAAAAATGGAAATTTTTCGGGAGATTGTACAGCTCTGAGTTTTAGAAGTGTTAAACTCGACTCTGTTTTTTAAGCCCCAATTAGCTATTGCGACCAAATCGTGGCTGAGGAAACTGGCCATGATGTCTCTTTTGGTTGACACAGCGGTGGATGTAGCTTCAGATTTTTTATGAAAATCGTAGGAGGCTACTGGGGTGCTGTCGTCTGCAAAGCTGTGGATTGGATTGAAAGTGGTTTGGAGCAAATCATTTATAAATATAAGGAATAGCGTAGGTGAGAGAACTGATCCTTGGGGAACACCAGCGTTTATTTGGAATTGATCGGACTTAAATCCGTCAACTAAGACTTGAATCGTACGATTCGAAAGGAAACTTTCAATCCATTTGAGAGAAGAGAGACCCAGGCCTACTGCTTGACATTTTGCTAATAATGCGCTATGCCATACTCGATCGAAAGCTTTAGAAATATCCAGAGCCACAATATTTGCTTCACCGGAATTGTGCAAGCAAATATTTAACTTCTCGTTAAGGTATGTCATTAAATCACCGGTGGACCGGTGGGATCTAAATCCATATTGCCTATCGTGGACAATACTTTGGCTGTCTAGATATTTGGTCAGCTTTTTGTTTATTAAGATCTCCATCACTTTGGAGACGATCGATATTATAGCTATAGGCCTATTGTTATGTTAAATGTAATGTTATTTGTATTTAAGGAAAATTTATTAGTATTAATAATTAGCTTATTATATGACAGTTAGAATTGATAACTAACACAGTTAGTTATACATGATACAGACAGTTAGTATTGATAATTAGGTTATTATATTACTATGACAGTTAGAATATTATAGATGTAAGATTTTGAGATCAGTATTGAATAGTCAGTCAAATATAGCGAAGATCGAAGTAAATAATAGTATTATAATTATTATTCTTGGCATAATAATTAAAGCTACAATTAATTCAATATTATTGAACTGATAAAACGCAACATTAGTTACCATTATTATACAAGACTATTGTAAAAATAGATTGTAAAAATAATTAAGCAACAAATAATGCAATGTTAACCACTCTATAAATTTAACAGCCTGTTCACACCAATTTATATTCGACTTCTATAAAGTCACTATATTTGTATCATCTAACCAGAACAAATAATTCATATAATCCAAGTATAGAATTTTACTTCAGCTGTTGCCACTTAATTCAACCCTTAATTTTAATCTCTACCTAATTATTACTAATTTGATTCCAACTAAAACACAATAAATAAATTGTACTCTCTCCCACTAAACTAAAATTACCGTACATCATTTAAAATACAAAAATTTCATAATTTTTCTTCACACTACATACATTTCAAAATAAGCAGGAGGGAGTGAAGTGACTCTTATTAAAAATAAATTTTCTGAAAAAAAAAATTTGGCTAAAATAATTTTATTTGAAAATTCGAAAAATTTAAGTTTTTAAAAAACCACAACAAATTCAAAACAATTTTTATTATGTTAGGGCTTTTTTTTTTGTTTGTTTGTTTATTTTATTTAACTTTCACCCACCCATAATTTTATGAATTAATTTCTGTTTTTCTTTTTTTCTATTTATCCGACACTCTTAATCAAGTTTTATAGCCTCCACTTCAGATTTAATTGTTAACACACTGAGCATGAAAAGCCAACAAATAAAAAAAAACACACACACACAAAATCCAAATAAACATACCACATATTCCGCTACTAAACCAACCACAATTATGGCATACAGGGGGGGTACAATATAATACAAAAAAAAAACAAAGCACTTAACATTTTTTTTAAGTTGAGAAAATTTAAAAAAAAAAAAAAAGAAGCCAGAAAATGAAAAAAAAAATATTTTTAAATAACAAAGAAAATATACGGTACGACTTATATAATAAAAGTAAAAAATATAGAAAGTATGATTTGGTATTAGGGTCCGACGACTAATCGCTCAGGAGTTTTATTTTGCAAAATCTTAAAACTTATCATTACGACCGCAGATGTTCTTAGTGGTGAATTGTGTTAGTAATTCCAATTTCAATACTAAAATTTGTATTATCAATATTTAAAGAGTGCTAATACAAAAGGATATTTTTTGTTTTTTATATTAAGGAATTATTTTAAGTCAGAGGTGAACAACAATTTCACTATTTAGTTGAATCATTATGAAGTAAAAAGTGATTGAAGTAAATATCACAATAAATATAATAATTTCAGCTATCTGGACATATTATCATAATCATTTTAGATAAGAAACGAATACATAAGTAAATCATATAAGTGCAATGAATAAATATTAGTACATACACCCATATTCTCTTAGAAGCATCACTGACGCGATAAAAACCAGTTCATGTATTTATGTAACATTGCTAATGGGTGGTAGAAAATATCGTTATGTTGGTAGTACTGGCAATTTATTTTTTGTCATCTTGTCAATTTAAATCGAAATAGAAAAATAACTGTTGTCAGAATAGTCTAAGAAAAATGTCTAAGAAAATATGGGTGATAATGTCACTGTCACCGATATTCTCAGAAAATTCAAAAATGTTATTAAGTAGTTGTTAAGTAGTTGATAATATAATATAATATATGGGTGAATTGTGTCGTTATGGATATATATATGAAACATGTTCCACCCCTTAAACATTTCCGTCGATGAACAATCAAAGAAGCATCACCCCTAGTCAGTGCAAATTTATATCCATAGATAAATCAAAATGTAGGTGAAAGTAATTTTCATTTTAAATTATTCACAAAAAAAAATAATTTTCTTTTTTCAATTATTTATCGTAAAAACAGAGTGATTTAATTTTTTTTTTTTAATTTTTTTCTTCATACTGGAACTAGTAGAACTATATAGTATTAATGTATGCTGGAAATGTAATATAATGTAGATGTAACAATAAATTTTATGAGATGTACAACACTACTTGAACTCATCAGTAGGTATTTGTAGTGTTAGACTACCTATACAGCTCCTGATTTTGTTTTGGTTGATTTTATAACTTATTCATAAATGTTAATAATACATCTGTGAGTTATAAAAGTCGACCAAAATTTTAACGTAAAATCTATTTTCTATTCTTATAAAATAAATTTCTAAAATTGTAGATAACCCACCATATATGGAAACGTAATGAAATTATGTCTATTAAAATCCCGCTTTCTCAAAATATCGTTTTTTTTTTCTTAAATATCGTTTCAATTTTAGAATATTTAAGTACTTTAGTTTAATTATCATTTTATATATTATTATATTATATTATATTATATTATATTATATTATATTATATTATATTATATTATATTATATTATATTATATTATATTATATTATATTATATTATATTATATTATATTATATTATATTATATTATATTATATTATATTATATTATATTATATTATATTATATTATATTATATTATATTATATTATATTATATTATATTATATTATATTATATTATATTATATTATATTATATTATATTATATTATATTATATTATATTATATTATATTATATTATATTATATTATATTATATTATATTATATTATATTATATTATATTATATTATATTATATTATATTATATTATATTATATTATATTATATTATATTATATTATATTATATTATATTATATTATATTATATTATATTATATTATATTATATTATATTATATTATATTATATTATATTATATTATATTATATTATATTATATTATATTATATTATATTATATTATATTATATTATATTATATTATATTATATTATATTATATTATATTATATTATATTATATTATATTATATTATATTATATTATATTATATTATATTATATTATATTATATTATATTATATTATATTATATTATATTATATTATATTATATTATATTATATTATATTATATTATATTATATTATATTATATTATATTATATTATATTATATTATATTATATTATATTATATTATATTATATTATATTATATTATATTATATTATATTATATTATATTATATTATATTATATTTAACTCTCTGTAAAAAGTCTGAATTCTGTTAAATTTTACTACTTTTATACATCCCCAGATCCCCACAAGCATATTAAGTCTAAAAAGAAATTTTATATATTATTTATGAATACTAGTATATTTTCCTATCTTATAAATTTACGATGCAGAAAGCATTATTAAAGGTAACAAATAAAATCTTTGAGGCTATGGCAGCTCATTTGTAGTCAAATTTCTCGAATATGGAACCATATTAAAACAAACCCAATGTAAAAATATATTTAAATAGTTCAAGAGTAATATTAACAAATTTATTCAAAATGTCCATATCTATCAATAACACATTTTTCTTTCTACAATCCTCAATGTCCAACTCCAAGCTATGCATTCGTGTATAAAGGTATCGTTTAAAACCTAATGTTTGGGTTAACTTAAAAAAACAAATGCTATCAAAACCTATTTAATTTTGTAAAATCAGCCAATCAATCAATCTGAGTTAATCCAGCTGAATGATAAATCAAAGTGGTTCAAAATTTATTGGGGTTGTATATTTTTGTGACTCTTGTCCTGAATTATAAATCAATTACTCTTGTCCTATAATAATACACAATTACTCTTGTCCTGACTTATATATCAATTGTATGTTAATAACGAGTAAAGGCCAGTTTTGGTGTATTATGTAACAAATCTGTACATTGTGAAAATATCAGTTGGTTCAACTTTGTTATACATATTATAGATTTCATCATAAATTGTCTGGAAATGATAATTAAAAAATTTAAAGTTTATAGACAATAGCTAAATACTACAACAGATATACGAAAACACACAATGAAAATATTAAATTTCATTGATGGAAAGAATATTGAATGAATCAAATAAAATATTAAAACGACCCTTATTTGGCTTTTAAAAATCATGTTTTTACACACCTTTATTTTTTTCATAAAAAGGACTTTTAAAATGAAAAAATATTAAAATTTATTAATAAAGTTTTTTCTTCTTTTGTTTTTTTTTTTTTTTTTGTTTTTTAATTCACAATATTATTTTTCTTTTAAATATAATTCAACTTAATCTAACTTTTATTTCCATCTCTTTCTATTTTAACTTTTGTGTTCATTCAAATAATAAAAATGTCATAATTTTTCATAATTATTTTTTTAAATAAAAATTAAATTATTGTACAACTTACTTATATTTAATATAAAAGAAATTGCGATAAAAACAAAGTTAAAAGGGTATCATAATTTAAAAATCTGATGTGATAATATTAAAGAAATTTGATTTGAATTGTATAGAAAATATGAGTGTAGAATGTTGGTGTAATAATGTTGGTATTTTTATATTACTATACATATTAATTTCTATGTAGCTTCTAGTTGGACCAAAGAGTACGATCTCATGCTATTTCACGATCAGTCCGCTTCTGTAATTTCTCTTTTCCGCAATCTTCTTAAAATGTTTTTGGGATGACTTTACTTACTAAATTACCTTGCGAATTCAATTCCAAGATTTGGTAACAAATTTCCGAAAAAAAAATATTTTGTCAGCGTGGGAATGGATATTTTCTTATTATTATAACTTAAGCTATTTATTGTTGGTTAAACCTTTTAATATGGACTTTTATATATGAAAAATAAATTGAATTATGCCTGCTATAAGGTGGTAAAAGTTGAAATTTGTTCGAGTAAATTCTGAGATTTTATGTGTTGTTATCTTGACTGGTGAGTCATTTTAGTAATCAAACTTAGTAGTTTTCAACAATGAAATTCAATTCGATTAGATATTCGATATCCGATTTCACATAAAAGTTCTTTCTCTAATTATGTATTGACCAGCAATTAAATTTAATAAATTCAAAATTACAGCTGCTACTGAAATTATATGCATAGATAATAATATGCGGTCTTTTGTAAACATAATACCTTTATAACTTGGATGTGCAATAACTTTTAGTGTATATGTAGTACACAATAGATCGTTCATACTTAACAAATGGAAAATATTGTGTACTATTAAGATCAAGTATCTCTGATCCATTTTTTGTTAACTCTGGTGTACCTCAAGGAAGTCATCTGGGTCTCTTGTTATTTATTATAGCAATTAACTATGTTACTAATATTATTAATAATAGTTGCATTTCAATTTATGCTGACGACATGAAAATTTATAAAACAAAAAAATCAATTAGTGATATTGCTTTACTTCAAGAAGATTTGAACTCATTTTTGGATTGGTGTGAACAAAATAATCTTCTACTAAATATTGAAAAATGTGCATAGATTAGTTTTACCCGACGATCTTCTGTTATACTTAGTACATACACCTTTGAAACCAAGAATATTAAAAAAGTGACCTTCTTTAAAGACTTAGGAGTATTTTTTGATGAAAAACTCTCCTATAAACACCGTTATAATGTCATTATCAACAAAGCTAATTCCTTAGTAGGTTTCATCAAAAAGTATTCCAAAGAGTTTGATGATCCATACATCATTAAAGCTTTGTATATCTGCCTTGTTCGTTCAAATATGGAATATGCCATTTTATCGTAATCATATCGATAGACTTGAAGCAATTCAGAAAAATATCCTTCGGTTTGCTCTTCGTAGTTTACCATGGTCTGACCCTTTTATTCTTCTTCCGTATATAAACCGGATAAAACTACTACAATTAAGTACGTTGGAGTCCAGAAGAACAGTTTCTAATATTGTATTTTTAATGCAAATTCTAAATGGGGAAATTGATTCCCAGGCTGTATGGGTTAATCAGTTGATACAAGTTAAACCATTTAAATACAAGTACTCGTTACCGATCGGAATGTGTTTTTAACTACGAAATTTTCAGTTTTTAAAAGCAAAATTTTAAGTTTATGCAGTTATTATTCAAAAACGGTAAGTCTGATACTCATTCAACATATATACCGTTAATTAGGTGTATTAATTCTAAAAAAAAGCTATGAAAAATATGTTGCTCTAGTTTCAATTTATGCTGAGCTGTAGTTGATATTCTTTAGACATAATTTTTCTAATCCGATTTTCTTTAACCCTCTGTAGCCCAGGTAAATTTAAAGATAGTCCACTCTTCTAGAACAATTTTTTTCCTAAAATACTGCAAGGAATAACGCCTTAAAAACTTTTTGCTCTAAACCGGACCACCCTGTATATGTATGTAATTTAATTTTAATAGTAATTTCTATATTTTAAGACTTTTTATTTTTTGTTACTTTATTTTATTTCATCTTATTTAATTTTTTTTGTAATAATATTATTACTTGTAAAAATATTCAATGTAATTTTAATTATTATTTCTAAATTTTCAATTTTTTTTTGTTTATTTTACTAAATTAAGATATTGTAACTTGTAATATGTTTGAATTAAGCATAAATAAATAAATAAATTTAAATAAATGAAAAATAATTCATCA
The DNA here is from genome assembly GCA_963942445.1 of Argyra leucocephala. Taxonomy (NCBI): domain Eukaryota; kingdom Metazoa; phylum Arthropoda; class Insecta; order Diptera; family Dolichopodidae; genus Argyra; species Argyra leucocephala. Next base: position 208,208,871 of record OZ012677.1, on the reverse strand, counting down.
ATATCCTGTAACTACAATCGTAGGATATAAATAGAGCAGGAAAAATATACAACATTATGTTACATTATCGTACATACATACCAACAGTCTATAATATTAATACAGACTAAAATTAATTGTCATGATTAGATGTAAAAATGAAAAATTTGTTTATGGAAATATGAATATGTGATACAACTGCACCTATAAATCTACAAACTGATTCAAAATTAGTAGTTAAAACCCTTTATTTTTGATTTATCGAGCAATATGCCATACAAAGGCTTTCAACCATACAAAGGTGATCTACCGTCAATAATTGATAAAACTCATTATCTAATTAGATATATTTATATATTTCAAAATAGGTGTTATCTAGATAATTCCAACATTATAATACCAACACTGATGAGTTCCAGTAGTGTTGGATGAATACTCATTTAATTACATTATTTAAATTTTAACATTTGATAACTTTCTAAATTAAATTTAATATGAATATATACGAATTTATTCCAAAATTTAAATAACTAATATTATTTTCATATAAATCCAATCAAGCAAAATAATTAATTACAATCGAGCAAATACATAGAGTAGTGAACCATATAAATAATTCACTTGACAAGAAAAAATACTGTTCTGCAGCTTTTCTGGACATTTCGCAAGCATGCGACAAAGTTTGGCACAAAGGTCTCCTTTACAAGCTTCAAAAACTACTTCCTCACCATTACCAGCAACTTTTGTCAACTTATTTATCAAATAGGAGGTTCTTTGTTAAATACAACGGAGAACAATCGTCACTAAAAGAAATTAAATCTGGGGTTCCTCAGGGCAGCGTCCTTGGCCCACTACTTTACCTGATATTTACAGCGGACCTCCCAACATCGCCGAAGGTACTCACTGCTACCTTTGCTGACGACACAGCGGTCTTAGTGTCTCATACTAATCCGAGATTAGCTTCAGAAGTTCTTCAGAACTACTTATTGGATATACAAAACTGGCTGAAAAAGTGGAGAATAAAGGCCAATGAATCGAAATCCCTTCATATCACCTTTACTAATCGCAAGGGAAATTGCCCCGCTGTTCACCTTAACGACATGGAATTGACTCACCAAGAGTCGGTTAAGTTGTTAGGTATGCACTTGGATAGACGCCTCACTTGGAAAAGTCACATCATCAGCAAAAATAAACAACTACTATTAAAATTCAACCAATTAATTTGGCTAATAGGTCGTTTCTCCATTTTATCCCTAGAATGTAAAGTTGCAGTGTACAAAGCTATCATCAGGCCAATCTGGAGCTACGGATTGGAACTATGCGGAGCAACTAGTAACTCCAACATCGAAATAATAGAACGCTTCCAGTCCAAAGTATTAAGGTCTATAGTCAATGCGCCTTGGTATGTCCGAAATGACACAATTAGATTAGATTTAAATATCCCATCTGTTAAGCAATTCATTAAAAAGAAAGCTGAAAAATACTATGTTAGACTGGAAAACCATCCAAATTTAGTTGCTCCTCAACTCATCAATAATGAACGAACAAGCGAGCGCAGATTAAGACGCTTCAGACCGCTGGATTTATCTACTAGATTCACTTTATCTGAGACTCCATAAATATAAATTTGAATATTAAGTCAAGAATCAATGGATTTTTGACTTAGATTACATGTCAATTACATCACGTCAATTTTAATTCCAACATTATACTCAATATCTTTTATATTTTATGTAGATAGTTGTATAGAATAAAGACAAAAAAAAAATATAAATCCAGCTTATTATCTCATATTAACTCTACAAATTTCAAGCGAAAATATTTAAAATAATTTTCAATAATTTACCTCTTTTCAGCAATTTCTCTTTATAACCAGTCCTTTCACTTAAAAACAACATAATATAAAAATTCAAAATCTATTAAAATCATTTTTAAACAAATTATTATTTTATTATCCTTGGAGAGGTCCTTTATTATATCTAAATAATTGAAAAATAATTTATATAATAAATTAAATGAAGATTTTCACGAGGCAATCACGTTGTTATTATATTATTGATTATTCATTTCTATTCGACCACCTGTATTTCAAAGATTCTATAAATATTATTACATAGTATTATTATATATATATATATATATATAAATATTTCTACTGTTTACAATTTAAAAATTCTGTATTTGTCCTTTTTATTAAAATATTGTCCTCATTTTCAACATTGTTATTGATTTTGTTTTTCTTTTTTTCTTCTTTTTGTTTTTGTTTTTTTTTAAACGTTTTCTTAACCTTGTTCACGACGTTTATTTTATAAAAATTATTAAAAAAAAAAATAACAAAAAAACATTTTTTATTATCGTCATTCTTTTTTTAATAAAAATAAAAAAAAAACATAAACTGTACATTTATGTATAAATATATAATACAATATTTTTTTATAAATATAATTTTTTTTTTTTATTTTATGTAAAATTATATTTATCGTTTAAGGAAATACTTTTCATCATCATCATCATCATCATCACTATCATTATTATTATTGTTCAATGTCAGTTGAGGTTTTATTTGCATCATACGCCATTTTTGTGGTTGTTTTTTTTTTTAATTTATTAACTTATATAGACATACCTTGATAATGGTACTATATTTTGCAAATGGATTGGTAAAACCGAACTGAGTAAAAATTTAGCTTTGACGTCTAATTCATTTTAATGATATTTCAAATTTGTAACTTAAGCTACAATATCACTATAAATGATCACTACAATGCACTACTAAACTATATCACTAAATGATTACTACAAACACAATATCACTACAATGTCACTAAAAAATCAGAGTTTTAGACACAAATGAAGAAAAATAATTAAGCTATTTTTTATTTTAAATTTCTATCAGTTTTTAGAACTGGTAGGTCGAATTTTGTTTCACATTTTTAAAAATTTTCAATAAACGCTAAGTGTGTTACACAAATTTAATTTGTTGTTTTTTTATTTTTTGTTTCAGCGAGGTTGATATGTTTTAGACTTTTTGTGTTCTATTTATTTTTAGTTTACGTGCTTTTAATACAGTCTTTCTTTTTCAGAGTAGAAATTCTGTCATCGATGCCCAGTTATTTCACTTATGCCTAGAGTCGAAAATAAAGTATTAAGTAATAGAAGTAAGCCTTAAAATAAAGTCGAACTATACTGTTTAGTTTGGAAGGGCAAGTTACTAATATAGTACATAGTAGTATTTTTCCACATTTAATTAGTTTATATATACCAGAAAACTAATAAATAATAAATACACTCATTCGATTTCATGTAATAAAAATTGCAGTACAGCAGTTAAAGTACGAATAAATTGTTCGACCAAAACAAGAACACAAAAAATCATATAAGATGTTAGTAAACGAAATATTTTTTTTTAAATATATTAATATTCGGCAAGATTAGTAAAATACCGATACCATTAATGAATTAGTAAATTAATTGTATAGTAGAGTATGTAATTCAGTAATATGAGTATATAAAGTATTATTAGGAGTTATATAAATTATTTATACATTAATATATATCATGTTAAATTGGAAATTGGTAATTGGTTTTATATAATAAAAAAAATTTCACCCAATTATATTAAGTTAGAAGATAACCATGATTTGGACTCAGATCACTCTGCAGTCATACTAAATCTATATGAAAAGGTTATTAAGAAACAGTCGAAACCTCTGCTGACGAACAAGACAACTGACTGGGCTAGCTTTAAACAAGAAATAGAAAACAAAATAAACATAAAAACAAAACTAAGATCCAAATGTGATATAGATTCTGAAGTAGAAAATTTTATTAAAATTTATTCAAAATGCTGGATGGAATAATAGAAAAAATTGTGAATATAAATCGGTAGGATTCAACTACCCTAGAGAAATATTAAATATGATAAAAATAAAAAGAAGAGCTAGACACAGATGGCAACAATCGCGTGATCCGACAGACAAAACTCTGCTAAATAGGTTAACTCAGAAACTTAAAAGAAAAATTAAAGATCTTAAAAATGAAAATTTTGAAAAATATATAAAAAATTTATCAGCTAAAAGAGAAAATAACTACTCGTTGTGGAAAGCAACAAAGAGTACAAAAAACTCGATCTCTCAAATCCCGCCAATCAGAATGAAAAGCGGTGAATGGGCGAGAGATAATAAAAATAAAGCTGAAACATTCGCAGATCATCTTGAAGAAATTTTTTGTCCAGACGAGACAGATTCGGATGATCTCACTGAAGAAAATAATAATTGGCAAGAAAATGTTATATCACCATTTTCAGAGAGTGAAATAGTTAAACAAATTAAAAACTCAGAGATAAAAAAGCTCCTGGTTTTGATCTAATTACATCGGAAGTCCTGAAAGAACTTCCGAAAAAAGCTATAACAATGCTAACAAGCATTATAAACGCTGCTATAAGAATAAGGTATGTGCCGAATATGTGGAAAATAGCAGAGATAATTATGATACCAAAGCCAGGTAAGCCCATAAATGAGGTCAAATCCTACAGACCAATATCATTACTACCAATTGTATCAAAATTATTTGAAAAACTATTATTGATTCGAATGAGACCGATCATAGAAAATAGTAATCTGATTCCAAATTATCAATTTGGCTTTAGATCTAAGCACTCGACAATCGATCAAATTCATAGAATAACAGACATAATAGAAAAAGCTTTAGAGGAAAAGAAAGTATATGTTCTACCATATTTCTAGATGTAGCCCAAGCTTTTGATAAAGTATGGCATCGAGGCTTAATAAATAAACTAAACAATATGTTACCTAAACAATACGTAGATATACTCTCATCATATCTAGAAAACAGACTATTCAGAATAAAACGAGACGAAGAGTATTCTACTATTAGAGATATTAAAACGGGTGTGCCTCAAGGTAGTATTCTGGGTCCCATACTGTATTTGCTCTACACCAATGATTTACCAGAAATGGAAAATATAACTGTAGCTACATTCGCTGACGATACTGCGCTGATGGCAGTAGGATCAAATATTGACGAGGCTACAATTAAATTGCAAAGAGCAAGCGACAAGCTATACCTCTGGACAAAGAAATGGAAAATTAAACTCAATGAGTTAAAATCAGTACATGTAAATTTTACAAATAAAAAATTAGAAAATCAACCATTGGTAAATCTGAATAGGGTCAATATACCCCAAGAAAACAATGCTAAATACCTAGGAATGACATTAGATTTCAAATTTAGATGGAAAGAGCACGTCAAAAAGAAAAAATTTTAGCTTGAAAATAAATATAGAGAAATGTACTGGCTCTTAGGTCGCAATTCTAAATTACATATACATAACAAGATTTTGTTATATAATCAGATAATCAAACCGATATGGTTGTACGGCATACAAATATAAATACATAATAATATAAATGTGACTTTGTATACAAAAATTTCAAAATAAAGTCTTGCGCAACATGGTAAATGCTCCCTAGTATGTTCGCAACAGTGATTTGCACAGAGATCTAAAAATTCCTTGCATAGAAAATGAAATAAAATGATAGCTGAAACAAAGCATATAGCTCGTCTGGAGGGTCATGTTAACGTTGAGGCCACTCAACTGCTAGATAATCAAAATGATGTTAGAAGGCTTAAAAGAACTAAGCCACTAGATTTAATACGATAGAATTTCGTAAACTTTTTCTTTAAGAAAATCAAAATAGAAATAAATTAATGGTTAGTCCGTTGGATTAGTATTAATGGGAGGGGTGTGGTTTAGTCAGTAAAAATCTGGCTAAACAATGGAAGCTACGGGGCTCATTGTGTCTATGAAGATTCCCATCAATCCACGCAAAAAAAAACAAAAATGTTAAATTGATAGTTTCTCTAAAATTTGTATTATTGTGTCAGCTATACGTAAATTATTTGTTTTTGACAGTTCAATCAGTGATAAAAATAACGATAACCAAATGATTTTGAATATTTCGTAATGTTGTTTGAATTTATTAATCGCTTACAATTCATTAAGATCAGGGCCAATGATATAATTTACAGGTATAGTGATAAAAATGTCTGCGGGATTCAGAATTATAATAAAAATTTATTTAAATATAAAAAAAGTGTATTCTACATCAAACATTGACTTCAGGTTTTTCTAAGTAATCCTCTTTCTTATCTTACTGTTTTACATTCGAATTTTATATTTTAAGTACCACTTCCTACTAGATTGTAGATTGTTCCAATTTCTTTTAAACTGTTTTGCCATATTATTTTTATCAAATAACTGTCACAATGGTTGTGTTTACATAATTATAAAGTAATTTTCATATTATATTGTAGCTGTCAATTTTAAATTTTCCTTAATTGTTGTAATGCCAACTATAAAAAAATAAACTTATTTTAGTACCCAATGTATTTTGGATTTATTATTAGAAATTATAAAGAAAATTAAAATAAAAAAAAGGAAACTACACTTTAGTAATATATACATATAAAATGTATGTAAGTATGTATAACCGTATAACTTTGTATGTAAGTATGTATAACCGTATAACTTTGTATGTAAGTATGTATAACCGTATAACTTTGTAATTAAATTGATTTCCTAATAAAATTTTTAATGATATTCTAAAACTATTCAATGATATTACACAAAAGAGAAAGAAGAAAAAAAAATAACAATTTGAATTTAAGAAAAAATAATAAAAGAAAATTTATTACCTTACATTGATATTGATTATAATGATTATCAACAAAAATGACTGAAATTGCTATCCTTGTAAAAATAAAATAAATTTCTTTATTATTTAACTTCCTTAAAAATGTTTATATTGGCTTAGGAAATAAATAAATTTACAAATTTTAGAAACAAAACAAATAAACTAAAAAAAAAACGAAAAGCAATAAAAATTATTTTCCTAAATGACGACATTGTCCTTGGACTTAAAACTAACTAAAAGAATAATGCAAAAAAACTTGAATTTTTTTGTTTTAAAGTAAGTAAAATTATTTTTATTATAGATTTGTTTTTGTTTTTGTTAGAATTATCCTTTTTAATAGATATTATTATTATCCATTTTCAAAATTTTGTATTTATTTAAAACAAAAAAAAAATATATATTTATTTTGTTTTATACTGCATGTCAATTAATATGAACTGATCGCGTGTTAAAAATAAAATGTACTGCCATTGTTTTTTGTTTTAAAATATAAAATCAAAGGTTAAAAATATTATAAAAATTTATTTAAAAAAAAATAACTAATAAAAAATATAAAATTATAGAATTATTATACCACATTCCGAAAGGGAAAAGGGCCTGTAGATCGCTTGCAGATTAATCTGTAGGTCCACTGTTAAATAAGTAAATAAATAAATAGAATTATTATTTCCGGGCTTTTTAAAATAATTTTAATTGAATTATTTTCTGTAATTCGATCCAAATAATAGAGCCCTATATAGGTGCAGAATATTCAGTATCAACACATCAATTTATAAACATCATTTATCATCATTTTAATCATCACCAGGAAACTCCAAGCGTATATGAATAGATTTCTCGCACGTATCCTAAACAATCGTTGGTCACAAACCATTTCCAACCCAAAGCAAATAGGACAATCCTCTTCGTTATTTGTCTGTTTTACACCGTGTAAATGCGAGAGAAGAAATGGCATTGGATTAAGTATACTCTAAGGAAGCCTTACAACAACATGTTTGAAAAATTTTTTCGAATAGAATCCTTAATGTACATGTCGAACAAACGAGAACAACATTTTTAGTCGAAGCAAGTACACAACAAAGAATGAAGCCACAATTGAAGAGGTTAGCCTATGAGCAAATTGAAGGACTTTTTCGTCATCCTATGCCCCACGGATGAAATTACAGGACAGTGATAAGAGGTCTAGAGCATCGTTTGCAATTTGGTGGAACTTAAAATTAGGTCGCTGGAAAGATTCAATAACAAAAATTTAAAACTGATAACATTATTAAACAATACAATGTCTCTAGTATCTACTGATTCGTCATTATTTTCAATTTTAATTTGATTTTCTATTCGAAAGTAAGATAGCCAAGTAGAGATGAGTGTTGTGAAAAAGAAAACAAAAAATTTAAAAAAAAATGTATTTGAACTCAAAAACGAAATTTGAATATCTCTATAATGAGTAGAATTTGATCATAACAGACTTATTTAATAACGAAACATTTCTTGTGTGTACAGTTTTATTTAATTATAACTTATCAATATAACAGAAATATTTCAATATAAAAATTTAAAAAATTAATATTATAAGAGAAAAAAAGACAAAAATAATAACTCTAATATACGTTTTAATGATATACATTTCAAAATAACGGTATTGAAGAAAATGAATCGCCATTAGTTTTGGTAAAATGTATTGTACAGACACGTAAATATTTTCCTTCTGATTTGAATATTACAAAATACGATTGCTACTATTTTGATGTTTACATTGACGCCATCATTTTGATATCGACATTGACAAGTTATCAAACATGCAAATTCGTATAAATTCAGTAGCAATTAAGTAATTTACCAGATGATAGATCTCCGCCACCATTAGCTTGGAAAAAAATTTTTATATGGCTAGAACTATACCAAAGAAAATTTTTTATTTGTCTCTTCTTTATCTATATGAAAACTTTACTGCCCTTCACTACTACTTATTTATGTAAATTTGTATTGCAGTAAAAATTGTTTTTTTAACATTTTTATATAATGTACATCAAAAACAAATATCGCAATCGAATTGACAATGTTGAAATAATAAATCGGCTCTACCCGTTTTAACAAAAATAGAATTGTATCATTCTAAACGAATTTTACAATGATTTACTTAAAAATTTTGTATCCTTTGCAATTTTTTCAAATCATCAGATTGTTACGGTTTGTTCAAATTAATATATAAAATTTTTATATAAATTAGTATTTCTAGCGTACCAAAGAGCCTGGGCATAGAATATGATGCATGGAATTTTTAAATTTTAAATTTTTTCTTTCAACTAGTAACTACGATGTGCAGATAAAACAGAATGATTTCATTATATAATTTTATGCAGCAATATTACAACAAGTATGACTTACATACTTTGCATTGTTATTATAGTTAAAATATGGTACCTATATTGTGCTATAATATTCCATTAAATTTGAATTGAAAAACAAAATCCCACTAATTCTGAACGGAACCCGTAATTTTAATTTTTGAATTTTGGAATCTTAATTTTTTACCGGGCCTTATTAGATTTGTTAAAACTATACACTTTTTGTTTAATAGCCCTACATAGAAAAAAGAACAGGAATATGAAAGAAAAAACAATAATAATAAAAAAAATAAATAAACAAAAAGAGTCCAAAATAATGAATTAATTTTTTTTATAACTTTATTTAAGTGGCCTTTGAACGCAATATAGGTTTTTTCAAGCCAGGTCTTTACATTTTGTTTTTTTTGTTTTTTAATTTTCTAATTACATATTCTATTATTCATATAACTAGTAAGTCAGCCCGTTTAAAAACGGGTCCCGAGTAAAAATATACCGAACTTTTTTTGGAACATAACTACTCAGTGGCCCCAAGAAATTTTTTTTCTAGAAACACTTTTTTGTTATAATTTAAAACAAATTAATAATTTATTTTGCATCCATTTTATTTTTTATCCATTTTTCTTTTCTTTTTCACAATTTAATTGAAAGGAAAAAATTTAAAAATTTAAAAATCAAAAAATCATATAAAAATAATTGAAAGGAAAAATATTTTTTTTTAGTAAAAACAAAAAATGTTAAAAAGCGTCGTTTACAAACATACAACTCTGGTCTTTTATATAAATACATTTTTAATTTTTTTTTCTACATAAAATAATTCAATAGCTCAATTTTTCTTATACATATTAATTTATTATATGAAGTTATTATAACTAAATATTTTATATTATAAAAAAATAGAGTGAAAAAAATATTATTTAAATTTCACAAAAGACGTTGATGATTTTGGTGAACTAAATAATACGATCTAGTGACTGTTCAATGCCTTTACGGGAGGATATTTAAGTCTCTGATATCGCATGTATACTCCCATGTATTTATACAACGCGAACAGGTTTAAAAAATGTGTCGAGCCCTGATTGTTGTCTGGTAATTGCAGAAACATGTCTGATCGATCCATCAACTACTTATTTGCCAGTCGCGAGAATGAACATTTGTTTTTTCGACTTACAGAATCAATACTTTTCAATTGACACATTTTTATTTGCTTTAGTTTATTAATTGTGCGCTCGTTACTCCATTTACATTTATTTTAATCAATCTACCGTAATCGGCGACTATCATCAATTACTGGAAATCAATATCCATGTCTGTTGTATTTCAGCAAGCCTATCAGCTGGTTTATTGCCGGAGTGATATTGTTGTTTTCTGGTAGCCAAAAAATAATAAATTTCTCTTTGATATAGAAGCTTTTGATTATTGCAATAGCTAGTAGAGGTGGTATGGTAAGTGATGAAATACTTCATATACTATACTCAGAAAATCAATACAAATAATATGTACTTTCCTTTGATTAAGTTAACGATATATATTTTATCACAGTTATTAACATATTGATAATTGAAGTCCTTTGTATACGATTCCTTTCATTATGGTATACAGCTCTATTATAAATTTTATTATTATTATTATTATTATTATTATTATTATTATTCTTATTATTATTATTATTATTATTATTATTATTATTATTATTATTATTATTATTATTATTATTATTATTATTATTATTATTTATATCATAGGGCTGCGGGAAGAGACAGAAAAGAAGTGTCAGGAGACGCGAGGAGACAAAGCCTAGAAAAATGGCAAGAACAATGGAATGGGGAACACAGAGGGCGCTGGACCGCAAGATTGATACCACAACAAGCGGTTTGGGTTTTTCTGAGGCACGGCGAAGTGAACTTCTATACCACGCAAATGTATCTCGGGGCATGGATACTTTCGAGCTTATTTATTCAGAATGAATAAATAAACAGTCCGCGATGTCGCCACTGCGACACAGCGGAAGATACGTTCGAGCACACTTTTTTCGAGTGCGACGTCGCAGCGGAGGAAAGAAGCGCTCTAACTCGAATGGTAGATAAAACGTATCGCTGTTTTGTTATGTAGCACAGTAGTACTGTTTTTTTGTTATTTTTGTTACATATGGAAGTAGATAGTAACTCGCCAAATAGTCGGGCCTACGCAAAACGATTTTGGGAGTAAAGTAGCTATTTGTAGAATAAATGTAGAACAGAAATAGCCTAGTACAGCATCTTGAGACAGCTTGACATGCTGGAAGCTGCTTCAACACAGCACCTCTAGGGACTATGTAGCTCTGTATAGAATAGTTTTTAGTTTTCTAGTTATTTGTAGAATAGATGTAAACAGAAATAACCTAGTCCAGCATCTTGAGGCAGCTTGACATGCTGGAAGCTGCTTCAACACAGCACCTGTAGGGACTATATGTAGCTCTGTTTAGAATAGTTTTTGTTTGTAAATGGGAAATAACCTAGCCATAATGGAAAAGGATTAGAAAATTAATATTGTTTTTAGTAATAATATTAGAAGAGGGACAGTAGAATTTATTTTTCAGTCTGCCGCTGTCGATAGACATATGCAGAGAAGAGCGAACGGGATAATTCACACGGAAACACCGAAGCCAGCACTTTTTCGCCAGTTTGAAGAAATGCTAACGCGGTTCCAAACTGGGATATATACATCGTGGGTCAAGGGAACAGATGGTGGGGGTTTTTAGCCGGTCGGTTGGTTCCTTTTTTGCAAGTGCATCTTAGTGTAATGCAAAAAGAAACCGACCAACCCGGCACTCGGTAGTCTGTTAAACAGATTTTCCCCGCGACACCATCTAACCGTAAAAAAGCAAAAAAAAAAAAAAAAAAAATTATTATTATTATTATTATTATTGTTATTATTATTATTATTATTATTATTATTAGTATTATTATTATTATTATTATTATTATTATTAGTATTATTATTATTATTATTATTATTATTATTATTATTATTATTATTATTATTATTATTATTATTATTATTATTATTATTATTATTATTATTATTATTATTATTATTATTATATTATTATTATTATTATTATTATTATTATTATTATTATTATTATTATTTATAACATTTTTTAAGTAAATTTTATTTAATATAATTTATAGAATATGCTGTAGACTCCTCTATAACATTATTAAAATTAAATAAATATTAAAACTATAAATATGTTTTACAATTTTATGAAATATCTCAATCCACTTCGGTTATTACATTATCATCAGAAAACTGATTGATTCGGTTATTACCAGATCAGAAACATACCTATAGAGTTTTAATAATTATTTTATTTTTATTTTTAGATCCACAATTACCGAATTTACTCCACAATCCTTATAATTACATAACAAAAAAGAGGTCACTAATGAACCTCCTAAAAAATTTTAAAATTTTAATCTTTAATTTATTCTCAATTATTATTAATTTATAATAATTGTCTCTACCATATATACATTGTTCTTTTTCATCGTCCTACAAAAACAACAAAAATTAATTTAAAATTTCTATATTAAAATAGTTTAAATAATTATTCTACATTATAATATTATAATACCCTAGATTATCTTAAAAAAAAAAAAAATTCCCCATTAAAGAAAACAAAACAATTCATTAAATGCATGTACGTATATATATGATATTTAGTATTTGTCATTAAAATAAAATATTTATGAACTTAGTTTAATTGTAACTACAATATTTTAATTGCAACAATGCTACCTATATATATAATTATACAATTGCATGCTAAATTAGCTAGAAAATAATAATACATAATATATTTAAAAGAATTTTATTTTTTAAATTTTTTTTATTATAAATAAATGGTATGTGCATTACACACACATACATCCAGTAAATATATCCTTAAAGAAAATGATATAATTTGCATATTCTTATTATTGTTTTTTTTGTTTTTTACGAAAATATTTATGTTATGCAGCAATAACTAAGTTTTCAAAGTACCATGGTATTGAAACAAAAGGTCTTAAACTTTGAAAATGCATAGTATGTACATTCTTGTTTGCCTATACATATCTATGTATGTATGATATGGTATTCATACATAAAAAAATATATGCAATAATATGTACCTACTGTGTAAGAAATATATAGAAAAGGTCAATAACATTTTCCAAATAATTGGTCGAGTTTTCTATATTATGACGAACAGACATGTATAAAAGGTACATCAGTTAAAAAAAAAAAAAAAATGAAAAAATATTTCCCTGAAACTAACATGAAGAACACCCAACTATTATTAAATCAATATTAAAGAATTTTATTTTAATGGTATACGTACGTAGGTACATATAGTATGGGTTTAAAAGTTATTTTAAAGTTTTACGTGCATGCACTATTGTAATATGGTAATAGATGATCGTAAATTTTTATAAAATTTATTTTAGGTCTAAAAAATTTAAACTTTGAAAATATTTAATGAGAATAAAAAAAAAAAAAAAAATGTTTTAATTAAACTTAAAAAATGTTCTACTGTGTGTGTGTGTACTACAGGATAAATGTACGTGGCTTATCAAATACTGTCAAAGTCATGTGGTGGCTACAATCGGAAATCTGAAATAGTTTTACAAATCTGTCGACATTTCAATCTTATTAACAAGAGTTTAAAATTCCAGATGCCTGAGTCTAATTTATCAGGGTTTTCCATATTGTTGTCAATACTATTTGACTTGTATTCAGTTGATGATCAAAAATTTCTTTATATCATGTCATAATTTAGTGTTCCAACAAAAGTATATAGTCTGCCCGATATCTGTTACATTTTTGCTGATCTCATGCGCTTTCTTTGTGCGCTTTCTTTGTCTATGCTTGCTAATATTTCGTCTCTACAAGAAAACTTCAATCTAAATTGACAAAAATTATGAAAAAGTGTTACAAATTTTTATCTATCATATTCAGCCTTTATTGATTTTTTTTTTTTTGCTTAAAAATATTATTCAAAAACACTTATAAGATTCTTTCACCTCATCAACATTATATATAATTGCAATCCATTGTGAGTTTTAGATTTTTTTACAATATTATTTACGATCTCTTTTAGATTTCTTTTAATTTATTATTTATCGATCTAGCCTCGACTCCTCCTATCTGATTTCAATTCATTCATCGACTTATTTCCTACTATATTTTCCATATTTTCTATATTTCCCACTTTTTGATTGAATATAATTTAAAGAATTTGAAATAATAAAATCAAATCTCGTACATCGTTGGGCTCATCAGTCTTATAATAATGATGGTGAAACAACTAAAATCGATCAAAATATTTAATAAATTTAGTAAAACAAGCCAACAAGGCAGACGATGATGGCAAACTAGCCAACTTACGCAAATAGATATGCAGACGATAGCGCAACTACTACAACCCCATATATCATTGGAGAAAGTGGGTGAAGAAAGAATTCCACTTTCATGGAGAAAGGGCCTAATTGTCAAACTACCCAAGAAAGACAACCTGACTTACTGCGATAATTGTAGAGGCATTACATTGCTCAACATAGCATAAAAGATCATAGCAGTAATAATTCAAGGTCGACTGCAAGAAAAACTGGAGAAATCAATCCGTGAAGAAGTGAAGCCGGTTTTCGTCCGCCTAATCCTAGCATTATACTGAGAAGCCCAACTCTCAATAATTCATAAGGGACAAAACAAAAATGATTTCTTCTCAACCACATCGGGAGTCAAACAAGGATGTCCTCTCTCACCACTCTCTTCACAATCGTCCTAGATAATATACTAGAAAAAACCTGCTCAATAAACAGAGGAATAACTTGCAGTCTCACTCAACAAATTGAAGACCCCGGCTATGCAGATGATATATGTCTTCTCTCGCAGAAATTCAGCGACTTGCAGAGCAAATTAGAATACCTGCAACAACTGAAACAACTGAAAAAAAACCAAAGCTATGAGCAATAAATAACACCACCAAGGAACATCTAAAGAAAAACAAATAGAATTTGTGAATAACTTCTGCTACTTGGGAAGTATAATAGCAACTAGTGGTGGGGCTCAAGAAGATGTAGAAAATAGATTAGAGAAAGCACAAGCAGTATTTGGAAGATTGCAACCGATATGAAGAAACAGCCAAATATTCGGAGCAACTAAACCAGAATATTCCGGTCTTTCGTAAAATCAATCCTAACATACAGCAGTGAAATTTGGTTAACATCAAAAATTATCCACCAGAAATTACAAAATATTCATTAATAAATGTCTAAGGATAATTATGCCGAATATTCTGGCCAAACACAATAAGCAACAAGAACCTCTGGATACTAATCGGCGAAGAACCCATATAGCAACACAAATTAGAAGAAAGAAATTGAGATGGATAGGCCACACATTCAGAAAGCCATCCAACAACATCTCTTGGAATGGAACCCATAAGGCACAAGAAACACCGCCGCCCAAAGAACACCTGGCGGAAGAAAATTAAACAAGAACTTGAAAAGACAAACATAACGTGGAAACAAGTGAAATCAGCAAAAAAACGAGTGCGATGGAAATGTCAAGTGGAAGGCCTATGCTCCGAAGAGGAGAGAGAAAAAAAAGAAGCCTAGATTTTTTATTTTATTATTTTTTTAATTGAACTTAAGTCCTTCAAACTAAAATTCCTTATGCTATATTAAATCAAAAGTTCAAAGTTCAAAGTTGAACTATGATATAGGCATGTAATATAAAAATACAAGGGATTGAATTTAAATAATTATTAAAAAAAAAAAAAAAAATTATAATAAAAACAATTTTTATTGTTTTTGTTTTAAGTTCATAATAATTGAAAATTATTGAAATTGTTTACTAAAACTATTAAAAATTCAAAATAATAAGGATGGTAAATAACTGTATAATTTTAACTTAAAGTTACTTTGAAAAATTACTTTAAAACATAATAATAATTTTGAAATTAATAAATAAAAATAAAAATAATAAATAATTCTTCATAAATAATAAATATGAAATTTCAAATAAATTTTTTTAATTATATTTTAATCCTGGTAAAATAAATATCTAAAACGACTTCTGGTATTAATATAAAATATCTATATTGTATATGTATATGTACATAGCTTAAAATATCCTGTCTTCAGCTCTGTGCGTATAACGGTGTAAAAGTAACGCTATAGATAGACTATAGAGAGTTCACAGTTCAGTAAGAGTAGATGAGTTCTCCTGGAAGTATGCAACAAATTACATTTTATACCCTATTAAAATACATTTTTGTTAGATAATGGAAACAGTGTTGTTTAGTAACACGGTGGACAAAACAAATTCAAACATTCAAAAAAAACTAAAAAAAAATCTGTTATTAAATCGCCAAAAAACTTACCTGTAGCTAATAACAAAGAAAATCGTTAAATATCTCAGAGTTCTTCAACATTGCAATTTGAATTACTCCGAGCATGTAAAATATACCATTTCAAAAAGCAACAAATCCTTCGTGGCAATAAAAAAAAACTTTTTTAACATAAAAACATAAGTAATAGAGTAAAAATAGTCTACTATTAACAATTAGGCCAGCATTTGTGTATATAGCATACCTGTATCTGTATGGTATAATATCAAAACGCAAGTTTAATGGAAAAAAAATCCACAAGCTTGAAAGAAAGTTCATAAGAGTTTGTATTTAATAAAAACCGAAAGCCCGAATCCGATTTCAAACATTTTTATTCAAATAAATAATTGTACAAGAAATTAAGCATAAATAGAATCGACAGTTTTCTGATAAATCTCATTCGTAAACATTATGAAAGATCACAAAATACTCCAAAAAATGGTTTAATATCTCATATATATTTACTACAATGAGAAGTACATAAAAAAATCTTTGCGTACTTGATTTATAGCCCCTAAGCATTTTATATTTCTTGATCAAAATGGTTTTATCCAAAACCAAAATCAAGTCTCCATACTATTAATCACTATACTAGACGGGCCCAATGTAGAACAATTGAATATGAACTGGGTAACAGTGACGGAGATAATCTTCAATTTGATATGTTCATGCCAGACAGAGGCAAAAACATTAAAAGAGTATATTGGTGGTTAGAAAGCACATTCAATTAGTATTAAACATGTACATTCTAAGTTTAAGAATTATGTTAAGTTAGTTTAGATATGGTTAATTATTAGGTTGAGTTAGATTAGCTAGGTAGTATAGGTTTTTATTTAAAATAACAAGATATAATATTGATTTTTTAAGCCTCATTTTAACAATATAATATTATATAAAAAAATAGTGTGTAAGCATACAATAAACATTAACAAAACATAAATTAATAAGCAATTAGAATTAACATCAAAATTCAAAATTAATTTAAATGTTAAAGCCGTTTTTCTTAAACTTTTTATAGGCTAAGAAGTGGCTTTAATATAAATCGAAATTGTTCTTTTTATTAAAAGTAAAATGACATGGAAATTTTAATATTTCACATTTAAAAAAAAATTTATAATTATGTATACATAAATGTATATTTTATAAAAATAACATTTTACATTGAAATTTTGGTCAATTTTTATAACTCGCAGATGTACTATTGACATCTTCCAAGAAGTTATAAAATCAATCAAAATGAAAATAGAAGTTGTATAGGTAATCTAACACTATAAATACCTACTGATGAGTTCTAATATAAAAAAATATAAAATTTTAATCAATAGGCATGTATGCCGAAATAGAAAATTGAATATGACAGGATAATACCAATTTTCTTGAAAATAACAATAATATATCAAATGTTCCTAACTAATTGTATCAATCTATCTCTAAACATTTTTTTTAAGCTCAACCGTTAGGTTTTGGGTATACCCTATAATCTATATAGCTTTATAATGTATAAAGTGTCAATTGAAAAATAATATACATACATACATTATATTGCTTCATTAATTTTACAATATCTTTTATTTCAGTCAGACGTCATAAAATTTGTTCAAAAAAAATTTTTTCAAAACATTTGTAAATCCGTAGAAAAATTAAATAATTCAAGAAATACATATAATCATTGATTAATAATACTATAAAGATAGACATTTTCATACAACAGAAAATGTTCAGCTCTTTTATTCCATTATATATATTATCTGGGATATAATCAATGTGTTGGTGCATTTTCTATATTCAATTTGAATTTTTAAATTTTTGAGCGTTTTATACGACTTTATTCTCTAAATAATTTGTATGTGTTTAGTTTCTCTATACTGTTCTTGAATATTATTGTTTTTAACTTTTTGTTATTTGAATTTGTATAGGTAATTTGAATTTTTTTTTAATTGATAGGTACAAAAATTTCAAATTGGATAGCATTTTTATCGAGTAGTCTTTTAAGAATATTTTTTTTTTATTTTTCTCTCAATATACATTGTAATACAAGGATTTTTATAATTGTTGATATTGTGCATGTATATTATTTGTAATAATAAATTATAAAATTATAATATAATTTTATAATGTTTAGGAAACGAAAATATTTTTCTTGTTTTAATTGAATAATTTTCAAAAATAAAACAATTTCAAAAAATTCAAATAATAGTGAACATTCATCCACGTAATGATTTCTAATATATATTCATACATACATATACGTATGTATAAATTTACAAATAGAATCAAATTTTTATTTTTAAAAGGCTTTCTTTTTGATTTTTTCAATATGTGGATATGTATGTACGCATGGATTTTAAAATTATAACAGAATTTAAAAATATTTGAAAAACTCATCATTAATTTTTGTAAAATTTATAAAAAATCTTAACGGTAGAGTAAATTGAAAAGTATATTTAATATTCTTTTTTGTTGCAGTAAGCACACAATTTATTTTTAAGATAATTAAAGCTTGCAACGCACAATTTTACAATGGTATTTTTCAAATTCAGAGTTTTCTACTTTATCATTATTTCATAACAAGAGCATTGAATATCAATATCCAAAGGCTTGTCATGATTTACTCCAGCTTTGAAAATATATTGTTGTTGTAAATGAAATTCTTCAAATTCGTAATATATTTGTAAAAATCTTATTGTGCAGGTGGATTTGTTTAGAGCTTTTAATTTTTTAAGATAATCTAACATTTTCTCTACGAACAAATATGGACAATTTTTAATAGTTGTTTGTACGTATTTTTAGTATAAATATTTGAAGAATTTAAAGAAAGACCAGCAGTGTACATATTACTCACAACAGCAGGTTTACTTTATTACTCATTATTATATGAAAAAATTAAAATTATAATTATTTTGTTTTCGTAGCTGCATATTTGCATATGTAATTAATCGAAAAGCTAAAACAGCTAAGATTTTTTGCAAAGTACTGGGACTGATATGAGTATTTCCAGTTTTGGGCAATATTTTTGATGAGCACTTTTCTCTTTGGAAACAATTTTCTTAATTATATCTCAGTTAATAATTTCATAAAATGTACCAGTTACCAAAATCATTTTTTATATAAATGAATTTATAAAGGAAAAGAAACATCTTACAGTATAAAAAGGGATTGTATAGATGGTGTGGAAGATTTAGATGGGGATAGAAAACAAAAGCTAGCAACAGAAGCACATTTCTTTATGACTCAAAGTTTACATGAAAGTTATAAGTACGCATAAGGTTACAACTTATCCAAAAATAATTTGAAAAGAGTAACTTTAAAACCTTTCATTTTTTTATCAATTTACTACTAAAATATCTTAAGGAGCTAACAAAGATTGGTTCTAAAACTGTTGCACCTGCTTGTGACTAATGCAGTACAAATCGAAATACTTATGAATTACTTGGTGTCAATAAGGTAGACTCTTTTTTTATGATTGGAATGGAAATAAAATTTATGCTTAGTTTTATATGGCATCTTATAAAATCTGTCAGAAATTCTTTTATAAAACCCGATTTTGAAAACTGGAATAATGATATTATTAGCTTTCAACAATTTTACATAAAGTTCGTAGCACCCATATTAATTCTAACACATTTGAAAAAATGTCAGTAAAATCAGCTTTTCAATTATTTAGTCATAGTACATATGCAGCCATAAAAGCAATAAATAACACTGATCGAATTTTTTTTAATTTATTGAGTAATAAAGCCAATCTGACTGTTGATTTTGTTTTAAGAGTTAACTAGTTAATTGATTATTCAAATTCTTCAAATTTTAACACAAAAAATTAAAAATTTTGAATTCACAACCGTTAAAAATTCTCCGTTGTTATTGTAAAATTGTGCGTTGCAAGCTTTAATTATCTTAAAAATAAATTGTGTGCTTACTGCAACAAAAAAGCATATTAAATATAATTTTCAATTTACTCTACCGTTAAGATTTTTTATAAATTTTACAAAAATTAATGATGAGTTTTTCAAATATTTTTAAATTCTGTTATAATTTTAAAATCCATGCGTACATACATATCCACATATTGAAAAAATCAAAAAGAAAGCCTTTTAAAAATAAAAATTTGATTCTATTTGTAAATTTATACATACGTATATGTATGTATGAATATATATTAGAAATCATTACGTGGATGAATGTTCACTATTATTTGAATTTTTTGAAATTGTTTTATTTTTGAAAATTATTCAATTAAAACAAGAAAAATATTTTCGTTTCCTAAACATTATAAAATTATATTATAATTTTATAATTTATTATTACAAATAATATACATGCACAATATCAACAATTATAAAAATCCTTGTATTACAATGTATATTGAGAGAAAAATAAAAAAAAAATATTCTTAAAAGACTACTCGATAAAAATGCTATCCAATTTGAAATTTTTGTACCTATCAATTAAAAAAAAATTCAAATTACCTATACAAATTCAAATAACAAAAAGTTAAAAACAATAATATTCAAGAACAGTATAGAGAAACTAAACACATACAAATTATTTAGAGAATAAAGTCGTATAAAACGCTCAAAAATTTAAAAATTCAAATTGAATATAGAAAATGCACCAACACATTGATTATATCCCAGATAATATATATAATGGAAAAAGTGAGCTGAACATTTTCTGTTGTATGAAAATGTCTATCTTTATAGTATTATTAATCAATGATATAATATAAATATGTATATTTTTATTTATTAATATTAGACAACATCATAATAATAACTTGCAAAAACAAAAGCAAAAACAAAAATCAACAATTTAAGTTTCTATCGTTTTGTATAAAAGAAATTCTATATCCTAACATATCCTTTTCAAGCTGGTTTTTTTTTTTTTTTTTTTTGATGAGTAAAGATCATATCAGGAAACAATATATGAATATATTAAATTTCTTCATTTTCATCTTTAAAAAATTTCCCTTTTTTATTTTTTATTTACTTTTTTTTTTTGTCGTATTGTTTTTTCCTTAGAGCATTTTCAATATTGTTATTTCTCACATACTTATCAATATACATCCTTAGGAGAATCGAAAACACAAAACAAAAAAACGCAATATCAAAAATTAGAAAAATTATTCCAAGTATCCTTTTTTAAATAATATAATACATACCTATATTGTATCATAGTATTTATTACACAAAAAGGAAATAAATAAAAAACAAAAGCATATAATAACATATAGTATCCTTTTTTTTTTCTTCTAAATATTACTTTTTTTTCTATATATGAATTACTTTTTTATATTCGAATTCATATTTATAATATTTACTTGTGAATGTTTCTATTTCAAAACTGTACTACTAAAGGATCTAAAAACAAAATAAAAAAAAAAAAACAAAAATAAATTATTTTCCAGTTGCTTGCAATACAAGTGGAAGGTTTATAGATCGTGACTTCTTTCGATGTACACTACAAAGTTACCAATTGTCCTCAGTAAAGTAAATGGTATTAGTATTTATTTATTTATTTATTTATTTTAACAGTGTATCCTACTACAGATAAATCTGCAGGTCAACTTTATATGTCCTTTTCCCTTTTCGAAATGTGGGCCTTTTTATTAAATTATATTATATATTTGGTATATACTTTTGTATATTATAATATATTATACTAGGGGCCCCTGTTGAGTAATTATAATTCAAATTGAAGCCAAATTGAAAGTTTTGAAAAGGACAGTAATTTACGTACTGACATAGACTTATTATTATTATTATTATTCTTATTAAAATAATCCATTTATTTCAAATATTATATACATAATGTAGTACTTATAATTAATAAATTAAACAAATTATTAGATTCCAAGAAATCATTCGAAATATGCATACTAATAAATTAATTATTTAAACGGTTTATTTAATTACACTCAACAAAAATTTTTATTTTTATTAAATATAAGAATCAAGTACGTAAAGTATTAGAAATAAGTTGAGATCATTTAGTTGGTACAAATAAGCAAGAGTTAAATGACCCTATATACAGTTCCAATGATCTTTAAAAAAAATCAAAACATAATTATATTCAAGTTTCACGACAATACAAAAAAAAAAAATATAAAAATATAAAAATACTTAACTTTAATTTAGTTTTTTTTTTTTCTCTTTTTTTTTAAAGTAACAAAAATTTTACAGATTCTAAATTTTGAAAATACAAAAAATTAAATTTATCAAATAAATTAATGAAATAAAAATTTAAAAAAAAAAGTTAGCAAGAAGTTAGAAGTCTGAGAGAAATTAAAATTTAGTTAATAAATAATTCAATTCGAGAATTGTCAAATTGAAATAACCAATTTTTCAGATTTTTAGAAAAGGATGAAAAGCAACGTTCCAATTTTAAACTTTCAGGGAGCTGTTAAAAATTCTGGGAGCCAAAGAAGTATATAAATGTTGAAAATGAGCAGTATGAGCTCTAGGTAACAATACTAAATTCCTGTTATTGATTCTAAGGTTATAATTTAATACAAATCGCTGATTTAAATAGCCCGACCTAATAAAAAATACTTTCAAAGATTTATGAAAATATAAATGACGAAGGGGTAAAATTCCAAGGTTAACAAATAAAGGGAAGCTAGGAGTATGTCGATTTTTCTTGAGTATAATCCTTACTACATGCTTTTGTGAAACAAGAAGTGGTTGATACCATACTGAAGTTTTGAGTTAAAAAGAGCAGAGTAAACCATTCTCAAAATTTTAGTTGAACAATACAGACTTAGATGGTAAATATATCTTGTAACATTAGTACAATAGTTCTTCAAATTACGTGAATGATTAGACCAGTTTAATCTATTATCTAGAACAATACCCAGATATTTAAACGATTTAATAAGTTCAAGCTCAAAACATTGGCTTCTCACGACTAAGCACAAACCTTGTTTAATAAAAAGTTTTGAGTTTAGTAAGTTTTATTTTTCGATTCCGATATATTCCATATAGTCAGTGGCATTTAATGGATAAAATTACTAAAAATAAAATATTTTTGTAATTAATGAGGTAGGTACCTACATAAACATATGTTTAACCAAAACTATATAATTACTACAAATGACCAAAATATAGAAAACACAATAATTTGAGACAGTTATTTAAAAAAAAATAAATAAAATAAATTTCATTTAATTATGTATAAAATTAATAAGATATTAAATGATACAAAACGGATATATTTTATTTAAAAGTTTGAATATTATAAAACAAAATAGAAATAATTTTCTGTTGTAGGTATTTACAATGTATTTACATATTAAGAGTTCATTAAGGAGAAAAAAAATAAAATGAGAGAATGTCTACTGCGCAGGTCCTTAAATGTTTCTTTATTATAATTATAAATTATTTTTATTAGTTTTTAATCATATTTGAACCGATGTGGTTGTATTGAAAATTACATTTTTTCAGTAATTTACAATTTGAAAAATTTTGTGTTCTTACGGGGTCAACGCATGCTCCTTGATCGTTACATTACTCAATTTAAGTGCTTTACCACTCGGCTACCAAGGCAACATTTTCATATTTATTAAGTTAAGTTTTTTTATTTAAGTATATTTGAAATGTAGATTTTCAAAAAAATGTTAAAAATATTCTGGAAATATAAAATTTTGAACATAGAAAATCTACGAAGAATGAGTACTAAAAAGATAACCAATAAACGAAGATAAGTAATTTATTTTATATTTATGTTAAATTCAAATTAAAAAAATGTCCCGATTTTGTTTTTTATATTATTTTTAGTAACTAAAATAGAATACTTTCATACATTAAGTACGGTAGTTATACAATATTATTACTATATTAAGTTGAATGGCCACTAGTAAGAGTTTTACATGATTAGTCTTAGAGCACGCTAAATATTTCAATATTCATCTGTTTTTATATTAACCTATTTCGCTTTGAGATGTATCAGATATATCAGATAATCACAATCATAAAATATAAGTACTCTAATATAGCTTAAAATCAACTAATGAAATTCGACCAAAAAAATAACATTAAATATTTCAAGGTTTGATCGATAAATCATTGCTTGTTACCATTATTTATTCTTGACTGGGTTGATGATTTCAAAAAGTCTATACAAAAGTTTTTAATTGCAACTTCACTGCAATCTTAAATCCGGTTATATTTACCGATCAATGATTTTTTAATGACGAATGTTTTTAATTAAAGTCACTTTTAATGAAAGATCTTAAGAAAATTGAAATTTTATCAAGGTCAGAAATTAGTTAAATGTCACAAAGTCTGATAATATTTTACATATGTATATTTTAACCAAATAATTATTTTTTTTTTTTTTTTGTTAAATGAAAGCTAGTAACCCTAAACAAATAATTTTATATCCATTACATTTAATATGAAGGTATATACGAATCAGTGACGTTACTACAAGTTTTGTTGCCCTAGGCGAAAGTTTAATTTGCAATCAAATTCAAAGAAAACAAAAAAAAAAATTTTTTTTAAATTATTTAAAAAAATTTTTATAAAAAAATATAGCAGTTGAGTTTTTACAAAATTAAATATTAATAGAAACAAGTACATACATTTTATTCACCTAAAAATATTATTTACTAAGATAGTTCGTTTATTTCTAAAATTTGTTAATACATAATTTATAGTGACAGAGTAGATATACTTAAGTTAGAGCTTAGAATATTAGTATCTTAACAGCTGCGAGTTTTATTTTATTCTAATTTTTATTTTGCATTACATTTATTGAAATTATTTACTAAAATTTAGAAAAAAATTGATCAAATCATGCATAAATTTTGTAAGACATACACATTTTGTAATTTTAATTGAATTCGAGTTTTTTATTGTAAAAATAAGGCAACTGATTGTACTACGCTCTCAACTATAATTTTACAGTTAAAATTATAATAAAAATTATTATTAATTTGGAAATTAATTGATTAATCACTCACTTTTTTATATTAAAAAATAAATAAAATGGATATAAATATCCAATCCTTTTATAAAACAAATATTCTCTATTAAAGAGACATGAGTTTTAACACTTTTCAAATTCAAACCAAAAACTGTATATAGAATTGACAAAAAAAAATTTCGTTAAATTTTGAAGATGGAATTTGTCATTTTGAAGAAATGTTTTTCACTTTTTTTGTCAAAATGAATAATGTACGCCAATTCAACAAAAAAATCATCAAATCAACAACTAACTTATCTTCAAATAAACAAATTTGGTTTTGTTGATTTAACGAACTTTTTTAATCAAATCTACATCACATACAAAAAGAAGTTCTTCAATACAACAAAAAAATTATTCAAAATCAAAAATTTCTTCATCACTTAAAAATTTTGGAATTTAACGAAAATATCGTCGTATTGACAAATATTTTCTTCAAGATTACGAAAAAAAATTGTAATTTTTTTATTAAAATTGAAGGCACATCCGTCAATTTTTCAAATTATTCTTCAATTTGACGAAATTTATTCAAATTAACAAAAACCAAATAGTAAAATACCGTTATTTTATTGAAATGTTGTTTTGTGTATCAAACTATCAACAAAAAACGCAGTATGCTAAAAAAATATTCTGCGAAGGTGTATAAAAACTAAACAGGCATTTTGAAGTTAAAAAAAGGAAATTAAAAAGTATTTTTATTATAAAATATAATAACATTTTAAAAATTAAAATATTATTAATAATTAAATATAAGAATGAAATCAAATTATTCCAGAAGTTAAGAAGTAAGTTTTTTAAGTAACTTGAGCTTAAGTAATTTGAAATAAAATTTCATAATTTTTAAAATGGGATAAAATGCAAAATCAATTATTTTATTAATGCAATAGACATACATATGTTTAAAAATTTGTAATCTATTTAATTTAGAATATCCAGTAGCTTCTATTTTAATCTGGAAATTTATACAAAAATATTTTCATAAAATTAAAACTAAATACTATTCTGAAAATATACATGTAAATTGCTTGATTTTTTCTTTAGAAAATCGGTGATTTTGGTAAACTATATAATATATATGTGTAAGCATTTTCTAAAATAATTACTAAAACTTTAATTAAAAATAACTAGAAATTTAATTTAATCTTTTACTTTAAAAATAATTTTCTTATTAATTCTTTTTATTTTGTAAATATTAACATAAATAGTATTAAAATTAAGATTTGATAATTTAAGTAAATTAAATTCGTAAAATATTCTAAATAAATACTTTCTAATTAATAAAACATGGAAAATAATAAATTTCATTTAATATTTTATTTTAAAAAAATTTTCTAATTTATTTTCCTTTTAAATTAACATGCTTTTTTGTCAAATCTATTACTTCTTTTTTTTCAGTGGAAATACTACACCCACTGATGAGCTCTATTACTGTTGGTAAACGAAACACCTCTTTAGTTTTTATTTATAATTTTTCACTTTTTATATTAAGTTAGCAAGGTTTATGAACATACGAAATTTGTAACTATTGTTTATGAACAATATCCTTTTACAGAATTAGCACTATTGCTTGTTTGTGCAAATGCCTAAAATATTTCGCAAAAATATTGTAGCATTATATTTGGTGCACTTTCTTACCAGCAACAGTATCGCCTCGCCACTGCATCAAATATAATATATTATTATTATATAGGTTATTGTTTAAATGTTTACACACAATCGATTTTGACTAATTCTTATGATT
The DNA here is from genome assembly GCA_963942445.1 of Argyra leucocephala. Lineage (NCBI taxonomy): Eukaryota > Metazoa > Arthropoda > Insecta > Diptera > Dolichopodidae > Argyra > Argyra leucocephala. The sequence continues at coordinate 208,181,715 of OZ012677.1, read as the reverse complement.
TTTAATCCGTTCTCTATCGATATAGAATTTTTTTTTTTTTTTATATACAAAAAGGATATTATAATAATTTTAATGTTTGTGTATGTGCAAGTATATACATATATACATATCCATATATACCTACATATATTTAATATTTCTTTTCAACATCATAAAATTGGTAAAATTATTTAACTGTTCTGTAATTTTTGATTTTATTTTTGTTTTTGTTATTGTCCTTATACAATTTGTTACAATGTAAGCACAAATAATAATATAATGAAGGAAAGTTGAGAAGGAGAAAAAAAAAAAGGATAATTTCTATGTCGTTCTCATTTTTTTTTTTTTTTTTTTAAAGTTTATCAATGGATAACAAAGAAATTACAATGTAAAGGATATATGTATAGAAGTTCAAGGAGTTAAACAGAAAAAAGAAAATAACCTAAATAAAATATAAAACGAATAAAAAAAAAATTATAATAGAAAAGGATACTAGCTAGAATGGAAATGTTTACTTGCCTTAATTTGAAAGCGTTCTACGTGACCAAAATTCAAAAAAAAAAACATTTTTTTTTTATTTCGATTGTTTTTTGTTTGCTTTTGTTTATTTTCTTTTTTATTTGTGAATGCCCTTATTGTTTTCAAATTCTTTTCTATACTTTGTCTATTTTATAATATTGTTATTTTACTTAAGTTACATACCTATAATATAGAATTGCATGTCTATATATAAGTGTAGGAATTTTGAAAAATTGTTAAAACAAAAAATTCTATTTTTCTCATATTTTTTGTTTTTTGAAAAAATTTTGGTTTTTATCATTTGTTTTTTTTTTTTATTTTGTTTTTTACGCTCCTAAACATACGAATAGTACATGTATATAATTTAAAAAGGATATTCGTGAATCTATGCAAAATAATTCGAACATGTATGTAAAATAAAAAATTAAATTATTTCATTTGTATTCGAAAATATGTGCCTATATATATATATATATATATATATATATATATATATATATATATATTGTACAATGTATGTAAAGTACATTGACTGCAGAAATTGTTGAATTCATGAGTTGACATATTCTGTTTTTCATTTTTTTTTTTTATTTTCATAATTCTCATATTTTAGAAAGTTACAGGAGGGGTTCAGTTCAGGGGTTAAATGAACTATTTTAAATATGGTAAAAATATTTTGGTACTTATTTTTAGGAAACAGATTTTTATTGAATTAAACAGTTAAAAATATTAAAGATATAATTAAATATTTTTATAGTAAAAATTACTGTAACACTACTTAGTAGGGTTCCTAAAACCAGTATCAAAAATTTCTTAGAGACAAAATAGTTTAGCAAATTTCAAATCTTAGAATTTTTATAGACATTAATTTAATAAATTTATCACACATTATTTAAATCACATAGGGATTGTAATTGCTTTACTTTTATAAGATAGCTTTAATCCAGTTAAAGTTAATTTGAAATACCGTGATATGCCGGGTGTTCTAGCATGCGTATCAGCTTTTTAAGAGGGGAAGGAGCCGTTGTTTTGTAATTTCAAAAAAAAATGTTATTAACTAAATCGAGGGTGCTCTATCGATTGGTGATATTTTGAACTTCCGGGAAGAACCAGAAAAGGGGTTTTCAAGTCCAAAAATCGCCGAAATTGTCCGAAATCGGTATTTTCAAATTGGAAGGGGTATTTTTTTTTGCAAATTCGGATTCTACCACGAAAAATATGTAATAATATACGAAACTTATGTTAAATGATTTTTTTTGATTTTATCAGTATTTCTCTTTAAAGTTAATAAAAATAAAACAAAAATCCACCATATTTTCCTTTGATAAACTAAAGTTAATAATAAGTAAGTCATTTTTATAAATAAATTTGTTTTTCATGATATCATATTTTTTATCTCAGTTTTGGGTTCCTACAAAATTTAAACGACAAAAAAAAATTACATTACAAAAGCTTCTTATTTTTTGACGTAGAATCCGAATTTGCATAAAAAAGTACCCCTTCCCATTTAAAAATCTCGGTTTCGGCCAATTTCGGCGATTTTTGTGCTTAAAAAACCCTTTGCCGGTCCTTCTTAGTTTAAAATATCATCAATCGATAGAACAGCCTCGATCCAGCTAATAATTTTTTTTTTAATTTTAATAGAACGACTTCTTTCCCTTATTTAAAAGATGATACGCATGCTCTGCAACACCCGGTATATATTCAACATCTTGATTACAAATTTCCAGACTGAATATTTTCTCCACATTTCTTAAATATGCTTAACCTTGTTGAAACCTATTTTAATTATGCCACTATTCATTTTATATGAATTGGTTATTCATATTTATTTTCGCTTTCACTGTTTTGATGAATACAAATTGTCACTTTCGATGTTTTTGTTGTTTTCCGGAGTACATAAATTTATGAATCGTGGTCTAATCTAAATCTATATTTATGTATTCATGAAAACTTATTATAAACGAAATTAAAATGAACAAAAACATTTTTTTTAAACTCCATATGGATTTTTGAATTCGTTCGTAATCAGTTTCCATTTGTCTAAGCAATATAACAGAACTACATATATAGAGATGTTCCATGATTTCACTTTGTTTTTTAATTAGAAATATTTTTGAAAGTCAAAGCAGGGATTTTGCGAAATTTTACTCTTTACAAAATTTCCATATAGATTCATGGCCAGACATCAGTCAGTGTTCAGCACATTTTCGAGGCCTGTCTGCGCTACAGAAATGCAAGGAGTATACATTGTATCGGAGGGTTAAATATTCTCGCTGAGGACACCGAGCAGTCATTGGACCGCATTATTCAATTCACCAAATACATCAACATCTTCGGTGAAATTTAAATGTTTTTTGTTATTTATATTTATTTTCTTTCTTTCTTTCTCTCTCAGTTTACATTTTAATTGTTACTTTTATGTTACATTTCATAGCTTCTGCAATTTATGTAATTTGTTTAAGATTAAATTTAGTATATAGCTAGTTGTTAAAAAAAAAATAGTATATGATCCGAAAAACCTAATAAGGTTCAGCGGCCCGAAATAAATTTTATTCAATTCAATTACATATAAATTCAATAAACATATTTACATTTCAACGGCCTCATTCATTTATCTTCAAGTAGACTTATTATTTTATGTGTCATATGATTTTCTTCGTGCATATAATTTTGCCACTTGATATTGGGAAATTTTTGTTATTGTTTGGTTGTAGACTTCCAAAACTTCCTTATAAATCTGTAGTAGTGCCCAGTAAATAAATGTCTATATCTACATATATGTATAAATTATTTAAATTAAAATTAAATTTAATGTGTTAGAAAAAATTTTGACCATTTATTCAAAATTATTTATAATTTTTTTTTTTTTTTTTTTTTCAAAAATATAACTCACAGTGTAAATAAAAACAAGTCAGTAATAGCATTTAAAAATTATATCCAAATATAATAAAAAAAATCATTAGATAAGTTAACACAATTAATATTTAATTAATTAAATCTTAACTAAAAATTCAAGCACCACACTTCCACCTGTGGTATTCGTAAATGCTCAGTTAAGGTTGGATTTGGATAACAAGCTAAATTCCATGAAGCTATGTGAGCAATTCTAACCTATCACCGATGATATATATTGATATTACATGTATAAACACTATCACAAATTTATTAAATTGATGAAAGGGCCCTATTACACATCAATCATTCGTCAATCATTCATCCATATATTGTCAATCTATTGACCGTTGATGGACGGTTCTATTCTCATCAATCATATCATCAATCATGCAAGCAAAATTCCCATCAATCATGTCATAAATCATTTTTGACAAGTTCAGCTGGGGCAAAAAAAATTGCTTTTTGGGGAATGTTCAGATAAAGTTATAATATTAATTTGTGATATAATTCAAAGAGAATAATTTTTATATTAATTTGAATAATTATAGCAATTATTGTAAAAAAACGATTGATATATTATTCAAATGTGCAAAAAAATAATTTGTTGTTTTTTATACCCTCTACTTTTCTTTAAAAATTCAATTTAAATTGAAGTTAAAAACATTCCCCTAAAAATTATATTTTTAATATTCATATATGTTTAGAAATTATCAATATATTCAGAACATTTCCACAATATGTCTTAGCAAAATGTCAAAATATGGATAAAAAGATCGATGAGTGCATGATTGATGTGTAATCGCTCATCATTCTTTTCATCCATATATTGACAATATATGGATGAACGATTGATGAAAAGAATGATGTGTAATAGCCACCTTAAGAATTGGTGAAAACAAAATTGTTAAAAAAAATAGAAAAGAAGCTGTCTGAAGCAAATTCGGACTACTAAAAATATTAAATTATAACAAATTAAAATATTTACATAAAAAAATACAAAAAGTTAATAAACTATTAAATCAAATTCTTCAAATAATTTAGCAAAAATTATTTATTTAACTTAATTATATTGTTAACAAATAACAAACAAGGATAAGCACGATTTCATTTTGAAAAAGTAAAATTAAATCATTTAACATTCTTCTTCATCTCATTGTTTTACATTTTGAAATTAAAAACCATTACTCTTCTTGGCGATGCATGACATGTTTTCTCAATTTCTTTTATTTTATTTAATATGAATCCAACGTAGGTACTTTAAGAAGAATATTATACATATGTCGGTATTAAGTTGTACAATACCCCATTTTACTATAGAAACGTTTTTCTTTGTTAGTAACCCAGTTAAAAAATAGCTAAATTAAAATCAATTTTTCTATTGAAACATTGATATACATACATATATAGATATACCAAAGAAAATTACATATCCTTATAATATACATACAAGACATCTTTACTCGGTAAGTACAACACCGTTAAGTTCTCAACGATCACAATCTTAAAGGAGCAGGAAAACTTACAAGTATGTACACAATAAATACAAAATAACTCTTCATCGGTTCTCATTTCATTTAATCTAATTTGTAATGATAAACATGTACTGAAACATTTAATGACCAACAATTTTTCAAGATCACAATAATATTAAAAAAAAAAAAACTTAAAAAAAAAAAAAAAATAAATGAAAAATACAATAATAAAAATAACAGAAAAAAACGTTCGGAAGGAACTATAAGTTCTCCATAATAAGTACGTATGAATATAATATGTATATACTACAGTGATGAATATTTGAATAGAAAGTTTACGTTGTAGTTCATTCAAGCCTTGCGTCATACATACGTTCAACAAAAGAATAGAGGGTCTGTAAACTAATTTCCAACAAGACTGTACGAAAAAAGTCAATGGACACAAAATTTAAATTTTAACTTTCAAAACAAAAAATAGCACAAACCAGAAACTATATAGATTCAGACTGACATGTTTTACCACTGTATGCATACCATTTATTTTTAGATATTATTTATAATATTTTTATCTTTAACAATATCCTGAAGGATTTAAAAAATAACAACAACAAAATTAAGATGAGTTTTATTTTTCCATCTTGTACAATCACACAACGCACATACAATTAAGGTATTTTTTTTTTTTTTAAATGATTTGAGATGTGCATATTGTTTTTTTTAAATGAAGCAATTGTAGATATGAAGTTCTAAAGGTAAATAAAATAACAATAATGAAAACTTCTATTATGAGTTGGGAAAACTTAAATTCTGAGACTTAAGACGGTATTAAATATGTACAAGATATCAATCAATGACAATGTTTGTAGTAAGAGTTTCCAGCAAAAGTGGATTTATGAATTACAGACAAAATATGGTTATTTTCCAGACAAAATATGGTTTAAATATGGTTATTATAGACACAATATTCTTTATTTTAAAGTAGATAAACGATGTTGAATTTGCAATTTCAGGGTCCTTTGAATAATATTGAATATTTTTATTAAAGAGTAATCAACAACATCTCATTTAAGTACATCCTAATTGCTATACATAGGAGGCAGAACAAAAGGAGAATTAAATCATCAAAATGTTATCTAAAATACAATATAAGAATTGTTTAAACGAGTAGAATAAAAGAAGACGTATCAGGAAAAAAATATTAGAAAAACAAAGATGGTGTCAATGGTAAAGCTGAAATAAAAGTTGAAATTTCGGCCCGACTGACTAATCAATCCTATTTAAAGTAATTATAAAAGTATTCAATATTTTTTTTTTTTTTTTGCAAAATAAAATATTTTTAATTTGTATGCAAGAGATTTGACCAAAAATTTAATGCTTCAATAAACTAACAAATATCAATTACAATAAAAGGATTCTTTTGTTTTTGTCTAAGGGATATTTGCACACAAAAAATATTAGAAAAAGGTCAGATTTAAATTATTATATCAAAAAAACTTTTTTTTTTTTTGGATTGATTAACCTGGAGGGATTAGTTAATCATATTAATGTTTTTCTTAAAAAAAATATATAAGATAAAAAAAAAAATTTGAAAATATCAAAATAAATCTGAAAGGTTTATTAAATTTAAAAAAACTTCAATATTTATACCAAATCGAGGATATATGAAATTTTCTTGTTAATAATTTTTACTGTGAATACATAAAGATAAAATTCAAAAAATTTTTTTAAAAGTATCTGTATGAAGTGCCCTAGGTCCAGTTTTCATTCCTTTTAGTTTTATTTTTTAAATCTATTTTTAATTTGTATTGAAATATAAAACTAATTTAGGTCTAATTTTTTTTGGCTTACATTTTATTTTTGATAGATAAATTTCTTTTATTTTTTGAAGAACGAAAATGTCACAAAAACAATTTTTCTTGATCGACCAGATATTTTATAGCTTGCAGGTTGAATCTTTTTTTAATCATTTGAAATCAATATAGTATAAATTTAACGTGAATGAGAAACTTAAATTCATTATTTTACAAACCTGTAGTTTCTTATCATTTATTAAATTATGTATTTCTATTTTCGTTACTAAATATTTACTACTTAACACAGTTCTGCTGTAATGACATTTGTACCCTCTCATTAACCTTTTAATTCTGTGCACAGATAATTTATAGTAATTTTTTGTAGCAACTATGATTGAGAGGGGGTCGTTAAAGGGTCGTGAAGCTTAAGTGGGCGAGGGATAAAGACTTATCACACCAATCTAACCAACCATCCAACTATAATGAACCAGATGATTATTATCCTGGAGGGGGGGCATTCTGTAACTTTGTTTCAAACATTTCGGTCGAAACAAAATGTCGAAAAAAAATTTGGATGACTTACGTAATTTGAAACGTTAATTTATTTTGAAACGCTCGAAAAAAAACAGTGAAACACTTTACATAATTCCATTTTTGATTTGTTTCGTTAAAATTTCAACAATTACTGCTAGAAAATAATATTAAAATAAAAAAAATGGAACTAAAAGAAATTGCAACTGGATACAAGTAAAAGAAGCTAATAATAATACCAAAATTTTTTTTTTTTTTTATTCTGAAAATTTTTTTTCTTTACAGAAAATCATTATAAATTTACTTAATTTTTCATTTTATTGGAATTTTTATTTCTGTGCGTTTCTAAAACAAATATTCCAATAAAAATCATGTATTAATTTAGTATTTTTTTTAAAAAATTTACCTAAAAGCGTCAACTATTTTTCAATCGCCAAAATTTGGTCGTATCAAATGTAAAAAAAAAGTAGCGTTTCAACCTTACGCAATACCAAAATATGTCGTACCAATTTTGAAAAGATTGAAACAAAATAAAAATGGTCGAAACAAAATTATGCAATGCCACTTTTTGAAAATAGTCGAAACAAAACGACGTTTCAAATTACACAATGCCACCCCTGTTATATAGTACCAACCAATATGAAATTTATTTTGTTTAATTTTTATTAATGAAAAGTTATTTTAATAATAATTTATTAAATTTATTTATTTATTTCTTTTATCTTTTATTACCAATACAAATGCACAAAATCTATATTTAGAAATTTACACAGGAATTTCTTTAAATTATATTAACAAAACACCGTTAATGGTATAAAAATTAAACTGAAAATTATTAAATTTTACTAATTTAAATTAAATTAAATTTGTTTTCCTTTGTTTTTTTTTTTTTTTCTTCTAATTCAGTCCTAATATTTTCTACTTCCAAGCTTGTTTTAAAGCTTTACGTGCTGATAAATATTTCACAAAAAATGAACTAGATGTTAATACTATTAATACAACCGAAATTAAAAAATAATCAAAATCTTCTTTGAGTAAATCAAATGTTTTTGAAGGTGATACTCTGTTAACAAATAAATCTAAAAAAAAAAAAAATAAATAAAATTAAATTTATAAAAGTTTTGTTTTTAAATAAAAAATTTAATATACCTAAACCATATGCAACAACTAAACATGTACTTTCTAATCCACTTGGTGCTGTATAAATATTTTTAATACGACTTATTGTTTGATTATAATTTATTATTTGTTCTGATGGTAATGGTAATTCTGGAATATATGGTATGGAACCTTCTTCACGATTTTTTAATGATGTTGGACGACGTGGATCTAATAATGCCCATGGCATTTCAATAATACCACCACTAGACATTCCAACTAAAATTAATTTTATTTATTTTAGTAAATAAATACAAAAATTTATTTATTAAAATTTATTTAAAAATAATTACTTAAAATATCCTTATTTGTAATACCACGTTCTGTAATTGTTTCTTTCATTGTTTCAACAACTGCAGGCATAATATATGATTGTTTTTCAATTAAAGGCATTGGTGGAGCATCTAATGAACTCCATATTGTGCTATTAGCTTGAATTTTTCCTTCATAAAGTTCAAGTGTAGCTAATTAAAAATAAATACAATAATTATTATTTTTTAATTTAAATTGAAACAGTACTAAATATCAAATTTTTTTATCGTATCTGAAAGGGTTAAAAAATAATGAAAAATTGAAAGAAATAAAACTTACTTAATTCAGTACGACGAACTTTATCATTATAATATGAATAAACTAACCAGTTTTCTGAATGAACAATATGAACTGGTTCACGTGCTTTTTTATGAGTTAATGAATGTACAACTGATCCAGAGACAACATCAATTAAATGTACATTTAAAACATCTGAAATTAAATTTTTTTTTTATTTATTTATTAATAAAATCCTATAAACTATCTTATTTATTTAATTTAAATTTTTAGTCTAATATTTAATTTATATTGTACATAAAGTTCCTAGCGAACCGGTTAACTAATATTTTGGTTCTTGTTGGAAAAATTTTAAATTAAATGTTTTCAAAATATAAGTAAATAACTCAAACAAATTTTTTTGAACTTTCTCTGTCTCACATTTAGTCTTTAATAGAAGAAATTAATTTTACTTTGTTCAGTTCTATTGCATTACTAAATAAATATTTAAATACGAGACAAATACGTAAATATATTTAACTTTTAATCACATTTCGTAAACGTTTTGTACATCAAAATTTAAATAAGAATTACAAGAGATTTGGTTAATGTTTATCTAAAACAAAAAAAAACAACTAAATTTTTATATTTATACAAAGATTTTTTTTTTTATTCTTTGTTCATTTATTTAATTTAATATTTACCAAGTAAAATAATTTTTATATTAGAAAAACTTAATAAAACTTTTAAACAAAAATATATATGTATATTCAAATGAGTAAAATTTTCGTTGTTTTTTAACCACAAAGGAAATAGAAAAGTTAGAATTTCAAATTTCGACCAAATCTCATCAAAATGAAACAACACACTAAAAAGTTCAAAAAACCTTTTTTTTTTTTAGAAATTTCACAAGCTATCTAATGGAAATCTATTACGTCGTAAATTTGAATATTTCTAACGTTTCGTAACAATAAGCCCTAACAATTATTATTTTAAATTAAATATTTAAATTGATATAACAAAATATTTCTATCTTTTAATTCCTCTTCTATAAACAAACTACAACTAAAATCCATTAATATTAATTTGATACACGTGGGAAATAAAAAAAATTTAAATTTTATAAGTAAAATCAACAAAATGCATCAATTTGCATTCTACATTACACTACAACCTAAATCAAAAACTATATTATAAAATAGTTAAATAATTCAACTCAATACATTTAATTCTAATAGACGTACATCATAAATTATGAGATGAATTTTATTTAAATATATAAAAAAAAAAAAAAAATTATGATATAATTTTATGATAAGAAAAGACGGAAGATGCGAAACGGCTTATTTAAAAATTAAAATTTTTGCAGTTCTTTATATAAAAAAGCTATTTTTTAATAATTTTAAATTATTTCTTAAGTTTATCTCAATGAGATAGTATCTAACAATTTGTGAAAAAAAATTTAATAATTATAAGAAAATATCAAAATTTTAAATATTTTTTATATTTTTTACGAAAATATTTTACTTGTTTTACAAAATAAAAATAAAAAAAAAAATTAAGAAAAATGATACCAGATACTTCAGATAAAAAAAGTTGTGCAAATACAACAACTGCTTCAGAAATTTCAATTGATGATAATTTTGGACAAGCTCCAGAATGGTTAAATCAAGATTATATTGAAAATGTATTAAAAATGTACAAAAATGATAAATCTTTAAAAATAATTTCATTTAAAATTAAACCAGCATTAGAAAAGGGTGAAAATTATGGTGGTATTATGACCCGTATACAATTACAATATTTATGTAAATGCAGTAAAATACCCTACATGGAACATTTTATTGCAAAATCATCATTTGAAGGTACACAATTCGAATTTTATGTTAAAATAACAAGATTTTAAATGTGAAATAATAAATTTTGAAACAACAAAATAAAATTTTTTAATAATTATTAATTAATATACTTTCATTAAATTGCAATTAAATTATTTTGTTGGTTTATTAAAAAAAAACCTCTTACATGAATTTTATTTTAATTAAAATCGGATTTCTTTTCACTACTTTATTATTTATTGACATTTACAACAACAATAAAATTATTATTAACAATCGTAAATATCAATAAATAATAAATTTAAAGTTAAAACTAAACTGTTTCAAACATATTATTAATTATTTACATAGAATTACTAATATCTAAAAATATTCTAAAATATTATTTAAAAAAAAAAAATATTACTTTCGAAGAAAATATAACGAGTGAACGTTTTTAACTGCATTTCTATGCCATTAAATTATCAAAAAAAAATTGTTGAAATTAAATACTTTTAATTATATAGGTGATGAATTTGCTATGGAAAAAATGAAAGAATATGATATATTTAATCGTGAAATTGATGTTTATCAGAATATTTTACCAAAATTACGTAAATATTTAGATGAAATCAATGATACAGACATTATTTTTCCAAATACAATTTATGTTGATTATAAAAATGCTGCAATAATATTTGAAGATTTATCAATAAAATCATTTGTTATGGCTGATCGTACCCAAGGACTTGATGAAGAACATGTGAAATTAGCTTTAAGGAAATTAGCTAAATTGCATGCAACATCAACAGTATTAAATGAACAACATCCCGATATTTTTAAAACATATGATCGTGGATTTTTCAATCATTATACAAATTCATATGCTTCACTATTTGTTAATAATTTAAAAGTATGCGGTGAAAGAGTTAAAGAATTTGGATTAGAATATAAAAAATATAGTGATAAAATTGAAAAATTAGTACCACAACTTATGGATATTGGAAGGAAATTATTTGATGCAAAAGAAAATCAATTTAATTCATTTGTGCATGGTGATATATGGGTTAATAATTTAATGTATAAATATAATGATGATGATGAAAAAAAACCATTGGATGCTATACTTTTGGATTTTCAATATAGTTTCTGGGGTTCACCAATTATTGATTTACATTATTTTTTGAATACATCAATGAAAGAAGAAATGCGATTAAGAGATGAAGATACATTTATTAAATATTATTATGATATTTTGGTTGATATATTAAGAAAATTAAAATATAAAGGAAAAATTCCAACATTACATGAATTTTATATTCAATATATTGAAAAAGAATTTTTTGGTAAATTTTAGAATTAAATATCAAATATAAAATTATTTAAATAATTTTCTTTTCGTTTTTTTTGTATATAGCTTTTCATTCAAGTTGTGTTATACAACCTATAATGATAAATGAAGAAACAGATGATGCTGATTTTAATGCTTTAATGGCTGAAGATGAAAGAGCTTTTAATTTCAAAAGGACAATTTATAAAAATAAAAAAGTTGAACAAAATTTAAAGAAATTATTACCATATTTTGATAGAAGAGGTATTCTTGATATTAAAATTAAAAATTTGTAATATCTAAATTATTATAATGTACAAAATTTTTATTCATATTATTTTATTTATGTTTAATTTTAATGTAAATTTATATTGTAAATATTTATATTTAAATAAATTATTATCTGAATAAATGAAATTAGTTAAAAAATTTATTTTAAATTATAAAAAAATAATGAAATACTCACATTTATGTATATTATCTAATCCTTGTGTGACAACAGCTACCAAATTTGGATTAATATACTTATATAAAACAGATCTATCACCGAGTACACGACCTTGTGAATGAACATTTTCAATTGGATTTTTAACTGATACAGTTAAAATTTTATGATTATTTCCATGACCACCTAAATTAACATTCCAAATTGTAGTGGCTTTTAAAATCTATAATATAAGATAAAAAATTTTAATTAGTTTTAAAATATTTTTTGTTTTGTAAATAATTTAATGTATGTAAGTAAACACATACCCCTTGAACTAATTGTATATTATAACCAGTTAAAATAGATGTTTTCTTATTAGCTACAAACATATACATTCCATCAGCCATTTCTTTGGTATTTTCTGGTATCACATGAACTCTATTATATTCATCTAATAATAATAAACCTTTAACAAATTGAACATTTTCATTATCTCTTAATACACCCAATTGTTTAATTTTATAATTAAGTTCAATTTGTCCACCAACAAATTCCTGACCATTAATTGGATTAAAAGTATAAACTAAACCATTTTCAGAGTTCTAAGAAAAACAAAAAAAAAAAAAAAACCAATTTAAAAAAAATAAAATCACAGAAAAGTATAAAAATACAAGACAAAAAAAAATTACCTTCTTTTTACCAACAATCGCACAAATTGGATAATGTGGAAATTGTTTAGCTGTTCTTTGAACAATTAATTTCATTGGTTCATTATCACCAAAATTTTCCAAAATTGAAACATATTTTTGCCAATATAATTTTCCACTTAAATTATCCATAGCCAAAATTTTGCCACTCTTTGTTAATATTAATAAAATTTTATGTAATCCAAATGCATCACGCGTTAATCCGGCTTTTTGATTTGGTGTTAATCCTGGTCCAATACCTAAAATGTTGAAAAATGCATTTTTCAACAATGACACCTGTGATGTGATACGACGTATAAATGCTCCACTTATATCCCCTATAAATAAATTCAAAATATTTTTATGTAAACTTTTGTTTTCGATAAACTAAAATTTCAACAAATGTGCACAAATATAAAAATAAAGCGTTGTAAAATTGCTCCAACAAAATCAAACAGTTTTGATTAAAAAAAAAAAAAAATTCAATCATAATTTAAATCAAAGTTCAAGTTAAAATTTAGAATATTTGTAAAAAAAAAAAAAAAAAACGAATATAAGGACACATTTAAAGCTTTTTCACCTTTGAAATATTTTTTGTTTTTTTTTTTTTTCATAATTTAAAATAAAATACAAAACAAAATTTTTGGAATATAAGAAAATCAAAGAGGTTTTGCTGTTCTGTCAATTTTTAGCTCTTTGAAAATTACTTTTTTCTTTTAAATAAAAATAAAACCAAAAAGAAAAATAAAATCATAAGAATTTGTAAAAATTGTTTTCAGAAATAAAATGAGTGTGTACATCTAGAGTACATTAATAAGTTTGGCAAACATTTTGTTTCCAATTTTACTCACAATCATATCCAAGATCCTCTGCGAAGCGTAAATAAAATTGTAATTGAATTTATGTAATTTAATAGAAATTTTTTTTTTAATATTTGATTTTTACCTGGTTTGCTTGTAAATTCACTTTCAATAAGACCTTCTGAGTCTGTAATTGGTAAATCAATTAATTCAGTTGCAACAATTTGTGTTAATGATTCTTCTCTAATCCATCGTACTTTATCTAAATTAGAAATGTCCAATAGATTTAATCATTAATTTTAACATTTTTAAATTGTAATACCTTGTGAAGTAAAAATAAGTGCTCCATCTTCTGTTGTAATCACAGCGTTACATATTTTATCATTATTTCGTTTTTGTCTACAAATATATTCCAAAATCTCAGGACGACCATATATTTCAGAGTAATCTGTTGTTGATTGTAATTCAAGTGAATTTAATATAGGCTGACATGTTTCAGTATTAACGGAAAAAATTTTCAATAAATTTTTTTCCAAAGATGTATATACAAAAATTGATTCTCCATTGAATGTACTGTGTACTACGCTATCAGCATTTATTGAACATATTTTTTCATCGTCATTCAAACTAATCAATTTGTCATCAACAATTATGATACCTGGTTTACCCTACAAAAGAAAAAAAAAAAAACGTATAACATGAATGAACTTACTTTTTATTTATAAAAATTTTTACTTTAGCAGTTTTCGGCATATTTTTAATATCTTCTGTTAGAGTTTTTTTAACTACTTGTGGTTGTTCAGCAATCAAATCAATATAAATCAATTGATTTTTCTCAAAACATATATAATATGATGAAGACAGCATACATTTACCATTTTGAATCCATGGTGCTGTAATTTTTAATGAATTACCTTGTCCAGTTGAAGCAAAATATTTTGTTACTTCTAAATGAGAATTCCAGAATGGCATAACATGATATAAATGATGTTCATCATAAAACCATACAGATGATTCAGCTTTATCTGATTGAATTGGCATTGAAGACCATTCAAATTCTAAATTACCACTACCAGCTGACCATCCACGTACTATAGCCGGCGCTACACCAGTCACCGTTATTATATCATATACAATATTAGAATGACGTGCAACTGGTACATGTGATCCAGAATCTTCATTTACAAATTCAAATAATTTTATATCTCCACGAGGAGATGTTTCAAATATTTGTCTCCATTGTATTTCACCTGTACGTGTACATAAAGCAGCTAAAACATTTTCATTTGTTGTTACAATTAATCTGTTATTACTTAAAATTGGATCAAATACAACATTATTCACTTTTCCAATATTTAATTTTCTCCTATATTCAAATAAGTATAAAAAAAAAACATCAAGTAATATTTTTCATTTGCAAATTAACAAAAAATGGAAATTTTAACTAACCAATCAAATTTTTTTATTTGGTCTTCATACAGCCCATTAATTTTAGTAAAAGCTAATAAAATACTAATTAGGCTAATTATTAATTTTATATTACTAATATAATTCATTTTATAATTCTTTTAATTAATCATTTAAAACAACTTAAATCAAAAAAAAAATCACCCTAATTTCAAATATCACGACGAAACTTGAATAAATGACAATATGACATACCGTGAGTTCGTAATTTTGACAATTGACATAAACTAATTCACATGTTCGTAAAGTTTTTAGTGCTGCCATCGGAAGATTATAGAATTGTCATGATTGAATAATTTAAATTGAAAATTAAGTTTATTGAAAGAAAAAATAAGCTATCGCAGTAAACATAGTTTTTTGATTTCATTTAAAAATATTCTGAAAATATAAATTTTTTCCTAAAATTTAAGTTCACTTCTCATAAAAAAAATATATACATACATATATAAGCTTGTTCATATTTAGTTTATAAATCAATTTGTTAATCTTGAACAAAACGTTAGGAAATTGAATGCCCGAATTTTTCCATAAATTATTTCAATATTAACAGTGTTTCAAATTTCAGTGTTAATTTCAACGTTATTCCATTGTGAAAATATTCGTTATTTTTGCGCTGAAGCGAATCATCCAATTCAAATTCAATAAAATTTCAGGTAATTTTCTTATATAAAGCTTTCGTTAAAACTTTTAAGCTTTCTCCATTCATATTATATTTATATACACATAAATTTTTATTATATACACGAAATCATGAATTTTTCAATTTTTTTATATAACTAAACAACAACAAACCGCTTATATACATATTTATTAATTTGTAAAAATTTTCAGTCTGAATTTTATTTAACTACCGACTGGATCGATATGGTAAAATTGCGGGTTTCAATCGAGTTTTTTTAAAAACAAAACAAAAATTCTTAAGAATTTGCTAATAAATAGTAATTAATAAATAATTAAATTCTAATTTTGTTGAATTTTATTAATTATTTATAGAAATAATGTTTTAATTTGTTACTAAAAAGTTAATTAAATTACATATATTCACATATTTTATTTTTACGGTTTCAATTTTATTAATTTGGGAACAAGGTTAGTTTAATTATTAATGTGCATTCAATTTAATGATTTTAATCTAAAGAAATATAAAATTTATTTGTTTTCATTAAAATAAAATATGTAATGTAATATTTGCAAAAAAAAAAAAAAAAAAAATACAAAGAATAGAAATAAGAAATAAAAACAAAACAAATAAATTCGACTGTTAACAATTTCTTTAATTCAGAATGAAAATTGTGTTGTCGTCGTATGTTCCAGTCAAAAATATATGAATGCTATGTGTGCATGTGTGTATGCATATATGTTTACTTTTCGATTCGATTATGAAATTTATGTATGAATGTGTGTAGTGTTGTGTGGTACACTAAATTAAATAACCCAAATGGTAAACGAACTAAAATATGACGTGATTTAAAAAGTAAAAACATAAAAAAAAATAATAACAAATTGTAAATAATATGCTATCAACTGTTATTGTTATTCGAAATACAATAAACATACTCAGCTTTGAATTCAGCAATATTAAAATTTTTTGCAGTATTGTTATTATTTTTACTGTTGTAACACATTGAATATTTTCAAAATTTTGCTTGGTAGGTACTTCAACAATATAATCGAAAAATTAACTATTCAAAATTTTTAGTGTTTTTGTTATCAAGGCAAACATTATGTAAATAACACACAATATGCATATAGATATAAATTTACATATAAAACTGTTCTCGTTCCTACACCTGAAAATTTAGTTATATAAAATAAAAATTGAATAAAAAAAATACCTACAATATAGTGTAGTTTGGTATTATATAATTTTCAGTTTTTGTTATTTTTTCTTTATAAAGTATAGAAAAATAATTGTAACAATCGAATTTGATATTAAAAAAAAAAAAATAATAAAAAAGAAGTGCAAGTTCAAATTTCAAAAATTTAACCTTTTTGTTTGTCATATTTGCGTAAATAAATTTTACTATTGTTTACATAGAGTTTTGTTTATATTAAAAAAAAAATTGAAAGTAAATATAAAAAAGATTTAATGCTTAATTTTGTTTAAAAAAAGTATACTTATATATAAATAAAAAAATCACCAATACAGTACGGTTAATGTACATTATATACACTTCCAAATCTACAAACGGAAGGTTAGGGGGTTAAAGTCCAGTCGTGTACGAAATTCAAAACCAATAATAATTACATAATTACTGATGTAGATCTTGAAGAAGCATAGACATTTTCTTGAGTAACAGAATAAAATTAAATTGTGAATACCATACACACAAATACTCAAAGGATAGGCTGTTATGTTGGTTCAAATCAAGCAAGATCAACAAACTTCTTAACTAATGTATTTATTCAATTAGGTATCATAAATTAAAATATTTTGCAATGTGGCAAAATAATAAACCAATAAATACAGCAATTCAATAAATTATTCTTTTTGAAAAATCATGAAAATAAAAATATATATACAAAAGCTGAAACAACATCTAATAAGTACTTAGGAACAGTGACAGTTATGTAAATGCGTATAAAATAGTAAAAATTGAACTTCTAAGTTAAAAATAGTACAACACCTTGCTAATATTTTTGTCTTAATAGCTGAAATGAAACCTAGCAGTAGACAGCGGCAAAGGAGAAAAAATATTTTAAAAACAATTTGTTTTTATGAACAAGCACACAAACGAGCAGCGGCGGCAGAATTTTTGCTGCTTTTTCATTTCTAATTCTAATTTTCTGCCCTCTGCCTTTATCAGCTGTTAAAAAAAGTGTCAAATTGACATCCAAACTTTTAAATTTGTTTCAGTTGGAATAAAATTTAAATTACTTAAACATATGCACATCAAATAAAGCAGTATAATTTAATAAATTTGTCAACATATTTTTGAAAACAACAAAACAGTGATTAAGATATTATGGAAGAAAAAATTATAGAATTTATCAAAGAAAATCCTCTAATTTATCACAATTGTCAATAAATTTATATATTTATATTTAAAAATATCATTTTCCATTTTTTTTTAAATTTTTTATTAGAGTTTTTTTGTCTGTTGTCAATATTATTTTAAATTTTGATTATTTTGAATTTGCTGCCTGCTCCTATATTGTGTCTTAGAAAGCAGAAATTTTTAAAATGCTGCTTCTGCTGCTAGGATGTATTTCTATTTATATTCATAATAGCTTAACTATTCTGAATATAACATGAATTTTTACACTGTGCAAAATTTATATAATTCATCAAATTTATTGCACGTTCGTAAAACTGGATGTTCTGTTTTAATTCTTATTTTTAATTGCACTGTTTCTGTGGATCAATTCTCTTTTTTGATAAAATTTAGATAGTTAACGAATTTCTAATGGATGCAGAAGTGCATTATTGACATCTACATTTATATATTTTTTTTCTTAATTTTCTTTTTATCGTCTCTCTTAATTTGTAAACGAAATGCGATACGAACGAATTACTCAGAAGGTTTGGGACTGAGTTTCTTCAAAAGAAACAGTATACTTATAACTAAAACAAGGTGTGAGATTATGTGATATCACTTATCAGTTTCTCTATAGCTTAATCTATTTCATATGGAAAAAAAAATTGTGAGATCTAGTTTCGATATCTGTTGTTGTAAGTAATAATCTTCTAGATATTGTTCAATTTCCAAAAAATTTCCATGTCAAAAGACAACACTGTTAAGAACTATGACAATATTAATTATTGTTTATTTACTACAGTAACTAGTTATAGTTCGGTGTATGTAAACAATTTCTTGAAAACATAACAATAACAAATTTCTTTTCAATAACAAATTTCTTTGCTGTCCTCTTCTTTTTTTGTAAATTGTTTATATTTTCATAAACAAGATTAGGTCCAGCAGTCGGAGAAGCTTCTATGGTGATTTCGATTATTGTTGATAAAAATGCTTTAGAATTCATTATATTTTATTAAAACTTTAACTTAAGAAAACTTTATTGAACTTCAATTAATTTCAAAATTTCAAAACAATACAACGGTTTTACATTCATTTGTCAAATTGACATTTACGTACACAATTGTAGATTGATCAAGTAAGAATCAATCTAGAGTCAATTTTGTTATATTTGGCCTGTATGTTAACTCGCAAATTTATATAAATTTACGTAAATTTATCCAAATTCCTGCATTGTTAACTTTTTTATTTGCATGCTCTTTACAAATTTTTAATAAATTTAAGAGAATTTGTGTTTAAAACGTGACGCCAGAGCTCTCTCTTAAATAAATATTTGCAAATGAAATTTCTATTTGCAAAAATTTGTAAAAATTTACTGTCAATTTTTTGTTGTTTTAAATGTCAATAGAATATTTTTCATATAAAAAATAGTATACCTAAAATAAACACAAAGTTGTACCTGAAAACTTATTTATATAACTTTTTACCGACAAAATGACCAAAACCACGAAAAATTATTTAATTTAAATTTTTTCCAACAAAAACATTCAATAATTTTACAAAAAAATTCAGAAAATTTCTAAAATAATTCAAATTTAAAAAAATCTCATAACCTAAAAATCAATTATTTTTGACATGAAAAAATTTGGAAAAATGTATGCAAATTTAAACAAAAGTAGGTTTGCAAAAGATAACATTTTAACTATTTTCGGAGAATTTTATGATTTTTCCTCACATTTGCAAATTTTTGCAAATAAAAGTAAACATACAGACCTATTTATATTTATTGTTATATTTTGTCATATCTAACCTCAATAGTTTGCATTTACGTAGTCGCCCATAGTTACATAGCTCTTTCCCTCGGAACGGAAAACTAATATAATCTAATCAGAATCATAATGCCTATTGGAATTATTAAAATATATTCTGATATGGATTTAAATAACAGACTGTCCGGAAGAATAAAAATTAATAATCAATAATTTTTAAAAGTTTATTGCACATTGTACGTCACCATCTCAAATTTCCCAAAAAAAAAAAAATTATGCTTAACATCATCATTGAGTGTAATTTGATGCACTCTGTAGCTCTAGTTTTATTACTTATTGTCTTTTTTCATTCATATGCAATCCCATTCAATAATTGACATAAGTAGAGTAAAACAAAATATGTAACTAACTAAACTTTGTATTCATAATCACTATTGTAGGGCTTCAAACTATTATTGCTCCATTATTTCCTACACGTTAATTACCTGGTTATTGCTCTAAAATATAATTTCAAAAATTACTTTCAAATTAGAATTTTTACCGGTTGGTACCTATTTAATTATCAGAAAAATTAAAAATAATTTGATAATCAATTTTTTTTTTAAACTTTGACAAAAAAAAAAAAACAGAAATTTTGAGGAGAAAACTTTCTTATAAAAATAATCAAAAAAACAAATTCTTTCTTTTACGAACATGGAGATTTCCAAAAAAAAAATTTTTAATCATGATGACCCGATTTCTATATGATTCTATAAATATATTTTGTTCCAATTTAATAAATGTGTAATAGTTATATGAAAAGAAATAAATATGTAGAGGTGTATAAAGAACTAAAGTGTGTAGTAAAAGTAAAATTTTTAAAAATTATAATTTCGAAAATGTATTATGAAACCGGCAAAACCTACTCATTAACATTCAAATTGTTGAACTTTAGTTTAGTAGTACATAATATTGATTACATAATACGTAATATAAATAATATATGTATGGATGGACATAAGAATTTTTTTTTAATTTAATTGTGTTGCTTGACAACATATTATATAATGTTTTTTTTTTTATATACAGTTAGACTTGCCACCCGTCCTCTTTTGGGGAGGACAGTTCTCCTTTGACAAGAAAATGCCTCAGTACTCCCGCATGACACACAAATGTTAGAGTTGGGAAGAATATAGGCTCGCAAGAAATATTTATGAAAGGAAATGTGTAGAAATTAGAAATAACTTTATAGAAAAGAAAATTAGTGCTAAAGCAGGAGATCAGAAAGCTATGTGGAAGCAAATAAAGAAATATGTGTTAGGAAAGAAAGAAAATTGCATAAATGAAATAGAAATAAATAATGAAATTATTAATAATAACAAAGATTTAGTGGATAAATTAAATGAATATTTTGTTGATAGCGTTAATAAGCTAAATAGGAACATTCCACATATAAATTATATAGTGATAGTATACAAGAAATAAATGAAATATTTAAGTTTAAGGAGATAGATGAATCTGAATTAGATAAAATTATGAAAAGTATGAATAGTAAAAATGATTTTAATGGAGTGAATATAAATATCATGCTAGAATCTAAGGAATTAATGTATCCTATCTTAATGAAAATTATTAATACCTCATTGACGCAAGGAATGTTTCCGAGATCATGGAAGGAGTCCATAGTAGTGCCCGTAGAAAAAATTAAAAATGCAAAGATGGCATGTGATTTAAGACCTGTAAATATGTTACCAATATGTATGAAAAAATTTTCGAAAAAGTTGTGTGCTTTCAGATGGAAGAATTTCTAACTACAAAAAATATTATCTGTGAAGAACAATCTGGTTTCAGAAAAGGATTTTCAACTGAAACATCTTTAAATTGGATAATAAATGAATGGAAGAAAGAAACTGATTCTGGGAAAGTTATCATCGTGGTTTTTTTAGATTTAAAAAGGGCTTTCGAGACACTGGATCGAAAAATTTTAATAGAAAAAATGTATAAATACGGAATAAGAGGCACTGAAAAGAAGTGGTTCGAAAGTTTCTTATATGAAAGATTCCAAAAAACAAAAATAGGAGAGGATGTATCAGCCAAAAAACGAGTAGAACTAGGAGTTCCACAAGGATCCGTTTTGGGAGTAATGTTGTTTTTATTATACATAAATGACATAAAGGATAGTGTTGCCTTTTCTTCAGTGTCTTTGTTTGCGGATGACACATTAATTTACTTAGTAGGGGATAATTTGGTAGACTTAGAAAATAAATTGAACAGGGACCTAGAAACATTATATGAGTGGTTGTCAAAAAACAAATTAAAACTTAATGTAAGTAAAACAAAATGTATGGTGATAAATTCTCGAATAGAAAATTTAAATATAAATATTAATAATGAACGATTAGAGTGTGTTAGCAGTATTAAATATCTAGGAGTCATTGTAGATAGAGAGCTTAAATTTAATATGCATTCTGATAATATTTGTAAAAAAATTTCGAAAAAACTTGGTTTTTTGGCAAGAATCAGAAATAAAATATCACTAAAGTGTGCAATATTAATTTATAATGCAATTATCTTACCACATTTTGAGTACTGTTCCTCGATTTTATTTATATGTAATACTGAAAGCTTAAATAGATTGCAAGTACTTCAAAATAGAGCTATGAGAATTATATTAAAGTGTGACAGAAGAACACGAAGTAAGGATATGCTAAATAAATTGGAATGGATGAGCGTAAATCAAAGACTAAAATTTAATGCAATAATGTTCGTATATAAGTTGAAATATGATAGGATGCCGCAATATTTACAAAAGAATATTAGATATGTAGGTGGTTATTACTTTCTAAGAAATAGGGGTAATTTCAGACTCCCATTATACAGGAGAACCAGAACACAAAATAGTCTACTCTATAAGGGTACACAATCTTTTAATTTGTTACCCAATGCAGTTAAGAATGATATGGATATTTCAAGATTTAAAAGAAAATTAATTGATATTATAAAGAACAATGAGATTTAAAGTATTTTGAAATTTTATTTATTTATTTATTTATTTAACAGTGGACCTACAGATTAATCTGCAGGCCAACTACAGGCCCTTTTCCCTTTCGGAATGTGGGCCTTTATAATATAAAGATAAACGAAACAATATTTAAAAATTTACAAAATGTAACACTTAATATCTAGGAAATATAACAAATAATCTAAAAAAGAAAAAATTAAACAATTCAACAATATTTTAACTTCAGTTTATTAATTTAACAAACTAACAAATTAAACAATTCAAAGTACAGACCAAGATAGAGATAAACTCAAGCCAATGAGGTACAAACCAGGAAGTGCAAAAGTAGCATTTACACCTCCTGGTCTGCGCCCCATTGATTGACTTGGAATCCAAAAATACATTTTTAAATTAATTTACAATATATAATATTATAAAAAGTTGTATATTTGTGTATTTGAGTGCTTAGTATAAAATAGTATAAAAATTAAGTATAAATATACTTACCATTCGCTAGAATACTTAATCCAACAAATAGTAAGTAAACAATAGTGTTAATGAATGTAAATGGTTGGTAGGACTTATTCCTACCAAGTAATAATAGTAATATGTTAGTAGATTATTAGAGAAATTGGTAATGATAAGTTATATTTCATCCCAGATGTTATGATGTAGTAGGAGGTTTTTTATGAGAGTTATGTGTGTATTGGTATGGAATTGTAGGGCTTGCAATGGGGTGAATGTGAACTGAGATGTAATTGTGTTATTTGAGGGGCATTGTGTTAGGATGTGTTTGATAGTGAGGAGTTCTGGACAGTGAATACATGTCGGAGGTGTGGATCTGTCAAATAAATGTTTATGTGTGGCAAGAGTATACCCTAGGCGCACTCTTGTAAGTTTAACACCTAGGGCTCGAGATTGATTTTTTATTGGGCCAGGAATGTTTGCATTTGGATTGTGTAATCTAGCAAAGCGATTGGAAGAATTCCAGGCTGATTGACGGATGTGCGCCGCGTGTATTGCAATGATCCTTTTAGCATGGGAGTAGGACCGTTTTTTTGTATCTTCATGACTTGTGGGCCAAAATAGAGACTTTTTAAATGATAAAATTAATATACTATAAGTACCTATTTACTACTTATTTTTTTTCGTGCTCTTATTTTTTTTTTGTTTTATATAAAAAGATAGGTGGCGTATTTGTGACCGTTTTGAATATAATTATGATCGCTGTAAGGTTTAATGATTTTCAGCTTATTTTATTAAATTTTGTGTAGGTCACAAAATGAGCGATGATGCCTTATTTAATTTACAGTAAATAAATAGACATAACAAATATAAAATTAAATAGATTAATTAAATTAATTCTAAAAAAAACAACTACAATTTGAAACATGTAATTCGAATACATTTTGCACGTAATTCGGCTGCAATAATGCTTGAATTTGTGACCCTGACCGTTGTAGTAATTTGACGAAATGAGGCTTTAATCGAAACATATTGTAGGTCACAAATTGAATTTTATTTAGCAAGTATACTTAATACTTTCCAAATAAAGTAATTTAAATTTATAAAAAGTAATAAAAAGTTAATTATTTGGTTATGCAAAAACTCACTTCAAAACTCTAATTGTGATCTATAGGTCACAAATACCTCAACAGAAAAAAATTATAGCTTATAATTCGGACC
The DNA here is from genome assembly GCA_963942445.1 of Argyra leucocephala. Lineage (NCBI taxonomy): Eukaryota > Metazoa > Arthropoda > Insecta > Diptera > Dolichopodidae > Argyra > Argyra leucocephala. The sequence goes on along the minus strand of OZ012677.1, from coordinate 208,156,900 downwards.
GCTTTTAATTATTTAATTACTCAGCTTATTTACAAAATAATCACATTTTTCGATCATAAGACCAACCTTTTGCTATAAATTTAAAACATTTTTATCAATTCCTCACTTCAAAACCATAATGAAAACTGAAATTACGAGAAAAACTAAGGTGTTTAATGACAAATTGGTTTTTTGGCACGAAATTTTCTATTATCATATTAAAGTACTAGTACAAAGTATAGTAGAATAAAATAATTAAATTTTTGAAATAAATTCCCAAAAAGTATTCGTTTAGAAAATACATTTTAAATCAATTTTAGGCTGACTAGATCACAAATACCCACTAGGTCACGATTACCCACTTTTACTATATTCAACTTTGGACATGATGATCCAATAATCATATATTTAGTTTTCTTTATATTTATAGTCATTTTTTTTTTTTGACATCCATTTATATATATTTTTTTGTAATTCAGTATTCATTTTACACTGTAATTGGTTGTAGTTTCCTGCTCTAACTACTATGCAAATATTATCAGCAAATAAAAATGTGTCGACATTATTACTTATTCGCTCGGTAGACTATCAAATGTATAAAGTTATATTAAGTCATATTTTATCAGTGAATAGCTGCCAAATAAAAACAAATAAAACTAGTTTTGGGAATAAAAAATAACAGAATAGTTATGCACAAAAATTTAAATTTATAGGCTGTTTTTGTCGCATATTCTGAAAATGTATTCAGAAACTATAAAAAAAATTGAGTCAAATGTTTGCACTGCACAGCTATTCATATATTTAATATTTCTGAGGATTTTAAATGTAAACTTAATGACAGAATAGAAAAGAGATATTTTGGTTACGAAGCAAGGCAACAATTGCTGCTTAAAATAGAAAATGTAAAAAAAACATCTGAAATCGAAAAATATTTCATTGCATTTATTAGAAGAACCCTGAAATACACATATTGATTACGAATTTTCCGAAAATAGCTGGATAGCTTTAAAATCGCTAAATTATCATTAAATACAGGGATTTTCAACTTTGAAAATATACACCCATATTCTCTTAGACCCATCGTTGACGAGAAGAAAAAATTCATCTCGTCTCGTCTCGCTGAATATGCCTTTCTGTTAGACACTGTAAGCGGCGCGATAGAACATTTTATTTGTTGGTAGTACTGATTATTTTTTACTATCAAAAATAATTATTGGTATATAAACGAAATATGATTTATAAAATTTTTGGAAAGTTTTAGTGGGGTTTTAGTATTATTTTTAAAATATTTTTTAAATGAAAAAAAAATAAAGTTATAAATATTTTTTAGTTTAGTACATAAATAGTAGTAAAACAGTAATAGTAAAGATGGTTTTTTTTTTCAAAACAAAACACAATTTTAATAATAATGCAAAAAAAATAATGAAAAATTGTTTATTAATCTTTATTTAACTATTTTATCTATTCAATTTATTTATTTAATTCAATTTTTTGATAAAAAAACACAAAATACTTTGACGAGATACTCTATAGCTTACAATTTTTGACGAGATAAAAAATGGCTATCTCGTCTCGTCAAAGGTCTAACAGAATACAAAACTATCTCGTCAGAGATATTCTCACGCGATCTCGCGAGATGGGTCTAACAGAATATGGGTGATAACTACTAACAGTTGTCAACGAGCTTAATTTAAAAAAAAAAATAATAACTGATCTTAACATAGATAGTCTGTCTGAAGAAGTATGCTTAATTAGAAAAAGTATACATGTATTAACGCTTGAACGGCTATCAAACATCAACGAAAAATATATGAAAATATTTAGCTATTTTCCGAATGTATGCAATATTATTAAAATAATTTCTTATTTATTAAATATAACCCTGCTAGTAGTGCGTTTACGGAAAGCGTATTTTCTGTTATGATGAATGCTAAATGGAATGAAGAAAGAGGAAACAGCTCAACTGAGTTAATTAAAAGTGAATTAATAATATATTTTAACCAGAAAAAAACTTGTCACGAATTTTATTAGAATATTAAATCTGATAACAAGCTAATCAATTTAGAAAAAACTAATGAAAAATACACCCACAAAAAATAATTATATAATATTAATCAGTTAATACTTCGTTATTATTAAAATTAATTTATATTTATAAACAAAATTTTTATATAGTCTAGATCAAAGGTGTCAATAACGTCGATCGTGATCTACCGGTCGATCGCGTAATGATTTTAGGTCGATCGACAATAAATATTCATATTTTCAAATTGCCATTTTCATTTTCAAGAATCAAAAACTATTTGTACTAATTATACGTACAAAAAATCACAATCACAGCAACTATTAAATAAGAGATGGCTCTATTCATTTTGTAGGATTGGATATTTGCGAAGTAGATTTGGAATGGATTTGGAAAATATTTCATATTTTTGAATTTTATTTTAATAAGAAAATAAATTATGGAAATATTTAGCAGAAAATAAATATCCGAATCTAAAAAAATGTGCTGAAAATTTATACGCCTGTTTTGATTCGACATATTTGTGCGAATCAGCATTTTCATAAATGAAAATAATAAAGTCGAAATACCGAATTAATTTAACGGACGAACATCCTGGCAATCCTGCTTCATAAATGGTCTGAGTAATTATTAACCAAATTATGTGCAAATTATAGACACGATGCAATGTAGAATAAGTAATTCAAATATTGTACCATCAGAAAGTTCAAAATGAATTTTTTCCTATTCTTATGCAAGTTACTTTAGTTGCAAAAATAATATAATTATATTTTTGTGTTTTTCAATTTCCTTCTTAACAGACGACATTATCATAATCAATAAAAATAAAATTATATTGTTTTAAAAAATATGTAAAACTTGTGAATGTTTTTAATTATTACTATTAATAAATATTATCGACATATAATTTTTATTTTATTTAATTCAAATAAGTATATAAAATTTTAAAAATCGTGTAATTTGGATCCCTAAATATTGCCTTCTCCTCTCACTCTTATTTTTAGAAAAAGTAGATCGCAGAAGATTTTTACTGCGCGAACTAGATCTTATAGGAAAATTAGTTGACACCCCTGGTCTAGATGAATATAATTTTCTTAATTTTTTTTGTTCTACTTATTTGAATTTTGTTATTTTTTTTTATAATCTTTTGGTCCTACTCAGAGAGATTTTTTTTTTTTATTAATCATAATTTTTATAAATATTTATTATATTTATACGAAATAAGAGCATATTGTTAATTTTTAATACTAAAAAAAAACATACTAATAAGTTTTTGAATTTTTTTTTATGTCCTCTCCTGGCATTACTAAAAGGTGGCAAGCCTATAATACAGTATACCTACATACATACAATTATTATATGTTATGTATGAAGATGATTTTTTTTTTGTCATGTTAAAATATTTTTTTGATAACAAACTCAATTAACAATAATGAAAATATTTATCCAAATTTAAAAAATTTATTTCAAATGAGAAATTAGTTATATAAAATGTACATGGGTACTTACTTAGTATTAGAATAAAGTATTTAAAACAACGAGTGGCTAAATTAAAAAAAAAAAACAATAACTGAGGTACCCTACACCCTAAGGCACGTCATTTTTCTATTCATAAATAAAGTATTTAAAAGCTCCACCTGTACTTTATACGAATACTACAATACAACCATTGAGTAAGTGTTTATTAAAGAATGTCGAAATAGAACCAAAAAATCGATTTAGAACAAGAACAACTATATTATATATTTATTCAATATGCTACCAAAAATAATATAAACTATTTAGTTATATAAGTTTATATTATTTTTGATACTACACACACAACTTACCATCATTCTACTGATTGTGTTCGTTTAAATTATGCAACAACATTGCAATTGTTATGTTGGCTCATCTTTAAATAGTTTGTGCTCAGTAGGTTGTTTTAAAATTAAATCTGTTGAAAAGTACAAGTACTTGGGAATAATTATTGATAAAAATTTAAATTGGAAACATCATCTAGATAACTTATATATATAAATATATGTTGTTATGTGTTAGATAATTCTATATATTGAGACGATATTGTTCAAAAAAGCTACACCCTAGAGGGCACATGCTACATTTTTCTATTCATAAATAAAATAAGGAAAAAAAATTTTTTTTTTTAGAAATATTTGCCTTCAATTTAAGCGTACTAAAACTACAAAAATAAACTTTAGAATCGCTGCTTGGTATAATGTTTTCATAGCAAGTTATGATTGTAATTACGGAAAAAGCAAATTAGCCGAACTTTTTACCAAATCTCTTCATCTCATCTCAAGACTTCCTAGAATTTCGGCTAATTTGCTTTTTCCGTAATTAAAATCATAACTTGCTATGGAAACATTATATCAAGCTGCGATTCTAAAGTTTATTTTTGTAGTTTTAGTACGCTTAAATTGAAGGCAAATATTTCTAAAAAAAAAAATTTTTTTTCCTTATTTTATTTTCGACTTTTTAGTGAAAATATTTTTTTAATGAAAAATAATATATTTTCAAAGAACAACACATATAATCAAATGGCACTAAAATTCACTCTAACGCAATTTGGTTATTATTGCTCATACTTCAAATGTGTAATTATATTTTATATTACTGTAACAAAGTTTATAAAAATATGTATATTTTTAAAAAAATTTTGGAGGTTTTTGATTAGATACCTTAGAGTTTTTTAATTTACGTATTAAAAAATTTTCACCAATAAAAAATTACGCACTTTATAAAAAGAAACCCTGTTAAATACAAAAAATATTTGACGTAAAATCGTAGATTTAAATCTGTGGAAAAGTCTAAAATGACACTCATCCGACTTTATCTACGATAAAATTCGATTTTGTCCGAGGTGTATACGCTGCCTAAGCATAAATTGGCATATAAAAGTATAATATTATATACATGCATAAATCGAAATTGAACTTTTTTTACATGCGAGAAGAGTAATTTCTAACTGAGTGATAGATAACTGATACTTGATAGGTTCAAATTTTGTTTTCTTCCATAAATAATGTTTGCATTTTATTTTCAATTAAACTAAGCCATATGATTATGTATGTAACAAATGCAAGCCCTATATGACACATGTACGCACATTTGCATATACTTAGTCAGAGAAAGAGAAATAATAAAAGAAAGAGATTAATAAAAGAAACCAAATTAAAAACACAAAAAAATATAATGAAAATATAATTGAATAGTAATAGAAAATGATTGAAATATAATGATAATGATTTGTATTGCACACATTTATTTTGTATTCCTTTTTTGTTTTTTTTTTTTTGCTTCTTTACACCATAGAAATGTCAATAAATGTAGTGAATTTAAAGAGAAACCAAATTTTAACTTTATCAAATATCCATATTCCACTATTAGTACACACACATATGTAAATTTCACCTTAGTTGAATGCAAAGAATATCTATATTAACAAGAATATACACTCCCATTTTACGTAAACCTAATTTTAAAGAAATACCAAACCGAGAAAAATATCATTAGTTAAAAGAGATAAAATTTACATTTACTTATCGTATACCAAATTTATTATGAGAGAGAAAAGGTACAAAACAGATGTTTGCCTTTTGCTTTATACTGTAAAATAATTTTGCGTTCTCATTATTCTCCTTTGGAATTGTTTACGTTTCCTCCCATTATTTATATGAGGCAGGGTGGCAAAAAATGTTAGTTCTAATTTAGTTTGTTCCCTTATACGAGGATTAATTCTGATCTTTTATTATTTTAATATTTTCGTTTTAAACATTATTATTTTCGTATATAACTATTAAAAATATTAAATTATAATTACATTACAATAATATAAAATCTTATGCATAGTTGATACAATTTAGAAAATAATATTGTTAAATATTTCAACAAAATTTTTGTCGAACATTTTTTTCAAAATTATAAACTTTATTTATTTATTTTCAGCCAACTTTTTTTGTTACTCTCTTTTGTTTACTATATTTTTTCTTTTTCTTACACGTAAAATTCTTATTTTCGTCTATTTCCGACAATGTTTATCAAATTTACATATGAATTTGTGTGCAAACAAATGAATACATTCATGAGTTCATACTCTTTTTATGGATATACTTTGGTTAAATGGTTATTGAAATAGGTATTTTGTTGAATTGAAGCAAATTGAAACAAACATATAAAGTCCAAGGCAAGTTAATTAAGGCAAATATAATAAAGTATTTTAAAGCTCCACCTGTACTTCTTAAATACTTTTATTAAATATTTATTATGCTCTGGTTCACTCTAAAATAAAGTATGGTATAAAAACTAGTTGAAGTGGCTCATATTTCAATAAAATAATTGAACCATTATTAAAAGCTCAAAAATGTATTCTCTGTGTCATGTACTTTAAAAAGAGAACCTTCAGTTGTTGGCCTCTCTATTCCAAGAACTAAATATACTGTCTGTCAGACACCTCTTTGCTCATTAATTAAATTTTACAAGTACAAACATCATTTGAGACTTCGCAATTCAAACTCGTAAGTATAAATTAAGAATAAATTATAGAATTCTATATAAAGGGTAAGACGAACTACTGTTCAAAATGTTTTCTATTTTTATGTTTTAAACTAAATAACCGTTTAAGTTCATTATTTAGTTTTTTTAAAGCTTTTTTTTTCGAAGTATGTACATAAGTACATATTTCATTAATATTTCTTTATTTAGATTCTAATTTAAGTAGTAAGTATATATGGTTAAATTTATATATGTAATTATGTATGTATATTTATGTGTACATATATTGGATCTATAGAATTTTTAGATTATTGATAATGAAACAAGTGGCTCAATATAAATAAATAAAATGTGATTAGGAAAATTTTTCTAATTAAATATATGTAGATGAAGATAGGAGGTACTATATACTATTAGTAATATATAATAATATTCTACGTAAGTTATAATACGCTTAGCGTAATATCATTTTGCAAATTGACATTTGACCTAAAACCAATTGTCAAAAAAAACAAATTTCAAATTAGACAATTTAAAGGTAGTTTCAACTTAAAGGTCTCCGGTTCGATTCTCAATGAAAGTAAAATGTTTTATATGAGTTTTTGGACCTGGTCCAGTACCTTTTGTTGTTTGTGATTTAAAAGAAATGATAAAAAGAAAAATATAAAAATATGCTCTCATTGCGAGAGGAGGAAAAGGGCAGCAAAACTCTGTCTCAGTTTATTGAAATCCGGTTCTTTTTATATTTTTTAAACAACTTTTAAGATACTAGTTATACTTAGTTATAAAAAAAAATATTATTAGAAAATTCTTTTATTAAAAAATGATAACTAATTAATATTTTTTGTCACATCTTTTTTTATTAGGGTTTTTGCGATGTGTTCATTTGTACAAATGGAATTTCGATAATAATCATTAATCTAAGTTTTTTTTTTGTGATGCATAACGTAAATGTACCTATCACCGCCCTAGTACATTATGCCGCCCAAGCCCTTTTTTTGTAAATACGATACTTCCACGCTTTATATTCCAAATTTATTTTTGAAATAAAAAAAGAATATTATTTCCTCGTTGTAATGCAAAACAATGCACATTTGTATTCATATTAATAAATAAGTTATTGATAGAAACCTAAACTAGGTAGACATTTTAGTGAAAATATTGGTTCAAACGTTTAAAAATTTTTTTATTTTGTTAAGACCATAATAATTAAACTATGATGTTCACTGATTTATTTTATTCAAATAATTGTAAAAGATATATTATTAAATAGATTATAATACATACTTTCTTCAATTTGTAAATAAAAAAATATTTAAAATTGCTAATTAGTTTTGAGCGGGAATTAGGTACACGTAAATTTATGTTGTACGTATTTACGATCGACCGGGCGGAATTAGGAAAATTATATATCGAAATAATTAATTAAGTTATTCACCTATTTTTGATTATATAAGAATGCAACTGGACGATTTTAAATTGAAATTGAACAAACTAAGCTGGACTTAATTACGACCTATAAATTTAATTTCGCATGTGTTTTTTGTTACAACTATATTTTGAGTTTTTATAAAAATTTGTATGAAAAAGTGGGTCGGTAATACGTTCAATATGTCCTAATTCCGAACTAAATATGCAGGTGTAAGCTATTTTCACTAAATTCATACCAAGTCTATATTTAAAGAAAAAATTATATTTTAGTTGTTGAAAATAAGCAAATATTTTCCTTTTATTAGTAGACGAAATACGCGTATCCTGCATATGATAAGCATATTTAGTAAAATTAAAAGGAAAATATTCGACTATTTTTAACAATTAGATAAATTTTACTCTAACGCTAACCCTAAAGAATAACTTTTTCCCAAACTATGTTTTATTTATATTATACTTTGTATAATTTAAGAAATCTCTGGAATTATCTTGCCTTGCCACCAAAGTTTTATTAAGGCGTCCATTATAAATTATCAAAATAATTTCTTTGTACACATTTCACAATAAGTTAAATAGAAGAGTGAAAGCCATGACCATGTCTGGCACATTTTGGAGATGGCCTATAAAAGAAGATATTCTAATATATTCAAACAGTGACATAGTCTACAAAATTGAGCTTCCAGTTTTAATGAACAGCATAGGACAATATAATGTACCTGAAATCATCATACAAATAAAAGATGTCAAAACTCAGAAGTAGTAAATGTGATTTTTACTTTGTATGTATATGAAATATTTTGTATTTTTATTTATTTATTTCAAATGTGCATTGTTATAATATTTAAGTTAATTATGTTATATCATTGATTAATAATACTATAATAGTATTATTAATCAATGGTTATATTAAATTATTTTTTTTTGTTTGAAATACTGAATCGTTGCATTGTTTAATTTTTTTTAATTTTGATGTTGAAATAAATGTATATTTTTATGTGTAAATAATTTTACTTACATTATAAATATTTTTTTTTTTTTTTTTAAATTACTTAAGTATAGCAATATTGATTTTTTTATTATAATAAATATTTTTTATAATTTAACTAAGTACTAGTTAATTATTTAAAAAATTAATTATTAATTTTACTATTAATAATTATTTTAAATAGCTTTTTTGAATAAAATCGTAAATAGGTACTGCGAATCGCAAATAGGTTCAAAAAACGGAATTGAGTTTATATAAGGGCGGAATTAGTTCAGATTGAAATTGTTGAGCGGAAATACGTACAATCAAATTTTTTTTTGGCAGTTATGATATTTTATTATTTATTTAAAAAAAATTAAATTATAATTAGATGAAAATATTTTTTTTTTTTTTAATTAAAAAATAGTAATTATTGTAATTTGAAAAAAAAAAAATTAAAAAAAGCTTATATTTTGCTTATTTTGTCAACTTAAACTAATTTTTCCTTAAGGGGGCGGAAATTGGTACATTTACGTTACTGTACGGAAACGCTTTAGGCCAAATATCCGTTTGTTAAATAGATTTTGCCATCTGATCTGATCTGATCTGATCTCGTTATTTTGCATACATTCTTAGGTGCTTATGTCTGATGAATTTTACACGTATAATAAATTATATCAGCTGTTTCTAATCACAATTTTGGATTTACTAATTGAAAAACAAAAATTTATACCTATAGTTACTAATTTGAATATTTACCTACTGTTCAGATAATTAATAATTTTTATTTGTTTGTAAAACACTTTAGAGCATACTCACCTACGTATTTACCTACCTACAGAAAATAGAAATAAATAATACAATACCTAAATACTTAATAATAATCATTTAAGTATGGTACCTACTTATATATAACTATTATATTCACTATTGTTAATTATAATATTTATATAATTAATGTATTTATTTATTTTAAGATACTTTCCTATTCTCATAAGGCATAATACATAATTATTTAATCTGTTATTTCGTAATCTTTTAAAATTTTGTAGACTAATAAATTCGAAGTAGATAAAGGTAGTTAATACATGAGACATAATACATTTAACTATGTATATTTTTAAGTACATAGTTATGTTATGTACATATATAAATATTCAATCTTATCAAATATAATTACGTTTACATTATGAATTTCCATTATCTAAAAGTTTACAGGTAATTTTCAAATACAAAATTTTGTATGAAATTTTCAAATACAAAATTTTGTATGAAATTTTCAATTTGACGTAATTTTATTTTGTCAAATTTATGTTATTCAAAGTTTTGAAGTTTGCAAAGTGTTATATAGGTAGTGTACCTACATGGTTCATAATGTGCATTCAGCGCAGAAAAAATTATTCAGAGTAGGTAAATGAGTTTATATGTAACTGTGTGATACAAGAAGTGCTCTAACCAAATTTGATGGGTAGTTTATAAGTATTTAAACTATCAAAGATAAGTAGTTTTTCCAAATTTAAATGTAATATGATAGACTTCTAGAATATCAAAATTTATGTCAAAGTAGAACAATCTAAATGCATAAAGCTAAATCGTTATATTTAAAACAGCACTGCTTCATATCTGTACTGTACGCAGCGTTGTATGCAGAATTCTGCACATGTAATTAATTAATTATCTATAATTATAATTGACAAACATTTAAGGACCTACGCAGTAGACACCTGTTCATTTTATCTCTCTTCTCCATAATGAACTCTTAATATATATATAATAAATAAGTTGTATATATAAAACAATAATGCGCCCACAGTTGAAATTTTTTTAATCATATAGTTTTATTATTCACCAAATACATTAAGAAATAGGTAGAAACGAAACAGAAAATGAGAAGTAAGGTATTTATGTTTTTCAACGAAAACATACTAATTTCAAAGCTTTTCATTAAAAAATGAGTGTTTTCTGCTTTGTAATGAGAAGTCTATATCAGTCCATGCAAATAACCTGTTCTTTTAAAAACTTTAAATTTGGCTTTAACTTGAATTATAATTACTTAACAGGGGCCCCTAGTATACTTATAATAATTAATATATTCGACTATTAATGATACTGAACTATCACTTTATTTTAGTTACTAATTATGTGATTTTCTTTACACTTTCATCCAATATTTGTCATTATTTCAGAAATAATATTATTTAAACAGTTTTGGAATATAAAAGTAAATAAATTGGCTGCAAAAAAAAAAACAGATTATTACTGGAAATTAATAGATTATGAGTAAGAATTTATATAATCTATTTATTTGTAGTATACATTCATATAACTACATAACGTAATAACATTCTTTTAATGAAAAATGTTCTTAAATTATATTCACATTTTCAAAGAAAGAGTTCAAATTTAAAATAATATATATTCATATGTACGTACATGCATTTTGTGTATGTATATAAGTATGTACTAAACTATTAAGTATGTAGTTTAGTTTGAGTTAAAAAAAACTTCATAAAATTTTATAAAACTTCATAAATTTTCATGAAATTCATGTTTTTTTTGTTAATCGTCAAAAATTTGTTGTTAGTGTGTCTTTCCAATGTTTGCGATTGACAAATATTTGTGAATGAAAATCAAATAAAATTTCATGAATTTTTTTGTTTGCAAACGAACTTTACCTATCTAGGTGCCTATGAAATTTTGTAAGTTTTATGTCGAAAACACAATCACGACGAATGACGAATTTTCCGCTTTCAAATACATGAGATTATATGTAAATCGTGACGAATGACCAAAATTTCGCGTTCAAAAAATAAATCTATTTCTATTTTACTCGTCGACGAATGCGAATGACATTCGTTGATACCAACATAAATTGGTCAAAATGGCTTTAATAAAACATTTTTAAAATTCAAATTCAAATAAAATTTTTTTTAAATTTTTCCTCCATTTTTTTAATTTTAAAAATTTGTTCGTCGCGAATAGTTCGTCGTGATTGTGTCTCTAAGGGCGAATTTTGGTGGTCATTCGTCACTCGTCATTCGTCGTGATTTTGTTTTCAATATTACAAAGTTTGTTAATTTTTGAAATAATATTCTAAAAATGTAACATATTCAATAGATGTAATCTATTTTACTTTAAACTTTCAATTTAAATTGAATATAAGTACATATATATACAAAAAAAAAAATAAATAGATTTTATTAAACTAAACTAATAATTTTTTTTTCTATTCTATTTACAGTTTTTACATTCCCTTTTATCATTTAATAATATATTTATCTATAAACAACGCTATAAGAAAATTTTAGACTGTAGTTTTATAACTAAAAACAACCAAATCCCAAACAATTTTTATTCTTTTACATACATACAACAACTATACCTATACTATACATATATATATATACATAATATATAAGAAAGAATTATGGATACAAGTCAATTATTGCAATATACAAAAAATAATTCATCTTTAAATAATTATAAAAAAACATTTACAAATCCATTTGGACAACGACCATGGATGGCAAATTATGGTGCAGCAGCACCAGCTGGTGGTGGTAAAGGTGTAAAGGGTATTATTGCTGGTGGTATTACTGGTGGTATTGAAATCTGTATAACATATCCCACCGAATATGTTAAAACACAATTACAACTTGATAAAAAAGGTAAGTACCGTTATATTTATTTTATATTAAATATTTTTTGTTCTCATAATAAATTAGAGTTGATGTACTTATAATTAAATTAATCGTTATCATTATTTTTTAATGTGTATTATAAAACACCATAAGTCTGTAGTATCATAAGTATCTAAAATATCTCTATTTAATGTACTTATAATGATATGAAATATCGATATTTTTCTTCAAAATAAATCAAATTTTCGTTAAAAATAATCATTATTTTCGACATATTGAAAATTATTAATTATTTTCAATTTCACCAATTTAAACCCTCACTTTTAAGATCCATGTAAAACTTTCATTTTGTTGTCTTGTTCTAAAATTATAAAATCAATCGATAAAAAATATACTCAGGTTGCAGTTGACAAATCGTTCTTAGCGTGTAGAAAAATCTTAATAACTGAAACCTTTCTGTAGTCTAATGCTGGAATATAATGGTGCCATTCATTTGCTCCATCATGGAATATTCAATTAGCTACTTTAATTCAGTTCAATTTTCAATAAAGTTGTATACTATAAACATCTATACCTACTTACTTACTATATTATGTCTATTCATTTCCTTAAACGTGATTTCATAAAAAGGAGGTTAAAATTTTACATCCAAGTCCTTATAGTTATTATAATTCATTTTTTTTCAAAAATCGATTTTTCAAAATATTTTCCTTATAATATATCTTGACCTATGACTCGCTACTATTCATTCTATCTACGAGTATATTATGTAGGTACATACGTACAATAAATAATTGAAAAAGTGAAAGTGGTACTTCAAAAAAACCTCTTCTTTGTGCATAGCTACTCATAAATTGTTCGTGAATAAGTAAAAAAGAAACTTCTTAGAAAGTGTGTGTGTGTGTGTGTGAATAAAAAGAATAAAAAACACAAACAACAAAACAAACATAATTTTGTTTGTAATAAAAAAATAGAATTGTAAACCTAGATACAACCGTCAACTCTAAGGTTCTTAATTAATGATAGAGATTCGTTCTGTTGTATTTTATTAGAGGTGTTTTGTTCAAAACATACAAAAAAATTTTTTGTCTATTCAAACCTAAAATTTGAATTGAACTGTCCGTTGTTATGAGATTATTGAAATAACAAAAATTATGATTTCGTTAATTTTTAAGTTACCCTAAAGTTTAAGTTACAACAGCCACATACAGACAGACATTACAACATCGTTTCAATTTACTTTACTTTACAACCATCCTTAATTTTTGTCACAAATATGATTTTTTATAATTTTTATATCGTAAATAATTTTTAAAAATACTGAAATTAGGAAATTTTTTATTTTTTTCTGCAACGGTTGTCAAGAAACCGGAACCCTTACACCAAAGGGATCCATTGTGATACGACAAAACAAAAAAAAGTTTCGTCTTGAATCGTACTGGTTGAAATCAATTTAAAATTTTTACAAAACAATAAAGATTTGGCAAGATCACCCATTCAGTCCAGTTCTAGAGTTTTAGATAGGTTTTGTTTTTTATAAATTGGTGTGAGGTAGGTGTAGAGAATAAAAATAATTGTTTCATTCTATTCTTCATTTCGGCAGGCTTTGCATCTTCATCTGAGGTAGTATTCTAGCATATGCTTAATGCCACTAGAAATTGGAATTTTTAATAATAATAGATACAGTATGGACCAGGTAAGTTTGGCTATATTAAAGTCAGACTTTTTATATCATCTGCAATTGGAAAGCTATAGCTTTCGAGTGTCTAGAAGTATTTCTCCTTCATACAAGGATCTACAAGGTTGTTCCACCACTAATCAAATAATCTGTTTTGTAATTTCGTGAAATGTCACTATCATTCGACACTAAAAATAGAATTTAATCGATGATAAGTAATATTTTATAAATAATATTTAATCGGCAGTCCATCGCTCTTTTGTATTTGACGATTACCGTCTCTATTACTTTAATGTTTAATTAGCACACAGTTGATCGTTACTACTTCCTTGTTTTATTTCATGATTTATTAAACATGAATTTAGAGTAAATATGAAATAAGAGCGTTGAAAATATGTAAACACTTACCCACGTTGCATTTAATTCTCTGAATTCCTTTTATTTTCATTTGTGACATATAAAATTCGTTTTCCTTTCGTTTAATTTTACATGCGCTTGGTGGCTCAATATGCTTGCCTTTCAATAGTCCCAGGTTCGATTCCAGATGAATATAAAATTCTTTTTCTTTTCGTTTAATTTTATATGCTTGGTGGCTCAATATGCTTGCCTTTCAATAGTCCCAGGTTCGATTCCAGATGAATATAAAATTCTTTTTCCTTTCGTTTAATTTTATATGCTTGGTGGCTCAATATGCTTGCCTTTCAATAGTCCCAGGTTCGATTCCAGATGAATATAAAATTACTTTTCCTTTCGTTTAATTTTATATGCTTGGTGGCTCAATATGCTTGCCTTTCAATAGTCCCAGGTTCGATTCCAGATGAATATAAAATTACTTTTCCTTTCGTTTAATTTTATATGCTTGGTGGCTCAATATGCTTGCCTTTCAATAGTCCCAGGTTCGATTCCAGATGAATCTAAAATTCTTTTTCCTTTCGTTTAATTTTACATGCTTGTTGGCTCAATATGCTTGCCTTTCAATAGTCCCAGGTTCGATTCCAGATGAATCTAAAATTCTTTTTCCTTTCGTTTAATTTTACATGCTTGTTGGCTCAATATGCTTGCCTTTCAATAGTCCCAGGTTCGATTCCAGATGAATCTAAAATTCTTTTTCCTTTCGTTTAATTTTACATGCTTGTTGGCTCAATAGGCTTGCCTTTCAATAGTCCCAAAATCGATTCCAGATGAATCTAAAATTCTTTTTCCTTTCGTTTAATTTTATATGCTTGGTGGCTCAATATGCTTGCCTTTCAATAGTCCCAGGTTCGATTCCAGATGAATATAAAATTACTTTTCCTTTCGTTTAATTTTATATGCTTGGTGGCTCAATATGCTTACCTTTCAATAGTCCCAGGTTCGATTCCAGATGAATATAAAATTCTTTTTCCTTTCGTTTAATTTTACATGCGCTTGGTGGCTCAATATGCTTGCCTTTCAATAGTCCCAGGTTCGATTCCAGATGAATCTAAAATTCTTTTTCCTTTCGTTTAATTTTACATGCTTGTTGGCTCAATAGGCTTGCCTTTCAATAGTCCCAGAATCGATTTCAGATGAATCTAAAATTCTTTTTCCTTTCGTTTAATTTTACATGCTTGTTGGCTCAATATGCTTGCCTTTCAATAGTCCCAGGTTCGATTCCAGATGAATATAAAATTACTTTTCCTTTCGTTTAATTTTATATGCTTGGTGGCTCAATATGCTTGCCTTTCAATAGTCCCAGGTTCGATTCCAGATGAATATAAAATTCTTTTTCCTTTCGTTTAATTTTACATGCGCTTGGTGGCTCAATATGCTTGCCTTTCAATAGTCCCAGGTTCGATTCCAGATGAATCTAAAATTCTTTATCCTTTCGTTTAATTTTACATGCTTGTTGGCTCAATAGGCTTGCCTTTCAATAGTCCCAGAATCGATTCCAGATGAATCTAAAATTCTTTTTCCTTTCGTTTAATTTTACATGCTTGTTGGCTGAATATGCTTGCCTTTCAATAGTCCCAGGTTCGATTCCAGATGAATCTAAAATTCTTTTTCCTTTCGTTTAATTTTACATGCTTGTTGGCTCAATATGCTTGCCTTTCAATATTCCCAGGTTCGATTCCAGATGAATCTAAAATTCTTTTTCCTTTCGTTTAATTTTACATGCTTGTTGGCTCAATAGGCTTGCCTTTCAATAGTCCCAGAATCGATTCCAGATGAATCTAAAATTCTTTTTCCTTTCGTTTAATTTTATATGCTTGGTGGCTCAATATGCTTGCCTTTCAATAGTCCCAGGTTCGATTCCAGATGAATATAAAATTACTTTTCCTTTCGTTTAATTTTATATGCTTGGTGGCTCAATATGCTTGCCTTTCAATAGTCCCAGGTTCGATTCCAGATGAATATAAAATTCTTTTTCCTTTCGTTTAATTTTACATGCGCTTGGTGGCTCAATATGCTTGCCTTTCAATAGTCCCAGGTTCGATTCCAGATGAATCTAAAATTCTTTTTCCTTTCGTTTAATTTTACATGCTTGTTGGCTCAATAGGCTTGCCTTTCAATAGTCCCAGAATCGATTCCAGATGAATCTAAAATTCTTTTTCCTTTCGTTTAATTTTACATGCTTGTTGGCTCAATATGCTTGCCTTTCAATAGTCCCAGGTTCGATTCCAGATGAATATAAAATTACTTTTCCTTTCGTTTAATTTTATATGCTTGGTGGCTCAATATGCTTGCCTTTCAATAGTCCCAGGTTCGATTCCAGATGAATATAAAATTCTTTTTCCTTTCGTTTAATTTTATATGCTTGGTGGCTCAATATGCTTGCCTTTCAATAGTCCCAGGTTCGATTCCAGATGAATATAAAATTCTTTTTCCTTTCGTTTAATTTTACATGCGCTTGGTGGCTCAATATGCTTGCCTTTCAATAGTCCCAGAATCGATTACAGATGAATCTAAAATTCTTTTTCCTTTCGTTTAATTTTACATGCTTGTTGGCTCAATATGCTTGCCTTTCAATAGTCCCAAGTTCAATTCCAGATGAATACAAAATACTTTATCAGTTTTTCGACTCGGTCTAGTAAGTAACCTCTGTTATTGGGATAACAAAAATGATAAAAAAAAAATTTACAGTTTGATAACATGGAACATAAATATAATTTAACTAGGCTATTTAAGAAGGTTGAGTGTATCTCCTGACAATGGTAGTAGTTTTCCACATTTAATGAGTTGATAATAAATTATCGAAAAACATTGTTGTAAACTTGACGTATCGTACTTAATTAAACACGAAAAGTTAATGCTTGCTATACCTAAGTTACTGTCAAAGAACATAAAAAACATACTTTCTTTATCTTATTTTCCTTTATCTTATTTCTGAAAATTACTACTATGTATATCGGAAAATCTTGTTCTCCAGAATTTTCATATAATTTAAAAAAGCAAAATTTTGATCAAACGATATTTTGAAAAGCGAAATTTCGAACCCGATCCATGTATATCATATAAATATCTCTCTATAGCTTAATCCAGCGGCCGCCAAACTTTTTTGGTCATGGGTAAAATTCGTCTAAGATGAGATGTTTTTGAACTCGTAGTGGGTCAGTGGCAATTTTATATGAAAGTAATTTAAAAAAAATAGTTAAACCAAAAGTGAATTCATTTATTATCAAGCAAAAAATTTTTTATATAAATATAAGTTGGATAAATTCAGTACACAATAGTAAAAATAAATAAAAAAACAACAAAAATAACATTTAATATTTTAACTGCTATCAGTAGGCGAAATCAATGGCTTCCATGATGCTGTACTGTTGAAGTTAATTTGGATAAGTTTGGTTCATATTTTGACATTTTAAGCCGAAATTATTTATCGAAATGCTCAATAGTCAAACTGGTCCTGTTTTTATTCAAAATATATCTCATTTGTGAAAATGTTTGTTCACAATTATAGCTTGACCCAAACGCAGATAAAAGAGCAAATGCAACTTTTTTGATACATGTGAATTTTTTTGGAAGAGATGCCCAGCACGTAAATATCATATCAAGATGATTTTCTTCCGCTTTCTCTAAATCTCCACGTAAAGTTTTAAATTTATCAGTCCCTAAAGTTGAACTTCTTAAATCAATCAGCTCTAGGCTAAAATTGGTGATTTCAAGGAATTCAAAACATTGTAAATCTAAAACAGTTTCATCAATTACATCCACCTTCGTTATAAATGCAAACATTGGACCGTGCTTTTTCAAAGTTTCAAATCTATTTTCAAATTCGTCTTTCATGCTATTAATATAAGACTCAATTTTTTTTTACATCGAAATCATCAACATTTCGTTTTTCTTCTTGAGTTTTTATATGTGGGCAATAGTTAAATTTACGCTTTTTTATATCCATTTCAAATAAAACTAATTTTGAGCAAAAACTCTTCCATTCTTCATATAATTTTAAAATTGGCGGTTACCCTGAAGTCGTTTGTTAAATTCATTATAATGGTTCATTATATCAGTTAAGAACAGATGTTTTAAAAACCATTTTTTATCATCAAGCTCGGTTTTTAAGCGAAGCATATGTAAACGTAAAATGTATTCATATTCAAATGCTGTGTTCTTCTTGGCTGTTATTTGTTATGCTATGTTATGTTAAAAACTTAAAAAGAACATTTTAAGTTTTCAACAGCAACAACTTGTCTTTTTTTATATTTAGATTTTTGTAATCAAAAAATATATTTATTGATTTGAAATCAATTTTACATTTTCGAAGCGGGTAACATGAAATGATGATTTGGGTCACTCCGTGACCGCGGGTCATACTTTGCCGGGTGCTGGCTTAATCGATAGAATGATAGAAAAATGCAATCTAACGATGTGACTGGATGGATTAAAAATCCTTTGCGATATCAAAATTCGTCTCTTCTACTAGACGATAGGTGCTGCAAACAGCATAGAACAGCAAACTAATTAACTACATATACTTTATGAAAATAATTATAATTGAAAACTTAAGCTGGATTTTTATTGAGCAATATTTAGAATCTTAAAAATTTGATTGACTCTAAAAAGGGAAATAGCTTATTGAATTTTTATGTAAGAAAAAAATAGACCGTTGCAAAGAATTCTCTAAATTTCTATTTGGGAAATTTTATTTTATACACAAAAAAACAACAATTCAACCATCTGTTGAAAAAAATTATTTTTTTTATATACATTTCTCAAAACATTGCTAAAAACAAAGTGTGGCCGACATAAAAAAACTATCCCCGATATTGTAAAAATCAAGTATAATATCCCAAATTTTTTGAAAATATCCCCAAAATGATATTTTCTGGTCTTGTCGTACGCATTGAGCTCTCATATAAAATAATGTTATATATATCTCTCTTTTTAGAGCAAATAAAATTTTTTAGATTCTAAATTTGGCTCAATGAAAATCCAGCTTTAAGAACAGTCTCAGAACCATATCTGAATTATGCTGACTCTAAAAAAAACAATAGAGGCGTGTTCGTAGTGGTCGCGCCTGCGCAACAAAAAAGATTTTTTGTTCGTAGTTGCATAATATCATCAAAAATTCTGCGCGGATAAAAAGCAGGCCCTTGTGTTCATAGTAATCGGTGTCGCGTCAGCGTCGGGCAGATTGTGCAGATATTTTAATGCGCCTGCTTTAGAATGATTTTTAAAGTGCATGTTATTTAACATTTAATATTTAGGTAAAAAATAAAAATTAATTATTAAAATAAAATAAATGTGTTTATAATAATAATATATAAATATAATAAAATCAATATATTGAAAAAATATATAATAATTTTAATATATTTTAATATGTAAGTAATATATAAGTAATATATATTAAAATATATTAAATATTTAAAAAAAAATATATTTAAAAAAAATATTTATAAAATATATTTAAAAAATATATATAAAATATATTAAATATATATAAAAATATATAATAATATAATTATAAATGAATTGTGCATGTGCTGCCTCTAAGAACAAGAATGATGGCTAAAAAAATTTCTGCGCAGGTTTTTTTTGTTCATAGTGACAGAGAAAAAAATCTGCAAGACACCGACGCATATTTTACTGCAACTACGAACACGCTTTAGCTTTGCATATTCAATTATTTGCGATTGCATATAAAATATGCTGCCTGAAATGTCACATTGAATAATGATAACATACATTTGCTTGTCGTATCGTACAACTTGTTTATATATATATGCTAAATATACTTGAGTTTGAGCATCTCTACATAAATAATTAAAATTAATATTAGGTTAAAGTTTATTATGCATTTCAACATCAATTTAATCTCTACACTCACTGTTTATTATTTTACAGAAATTAATTTTTAAAAAAAATTGTTTCTAACTAAGTAATTACAAATTAAATATTTTTTAATAACGTCGTCGTCAACATGTTATTATTGTTAAACGCTTATCAATAATTTTATTTTTATAATGAAGTGAAAGATGTTATTTAAAATTAACATTTACTCTCGTATCACTTATTATCGTACCATATTATTATATACGCATACACATACATACATATTGATTTCATTTACTTATGCATTTAAAAATCATCAGATTTCAATTTTATTTCACCTCATTTGAATGATTTTATGAATAGAAAATTGAAAATTGGTTATAATTTGGAAAACCTTGACCATAGCATCAATATTTTATATTCACTATTTTTGGTAATTTTTAATTTGAATTTATAAAACCCACTTTTTGAGTTCAATGCCAATAAAAAGTTAATGAAAAAATATTAGCAATCATTGTGAATTCAAGAAATTTTATATTTTATGGTATCAGAAACTTGATTTTTATTTTGATGTAATATTCAAGGTTGTTATTATTACCTTAAATATTGCATTTCCGTTTTAGTTCATTTTTTATACTTAATTATAGAAATTTTTTTTTGTTTAGACTCTAAATTATTTCATATTCCAGTATTTCAGTCACAAGTATTCCAACAGTAACAGTATGTAGGTTTTTTTTTCAAGTTTACAGTACTAAAATCAGTTAACAGTAAAAAATTCGATTTCTCATTGATAAATGAAAATTTGAGCATAACAATGTAGCATCAGTAAATGAGAAATTTGATACTGGATTATCCTGGCTGTTATCCTAAATTTGCCAAATTTTAATTTTAAAAACTTGTAAGCTACTATTTCAGAAATTTTAAACCCAAAGAAAATTTAAATTAATTCTGTTTCAGAGTCACTAACGGTGATTCTGGTGTATAATGATAGTGATAATATGTTGAGTTATTTGCTAGTAAGTAAAATATCCAGTAATCACTCTTAATACCATTAAAATAATTATCCACCAATATACGTTTAGTATTATTCCAGAGTACATCATTTTATTATGTAATTTTTGGTATACTTAAAGCGATAACAGACAGCAATTTTTGACGAAATCGACAAATTGTTTAATACAATTTGTATTGATATGTAAGACACACACACTGTGAGATTTTTCTGCCGAATCGGTACATCTCTGGTAACACACTCATCAAGAGGTATTGATAAGTTAATTGATTTTATTTGATGAGCGATTAGATGAAAGTAATGATGAAATTTGTTCTAGCGACGGGACTAAACTCATTTATATATTTTGATTGTATGAGTGGATGCACTGTGCTCATTATTGAATATAGTGATGAGTGATAGTCGATACACTTTACTCATTAATGAATATAGTGATGAGTTATGTAATGAGTCGATGCACTGCGCTCATTAATGAATATAGTGCTGAGTTATGTAATGAGTCTATGCACCTTACTCATTAATGAATATAGTGCTGAGTTATGTAATGAGTCTATGCACCTTACTCATTAATGAATATAGTGATGAGTGATGTAATGAGTCGATTCACTGTACTCATTAATGAATATAGTGATGAGTTATGTAATGAGTCAATGCACTTTGCTCATTAATGAATATAGTGATGACTTATGGAATTAGTCGATGCACTGCACTTATTAATGAATATAGTGATGAGTGATGTAATGAGTCGATTCACTGTACTCATTAATGAGGTAATGTATTACATTAATCAAGAATGAATTGAATTATGAGATGATGATTAAATTAAAAATTAAATTAAGAAAATAACTAAAATCGTTATTTTATTTATCTATATGTTTTACAAATAATAGAAATATAGCTAATGATAGTGAACAATTTATTTTCAAACAATTTTATCTCTCCCAAAATATATTTTTGAACCTGCTTTATTTTTTGAATGTCTTTCTTCATGATTTCTAAAGTCGATTGTTCCGAATTTGAACTACTGTCATGCTATTTTAGTTCGGCTTAATAATATAAAAATTAAAATTATTGCAGAAAAATAACTTAAGTACATTTAGATTGTTGTAGTTATACTCTATTTTTTGATTTTGAAATAATTTATTTATTTTTTAGAAATATTTAGAGTATTCTTAATCAAAAGTTTTACTTAATAATGTAATTTAAATGTACTTTATATACCCATATTAAAATATTAACAATGTTTTTATAAAATTTTAAATTATTTTTAATTGTTCTGCACTTAAATTTTTTAAATTTTGCACTAACGTGAATTTTATATTAATTTTTGTGTATGAATAATATTTTATGGGGAATAACGGTATTTACAAAATCTTAATAAAAAATTTGTTTACTAATTAGTAATTAGTCTTATACACCGCATGAATCTTAATGCCAGTATAAAAAGTCATACTTGTATAATTAAAAAAAAAAAAAAAAAATGTCATGTAATGTTCTGTGTTCAGAATTGTGTCAGATTTCACCACAATTAAATAATATATTATTATTAATTTATTATATTAAGCTTAAAAATATACCACTTGTTACACACATGCTAATGAGAATATTCTTATTTATGTGTGTTTGCTTAAATGAAACAGAATTACTCGTAGTTAGTTTAACTTCCAACAGGATGAACTTTTATTATTAACTAACACAGTTTTCGTACCTTAAGTTTTTCAAAATTATTGATTTTATTTCAAAAAATCACAGTTTAGTTATATTTAAAAAAAAACCAATAATAGTAGTTTTTATCTCTTCAAAATTAAATAGTCAAAGGTCGGACCTTCCATTTTGTTAGATATGATTTGAAAACATTTCTTAATTTTGAATTTGGTTTTTTACTGACAACAGAATTTTATACTGTTAGAGATCAGTACTTGATATTTGTACTGATTAGTGGAAATTTAAAATATCATTGATCATCCTTATACCAAATGCTTTTTTTAAAAATTCCAGGTATTTTACTGGTATTTGTTACATCAAAAAAATTTCAAATAAATACGATTTACTGATTTTTTACTGATAATTACTGGAATTTGAATAACTCTGTTAAAACTATAAGATATAATATACGTATATATATATATAATAATTTATTAAGTGAAAATTAATTATTTGTTATTGTTGTAAAATAATACCTACAAAACACAGTCATAACTAATTATAGTTATTTGACGACTATACGGTTTGAAATTATGAAATAATTTTGTAATAAAATAACACAGGCTTCTACTATTACAGATGAAATCATAACTATTTAATAATTAAATGACAAATTGGTTGTAAGTTTCTAATTACAACTGATTCCATTTCTACTTGCATACATATATATATATAAGTACTTTTAAAAGCTTTCAGCATTTATAATTTTATTTTTTTTAAAAAAAAATGTTTTTTTAGTCTGAATGCGACAGTAAAATTAATAGAAATTGCTATTAGGGAAATTTATGGACAATTTACGTACAAACAAAGTTCTTGCTAATTATAATGTATGTGCATACCTATTATAAAGTCATTATTCATAAATTGTGATTAAAAATATAGGTAAAATTATTTCGACTAAATATATGAGAAGACTGATGATGAAGCCTGTTTATGTTTTTTTTTTAATGTGGTTTCTCTGTATTCTGCTATCTTCAAAAACAAATAAAAATTTGGTTTCAATATTTAAGTGGTAGTAGAGGTTTGAGTTTTTCCACTCTTTACAGTAAAAAAAAAAAATAAATAAATAAAAGCAGTTCGATTTAATTATATACTAGATGCCAGTACCTTGAATTTCCTAGTTTCGATTTTTAATACAAAAAACACTCTCTCTTTGCCTCTTTGAAAAACTTTTTGCCCTATAAAGGAAAATGACAGATAAAAATCTCATTGGGTTCAAAAATGAATTGTAAGGTGACAAACCACAAATTTCGATGATAGTAAAATAGGAAAACATTAAATTGGGTTGGATTGAGCATGTACAACATAGAATAACTGAGCACAAAATAGCAAAATTCTAAGGGGGTTCTAAAGAGAAGAACTGAAGGTATAGGCAATCGGAGTGGGAAAGCTATAAAAACGCTGATAGCATTTCGTAGAAAAATCTGTAGTTCACTTGTAGAACAATCTTTTCTTTTTCTATTTACCCAATTCAGTAAGTATTTGGCAATTGAAGGACGCCGTCTTTGCAAAAATATATTGCAGTTGCAGACGTAATGTATAGGCAATTATCTGGGTCAAATTGAACTGTGGCAGTAAAAATGACAATGATGATATATTCTGAGAGAGGGCCTCTAAATACCTGAGCTCTAAATCCATAATTACAAAATCTTCAAATTTTAAAAGAAATAGGTTTTTCATTTATATTTACTGTCATCAGAAAAATCATGTATGAATTAGTATACGGAGTACCTATATTTACTGAGTAAATTTCAGAGTATTTTTCATATATATTTTGCAATCCTAATTCCTGATCATCTCTTACCTTAACTTATTTGTTTTTCTTTTAATTAATTTAATTACAATACTTGGTTGACCACAAATAAATATATTTTAATGATTCTAAATATAAAATTTTAAAAATTCATAATCAAATAAAATTTTATTTCTTTAAAACTGATGTGTGTAAATTTTTTTATTTGCTTAGGTATAAATTAAAAATATATATTCCACAAATTAATAATTCACAAGTTAATGACTTTCAATACTTGTAATTTATTATTGTATTAATAAATTAAAATATATAAATAAAATTTATTATTTTGTAAATTTAATCAATTTATTTATTTTAATATAATTTTAGGAGGTGATAAACAATATAATGGTATAATTGATTGTGTTAAAAAAACAGTTAAAACTCGAGGTTTTTTCGGACTATATAGAGGTTTAAGTGTATTATTATATGGAAGTATTCCAAAATCAGCAACTCGGTAATTATAAAAAATAAATATTATTACTTTATAACAATTTATTGTTTTTTTTTTTTTTTTTTTTAATTTTAGATTTGGTGCCTTCGAATTTTTTAAATCACATCTTTGTGATTCAAATGGTAATTTAAATACAACATCTAGTAAATTATTGGCTGGTCTTGGTGCTGGTGCATTAGAAGCCATTATTGCTGTAACACCAATGGAAACAATTAAAACAAAATTTATTAATGATCAAAGAAGTACCAAACCTCAATTTAAAGGTTTTTCACATGGTGTTGGCCTAATTGTAAAACGTGAAGGAATTTCTGGTGTTTATAAAGGTTTATCAGCAACAATTTTAAAACAAAGTTCAAATCAAGCTATACGTTTTTATGTAATGGAAACATGTAAAGAATTATATAAAGATGGTGATCAAAATAAAGCTGTACCAAAACTAATGGTTGGTATGTTTGGTGCATTAGCTGGTGCTGCATCTGTTTTTGGTAATACACCATTAGATGTTGTTAAAACACGTATGCAAGGATTAGATGCTCATAAATATAAGAATACATTTGATTGTGCATGTCAAATAATGAAAAATGAAGGACCTAGAGCATTTTATAAAGGAACAATACCACGATTAAGTCGTGTTTGTTTAGATGTTGCTATAACATTTATGATATATGATTCATTTATGGATTTATTTAATAAAGTTTGGAAATAAATGATATATATATATATATTTATATATATATATATAACTACATAAATATATTATTAAAAGTAAAAGAAATACTTTTTTTTAATATTATGTAGATGTGATTAAATGTAGTTTGTTTTTTTATTGGAACGGGCCTCACTTGTTAAAAAAATTATAAAATTATTTTGATATATATGTATAACATTTCTAAAACTACACATTTACAAAATTAAAATAAAATATTTATTATAAACTTGAGCAGCTTTGCACTTGATTTTAATTTTAAATACATATTTTTATTATTTGACAAATTTTAAAAGTTTTTTTTTTTCTTGCAGTTACTTTCATATTATTTTCGTATTGCAGATCTCATTCAATTTAATAAAATGAAATTAATTTAGTTTAATTTTTCTAAATTTGTAGCTGCAGAAATTAATCAAATCTAAAATTTATTTAAATGGTGCTCAACATTATTATAATGTTTCAGAAAATTAATTGAAAAAAAGACTAAAATCTTACAAAGTATATTTTATAATGTATATATGTATGTATACATTGAATTATTTTTACAATTTTACATTATTTACAATTGCATTTTGATAAAATTCAAATATTTAATTTTTATTTTCAAATTCTTGGAAATAATTGGAAAAAAATAAGAGGCCTTTTCATATGAAACAAAAATTTAGTTTTGCACAAAAATTAGAAAAAAAAATTTGTTTGTTATTTTTTTTTTTTAAATAACAAAATGCACTGCTAATTAGAATTAAAAATATGTCAACTAAAAAATTAGTATGTACAATATAAATGTGTGAATTAAACTTATAAAGTTAATAATTTAAATATAAAAATTCATTTAATTATGCATTATAAAAATATGCTTAAGTTAATTTTTATTTTTTGGGATTAATACTGAGCAATACAATTTATTTAAAATAAATAAAAATTTCAAGGGTGTTTATTGTTCAAATTAAAAAAACAAAAAAAAAAAAAAATTATATATACATCTTTAATTTTTTATTAATATATATAATTACAACTAATAAATTCCTTCAAATCAATATTTACATAATAAGAGCAGTCATTCCAACTTTTGGTAAATATTTTTTTATTTTATTTAATTTTTATTAATTTTCAGTTTGGTTATTATTAGTGTAATTATAATAAAAGATGCTATAAAATTTTGTTAAATGTTATATTTCTTTGTTAAAAAGAAAAATTTATGTAAATATTTGTTGTGTAATAAACAAAAAATAATATTTATACAAACTCTGCATTTTTTTTTTTTTTAATTTAAGTAAACAATAAATTCATCTTACATACCCAACTCAAGGATTTCAAATAAAAGCAAGAATATGAGTGTATTGTTGCTGACTTAACTAAGTATGTATTTTGCAGCCAAATTTAGGTTTTTAATATTAATGCAAAAAAAAATAATAAAAAATTGTTTATTAATCTTTGCTTAACTATTTTATCTATTCAATTTACTTATTTAATTCAACTTTTTGATAAAAAAAAACAAAAAATATTTTAGCGAAATACTCTACACAGTTTACAATTTTTGACAAGATAAAAAATGGCTATCGCGTCTCGTCAAAATTCTAACAGAAATAACAGTCTATTTAGGAGGCCTTGTCACAACTCACGAGACTGTTTTGACATTTGCCGTGGTGGCAATTTGGTATCGCGTCTGTGCTGTGGTGTTTAACAGAATACAAAACTATCTCTTCAGAGATATTTTCACGCGATCTCGCGAAATGGGTCTAACAGAATATAGGTGGTACTGTGGTAGAAAGCTTTATCTTTATTTTGAAAATAAAATTTATAGTTTGTTGTTATTTTCCTAAATTTATTATACAGATTTGTATTTTAGATACTAGCTACAATTTACATTTAATTTTCATAGTTTCATACCAAGAATAATAGAATATTCTATAAATCTTGGATTCATACCACTTGACAAATTTTTAAATTGTACGTTATAATCAACTGTCAAGTAGTATCACATAATAATACAGTTACAGCAAATTATAAGCACACCGTTGACTAAAGATGCAACGCAACTTTGAAATTTAAGCAATGGCAGCACGAAAAATGATTATGTACAAAATAAAATAAAGGTTGTTTTCCGTTTTTGAACCGAATATTCAGAATATTTCAATTCAAAATAATCAAAAAGGCGAGAGCCAACAAAATAATAATATCTTAATTTAAAAAAAAATGCCAGCCATTTAAAACCCACCTTAATGGTCAGGTAATTCATATTCATTAGTCAATGGATGATATTTTAATAAGAGCAGTGGGGTTGGTAATCAGAAAAAAATTAAAAAAAAATCAATATTATAATTACTTAATATAAATATAATAGAAAATAGATAATCTCTAATAACTGAATTTCTTATTCCAAAAAGAGAAGCGAAAATTTGTGTTTATAAAATTAAATTTTGATATTATAATAAAATTTTGTCTAACTAAAGGTTTGTAAAATAGAAAATAAGAATTATTTAAATAAAAAATTATTTATTATTTTTCTCTTTTTTTTCATACTTTTTTTCCAAGATTCTGTTTTAATGGTTTTTTATTGAAATAAATCTGATAACGAATTTTTAGCACTAAATTTTTGTCTCCTTCAGTTTTCTTATCTATAAATTATAAATAAGCAATTTCAGAAGGCATAATAGGTAGTAATTTTCGGAAAAACATTTATTTATTTTAATTCTATATTGTATAAATATATATATACATATATATACATTTCGTTACATATGCATATTAAATTTTCGTGATAATTCACTAACAAAGGTCAATTACAATTAAAATATTTTTGAAATATCAAAAAAAAAAAAAAATGTATAAATAACATTTTTTTTTTGAAAATTAAAACATTCTAAATTCAAAATGATCAAAGATGAATTCTTTGCTCTCATTTGTTTTCTTTATATGTGCACTTATAATGCAAGTTGTTCCATCTCATGTTGTAGTTAGAAGAGTTGCAGATCAAGTAAGTTTCTATAAAAATATAATTTGAAAAACATTATATTATAATTTATTGTTTAATTTTTTATTTAAAGTTTATTGAAAAATATTTTGTTCAATCAGCATTATTTGGTGGTGATATACCGACTGCAGGCTTACATGTTTATCCACTTAAGGCATATCCAGAGGATGGATGTAATGAACAACTAACGCCAGCACAACAGCGACCAGCAGAAGATTTAAAAAATAAAAAATTTGTTTTAATTATAGCTCGGTAAAATTTTTTCTATTAAAACTAATTTAAAGATCTTGATTTTAGTTTTTTGTATAACAGTAATAATTGCACTTTTGAAAAGAAAATTCGTAATGCTCAAAATGCAAAATATGATGCTGCAATTATACATAATGTTGGTGGTGATTATTTAGGTAAAATTAGATTTAGTAATACATTTTATTTTAATATTTAATTTTTTTTTTTGGTTTTCTATAGAACAAATGTCAGCTAGAAATAGTACAGGAATAACTATTCCTTCAGTTTTTGCTCGAGAAACAAGTGGACGTAACATTATCGACAATTATATGAATAATGACGAGTTTATTTTATTTATAAATGATTCTTTTCCATTTAATATAAATAAAAATCCTAAAATACCATATTTATTTTCTGGGTTTTGTGTTTTTTTTTTTTTTTTATTTGTTTTCAGTTCTTCAATAAACAACAATTCAATGTGAAATCAATGTAATTGCATTTGCATTGCAATGCTCAATGCAACAGTTTCTTCTGTAACTAAATGTCTACAATCTCGCATAAATATACGGTACGGTGATATAAACATTAACATATCGCGACTTCATTGAAAAAAAAAAAACAATTTTTGTGTACGTTTTATATTTCTATAAGTTAATTAATTATTTAAAAAAACAATTACTTTATTTTAAGAATAAAATATTTATTTCCGTCAATTTTCTATTCATATAGATGTTATTTTTAACTACATCATATCAATACACCAATCATTAAATGACATAATTTTAAAATGGTCATTCTATACAAAACGATATACGACGGTCGTACCCGTCCGTCGTCTCAAAAGGTTTGGTTAGATTGGATCTGTTTTAATAAAATCGTCTTGAAACGGTACTATGGGCAATTTTGAAACAAATCAAATCGAAACAATGGCAGCACCAACAATAATTACTTTTAAAATGATAGCTGTCATATTGTATAATTATTTTACATAGGAATGAGTAATAATGAAACTAAAAGTAATCATTCGACCGACATTCAGCAAATCAACTGATGATAAAAGGAATTGCCTATCAAAAAAGAATTGGAAAAAAGAAAAACAGAAAAAAATTAAAGAACTGCGAAAAAAAGTAAATTTTTCTTTGTTTTTAAAAAGTGTAAAATACGATAAAAATGTTAATTTTATTATGATTTTAATAATTTAATATTGTAAATTTATTTAAATAATATTTATAAATTGAAGTATAAATGCTAAAAAGTTTAATACATTTACAAATAAATATATGTAATTCAGCCAGTGCTACTATTATAATTATTCATCTATAAAAAAAATATCAAAACAATATTTTCTAAATAACACTTGAACGAAATTTTTCAAAAAGATTGTTTGATATTTCAAAGATTATTTTAGAAATACTAAATCGAAACTAATGACACTTTAATAAAAACAGTGGTAATTCGAAAAAATTTAAAAAATCAATTTTTTTTTTTTCTTTTAAAATTTTGTTTGCAATAATTAATAGATTTATATCAATTTTATAAATATTATTATTAGTAGTTTACAAACAATACATATACCGTGTCGTACACATATAATTATTTAAATTAAATTATAACAATAGTTAATTTAGTGACTGAATTCATCATTCCAAAAAAAAAAAAACAAAAACTCGTGTTTATCAAATTAAATTTTGATGTCATAATAAAATTTGTCCTAACTAAATATTTTTTTAACATAAAAAAGGTTTGTAAAATAGAAAATAAAATTTATTTTAATAAAAAATTATTTATTATTTTTCTCCCTTTTCATTCATATTTTTTTTTTTGTTTTAGTTTTTGTTTAAAAAAGAAGATTTTTCGTTTTATTGGAATAATCTATACACAATTTAAATATGATTCTTTGGTAATAAATTTTTGTCTCTTTCTCATTATCTATCTAATTATCAATAAACAATATAAAAAATAAAAACAAAAACAAATAATAATAATTTTTGTAAGTGTTTAATTTTATTCAAGTCAATGCAAAATAATCTTATCTATATAACTAGTTAAGTATTTTATTTCATTCACTATTTTTAAGAAACTGAAGTAAATTTTCATCAGTTTTATAAAAAAAAAATAAAAACAAAGATCAACTACGTTTTAAACATATATATATATATATAGCTACACTGTAGTTAAAGGTACTTTTTATATATTAAAGATATCAAAAATGACTAATTTAATATTTTTATAAAAAAAAAATGGTACATAAATGTTATTAAATGTATGTAACAAAAAATTGATATTGTGTATTGATGAGATAAAACAAAATAGAAGGATCTTTATAAACTACTTAATCTAGTGAATCCTAGTATAAGTAAATAATTGAATAAAATGTTGAACTATCTATATTTTAATTATTTAAAAATCTATAAAAGTCTTACTGTAGTAAATTCTATTGCTTATATGTTTGTATATATATATATATTTGTTTTTTTATGTTAAACTTCAAGGTTATTTAAAATTAAAAAAATCTGTTTATTCTATTTGATATTCAACTGACTTCAATGTATATAATTTTAACTACAAAATTTGTATAATTCAAAAATTTTAATACTTGATTTATTCAAGAAAATAGTTACCTTGTTTTGTTCTACAACATTTTCTTGTCAAGACAGCGCCCGCAAAAACTTTTTCTTGCAATATTTCATCGTTAGAAATATAAATTAAAAATTCATACATATACATAAATATTACGTTGCGGCTTAAAAAATTAAATTAAATTTTCGTATTGATCGTATAGAATAGTTGCATATTCTGATAACTTTCAGTCTCAATCACAAATAAAGATAAAAATTATGACTCAACTTCAAAATAAAGATAGATAGATGTATTATAATTGATTATACCGAGTATGTACTTTTCTCATATTTATTTTGTTTAATTAAAAAATTAAAATTTATTATATTCTTATAATAAAGGAAAAAATTTATCCAGCCATTTGGATGTTAAATATTTAAATTTTAATTAAATAAAAAATTGGAAATTTTTCATTATAAAATTTTATACTTTCAATTTATAAAATTATTTTTTTTATACCTCTGAATATAAAGGAAACATATTATATGTATGTAATATGATTCCTTTATGATCTGAGTTATATATAATGTACATATAGTTATGTATATAAACAATTTAAAATTATTAAATTTTATGAATGTACATTATTATAGGTACAACTTTTTGAACATTCGTTAGTAAATTTGATTCATCAACCAAATTTTATAATAGTACAAAGGAATAATAATATAAGTTATGATATTAATTAAATTAATCAATTTAATAATATATATGTACACATATATGCATTAACTAAAGCTCTAAATACATATGTTTATTAAGATTATAATTTTTTGTTTTTAAAATATATGAATAAATAGTTATTTACAAAACTTTTAATATCTTATAATTAAAATTTTGATTTTGTTAATAATAAAAAAAAAACAATAAACAGAATATTGACCTTAAATTTATTTGAATTTCTAAATTTATATAAAAATTTTAATTATTTTAATTCTTTATATCATTTTTGATTTTCTCTGTGCATTTTAAATGTAAAGATATGTAAAAATTTACTCAATTTAAAAAAATTTTCATTGTCAAGATTATGAAAAAGTTCATGATGACTATAAAACTGATAACATATTTTTTCTTTTTTGTTTTTTAAAAATTCATATTTAATGATGATGTATGTACATATTATGATTTCATTTTAGGTTGAGAACAAAATAATCCTGAATATCGCAGCATAAAGCATAAAATGTAGCAACAAACATAAAAAAAAAAAAACTTAAATATAAAACAGAAGAAAGGTGTTAGTTGAACAACTAATTTTCGGAACAACAATAACAAATGTCACTACTCTAAAATCTCAAACAATTTTTATGAGTGAATAGAAAACAATTTAGAAAATTAAAAGGTTCTAAATTCAAAATCATATAAGATGAAGTCATTACTCTCATTAGTTTTCTTTATGTGTGCACTTATAATGCCAGTTGTTCGATCTCATATTATAGTTAGAAGAAGATTTACAGATCAAGTAAGTTTTAAAAAAAACAAAATATTTAGAATTTTAAAAACATTATTTTAAAATTTATTTAATCAATACTGATGATATGTAATGTAGTATAATTTATTGTTTATTTTTTTATTTAAAGTTAATTGAAGAATTTTTTGATCTACCAGCATCATTTGGTGGTGTTATACCAACTGCAGGCTTACGTGTTTATCCACTTAAGGCAGATCCAGAGGATGGATGTAGTGAACAACCAACGCCAAAACAACAGCGACCATCAGAAGATTTAAAAAATAAAAAATTTGTTTTAATTATAGCTCGGTAAAAAATTTTTTATTAAAACTAATTTAAAGATCTTGATTTTAGTTTTTTGTATAACAGTAATAATTGCACTTTTGAAGAGAAAGTTCGTAATGCTCAAAATGCAAAATATGATGCTGCAATTATACATAATGTTGGTAGTGATGATTTAGGTAAACATTAGGTAGTAATACAATATAGTATATTTTTTTTAATATTTTGGTTTTCTATAGAACAAATGTCAGCTAAAAATAGTACAGGAATTACAATTCCTTCAGTTTTTGTTGGTGAAACAAGTGGCCATTATATTACCGACTATTATTTGAATGATGGCGAATATATTTTAGTTATAAATGATTCTCTTCCATTTAATATAAATAAAAATCTGATTATACCATTATCAGTTTTAATTGGATTATGTTTTATTATTATGGTATTAATTCTTTTTTTTTTTTTGTATTTTGGTAAATTTCTTAAATTGAAAATTATTTTTTATATATTTTCATAGGTATGTTATTTGATTTACAAATGTGTTAGAGAACAAAGGCGATTAAATCAACATCGTTTGCCAAAACGACTTTTAAAAAAAATTCCAATAATTAAATTTACTGAAGGACAACCATATGATACTTGTGCAATTTGTTTAGAAGACTATACAAAAGGTGAAAGAATTAGAGTTTTACCATGCAACCATGGTAAGTTCCAATACTATATATATATATATATATATAGCTTCAATTAAAAATATTTTTAAAAATTTAATTAACAAAATTTAATTTTAATTATTTTTAAGCATATCATTGTCATTGCATAGATGTATGGTTAACAAAAAATCGTCGAGTTTGCCCAATTTGTAAGAGAAGGGTTTTTGTCA
The DNA here is from genome assembly GCA_963942445.1 of Argyra leucocephala. Lineage (NCBI taxonomy): Eukaryota > Metazoa > Arthropoda > Insecta > Diptera > Dolichopodidae > Argyra > Argyra leucocephala. The sequence goes on along the minus strand of OZ012677.1, from coordinate 208,122,355 downwards.
AGTCAGAGAGCAGAGCTCAAGGGAGGAGCAGACATCATTCGTCTGATAACAGTAATACTGATACAGATGATGATGTTCAGCCTTTATTAAATTCTCGTGATAATTCAAATAATCATGGTACTTTTCCTCAAAGACAACAAAACTATAATAATGGCAATCAGAGATATTCAAATAATCAAAGGGATGTAGAACAACCAACAACTGATGATGAAAATCGTAATTAAAAATATTTTTTTATTACTAAAGAAGCATAAATTTTACTTATATTATTTGTAATTTTAGTTTTAAACAATGATTCAAATTCTGCAGGAATTCAAAATAATTCAAGTTCTAGAAGAGAAAATCCATTTAATCGAGATACGGAATCCGATGAATTTCACGATGCAATTACTACGAATGATACCACTGCAAGTGAGGGACGTAATTTTTGGAATATTTTCAAATTCGGGTAAAATATTTATTAAATAAATAATATAAATGAAAATTAATTAATAATATTATTTAATTTTAGATTTTTAAATCGTTCTGATTCCTTAACAACACCCTTATTCAATGAAATAGAAAATCCACTTACTATTGCAAATACTGTAAATCCAATATCTGTTGATGGTTCAATATTGCATACATCATCGAATAATATATTAAATTCTAATTTAAGTGGTTCATTTCAAGATAATGTACTTTCATCATCTATGCCATCTACATCTACACCATCATCTTCAACAACAGTACAAATATCAGATTTAAAGAAAAAAACTAAAAGTGTAGCAACAAATATAAATAAAAATTCATCAGAGCACCAATCATTATCAACATCAGTAAGACAACAAGCAAATGATCAAAATTCAGACGTCCATGATTCTGATGTTTTTATACAAACACCTTCACAAGGTGGTATTGGTGTAGCTGCATTACCAAATATGAATATAAATAATGAACAAAGAAATCAGAATACTAATCCTAAGAATGGACGTAATTTTTTCATTTAATGAATTGAAAACTATGTTTTATAATTATTTCAGAAGTAAGCGAATATATATATCACAAGCCCTTAATTCAGTAAAGAAAAAAAAAAAAAAACAAAAAATTAAAAACCAGAAAAATGAATGCATGCTAGGGAAGTAAAGTGGTAAAATTAATTGAATGCTAAACAGAATATTTAATAAAAAATTAAAATGTTTTATTATTTTTTTTTTTTTTCTAATATACGAGGGTGATATTTAAGTAGGTAGTACACAAGATAATTAAATATATTTGATTTTGAAAGATAAGAAGACATTAAATTGGAATTGTAATTTTTATTAGTTTCAACTAATAATTTTAATTATTTAAAATTTTAAATTTATATAAAACTATTTTTAATTAACTTTTAAATATTCAAAATTAAGAAAATTCTAATGTTTTATCTCATTTAATTGATGTGTTAATATATATTAGAAAATATTCTAAAAATCATTAAAGCTACATATACAGTAGTATAAATAAAAGGAAAACATAAATACATAACATTAGGAATAATAATAAAAATAATAGTAATAATAAAATTGTTAATGTCAAATTGATTGTTATTCAGAATTAAAATTTTAAGTTTTACAAATTGATAGAATAAAAATGCACCATTAAATTTTGCTAATAAAACATTTTTGTAAATAATATGCTAATAATATGTATAAATAAATATGGATATGTATATATTTATGTATGTATTTATGTTCTAGTCATAAGTAATATAACATTGTCAAATTTTTAAATTGTAAACCATTTTCAGATCTTTGAAAATCTAAATGGATGTCAATATTCTTCCTAAAAACAAACAAAAAAAAAAAAAAACCAATTTTAAATAATTTTTTTAAATTTTGATTATTATTTTTTTATTTTTATATACAAAATAAAATATTAAATTTATACTCCCTCGTATTTTAATGAAAATTATTTGATTCATTTTTACCAACTTCATATTGTACGAATTGTGATTATATTATATTAGAATTTTAGTTCGGTTTAATTATAATATTTTTGTCGTTATTATTTCTTTTTTATGTAGCATGATTTTTTTATTTTATTTAAATTAAAAAAATCTATGTTCACTTTAAATATTGTTAAAAAATAAAAACAAATTCATTAAAAAAAGTTTTTGGAATATAATTTTTAAAACGAAAAATAAATGAAAAATTAAATTAGAATACTTTTTGCAGTAATTCTTAAAATTTACCATAATTATTTATTTTCGTTTCAAATAAAATTTAATTACGAAACTCCAAATTCTATTTTAAAAATTTGTACGAAAAATTTTCAAACAAATTACGAAATTGATATTCATAGTATGTCGATGAATTAATAAAAAATTATAAAATAAAAAAAAAAAAATAAAAACAAGATTATAATTTAGTAAATGTGATAAGTATAAAACAAAACTCAGGAATATAATAATAAATTTTTTATTTGTTAATTTTATTAATTTAATTATTGGGTGAAGAATACGATTCAAATTTTTAAAACAAATTTATTTTATGATCTTATTTACAGAAAAAAACCTTTGCAGATTTTATTAAAATTTTAGTTATATTATTTTTTTAATTTCTACTTTTGGTAAGGTAAATTAGTAAAATCAGAAATTGTAAAATAAACAGTACTCTTCTGTTCGCGTATAGGCTAAAAGTTGTTTAATTCAAATAAAACAATTTTAAATTATTTTTTATTCGGTGCTTAATAACAGAAAACAAATTTAAAAAAAAAAATAATGGAAAAAGAAAATGACCAAAGGGAATCATTTAAAAATATAATTAATTAAATTTATATATTGAGTTGTATAATATTATTTTCAATTTGCAAAGGTAATGTATCATTTTTCTTTGATTAATTTAAATAAAATAATTAAAATGATATAAGAATAATTTTTCTTAGCAATTTATGAACATAATAAATATACTTTTGTATCACGACTTTATTATTTTATTTTTATATTAAAGAAAAACAAAGGTTTTGATTTTTAACGGCATTATTAATCCTTCCATAAATCTGTAATCTCTTATAATTTTCTGTCTTAAGACAAAAATTAAAAATAAAATAAAAAATGAAGAGAATATATAATATGAAAAATATATACACACATATATTTCTTTTTTGGCCGTGATATAAATTTGTAAATTTTTTAGAATATGTATATTTAAATTTCAATTTTATGTTTTGTAAAAATTAAAAAAATATTTATAAAAAGTTAATTATTAAAATAGAAAAATCCTCTCTTCAATGTTATCTTGTATGCAATATATACTTTAAGGTAAATTTCAAATAAAACAATAATTATTATTATGTGAAAATGAAAAATATTTGTTTACATTTTAAGGCATAAGAAATTAACATAAATTAAGAAGAAAAATATGTATTAAATCAGAATATTATTATTTATGAGGAAATGTAAAAAAAAAAGTTAATAAAAAATTTCAAAAGATTTGATTTTAATTTCATTACTTTAAAAAAAAAAAATAAAAATCAATATTTACGATAGATTAAAAACAATTTTGGACAATTTAAGTAAATATAAATTCAAAAGATTGTCAAAAACATATAGATGTAGCAAATACAACATAATTGTAAAACACTACGGTATATTGATAATTCGACATCTTGGTAAATAAATTTCTAATATATAAATCCTTAGATCTAAAATTGATTCAATAATTGAACATGACATTAAGAAGTTAGATCGAGTAAAGAAAAAAGTAAAGTAAGGCGAATAACTATAAAGAGATGATGAAAGAAAAAAAATATTATTTTTCGAACAAAATCATTTAATTAATAATATACATATTTTAATTTATAATATGTAGTATATATATTTATGTATATAATATAAATCTATACACAACAAAATAATATAAATACAATTATTGTTTTTTTTTTTTTTTTTTTTAAATTTAATAAACAAATCTAAAATATTAATCAATTTTTTTTAGAATTAACTAAATCTAGTAGTAAAGTTCTTCTACGTGTGTCAACACGTTTTAAAAAATTTTCTACACGTTTTGATAAAAACTGATCACAATTTAAGGATGATTTATTTTGATGTTGGTATTGTTGTTGTTGATTTTGAATATTATTTTGTTGAATTGCGGTTTTAAGTGATGTCATTTGAATTTTTTTCAATTGATAAGAAAATATACCACAAAGAAAATCCAATAATGTTAGTTGAGGCCATAGAGCTCTTGTAAAATATAAGACAGTGGATGAAAGCTACAAATATTTAAAAAAAACAGATATACATATATTATTTAAAATTTCATCTATTAAATGTAGTATTAAACTAAGGTATGTATGTATAATATATGTCTAATTATTTAAAAAATTTTAATCGAGCAGATAATGAACTTTAAACTAAATAATAATTATTTTTATCAGTAAATAATTTTAATATTCAATGTGCTAGCCATATCAGAATTTTTTTTTTATGTATGTTAATGTCGTGATTCACGGCTTGTAGCTAGTTGATAATAAAAATATGATTGATAGTAAATAATATATATATATATATATATATATATATATATATATATATATATATATATATATATATAATTACATAAATATATGTATCTTTTTTTGATTGAAAAAAAAATATTTACCTGCCACATAAGAAAATCACTTATTCTTGATTCACCAGAAGTTCTAACAAGTAAATCTGGATCTGGTGATTTATTTGAATATAAACATTTTGATATCAAATATTCATCAATATCATCTTGATTTAAATCACCATAATCATCTATAATTTCTTTTATTGATGTTGTAATTTCATTATGTGAAGTATATGCAAATGCAATATTTAAAAATAATTTATTATTTTGTTCAGTAATTAACATTGCTTTAGCTATAACTTTTTGTAAATCTTCTGGAAGTAATAATATATCACCAAATATTTTAATACGTACACCATTCTCACGCAATTTATCTTCTTCTTCTAATAATTTATCAAATTTCTCTTTAGCTAATCTTAATAAATCATCTACTTCATCATCATTACGCTTAAAATTTTCAATGCTAAATGCAAAAACAGTAACTTCTTTAATTTCCATATTTAAGCACCATTGTAAGCATTCAGTAAGTTTATCAAATCCTCTTGAATGACCATCTATTTTATTTAGATGAGAATGTTTGGCAAAACGTCTATTACCATCCATAATAAATGCAACATGTTTTGGTAAAGGTCCTATTTTAAGTATGTTCATTGCCAGAGTTTCATACCACCGGTATTGATAGTTTCTTATCCAAGACATATTTACAAAATTTAATTTACAAATTTATTTATCTAAGAGATATTCTATTAATTCTTTTATTTTATAATTTGTTCGTGTTTACACAGATGTATTGAGTTTTGTTTAAAAAAAAAAATAATATCTGTTGTATCCTATTAGCATTTAACAAAGACATGTACTTAATTTTTGAAAAAATTTGAATAACTAATTTGTTTTTATCTTTTTTTGTTGGTGTAAGTTGATTTTTATATGAAAAATATGCAAATAATCAATCTTCATTTTAGACATCTGACCTAACTTAAATTATATGTCTTTATAAATGCATTTCAAATATAATTTATTAACTTTAAAGTAATAATTTAACACATTTTACTAATTTTTTACTTCAAATCTAAAAACTTGTGACCAACTAACCAATACACCGATTTAAAAAGTTATTCTTATTGGAGATAAAATGACATTTATTTGACAACTCAACTCAATAAGCAACACGTCATAAATATTTCTGTAAGTGTTGCCATTTTTAAATATTCATTATGTCAATAAACACTTTGGAAGCCACTTTATTAAATATTAGTTCTTTTCGTTTTGATTAGGGTTTCAGTTCAGTGAAAAATTAATCAGAAAACCTAAACATTTGTAAAACCTATTAATATTTTTGATTTTTATAACTATTTATTATTACATATTATTTTTGTTAAGTTTGAAATTACGGTAGTAAGTAATACATTGCAATTTTCTGACAGAATATAATATTCCATTTTTTTTTTAATTCATGTTTGAGTTTGACTTTGACAATTCAATTGACGTCGAACGCGAAATCCAAACACGTGACATGTACCACATATAAGAAAATATTAGTTAAATCTTTTCAAATTTGAAATTTTAAAAAGCAATGCGTCATAGAAAAAAAAACTAATAAAATTTTAATAAATGTAATGTAAATGCAATGTGTATATAGGCACAGCTATCTGTCACTATTATAACAAAAATATTTTTTTTAACAATCAACAAACTGTTACCTTTACATACAGCAATCTTAATCTGTTTATGTTACACAACCTAACCTAGTGTGTATCTGAAAGAGTGATGTTAGGAGGATGTGTATAACGTGGTGCTTTACTTAATACTTAGGTATGTTGGCTCTTCTTAAGTTCTCTATTTAAGAGATGAAACAATTGAATGTTTTGATATTATGTAAATATGCAGATTGCAATTTGCAGAACCTTTAGTGGTATATAAAAATAAACAAATTCTAAATGATTTACCAAAATTTTTATTACAAAAATTATTCCTATTATGTAATAATAATAATAATAATATACATTTAATTAAATTTTTAACATTTTTAATAAATTTTCTTCATTTATAAATATAAAAAAAATTTTAATTTTAAAATTGTAATAATTTAATAAATTTTTTTATTTTTTAATTTATTCACATTTAAAATTTTACATTTATTATAAAAAAAAAAAAAATAAACAAAAGAAAAACAAAAGCTTTACAAGCTTTCTTTCATTTCAAATTTTTATATGTACTAATATTTATTTTCTTTTTCATTATATTAATTTAAAATGCTAAAATAATGGGATAAGTAACATAATTGGCTGCACAGTATACATATTAGCATTTTTAAAATATAAATTATTTTCATAACAAACGTAACGTTGGGCCGCTAATAAATTTTTGAGTCATTTTTCAGTTCTTATCGAATTTTGAATACAATTCAATTAAAATTTTGTTTATCAGTTTTATTTTTTTTTTTCAAATTGGTAGATCATCATAACCTAATGTTTGTCATGAAAATAATTTCTTTCAATTTAATCGATTTCAATTCATATTCTATAATTACATTTTATATTTATAAAATTGGTTTAAATAAATTTCAAATATAAATAGCCCAGTATATAATGTTTTTACATTAATTTTTTTTAGCAGATTTTAAATCAAAATTCAATTTAAATTTATTTATTATTTATTGATAAAAATACGATAATGAGTTTTTCAAATTATTAATAAATCATTATGTGATTAAATTATTATTATTATTTATTATTTATTACTAAAAAAATTAAACTTTTATCAGACAGTTTGATTAATTTACATAAACTTCACTGTAAATTTGTGAAAATACCACACACAGTGTTTTACATCTACGCGTATTATTATCAACTCTACCTCTATTTATTATGTTTTGATAGTTCTACAATTTACATTTATGTAAATAGTTGAAAATCTCATCATTTTTACATTATATAATAATTTTTTGTTTTAATTTTCTTTTTATGTTTTGTACTTAAATTCTACCAATGTATTGTAATATTTTATATTAAAAATATAAAAAAAAATTACAATTATTTTAAAAAATCAATATCTGAAAATGTGTTACAAAATTTCAGTTTTAATAATTTTAAAATTCAAAATTTCAAAATTCAAATTCATTCTAATTTTTTTTTTTTTTTTCATTTATTATGAACTCGTTGATGATGAACTACTCGTTGATGAAATTTTTTTTTTCTTTTTCTTTTTTTTCTCATTGATAATTTCATATTTTGATGTTGATGACGAAGATTCACTTGTTGTATCAGATTCTTCCATAACAGCATCAAAATGTTTATCTTTTTTAGATGATGATGTAAAACGTCTATACAAAAATATATACCGAATAATTTCTTTAAAGATTTTTTGACAATTATCAATTAAATAATTTAAAATTATTATTTTAATAATGTACAAATTAAATCCTACCTATCATCATCTTTTTTAGATTGTTTTCCTTTTTTTTTAACAACAACAACTGGTTCACTTTCACTATCAGAACTTGAGCTAGATTCTAATTTTTTTAATTTTTTATCTTTTTTACGTTTTTGTTTTTCATCTTTTAATTTTGTTGAATATAAATTTTGTGAACTTGCTGTACTATAACCAGTATCTTTACGATTACGTTTTTTATATCTGAAATATTAATATTGAATTAAATAAAAAAAAAAAAAAAAAAAAAAAAAAAATAGAAAGAAAACAATTTTATTGAATTGTGTTTTAAAATTATATATTTATATAAAAAAAAATTACATATATATATATATGTATATATAATACATATATGTATTTTAATATTTTAATTTTAGTTAGTTACAAAATTTTCATTTATAATTTTTTTTATTGTTTTTTTATTTATTTTTTAAGTTTTTATGTAAATGTATACTAACTTATCTTTCTTAGATTTTCCTTTACGTTCAAATTCATCATCACATTCATCACGATTTATTTTTTTATTACTAAATTTTTTTTTATCACCAATTTTTCCACCAGATGTTATCATATAAATATCTTTATTATAATCATCATAATTTTCATTATGTTTTCTTTTTGATTTTGTTATTGGATGTTTTGTTGAACGTTTTTGTCGTCTTGTTATCCAATATTCAGAATAAACAACATACAAACGATATAATTGTAATAATATAACTAATGAATTTTTACATGTAAAAAATACATTCATATAATTAATTAAACGATAATGTATTATTATTAAAAGTCGAAATGCTAAAAATGGTGCATCTTGTAAAATAACATTTAATGCAATACCCCAAACATCAATACCACAGCAGCAATCACCACAACAATCTGTCGGTCTATATTTATATATATATATATATGTATATTTATTTAATTTAAAATTTAAAAATTAATAATATAATTGATAAAACATACTCATCAGCTGATATTGAACCACCACCTCTTGGTTTTCTTGATCTAGTTGCTGATAAAACAATTGTAAATTGTAATAAACTCCATGACCATATACCAAGTGTTAAAAATACTAAAAGAGATTTTTTGGCAATTTCATTATCTTTATATGAATCAAAAAATTCTATTATATCAGCAGCAGTTCCTAAATTGACAAAACAAAAAAAAATTAATAAAATAAAAAAAATTTGTTTTAAAAATTAAAACTTACCAATATAAACTAAAAGTAATTGTGATAATTGATCTCTAGTTAAATCACCTTTTGGTAATAACCAACGTCCAACAATTAATATTAACATTAGAAATTGTTCAATTAATGTTGTCCATGTTTCAGCATCAACACCCAATTTTGGTAAATTTAAATTTGATGGTAAAAAATTACCAAGTTTTTTTAAATTAGCATCAATATCAATATTTTTAACAACTTCATTTCGTAAACGTCTTTCAACTTTATCTAATTCTAATAGCCATATTGCTGGTACAACACTACCCAAGTATAAAAATACTGATGGACAAAACCTAACAGAATTTGAAGTAATACTATTTCTTTTAAATTAAATATGTTTGTATATGAAAATATTATTAAATAAATTTAAAATAAATAATATTTTTAAATATTTACAGTTATAATAAGTATATGTATTATTGTATAAATACATAAAAGATATATATGAACATATTATTAAATAAATTTAAAATAAATAATATTTTTAAATATTTACAGTTATAATAAGTATATGTATAAATACATAAAAGATATACATATGAACATATTATTAAATAAATTTAAAATAAATAATATCTTTAAATATTTACAGTTATAATAAGTATATGTATAAATACATAAAAGATACATATATATATATATATATATTAAATTAATTAATTAAGATCAAGGTAAGACATATAAAGGATTCTAGAATTTCCGAAAGGCTATACGACGATCAGTGCTTCAACAGTTATGAACTATTTTCATATTATTGTTTACACACTTATTTCTATTTTCATTTATTTGTTAACACACGAATTTTATTTTATTTATAAAAATAAACAAAAAAATGATTTTTTATAATTTCTTTTACTTCTGTACTGGCCCCCTACCGTGTATGAAATTCGAATTCGAACGATTATCCGATTTTGCGATTCGAATTTAAAATTAATTGGTACCGCGTATCAAATTCGAAAGGAAATAAACGTCATTTAAGTTGGTGACGTAAGTTTCCGAATTTCTAATTGTCAGTAATATTTTTGTATACTTTAAATGTGTGTTTATTATTTTTAAAAGTATTATTTTTTATTTTTTAATTAAAATTATATCAATTTTATTATATTTGTATTTCGTTTTGAAACTCCATAATTATTTTAAATTGAGATGGTGTTGTTTTTTGTTTAAGCCTAATCTATAAAACACATATATGAAATAATATAAATTTTTTTAAATACTAAATTAAATATAAATGTAGTTTTTTTTTTATATTATTAGTTATTATTGTAATATTAAGTATAATTATATTTTTAAAAATAACTCACTTAATTTAAAAACAAACAAAGTTTTACCTCCATTCGATAACAAAAAACGGATAAAATTCGGATAAAATATATTAAAACATATTCGAAAGTAGTATTACATGCGGGTACGAAAATTTATATTCGGATTCGTATATACGATTTTCGAGTTGTCAAACTTATTTTAACTCGAATTTCGTATTACATAGTACCAATCTTTCGAATACGAAATTCATTTTACGAAAATCGGAATACGCCCTAAGGTAAGGGGCCTTGTTTTTGTTTTTGTGTTTTTTTTTTCTAATGAACATGCAAAATCGAAACTGAATTTTTTTCCATGTGTTAGAAAAATTAATCAAAAATTTTTAAACTATTTCAATTTGATCATATCATATTATTATTTAGCTTTGCTTACTTTGCTACTACGCTGATATTACGAAATAATTGTTGCTAGTTTTCCAACTAAAATTTAGCTGCCTCACAAATTGTAGCTCAGTTCACTTCAATTCACAAAAATTTTGCCAGGTCAGAAAACTGTTTATGTTACACACGGACATTTATTCTCATATTTAAAATTTCAGAAAAAATATCAAATGGACTGGGCCAAAACAACTGGACTGGGACCAAATCAAAATAAAAAAAAATCATTATACAATTTTGTCATTTATGATGTAAAATTATTTAAATGGAGAGGTAAACTAAATGATTTCAAATAAACGCAGGAATGTAGGATTAAATAAAACAAGTGAACAGTTTTTTTTTTTCAAAATTCACAAAATTGTTAAAATGTTTCGATATATTAAATTTAAATATGTAGCAATGATTTACGAATTAAATAATTATTTAGCTACACTTCAAAATAAGTCTTTAAAATTGTCAAAATAGAAAATATTTTTGTTTTTGTATTCCTTTACATATATTTAATGTTTTTGTTTGAAATTCTAAGCGTTCAACAGAGTTCAACCCGATGATGAACCGATGAAAAAATATTTACACACACATAAAAACACTGAGAGATGGCTTTTTCTACAGATTTTGTTAATTATACAATATTACAATTCAATGTGAAGTGAACACATCCAATTATCGCGCGATCTTATTATCTCTTTATTCTCTATGATAATTCTATTATTTGTTTTATGAAAGAGATTTGATTTAGATAAGCTAAAATATAATTTTGTGATAAAATTTATATAAATGATTAAAGCGTGCGTGAGCATGGAACGTTCGACTAGTTTCAATAATTATCATACATCTTTTTTTTTGTTTTGTTTTCTATTGGCTTATTTATAATTTAATTTATTAAATATTTTTTTAATTTTGTTTTGAACTGTCTAATATAATTTTTCTTGTTTTAATTCTTTATTGATTTCATTATATATTTTGTATCCTATATATTGTAAATACTATCTCTACCGTTGAATTTAATTTTTGTTGGATTAATTTTTTGTTTTTAGTTTAGAATAATTTTGTTAAATATAAATTACTTTTCTTTTCTTTTTTTTTTTTTAGTTTTAGACCTAATTGTAATCTGTTTGATCTAAACAATGAAATAAATAAATAAATATTAATTCTAATATTGCTAACACTCCTGATGTTATGATTGTGAATATCTAAAGTGACCATATATTTTATGCTGAAATCCGGGGCCAGTTCAAATAAATCTAAAATACCATTCGCATTGGGATTCGAACTATATAATAATGTGTAGGCGTTTAAAACATTTACCAAGAATGAAAATTGGCATTATTTTTCTAATAAAATAAACTTTTAGCGTATATTATTATACATTAAAAATATGAGTCGATCAAAATCAAAAGCAGCATTGTCCATAAAATGGCTTTTTGCGAAAATCTTAAAAACCTATTACAAGTGATCCAAAAGGGATTTTCTCCGCAATTTTATTTGCATTTTCTTGAAATATTTTACCATCGTTGTAAAATATCAAAATTCTAAAAGAAGAAATTCCAAAATATCCTAGTAAAATGTCATGTTAAAATGGACTATACTACTTTTGATGCAAACCTTTGGACAATACTCATTTTGAAAATTACTGAGAAGGACAAAGACTGTTTTGGAAAATATTCAAAAGACAATGATGTTTCTGAAATAAAATTAATGTTTATAAATTTTAATAAAACAATAGTTTTTATACTGAAAAAGTAAGAAAATTTTATTGTTGTGTTACAGTAATCAGAAATACATTTTTAAGTTTTAAACACGTACATCTTCATCTTCCATTGGGTAATCATTTTCACTATCCTCTACTTGAGCAAAATCAGTTGTACACAAAACATCTTTATAATACGCTAAATCATTTATAGTTGACCAGTCCGGTCCATAGTGTTTTTTTTATTAATTTTGTAACGTCTTTTATCTTAGCAGGCTTGATCGTGACGCCTATTGGGAGAAATAACGGCTGAATATTTTCAACTTTTTTACCGACTTTGCAAACAGATTTAAAATTGCTCACATCACTTTTATAGAATGCTTCACCTTTTATAGTAATATTTCCTTTATTCGATTTCCTTATTTCAATTCTTTTTGAGGTCAAAAATTTAAAATGCCAAAAAGATGTTGGCTTAAATACACTTGATACTGCTGATTTCCAATCAAAAATATCATAGGTAGAACCAGGTCTAAATACCGTTCCGTAATCAGAAAAAATTTCAAAATATTCTGTAGGATTAACTATTACTTCCTTGCTTCGAACGATTTTTTCTATTCTTCTGAAAACTCGATCAGGTGGAATGTATGAGTGACCTGTTACAGGAAATACAAGTAGAATCTCTTTTATGTTAGAAGGAGCATCAACTTTTAGCCACTTGCATAACATTCCAATCATGATCATATTTTTATTCTGACCAGCACAGCCGTCAGATATCAATCGAACTCTATGATATTCAGATAAATTAGTGTTTAAGAGGCGGTGATAAACAGACGAAGCAATTTCATTCGAACCTTTTAAGTGTTCAAGCTCCGTCCACGAGTAAATATAAGTGTTTGATTTGTCTTGTGAAGCCTTTGACGTACCTTGACATATAGTGAAATTATAAGTATAGAACTGACGACTGTAATAGGCGGATTGATTCGGTAATTTTGGCATTATCATGTTCTTTTGACAGTCATAAGAAAATGTAATTTTCCTTTCTTAGTATGTCAAAAAATGCCTTAGCTCTCAATTTATTTATTCTTAATTCTGTTATTACTTTAGTTTTTTCTTCAACACCTCTTGAATATTTAATTTTTTCTTTTAGTTCAATACATTTAGAACACATATCGGTAGAAGGCATTTTAAAGCTGATGTTATATTTGTATATGAAAATATTTCTAAAAAATGAATACTTCACTGTCAGATTGTGTTTATTGTTATAAATTTGCCATAGTTTTTTTATATTAAGCTCGCCGGATAAATAGTATCTCTTAGAATTTCCTCTACAATAGTGAGATTCTAATGGCTTTAAATCTTCTATGAATGTTCTTACAGATAAACGTTTCTCTTTGAAATAATCTTCAGATCTATCACCTCCTCTAGTTTCATTTGGCATTTCTCCTGTCTGCAAATGTTTTTTACACACCCCCTGAATTCGATTTTTAGATATACCTAGATAGTCAAATTGATATTTAAATTTATAATAATCGAAATAAAACAAAATTGTTAAAAATGAAATAAACAAATACATACCTAAAATACTAGTAAAAGCTTTTTGGCATATTTGAAGCTGAGTTGTGCCAGTAACTTGCTTGAAATGTGGAATAAAATATTTGATATAAACACTATTTGCGGTTTTGTTTTTTCGTGATCTAATTCTTTGAGGCGTAACGGCTATAGTATATTTTAAAATATATTTATCTTGAATCTGTTTATCTCTTGTACAATAAAAATGCTGGTCAAATCGACGAGTATCTTGAATATTTAATTTTGAACATTCGAAAGTTTTCTTTTTGTGAGTACATGTCGGTTGTTTCGGTAAGGATTTTGCAGAATATCTACACACTTTTAATAGAATAGTTACACTTTTAATTACTTGGTATAATTAAAAAAAATTTGATTGCTTACCTTGAAATTTTTTCTTTTGTTTTCTTCCAGTTGGACTTGTTGACTATTTTTTTTGCTTCGGCGTCCATGGGCAGCGGGAGCAATTTGCTCATTTATTCTAAGTGTAACCTCCTCAATATCCATTAATAAAATTTTATTAGTAGCCAAAAAAACACTTCTGTACAATAAATACTCAACTTTTAACTAACAATAATATTATGACATTTCATTCAAAATTCAAATGACAAATAACGGAAATTTCAATTAAAATGACAATACACGGACATGGCTTTTTTTGAAAATAAAAAATATTGGACTTTGCGTTTTTTGGAACCAAACTCATATTTTGATTCAAAATTTAAAAGGGAACGAAGCAATTTTGATGTAAATTAAATATAGAAAATAATAGGTTTTGTACTAAGGAACATAATCATAATATGATCATTTCAAAATTGACTAGGGGTGGACAATGCTGGTTTTGATTTTGATCGACTCATACATACATTCTTTATAAATTATAATTACAATCATCTATATGTATATCTTTTATTTGTATAAATTACTGTAGAACATTTAATAACCAATTAAAATATTTGAATCAATTAAATCTTTAACTTTAACCAATATTAATATCAATAATTATTGATTAATAACTGTGTTTTTAAATACATATAGAACCAATGCCCATCTCAAATGGACGACGACAGGAAGATAAAATACAATGAATTTTTAAGAAATATTTATACTAAACAATTTCTTCGGTCATTATTAAAAAGTACCGGAATTTTAATAGAATTTACGCTAGAGAATATGGAAAATGGCTTTATAAACCGTTGCCCAAAATGTAACTATGAGTTTTTAAAAGTAGTTAATTGTAATAAGTCACACAATAATTGTAGGCTGCAAGAAGTATAAATGCATGCTACCCTCTTGCTGTAGTTCTCACTCTATTTTTCTAGGAACAAAAATACATGGTGTTAACATAATACCATTTCTTACAATATTGGGTGCATTTTGTATTGATAAAAAGATCTCTAGTTTAATCAAAGAAGGCGAACCTGATGCTAAAACAGTTTATAAATATTATGATATGTTCCGACAATTATGTGTTAAGAAATTTGAAGAGGAAGATATGAAATTGGGTGGATATCAAGTAGAAGTCGAGATAGATGAATGCCACCTATTTAAAAGTAAATATCACAGGGGAAGAACATTAGCATTTGAATTAATATGGATTTTTGGAATAATAGAACGAAGTACAAAAAAATTAATAGTACAACGTGTTGATAGTAGAGATGCTAGAACTTTATATAATGTCTGCACATTATGTTTTACCAGGCACCATAGTTTATGATGATGGATGGGGAGGATACTCACTAATAGCCCAGGAGTATAATCTGTTAACAGCGATACACAAACATTATTTTGTGGATCCTGATAACAGATCTATATATACAAATAATATAGAACGGGCATGGAGGTTTTTCAAATCATTATTACGCGGTGTTGGAATGCAGAATATAGATAGTCATCTTAAATTATTTATGTTCAGGAGAATTTATCACAGTGGAAATTTTTATGCTAATTTAAAATTTATATTACAACTCTTTTTCAGTATAGATTAAATATTATTTTATTTTTTTATTATATTATTTTTTTTTTTAATTTATTTTTTTAATTTTATTTTTATTTGCCCATAGTCATGGGTTCGAATCATTTGGGAGGGTTACCAGATGTACAATACGGAACACTTTTCGGGACAATTTTCAATGCAGGACATACGGTTTAAATCCGGGAAAGTCCCGCATAATCCGGGACGTATGGTCACTTTGAATATCTCTTTATTGGTTTCGAATTTAATGTTAATTGCTTATTTTTGTATGTATATATGTATTACATAATCAATTTATATTTAATAATATTAGTCAATTAGTGTTATTTGCAAAGTTATTCCTATATGTAAAATAACTACGTCAAAATTTATGTGTTTCAAGTGTTTATTAGTTGTTACTATCTATGACAATTAATCGTATTATTTCGGTTATATAAGTTTTATTAATTGAATTCGTTTTTTTCTTAAATAAAATAACTATTAAAAATAAAATGTATGAATAATCCAAATTTCAACAAATGGTTATAATTTATAAATGATATATTTTATTTTTTAATGTTAATTATTAATTAAAAAATAAAATATATCATAAAATATATAACTAAATAGTTAGTCACCGATGAAAGAAGTATATTGCTTCCGAAATATCGATATTTGTAATCAAATATTAAAAATTATCAGTGAACGGAAATGTGATGGCAACCATTAAATTATTTAAGATAGTTTTATTAAAATAAATTTCAAATTAATTCAGTTAATTTTTAGATATAAAATAATAATTATTTAAAATTAATTTTATTTAAGAAAAATAATGTCCACACATAAGTACAAACTTTTAATAACGAAAAAAATTTTTTTTTTTAATTAAGATGGTTCTGATGGGTATAACTATAATATTTCTTTGGTTTGATATAAAAAGCAAATTTTTTAAATTCGAGGCACAGTCGAATCGTTGAATTTATTGTATATATCAACTATCAAGTATAATTTCATATTGTGGTAAAATAAAATTAATTTATGAAATAAGTAAAATGATAGCAAATACTTATAAAACTGTATACTTTGATGATGACTTTTTTAATATAACAAAAATGACCATTTTCCAACTAACACTCAGAAATCATTGAAAAATAATAAAAATACAATAGAAATATTTTTATGAATTGTTGACGAGAAGATTCTATTATAAAAGTGGATGACAATTAAAATGGTATAACATTTAAAATTGCTCTATGATTCGATGTCTGAACTACCTTTTTGTAAATAATTTCAAGAAATGGAAATATACCACCACCCAACACTAACATTAATTAACAGGCTGAGACACTCGGAGAGGAAAGCTCAATAGTAGACCTGTTTCTTTTTTTTAAAAATACACGCAATCTTATGGGAAAAAATAGTGGGTCACTTACAAATCGAAATTATAACTCAAAAACTATTAGTTTTTTTTAACTTTAGTCCAAAGGATAGGTTAAAATTCCATCGTTTTTACATATTTTAAAAAATTAAATATTTTAATTAGTAAATATGTGTTTAAAAAAAGGTCTTTCATCAATTTTCATACTAAAATTCCACTATAAAAACCTTATAAAATATAAAATATACTGCACTACCACATTCAAGCAATTTTGTGTGTATTAATTAGTGTTAGTTTTGCCACCAGCTATAAAAATTAATATAAAAAATAATGATCATAAATATTTTTTAAAGTTTTTTATAACGGTATATTTCTTCTGGACATTTCAAATAGATCGAATTCTAAGCCAGCGAAAACTAAAAATTGTATTTGTATGTACAGATTGATAAATAACCTAAAACATGTAAAAAAAAAAAAATAATTGTGTCGACATGTAACTGTCACAGACTGTATACATTATATATATTAAAAAAAAAAAAATAATAATTATTTAATGAGAATTTACCATCTCCATTCTTGATTTTTTTTTATAGCTAATGTAAAAACTCCTTCAATTGCTAATAAACCAATTGGTGCACATAAACACCACCAAATTGGATTATCTTTATTTTGTGCTACTTGCCAAATTGCAATTAAACTATGAGCACTAAATATAATACGTGTTAGAACTGCTTTAATTGTTGTAATAATTTTCGCCATTTTATGGCAAAAAATTTTTTTAATTATATAATTTTTTTTTGTTTTAATATAATTTATTCTTATAAATTAATATTTTAATATTATTAAACTATTTTTTTTTTTATAAAATGGAAGAAATTTATTTAAAAAAAAAAATTAATTTTATTTATCCTAATTTTGGTTTCAGTTATTTTTAAACGATTGAAAAATTATTTTTTCCACTTTATTAAAATTATATCATCTACGCCATTTTGTTTTGTTTTTTTTTTTAATTTTCTTTTTTTTTCGTTTTTGGCAAATTATTTATTAATTTTGTTTTTTTTTTTTTTTTATTGTTCGTTATTTTGTTTTTTAATTCTTGATTTTTTTAATATTATTGGCTGCATTTTTATTATTTTTTATTCATTTATTAATTCATTGTGAAATTATATAATTAATTTAAAAAACAAAAATATTTTTTTTTTTTTTTTTTTGTTTTTAACTTAATTTAGTATCATAGTTAAATTTTTGAATTCTTGTAATTATCCTTGCCACAATGAATTCCAAACCAAAACTGATAGGTTTAAGTAAAATTTGTTCTATCATTTCTTGGGGAAATGTTTTTTTATTCGATATATATATATACATATATATATATTTATATGATATATATATATATATATATATATATATATATATATATATATATAATACATCATATATCCAATTTAGTAACCTGTTCATAGAAGAAAAAATATAACCGTTAATTTTTTGACCTCATCGCTATTTAGTTTAACTGCCATTATTTTTTATTTTTCTTATTATTATTGTTTTTATTTTTTAAATGAATATCCGCCCCATTTGAAATGTGTGAATCCTATTTGAGCTAAAAGTAAAAAATCCTCAACCTTAGTCAAGGATTTTTTTGTTTTATATCGTCATTTCTTTGATTGTTTTTTTTTTTATATTTTAATTCAAGAAATTTTGTAGTTTCATTAATGGAAACAAAAGTCATGTTATATATATGTAGGTACATTTGTGTATGTGTATATGCATGCACAAGTGTAACGATGATAAAATGAATTGTTTTATATAAAATGAGATGATTTGTTTATGTTACGAATTAAATGATCGAGAAAATTTTAACAAGATACTTAAATAAATTTAAAAATCGTATGATTCTATGGTCATATTTAAGAAAATTCTATATGACAATTTCTAAATTATCAATAATAGTGGTGAAAAGGTGTAGATTAAAATTTCGAAATTGATTATTTCGAATTTATTTAATTGGATTTTAAATTTTGAGAATTATTTTAAATAAATTTTGTAAACTAAATGTGAAATTGAGTTAAAAATTCAAATCAAAATTCAAATGTAAACTTTGAGAGTTTACTTTTATTTCCTTAATAACACAAGGAGTTACTATTTCTAATATTAACCACCATAGAAATTGCTAGATAACACAAAAAATTGTTTTTATGAAAGTTAAGTAAATTTTTTAATTATTATTTTTTTTTATCATTCTTTTACAACGAATTCTTTATTTGCGTGGTTTTGATTTAATACGGTTACTTATTCAATTCAATTATAAATATACGATATAATTTATAGAATATGCTGTAGGCTTTAGGATCTAGGCGAAACTTTGGGTGTATTCATAAATGCTGCAAATTGTCAACAAGTTTGCTACCAGTTGGTGTACTTTGCAATAATGAATACAAATTCTACCTATATTTTACCTTTACTTGACAATTCTGCAAAGTTTCTGTTCATTAATACTGTACATTTTAAAAATAACATTTTTTTTAAAATAACAAAACAAAAACTAAAATACTCAAAACAACAAAGAAAACTACTTAAAAAAATTTTATGCATACTAAAAATTTATTCTGCCAAGTTGACGCCCAGTAGATTTTGAGTCTACATTTATGAACAGCATTCAGAAAATTTGACAAGTGTGTTCATAAATTCAGAATATGCAGATTGACTACAGGTTTGCATTTATGAAAACAAGGTTTATTAAAATTAAAATTTTAAAACTCCATATCTAAAGTTTTTCACAAATTTTATTAAATATTTTAATCGATTTCGGTTATAACACTATATCATAAGACTGGTCAGCACGTTTAAAAACTCTGTTTGAATTGAATTCAAAGGTGAATATATTTTTTCTTCACAATTATTTTGGCTAACTGTAATTTTCTAGAAATATTCAATTTTATTGTCGATATAAAAGAGAATTCACTTACATTACAAGAGACAGGAGAAATTTAAATATTGTATTTGACCTTTTGTCCAATTTTAATAAAGTTTATTTTTTGTTTTTATTTCATTTATTCATTTATTTCCTATTTACATTTTTTAAGTACATATTTACATTAACTTATAACTAATTTAGTTTATAGGAGAATAGTTAGTGGTATCTTATATTATAAGAATAGTGTTAGATACCACATCAAAATGTAAGTTTACCAAATAAAATTTTGAAAGTTTGTAGTACGAAATACTGGGACATTAACAAGGAACCTATCATTAATTCTTAGGTTATGAATCGAAGAGCACCTGCTATTTAGATACCCTCCTCTAATAAAAAATATTTTCAATACTTTATAATAATATAAATTATGTACTGGTAGTATTTTCAATTGCTTGAACAAATCAAAAGTATGAGATAGGTAATTTTTATTGCAAATTTTCCTAACAACCCTCTTTTGCAAGACAATTAGCGGATTAATTCTATTATGGTATGTCCCTCCCCAACAGTTTATACCATATTGCACTTTGGAATGAAAAATACCATAATAAAACGTTTTTAAAACCGATATTGAGCAAAATTTGCTCAAGTCGTAAAAACTACGCAAGGTAGAACGTAAATATAGCTTCAGGGACGAGGTGTGCTCAGCCCAACTCAATTAGTTATCAATTGTTACACCTAAGTACTTGAAATGCTTAACCGTTTCAATTTTAAAGCAGTTATTGCTGCAGATACTGTCACAACAATAGGAGTATTGGTTAGTTAGCGTAGTGCAATTATTATTTACCAATTTATGTTTGTTGCACTCGGTGGCATGAAACATAATGTCGATTTGATCGAAATCTTGGGAGACGAGGCTAAAAAACATAATTTTAGTTTTACTGCTAATGACTAACTTATGTTCAGCAAACCATTTTCTTAACATACTTAAATCTTGATTTATTTCCGTAATCATATTCAATGGATTGACTGAAGCATAAGAATAGCCCAGGTCATCTGCGAAAGCTATTAGATGGCCACAGTAATCTTGGGAAAAAAAGGAATTTACGTATATTAAAAATAAAATCGGCCCCAATACAGATCCTTGAGGTACTCCAAGCTTAATACTGCAACTACTACTTATTTTATCGCCCAATTTAACCTTCTGCGTTCTGTTTCTCAGATATGACTCAAACCATTTAAGAGTAAAATCTCGAAACCCAATATTATCCAATTTCTTCAAAATTATATCATAATTTACCATGTCAAATGCTTTGGTTATATCCACAAAAAGTCCTGCACATGATTTTTTGTTGTCTAAGCCCTTAAAAACATTTGAACAAAAATTTAATAAGGCATCTTCCGTAGATACTCCTTTTTTGAAACCAAACTGTATAGGACTAAAAAAATTAATTTTATCCAAATAGTCTAACTTCCTATACTTAACAGCTTTTTCAAACACTTTAGATATAGAAGAAAGTAAGGAAATAGGTCTGTAATTTACTATATCTTTTGGACTATTCTTTTTAAAAAGGGGTAACACATTTGCAGATTTTAATAAATCTGGGAAAACGCCAGATCTCAACAATATTAAATGCAATACTTTTTAAGATACGGTTATAAATACCATCATCTCCACAAAAATTAGAATTGTCAAGGGAATTTATTATTTTAAGCAATTCTAAAGCAGTTATACTTTCGAAAAAGAAACTATTACTTTGGGACATATCCTCCTTAAGCCCTAAGTTATTGCAACAGTTACATAACAATGAATGAACGCATGGAACTAATTGTTCTGCCGCAGAAGTAAAGTAGTCATTAAATTTATTTGCTATTTCAGTTTAGTCAGATATTTCGGAATCGCCATTTGATAATAATATAGGTTTTTCTATATCAATTTTCCTGTTTGTAATATTGTTTAATAATTTCCATTCATTCTTTAAATTACCCTTACACTTATTAAATTCATTCCTATAATAATTATCGCGGCATATAGAGATTTCTTTTTTTAAATTATTACTAAACTTATTGTAATAGAACTTCAATCTTAAATTTAAAGGATGTTTATAACATTTTATTCTTAATTTATTCTTACGTTTTATATTTTCCAGTAGGCTGCGACTCATCCTTTCGGTTTTAATCTTTTGTTTTTCGTTCTTTGATTAACTATATAACTACAAGCACTAATATGCATTTTTAATATATTTAAAAAACTACCATACGCATCAGAAACATTATATTCACATAGCCAAAATGCATTCTCCCAACTTTCATATCTTAAACATTCATTCAACTTACCATAATCAATCATACTTAAAACTTTAAATGGAATATATTTATTAGTGTTACTTAAATCTAAATTTTTTAATAATAGTCCCGTCATGCAGTGATCTGAAATTTGGAAATTAAAGTTAGCACCTTTACAACAATCAATAGGAATTCTACGAAAACGACCAAAGATGTGGTCTAAACAGGTTTCAGACTCAGGCCTAGTTGGCTCGTTTATGAAGGATACTAAACCATGTTCTGCTAGAAGTGCTAGGTAAGAATTGACTGATTCGTCATTAGTGTACATAATGTATAAATTCATGTCACCTAAGAGAAGGAGATTTCCTGATTTTTCTTTAACTAAAACATTTGAGAGCTCTTCGAGAAATAATCCTACACTACAATGATGAAATCTATAAATGCACAGAAAGGTAAAAGCTTCCTTGTTAATAAAACAATTAATTTTTAAAATATCAGCCGATACTAGGTTGTAATTAAATATCTGGCAATCCAAAGTGTTTATAGCGAAAACTCCTACACCCCCAGCCGAATATGATTTGTTAGTGGTAGCATAGAAATTATATCCAGGTATTTTGTAATCATTTAGCTCATGCTTAAAGATCCAAATCTCCGAAACAAGTATTAAAGACGGGCAGATGGAAAAGATTTCCAAATGCGAAACGAGTGTATCAAAGTTCTGTCTAAGGCTTCTAATATTTTGATGGACAAAAAATAATGTATTAGTGAGATCAGTTGTGTGTTTTATATAACCATTTTTATAATGATAAATAAAGCAACATAATCTAATGTACGATTTGGACGTAAAAAGAAAATAGGGTGGCTTCGTAATCCGTATATTTTTCTACATTCATTTTTTCAAATTTTTTTATGTTTCAAGAAAAATGTTTCAAGTTCATTTCCGAAATAAAAACGGAAAATTATTTCTTTAGAAATTAAAGTAGAAAATTTGGATCATTTTCGAAATGAAGAAAACCTTCAATATAAAAACTTAATATAGTTTTTTTTTTTATTAAAATCTTTTATTTTAATCAATTTTTATTGGTTTTATTATGGTTATATGAAATCTATCACGTTTGTTTTTTTTAAATGTATCAAATGTAAATTTTTACATGGTTTTTCTGGAACGCAAATACCATATACAAAAACGAATTAGATGTATTTTCTATAATTATATTTAATATGAAAGATTATGATGAAAAGATTGACTTTGAAATTGTTCTGTTTTATTGTTTTGCGTCTCCAATCGATTTGGACCATGATTTCACATATGAGTTTTATAATGAAATTTATTGCATACATTCAGGCGGAATATATTTTAAATTTTCGTTTTATAATAATTCACCTCACATTTCTTTTCCTATTATTTTCTTATTATTTTTTGCTTATATACATACATACATACTTTTGAAATCTCAAGTGGTGAATTTATTTTAGCGTTACATACAGAACTGAAGACAAACTATTTATTATGATAACTTAATAATACATAATAAATTTTATCGAGTTCAAGGAAAAATTTAAAAAAGGTCAAAGTCAAATTCTGATTAGTAATCAGATGATATAACCAAAAACCACTGACCCATCTAGGTCGATAATATTTAGTATTCTGTAATTATAGTTTATTTATTTATTCATTGATCACTGGACATGCAAATCAGTGAACTACAGAATTATAGTAATTGACTTGAATGTGTCATATTTGGTAGAACAGGAATATGGAACAACTAAATGCTTCTGAAATTATTTCGATTGGTTCTTTCAATCAAATACTTTGAAATTTCAGAGGCTAATGTGTTGTCCGAAAAGATCTGATATCTACAATTACTCGATGATCAGACAATGCGACTGTAAGTCAATAAGTGTTCATATCCAGTCCATTTTTTTTAACAACAAGTAACGAAATTGTTCATAACATTTTACAGATTTATACAGGTAATCAGATGAGGAAGATATAGCAGTAAAAAGTTTTGGGTAATTATATATATGTATACCGAAAAAATATATATATTTAAATTAAAGCGCTGTACAATTTGGTTTATGGATTAGCAACAGGTTTGAGTTAAAAAAAAATTTGTTGATTATTTTTTTTTCTTTTTAGGTAAACCAAACATTAAGTTTGCACGAATGCACAATTCGAACTAATTGAGGATTGTAAGAAGAGAAATGTCCCCTTTGATCAGTAGCGACATTTTGAATAAATTTGTCAATATTACCCTTGAACTTTTAGATTGTACGTAGGAATATTTTTATATCGTGGAAACACGTTTATTGCAAAATGGTTCCACATTCGAGAAATTTTTGCAACAAACGAAATCCCATAGCCAGTCTTAAGCCACCTATGAATTTGCACTGAGTAAGGGTGGGCACTTAACATCTCTCTTCGGCTCAAATATGCGACTCCTTAGCATTAGGGTTTTTATTTCATCTGAAAGAGTGCCTAAACCTATGATATATCTATAAAATATGGAAAGGGCTCCAAAAATACGACGATTTTTAAGTGATGCAAGTGATACGAAGGAAGGATGTCACATTAGGGTTGTGGATAAGACGAATAGCACCTTGTCTAGAAAATTTAGTGCGGTTCATGATGCACCGGCCCATATATTATGTAAATTGTATTACAACTTGGGTCGTATGTATGATTTACAGATATTTAGCATGTCCTGAGGAGAAGAATATACGATTTGCAGCGACTTAAAGGACCCAAACATCTCCCGGCATTGTTAGCAATGTCAAAGATATGGTCATTTCATATCATTTTATTGTTGACCTGTATGCCCAGGATATTCAAGTGTTCGGTTCGCTGAATAAGTACTCTACCCGAATAATAGGGTGAGGTTAAATGAAGTAGTTTTGAGCGAGACTAAACAGCTTTGAGTTTTGGAAGTGTTAAACTCAACTCTAATACTTTTTGCACCAGTCGAAGATATGGTTAAGCGTGCTGACCATCATATTACGCTTAGTAGCAGTAACTGATATTGTAGCATGTTATTTTTGAAGAATGCTAGTCTGCAAAACTATGGATAGGATTAAAAAACTTAGGTAAAATGTTTCAAAGAGATTTTCAAATTTGGATTTTTTGTTTTAAAATCTGTTCAAGCTTCATCATTAACATTTCAACATTATATGTATATTTAATATAGTTTTCATTATTAGGAAATTTTTATTATTGACAGGTAAACGAAAAAAAAAAAAATATACAAAACAAAAAACAAAATAATCAGAAGAAAAGAAAAATATACTTTCTTAAATCGCAAAAAATCGTCGTCAACTGAACAAAAAAAATCTTTTTTTAGTTTTTTTTTTTTTTTTTTTTTTTTTAATTTTATTGATTTGAAAAGATAAGTTAATAGTCAGTCAATGATTTTAATGAAAATTTACTATCATTTTATTTTATATATTTATAATGTATATGCAAGTATAAACATTTATATATGGTATGACTGGCTATTAGGTCACCACCCTTAAATGTTTATACTTCTATATATACAATAATTAAATAAATACCTTTTCAAATTTCTATTTCACCTTAGATTTAGTGGTGGAGACTCTGAACATGTACGTGTACATTCATACATAGTTCAAAATTGTTTGATCTTAAAAAACAAAAACAATAACAAAAAAAAAAATAGAATTAAAATGGAAATTTATTGAATGGCGCTGAAACGATGGATATTTCCTTTAACAGGAAAATACAGTTATGTACAATATTTTTGTTTTTTTTTTTGTTTCTGTCATTCATTGTAAGACGACAATGTTTAATTTAAGTATCGGTCGGTGAACGATAGTACGGGAAGAATGAAGTTTCATTTATAAAAAGTAAAAACTAAAAAAAAAACAAAATTTAAGGGATTGATTTTTTATGGAGAAATTTTCTAATAACAAATCACAAGCAGAAATGTGAGATTTGTTACTATTTTTTTTTTTTTTTTATAGGTGCAGCCATCTATAATGAGTCAACAAATCTTTTGGAAAAAATAAAACTTACTTAAATAATTTTTAAAAATATATTATGTGCAACAATGGAAATGTACATTATGAAAATTAAGTCAATTTTGAGTGGTCCTAAAGAAGTTACAAGAATTTGTATTTTTAAATAACTTCAAAATATTTTTGATTCATCTCTCCAGAATTGTCTCTAACTATTTTGAATAATTTTAAATACTCTATCACTATACTGTTGTACTAAAGTATTGTATTACAGATGCAAGTCCCATTATTTCACACTTCAAGTACAATTTTGTAATAAAACAAATAGTCTGAGCAAACATGACGTAATCTTAATTCGGATTCAGATCGTTCAGCTGCAATTCTAATTCCAAACAATGTTAGAAAAAATAACAATCCATACCTAACTCTACCTAACTCTAGAATTTAACAGATTTCGTAGCTGAATTAAAAAACCAAAATTGACCTGAAAATTAAACTCAGATTTAAAGATCAATTGGAATCGAAATTTGAAAAATTTACAAGCATTATTCCAAAAAATTGCTAGGGGCCATACAAAAGAATGTAATGAATGAATGACAGTAGTCTCAATAGTCTCAGCAATAGAATGACAATAGTCTCAGCAAACATGACGTAATCTTAATTCGGATTCAAATCGTTCAGTTGCAATTCTAATTCCAAAAAATTTTAGAAAAATAGCAATCCATACTTAACTACCTAACTCTAGAATTTAACAGATTTCGTAGCTGAATTAAAAAATCAAAATTGACCTGAAAATTAAACTCAGATTTAAAGATCAATTGGAATCGAAATTTGAAAAATTCAAAAGCATTATTCCAAAATAATATGAAAGAACATACCTGTAGCTGTAGATTTAGTTGCAAATAGACACAAGCGTAAGATTAGGGTTATTTAGTATCTTTTGATTTGCAAAAAATGAACCGCAAAGACATAATCTCGAAAACCTTGCGATAAAACTATTCTAAGTAATCTCTAAATATCAGAAGAAAGAACTCAATATTTATAAGAGTCTCAAATTGCATGTAAGAGAATAAACAAGTCTGAAAACAACTCTAATGAAATCAAAAAAAGCTACAGATTATAATTTTAACGCACGTAAGGTATTCAACAGTTACATAAAGAAGAAGTATAAGTTTTCCAATTTTTATTTAATGAATCATTTACATTCAAGTACATCCAAAATAGTTGAAAAGTAGTGTGCAAATGACCTATGAACTGAAACAATGAATTTGTGACATCGAAAATGTAGTATTTGAATTTTAATTACAATCTAGTATGTTCCATAACGAATTGTATACAATGTAAAAAAATACTTTTAACTACGTAGAAAGAAACATAATATTAACATTTTAGAATTAATTATGTTGTATATAGTATGTTATGGAACATACTACATTGCAGTTAACACTCTAATACTGCATTTTCGATGTCACCCAATCTTATTAGAACAATATTACCATATTATACAAATAATTTCAAAATTATTTGTTGTTAAAAAAATTTAATCATTTTACAGAAAGAAGAAATCTAATCTAAAACTATAAATTGGGTTTAAAATGTAGCACACGTTTTTCATAAAGTTTAGCATTGGAGATCAATACTCGAAAATATAATATAATTATAATATAACCATATTTGTTAACGATGCAGCCATACTTCGATATTGGGGGAACCAGAAATAAATTACAAAAATCACTTATTCGATATTACATAATATCTTCAATGTTCATAAATCATAATGTGGATGCCAGAGCATTCTGGGATAGCAGAAAAGGAAACTGTAGATTTTATAGCAAGAAAAGCATCGGATACGACTTTCATAGAGCCAAATTTGTTCTGTGGGATTTCCCTGAGCACAGCAAGACTGAGAAAATTGACCAACGCTCCTGGACCAACGCAAAAATGCTCATACCTAAGCGCTCGCTTAACAAAACTAATATTCTTCTAATTTTCAATAGGAAAGAGATGCGCATCTTGGCCACATAATTACAGGCCACTGCCTAATAAATAAACATCTTTATAAAATGGGTCGAACCGAAAACAACTTCATATGTAGAATATGTAAAATTGAGGAAGAATCTATTGAACATGTCTGTGAATTCGAAGGCCTCACTCGTAGCAGATTTCGCCGTTTGGGAACTGAGAACAGAGCTTACCACTGAAGAATATTCTAAGTGTGATCACAAAATTAAGTATCATTAAGGACTCGCAATACTGATTAGCACTAACAAACACGGATAATCACAATAAGCCCATTTTCGACTGCAGTGATATGCATGGGACAGGTCCCTTCCGGAATTACATGCGGTCTAATCTAATATTGAATATTTCTTCAATTGGTATACTGAAATTACAAAATTACCATCTTCTTCACTTGGTGTTTGCGAATTGTATCCAAAAGAAATCAGAATGGAAAACAAAACGAAAAATTTTATCATGAGAAAATAAAAATAATATAAAGAAGGAATACGTTTACCGTGTGGGTACGATCTACAAATTGAAGAGTAAGAGTTGTCAATAAAATTTAGTTGTCAAAACTTTCATTCTTTTAACTTTAATTTTTTCACTTGATTTTCGATTCAGGCCGATCCGAGAATAAAAGTTTAATTTAATTCAATCGATTTCATTTCATCAAAATATGATTCAAAATGTAATCTAAGTGCACCTACAGGCAACGTTCCCTCTAATTTTTTTTTAGCTGAGCAAATGAAAAATAAATTGCGCTATGTTTAAAAAATTAAACAAAAATTTGGTAAATTAGATAAATTTAATAAAATAAAAAAATGTTATCATTATTATTTTTTTTCTTTCCTGTCTTTCTTTTTCTTCCAGTAATGGTGTACTTAATCCAGGTCAATAATATTTTCCGCCATTAAGTGTGACTTTATTCTTATTAAGTTATCCAAATGATTTACTTTCAACCTATTTCTAAATTTTGTTTTAATCAAATTCATCAAGGTAAATCCTTTTTCATTATCAGCCATGAAGAGCCAATTGAAGTAGATCATTGAAATTACGACTATTGTTTTTGGATTTTTCCGCAAATAAGTATTTTAATCTTTATACACATCCATCATTATTTTATTATCCATGCCCATGTTCATGATAAGATTTTCATATTTAAAATTAATTTTTTTAAGTTTTCATTGTCATAATTAAATTCAGATGTGTTGACAATAGCGCTTTGATCAAAAGCATTCCAAAGGTCCATGTCAGCATCAGGAAATCTTTTATCCAAGTGGTAGCCAACAACTTTGTTTTCAACAAATAAAATTATCCCAAATGGCATTTTCATTTTTTTTTTCATCATTTAATGCAATCAATGTTGTACGATTTACATTATTTTCTAAAGCTGTTAAGCAGTATTTTGCGATTGGATCAACTGAATTGAAACTATCAATCTTTTCTTTGAAATATTCTATTAAGACATCATAATTCCGAATGAACGGAATAATTGCAAAATGACGGGAAAGCCAGCGTTTTTTATTATGAGGCCGGAAAATCTAAACTTCACAATCCATTAGACTTGCCATTTCTTCAAAATTATGCTTTTTAACAGATGAACGATGGAACATCTTCGTATTTCTACTTGGGAAATAAGAGGGATACCCTTCTAGGCATCATCGATTCCCAAATCCTCTCTATGTGCCACACAATGCTGAGCTGTTAAGTGACAAATTGTGTTGTGTGCTATAACTCCATTATAGGTTCCCAGCATTACTGCAGCTCCATCAGATGTTAACATTACCATCTTTTGCATATCCAGATTAATGGTTTTATAAAAACATTTTGTGGACTCCACAATATATTTTCCGTCACATGCATTTAATTGTTAAATACCAGTAAAAATAGTTTTGTAATTAAAATTAAAGTGGTATTTTGTATGTGTAAATAGTTAACATTTTGTGAACGGAAATATCAATGCTTTCATCCACTACTATTAATCAATGGAATCGTTATCTTATTTAATTTAATATTTCTTGTTGCATAATTTTTACTCCTAACATTTTTTATAACCTCTACATATTTCACAAAATGATTGTTTATTTCTTGGACTGAATTCATTTAAACATTCATTTTAATGGCAAGAACAACATTATCTATTCAAATTTTGATGTTATCTTTACCAGTTTTTGTTTCAACACAGAGAAAGCCACTCCGATTTTAATTGCTTTACTTTTTTGCACAATTCAACACCAGTAGCTTAATTTTTTTCTTTGTGACATTATTTTAGAGAATGTCTGTCCTAGATTCTTATTAAAATAAAAAATATATTAATATGTACTACAAAATTATAAACCTTATAAAACTTACCAATTAGAACTGGAACAACTAACTAAGACAAAACTATGACAAATAACAACTGAATAAATAAGTTTACAAGTTAATTTCTAATGTGCAATTGCGCACGTGCGCAGCTTAGAGGAAACGTTGACCATAGGAATTGTTTATACAATTTACAACATTCTAAGAGCGCTTTTCCTTTCGATTTATCTTTCCAAAATTTTTAAGCTTGAAGTCGGATAGGATAGAACAGTTGATTGGAATTGGGATTATCTTATGTTGTAGTCGGATTTTTTTTTTTTTTTTAAATATGGAATGGAATATGAATTTATATTATTTACTTACATATTATGTCAATATCATATCAAATTTCAATCGTTTTTGTTTGTTTTAAATGAAAAAACGAATTCAGTAGACTTTTAAAATATTTCTGTTGGTTTCCAGTATATCCGTAGCCAAATATAAAAATAATTTAGAAATTGAAAATATTTTGCTGACTACTGTTGTTAAAACATAAATACACATACGTTCATATTATATACTGACATGTATTCCAAGGTCGAAAATATAAGAACAATAAATAAAGAAAAAAATAGAATTTTAGTTTGGTCATCGGATATGACCACAACCATCAATGACTTTGTCAACGATGATATACGAATTAATTTTACTTTAATTTTCTTTTAATATAAATAAATTTACGTTTTCAGATTAAATTTTTTTTAATAAAAACAAAAACAAAAAACTTTTTACTAAAAAACCTTAATTGACCCGATATTGAATTGAAGAACAGAAAATATTAAGTTTAGCCGGAATATTGGCGAATATTCTTAGAGAAAATGAATTTATTGATATTCACATATTTTTGTAAATTATTTTTAATTTTTTTAGAATTTAAATAATTTAAAATTCATTTTTTTTTTTTTTACTATTGTCATTTAATTTTAATTGTGCTTTTGGTATAGTAATAGTGCTGTTTGCGGATATTGGTTCAAGCACACTTAGAGAGTTCAATTTAAACCATATCGATTAAATGAGTTGAAATAAAATAATTTTATAATAACGGTATTAACGTTCGTTTTTTAATGGTTTATAGTAGAGTGATATTGGCGCATATTATATTAATATATCTCTAGAGAGAGAGTTTAACTTCAACTAATTTTCTTTTCGTAGAAGAAAATTCAATCAACACTGAATAAAAAAAATGTGCAAATGCGGTACACATGAAAG
The DNA here is from genome assembly GCA_963942445.1 of Argyra leucocephala. Classification (NCBI taxonomy): domain Eukaryota; kingdom Metazoa; phylum Arthropoda; class Insecta; order Diptera; family Dolichopodidae; genus Argyra; species Argyra leucocephala. Next base: position 208,090,114 of record OZ012677.1, on the reverse strand, counting down.
ACGATAATTCTATTTCTCATTATAATTTGGATAACTCTGAAATGAATTTTGGTTTTCTTTACAATATTTTTTCATTTATATTTTTATATATATAATACATTTATATTTCTATACAATATAATACATTTATATAAGACAAATGCATTTAATTTTGACTACCAACATGTTTTAGATCAACCTTTACTTTTAAGCTGTGAAATCTATTTTTTTGGGGTTCTTACTTATTTATTCTGACAACTTGTTCAGCCCATATTAGCTTTTATGTTATTTTATGTTAATTTTATGTACTTAGAAAGTACTGAAAACAGTACGAAAAATAACTACAACAGTATATGTTCCGGTCATTAGCAATTAATATGTTTTCACTGGTTTTGAATTTTGAAAATAATAACTTAAAAGTATTTACTACCATATATAAAGTACTGAATAATAATCAAATGGGTACTTAAAACTGTACTGTATTAATTTACAGGCTTACCTTTAAGTACCTATGTAGAATTTTTTAATTAGTAGTGAGATGACATGAACACTATACCATATGTCTATATCAGTTTTAATTTATTTTCTGGCAATATTAACAAATTTTTTATTACTGAAGTACATGTCAGGCTTAATTTTGTATCTCTCTCCTTCTTCTTCTTCTTCTTTTATTTACCCTATTTCGGTAATGATATCCTGTGTGCTAGTTTAAATAGTTTAGAATCATACTATGCTAACAATAAGATTGTTAAATTAGAAATTAAATTGTCAAAGAAAGAAAATATAACATATTTTAAACATGTTTTAACAATAATTTACATTTAATATAATGAATTAGATAAAAGTATAAATTCATATAAAATCATAGAGATGAGCGAATGTCAATAGAGTGCAATCAGGTAAGCGAGTGCACTTTAAAAGCGTTTAACTATTTGAACTTGTCAATGCAATAATCTGATGGCAAATCATAAAAAAGTTCAGGTGTGTTATTTAAGACTAATATGTCATATTGCAATAACAAATTTAATTAAAATGTCAGATTTGAGCCAATCCTACTAGAATGCTTTAAGACATCAATTCTAACTTGATTTCTTTTCACTACAAAAAGTAAGCAATTTGACTGTTTATAATCAGTTTGTTCAGTATAGATTTACAACAAAATCAGACAGAACTGTTTTGGACAATGACAATTAAATATCAAATATTTTAGAACTCCTTAGAACAAAAAAATCTACTGAACATTTTTTTTTTTTTATCTTTTTTGAACTTTTTGTTCTAATTTTTGTTTACTTACACATTTATTTGTTCTAAAAAAAATCGAAACAGAAACGATTAGCTTATAACTGTTTTGGACAATCTACTAAATACCGATCAGAACACTTTTGGACAAAAAAGTTCAATTAACGGAACCTATTGAACACAAAACAAGTATTTTTTTACTCTAAATCGTTCTAGAGATCGTTTTAGAACAGTTTACTGAACAAACCAAATACGTAACGCCATTTAATTAACTGCTTCCATTCTTATTTCAGTTATTTTAATTTTTTTTTTTTAATTTCATAATTAGTATTAACTTAGTTTTTTAATATATTTTAATTTTTGTAATTTACTAACAGTACGTTTTATCTGTCCTACTAACAGTATGATATAACTATACTCTGTACTAACAGCATGTTTAGTATTTTATTTTCTAACTGTTTCGGGCTCTCCTAATCCCACTGAATGATGATAAATATTGCACAAAAATGTAATTAAATTTTAGACAGCTTAGAAAAGTCCTTATTATAATTAAGGACATGTAAAAAAGTATCATATATGTGTTTAATAGACATCTGACGTACGTACTTGCTTTAAACATTGAATTTGACAGTGTAATATTATTATATTGTAGGTTTTCATATATCAGAAAATTGATAAATACTCTCAAAATATTACCCATTCCATTCCATTTTATGCAATATATTGCACTACCGTAATTAATATCAGTGTTGTGCGACGTAAACTACATTATGTAGATTTCGTTATTTTCTACACTTCGACAATACTTTGTAGACAATACCATTTCGCATTATTTCTAATTCATTGCGTAGATAATGTATATTATAATTAAATAATAATGAATTACTTTTAAGTTAAATAAAAACAGAAGAAAGAATATAAGACCAGCTTGAAAAATCTCTGTCCATTTGCGCGGAGGAAAGTTTAGATTAAAAAAAAATTCATTAATTTTCGCCATGTGAGTATTATTCAGTTTAGCACCTACCTACCCATTATTCAGTTTACTATTATACATATATGTAAGTAAAATGTCGTTAAAATCATATCAATGCGTGATTGTAAATTTGCTTTTCAAATTTAATTTAAGCTTATCCAAAGTAAAGCCAAATATTTACAGCTTCGGTAGCTGAACATTTCAACAATTAACAAAGTATTAATCAATTCACGCATATTGGATCGAAAAGCTTTATGTTATCAATTAACATGTTCTATATGAATTCATCATAAAATTTTCTTATGTATTGATTCAAATATTCTAGTATCACACGGGAGTTTAATCCTAATTCCAGCTTTATCAACAAAAAAAATTTGCTCAAATCAACTTGCTTAAATACTTTGAAAATAGATGTGTGTTAATCCGTAAATTTTTTATTTAACACATTATCATCAATTAATAAAATTGATTTTAAACTTATAACAGCCTTAGCTGATTTAATACATTTTTATATAGTTTTTTAAGTCAAGTTGTTGCCAGTATTTTTCTACCAAGAATTTTATCTAAATATGTTGGCTCAATTTTTTTAATAAAGTTCTTCAAAGGAACAGAATCTACTACAAAAATAATTATTATTTATATCAGAATTGACATTGTTGTTGTTATTATACAGCATAGTTTACAACATTGTTACATACAGTAAATTGTTCGTTTACATTAAAGTCTACTTCAAAGTGTAAGCAATTAAATATTACACGTAAGAGAACAACACTGCTTAATATACGTAAAGATAAGACGTGTTCGTAGTTGCAGTAAAACCTACGTCGGTGTCTTGCAGATTTTTTTACCTGTCACTATGAACAAAAACACTTGCGCAGGCGCGCAGAAAATACTTCAGCAGTAATTCTTGTTGATAGAAGCAGCACATGCACAATCTATAATTATAATTGATAAGCATTTAAGGACCTGCGCAATCGACACCTTTTCATTTTATTTCGCTACTCTTTAATGAGCTCCTAATATATAACTAATTTATATAAAAAAATATTAATGCGTTGAGAATTTTTTACTCATATATGGTTTTATTTATTACATTATGCATATGGAAGTTCTTATTAAAATAAAAAATAAAAGCAAACAAATCAGTTGTTTGCATAAGTAATTATAATTACTTGCAGTGAACATAATGTACATTGTACATATGTCAAATAAAAACAAAAAAAAAAACAAATTCATCTCAAATAAAAAAACAACAAAAACAAAAAAAAAATCAGTTGAATTGTTATTCATATGATTGACAAATTTATTTTTATATAGTAGAGTTATAGTATCTATAAATATAATAGCCAAGCGTTTAAGGACATGCGCAGTAAGCACCTTCTAATTTTATTTCGCTTATTCTTAATGAACTCTTAATATGTAAATAAGTTGTATATACGGCCAAAATGCGCATACGGTTTAAAAAAATTAAAAAAATGTCTATTTGGTTTTATAATATTCAAACTTTTAGATAAAATATAGCCATTTTGTGTCATTCAACAACTTATTATTTTTATACATAATTAAAGGAAATTTATTCTATTAATTTTTTTCAGTAACTGTCTAGAATTATTGTTTTATATGTTTTGGTTATTTGTAGTAATCATATGGTTTTGGTTTATATCATAATGTTTAGATATTTTATTTTTAGTAATTTTATCCATTAAATGCCACTGACTATAGAGAATATATCGAAAATGAATCAGTATATTATGAGAAAGGTGTATTTTTGTATCCAAAATAAAACTTACTAACCTCAATGCTTTTCATTAAACATGAGTGGTTTGTGCTTTATCGTGAGAAGTCTATGTCAGTACGTAAATTACTTTAAATTTTCAACTGTAATTATAATTACTCAACAGGGGCGCCTAGTTTGCTTATAAGTTATATTATATTATTATTTATTTCTATATATATTTAATATATTTTAATATATTTTATATATTTTTTTTTTTAAATATATTTTATATATATGTATATATATATATTCAATATATTTTAATGTATATATATTATTCATATATTAAAATATATTAAAATTATTATATATTTTTTTAAATATATTTTATTATATTTATATATATATATATATACATTTATTTTATTTTAATAATTAATTTCGATTTTTCATTTACATATTTCCTGACATTACTTGTTTAAATTGCATATTCTTTAAAAATCATTCGAAAGCAGGCGCACTAAAATATCTGCACATTCTGCCAAACGCTGACGCGACCCTAGCGCCTTCTTTTTATCTGCTCAGAGTTTTTGACGATATGCAACTACGATAGTATAGTTTCACCTACTGACAATATAATAAAAAACAAAAAAAAAAATAAGATTTTTCAAAGCTGATCCAAAAAACAATTTTTGAATTCTATTTATGACTTTATTATGCATAAAAAGTGGAATTCATACTAACATTTAGCGTAGAAAAAATGAATACACCACTGAACAAACTGAAGACTTCCTTGTTCATAACTATTAAGTTATTTATTTTTTTTTAAAACCAAACATTTTATTTCAATTGATGAAATCAAAAATTTAATTTATTATCTAATAGAACTGCAAGACTTATAATTTGTTCAACCCGTTCAAATTATAAAGACAAATAAATCCTAAAATTAGTCTTGGTATTTTTTGTTCTTGTATTAGACCATACTAATATATTTTGATTTTTTTACTTTTATATTCAATTGAATTCCACTTTATAAAATTTATGAGAGAACTAAATCACTTCCATATGTTCTACCCCTTTTTTTGTTTAAATTAATTCAAATATTATGAAATCGGTTAAAAGTCTACAATAAGCCGTCATCTTATCTACTTTTATTTTCTAAAGGAATAAAATATCCTTATTAAATAATTTATCAAAACATAACAAAAAAAATATATATATATATATTAAAAATTCTAAAATTTGTTGCATTCAATTGAAATTTGTTCATTAAATTTTGAAAACTGTCTGAATTGAAGGTGTATATATTGCAGTGTTTTGATATTGTCATAAAAAATTTAATATTAAAATTTTACAACAGATGTCCATGTCCTTTATAATATTATAATATGTACCTTACTTACAATATATTGCGATATAAAATGAGAATTTGTTCCACTATTATAATATTTCAATATACATATATAGTTAGGAATTCGATAGATATAAAATACTGAATATTAGACTTCTCCCCTTTTGTATCTTTAAAACGCATAAAATTTCAATTTAAATTGTTATAATCTAATAGGAATATTTAAGGAAATAAAAGGAATAATATTTTTAAAAAATTATCCATGAACAAATTTGTTGTTGTTGTTGTTGTTTTTTTTTTTCTTTTTATATTATTTGAAGTGCGTAACAATAGTTTACTGTCATTTGATTTTCATCCTAGAAAACAAGAATAGTGACACAAGGATAATGAAACAAATGTTATGTTTGCTAATTTTTTTTTTTTTTGCACAATTTCAACCTTTTAACCTTTTGGATTTACTTTATAAGTTTCGAAGATCAAAATACTAAATTATGATTTTTCTGCTTAATCAGTATCAATTCTAAACTCGTCTGAACCAATGAGATTTTATTTAAATAACGAAAAAAAGTATGTTCTATGATTATAGGCTTGGTGTTGAAGCAATAATTTAGCTTTCATCAAGGACATATAGACCTACAATTCTTAGATAATAAATGGGGAAGTACAACAGATCTTAAGAGGTTGCGCTTACATAGAACATCCCATAAAAAGAATAGGCTTGGAGTTTATTTATTATTTTTTAAAAAAAAATAAAAGACTTGTTAATTTCACAAATTTATTTTATTCCGACACGTGTTTCGACCTTTCGGTCATAATCATGGATCATAATTAAATGGATACAAAATATTAAAAGCATTAAATACAAAAAAATTTTAATAAATTTAAAAAAATTAAACAGGTAAAGTTTACATATTGAAATTCAAAAATTTTAAATTTAAAGTGAACTTAGATTACAGGTAACAAATAATAAATTTATTGATAATTAAAAATACAATCATAAATAGCAAAATAATTTAAATTATTAATTTCTATTGGATTATTAACAATGTTTTGTTAATTTTTTATTTAATTTCTAAGCCTTCATAAAAATCTAATTTCATTGCTTTACTGATTAAATGTAAAGGTTTTAAATTATTTGAAATATTGTGCTTTTCGGATATACAATGTTCAAATGTTGCTTTCCCTTGTTTAATACACATTCTATGTTCTTTCATCCTAGTATTAAAACTCCTACCTGTTTGACCTATGTAGATCGCGTCACAATTATCCCAATGAATTTGGTAAATTAGCCTATTTGGCTTTTAAAAAAGATGTTTATAAAATTTCACCAAGAGTGTACAAGTGAAAGCATAAAAGGTTTATTTGTTAGTTTAAATTGTTGAAATATCCAAAGAATTATACGTCCACCGTCTCTGGACCTTGATATAAAAGTCTAATAAAGAATACTCAATTTTTCATAAACTTTTTATTTTAATATAATTTTCTAAATTTTTTGACACTTTCTATTTTTATCATTAATATTTCATCATTAAGTCGAACCTCTAAACTAAAACTATGGAACATTTTGAAATCTTCCGTGTTGCCCCAAAAATACCACTTTGAAATTTTCAAGAGACGCCAAAATCTATTAAATTGTCCGTTAATTTTTGTTATTAGTTCTTTTCTATTCTTTCTTGATTTTTCTTTGAGTACTTGCATACCGTTGGCTATTTGAAAAAGCGAAAATGATTGAAATAGATTTGTCTCTGTCAACAGAGTTAGGATGTTTATTGTCCATTATTTTTGTTCAAAATAAAAAAAAAATTGTCATAAAATTTTTCCGATAAACAGAAATTACTTTTCCATTTAATCTTAAGCTTCCGTTTTATTATTTTGATTGAGATTATTAATAAGTACATAATATAAACTAGGCTCAAAAAGTTGATGGATTAATGTTTGAGGTCTTGAGAAATATCTCTGAGTTACCGATTTGTTTTTTTCCGAAAAGACTTAAACCATGAAGTCCGTATTAGTTTAGTTTTATTTTTTTTTTTATGCTCTTGACAGTAACTTAGGTAGAACTACCTTTTCGTGCTAAATTAAGTACGGTACTGCAATTTTACACTACAATCTACAATATTTCGAGTATTTATTTATCAAATTACTGGCTTATCAACTCATTAAATGTGGAAAACTATTGTTATTGTCAGGAACGAATCCTTCTTAAATAGAATAGTTTCATTTTTTTCAAATTGACCAGATTATACTCTCAATTATTTTGTTGTCATTTGTTTTATTCCAATGACAAAGGTTACTGGACCAGGTCGAAAAACCCATAAAGCTTTTTGTTTTGTTTCATCGGGAATCGAATCTGGGAACTTTTGGTTGGAAGCCAGGTGCTCTACCTACTACGCTATCCAGCATCTAGTTGTTTTACTGGGGATTATTATTGGCCATTTCCTATCTAGTACTATAACAGCAATACATATCTTTGATTGTCATACTCTCGGTGACATCGTAAATGTTTAAAAAAAAAATGTGTACAATGTCGAAAAACTAAGTTGGCCTTATTAAACGATGTCAACCAACTGATGTATTTTATTTTCTTTGTCTCTCACTCTCTTTTCAACAAACTAAATTTTTGGTGGGGATATATGTGTTGACACTAAGAAAAAATTATGTGCTGCACGGGTATGCATTTTTGTTGGTTTAAGATTTTTTTTTTGTTATACACAAAATTAATTGTAAAACTAAAATGTTGATAGCAAAACAAGCTACAATTAAAATCGAAATAAGAAATATTCACTAATCCATAGATAAGGGTTGGCTGTTGACATCAAACGGTGTATAATAGCAAGTTGATGTAGTATTGACCTGTGTTAACGATGACTGATGACATCGTCTAATAAGACCCATAAGTTTGCAACATTGTGTAATGAGAGCTTTGTGAGATATTGTATTGGTAATACATTTGAACCAAGTGATTGATGATTGTAGAAGTGTTGAGGATTTAAATTTAATTAAATTAGTTAAATTATTAGAAAAAAGGCGATATGTAATATATACTCAAATGGCAAAAATTAAAGTGCAGGAAAGCAAAAGCGTAGAAAAATAAACAAAGGTATTACAATACTTAAAAAAAATTATTCTGAGGATACCTTTTTGATCAGCTATTTTCGCATGTCTTGAAAAACATTGAAGATCAATATTTAACACAAAAATTATTTGATGAAATATTTTAAATATCATATTTAAAATTTTAAAAAATAGAAGACATATAGAACAAGATTTTGGTCTTCTAAATCATGAATTTAGAATTTTATGAAAGAAAGCGAACAAAAGCTTGAGACATTGACTCCATAATCACAATTGTTGTTGACGATGTCTTCGGAACCAGTCTGACAGGTATTTGGGTTTACAAAAATTTTTAAAAACCCAATGTTGTACAGTGTTAATAATTGGTCTGTATGTTAACTCGCAAATTTATATAAATTTATCCAAATTCCTATATATTTACTGTTTTATTTGCATGCTCTTTATAAATTTTTGAGAAAAAGAAGAGAATTTTGTGTTTAAAACGTGACGTCAGAGCTGTCTCTTAAATAAATTTTTGCAAATGAAAGTTAACATACAGACTTATTATGTTTTAATTCATTTGTTACATCTCGCATAAAATTCTGTGAGAATAGTTAAAATGTTCTCTTTTACAAACAAAAGTAGACATACGCAAAATTTGCATAAATTTTTCCAAATTTTTTCATGTCAAAAATAATTTATTTTTAGGTTATGAAATTTTTTTAAATTTGAATTAATTTAGTAATTTTCTGAAATTTTTTGTAAAATTATTGAATGTTTTTGTTGGAAAAAATTTAAATTAAATAATTTTTCGTGGTTTTGGTCTTTTTGTCGGCAAAAAGTTATATAAATAAGTTTTCAGGTTAGGTATACAACTTTTTATTTATTTTAGGTATACTACTTTTTATATGAAAAATATTCTATTGACATTTAAAACAACAACAAAAAATTTACAGTAAATTTTTACAAATATTTGCAAATAGAAATTTCATTTGCAAAAATTTATTTAAGAGAGAGCTCTGACGTCACCTTTTAAACACAAAATTCTCTTAAATTTTTCAAAAATTTGTTAAGAGCATGCAAATAAAAAAGTTAACATACGGGAATTTGGATAAATTTACGTAAATTTATATAAATTTGCGAGTTAACATACAAACCAATTTACGATGTCACCGTATATAATCATGGCTTTCATTATTTTACATAGAATTAGAATTGAAAGTCAATATGGTGAATTATCAAACCTCGAATATATTTTTTATGTTTATTTTAATTTGGTTTTAATCACAACGTAGCTCATTCCTTTTTTCCATATACAAACTTTTTTTTCATTTATTTATTTATTTATTTCAATCTACTGGGTAGTCCCTTACAGATTTTTATAAAATATTAAAAACTAAAATAAAATAAAACTAGAAATAGAAAACAAAAATTGTAAATATAAAAATAATTTCAAATATAAAATAACATTAATAATGAGATGCATTAACAAATTTCAAGTTAAAATAAACATTAATTCAAGAAAAGAAGTTAAAAAGAAAGAAAAATTCAGACTTAAGTGATATAAATAAATATTAATAGTAATAGCAATAGTTGTTATAAAGGTAGGCAGTACATTCAAATGATAATAGAGAATAATTTTAATAAATTTGTAGAATAAAATTGTAATTATTTAAAATTAGAAGAATTATTGTAATGTTTCAAAAAATGTGATGATTTTTCTCCTAAAAACGAATCTACTGTATTTGAAGTCAATTACTGAAAAGCGCTGAGAGTTTGCAATAGGTTCGGAAAAACCATAGTTCGTTCTATGATTTTGAAGATATAAAAATCTTTGGCTTCTGAAATCGCGCACTGGAGCATAGATATTATAAAGGCGAAGAACAGATGGACATTTTATTCTGCCAGATAAAATATCATAGGAAAACATCAAGGATGCAGCATTTCGCCTAGCCTCAAGAGTAGAAAGCTTAATAAATTGACATTTAGCTAAATATCCAGTAATATAACGTTGCCAGTTGAATTTACGTAGGCAAAACCTAATCATATTCTTTTGAACAGACTCTATTCTCTTAATATGTTTATCATAATAAGGCATCCAGATCGGACAAGCATATTCGAGGTGAGGACGAACAAGTGCAGTATATAAATTTTTGAATGTATAAGTATCAGAAAATTGCTGTGAGTTACGCTTAATGAAACCTAACATGGAAAAAGCTTTAAAAATAATTCGATCTATGTGAGCATTAAAAGTTAATTTATTATCGAGAATGATACCCAGGTCTTTTGTTTCACGGACATGTTCAATAATAGAACCGTTGATATTATAATAAGATTCAATTAGAGTTTGCTTCCTGGAAAATGACATGTAACTGCACTTATTAATATTAATGGTAAGGCCATTAATGTTACACCAAGAGTAGAATTTGTCAAGATCCTGCTGCAGGAGATGGCAATCTTCGTCCGACTTAATAACCGCAAAATGTTTAGTATCGTCAGCAAATGATAAGATCAAAGACTTAATATCGTAGTCGATATCGTTCATAAACAATAAAAATAATAGTGGCCCCATATGAGTTCCTTGTGGAAAACCAGACGTAGCCTCGAAGTTATATGACGTGCAATTTTGTATTTTAACGCAGAGTTTACGAACAATCAAATAAGATTGAACCCATAGAAGGAAGGTACCATGAATACCAAGAGCCTGAAGTTTAGAGAGTAGTAAAGAGTGGTCTACTTTATCAAAAGCTTTAGAAATATCCGTGAATATCGTATCACCCTGATAGCCTTTTTCAATTGCATTACTTAAAACACTATACACCAATCCAAATTGCATATAAACGAAAACATTGGGTTTTTAAAATTTTTTAGATATCCAAATACCTGTCAACAACAATTTTGATCATGAAACAATATCTTAAGCCTTTGTGCGTTTTTGTTGACATTTTAGATCATGCAGACGTTGTATTCAACTTTGTTTTGATACATTTACAATGTCAAGGTCAAACTAATTTATTGTTTTATTCCTGGTTTGAATTTAATAATCTCTATTTTTAAAAAATTTGCCGATACCTGGTTTGTATTTCAAATCCGTATCAGTACTGGTTTAATGATTTTCCATTTTTTTCTCATTTTTCCCATAAAATAGATACGATATAAAATCTACCAATAAAATCAAATCTTTTATAAATAATAATAATTATCTACACAACATTTTTTATTGTGGTGATGATAAATTTAAAGGTGGGGCCAACTTTTTTTCAATAGAGTTGTATATGTGTGAATTTTTCGAAATTTTAACTTTCGATACTTTTTCAAATGGTATAAAATTTTTTTATCCCTTTCGGTTTTTTTTTTTTTACGATTTCATAATAATGAAAAGAAACGACGACAACAAGTTTAAAATTGAAAAGTTAATTAATTCCATTTAGAGTTTTTTGATGCTTTTTTTTATCCTGTCCTGAACAAACCAGAATGTTGTAATTTTTTTTCTCTTTTATAATTCAATTTTTATCCTTTTACAAACGCGAAAAATTATGATCCTACATGATGAAAAATTGAATGTTTATAGTGAATTGGCAGAAATTAGAGTTATTAAGATATTTTATTGTTAAATTAGCTCAATAAAAATGGGTTATAGGTTGTTGTTGTTGTTGTTGTTTTTTTTTTTTTTAAAAGAGGGATAATAAATAGTTTTTTCTTCATTAAAATTGAATTGCGTTTTGAAAAAAAAAAATAAATATCTTTTTAACGAGAACATATATTCTATACAATTAAGTTATACAATGTATACCGTTATTCGATCAATATTTTTATAAATTTAAGAGAAAATTAAAATTTTGTTGTTTGTATGAAATAAGGTTGGAATTGAATTCAATCTAGATGGTGTTATATTAACTAACTGAAGTGATTTCAAGAAAATTTTTGGGTCCGTCACCGTAAGTCCGTAACAGGTTTGTTCTCAGTATTTTCACTTTTGATTTCATTTTAATAATCATTATGTTATATACATTATTCCTGAAGTGGGACCAGGATGTATCAAACTTTATTTTATCATGACTAGTTCTTTCTTAAAATTCTGTAAAAAAAATTTTTTTATATCTGTTATTGAAGATGAATATTGATAATTATACTTATGTATTCGAAAAATATATTATAATATTATAAAATTTTATATTTTGGTGCTACCAATATTATGATTGGTAACACTTGAAGTACTATGATTGGTTATTGGAATCCAAAAGGTAAAAAAGGAAAAGTTAGACCGCAGAAAACATGGCGCAGATCAGCCCATTAAGAAATATAGAATAACAATAGAACATGGAGTGAAATTAAACACCTAGCGCAGAACAAAGTCAGATAAAAGACCTTTGTGAAAGCCATATGCTATTCGGGGGAAAAAATATGATTATAATTATTATGACTTCTTAATTTTTCATTAGTAATTTATTATTGATAACAAAATTAATAGAAGTAAAATATATCTATTTAATTTATTTTTCTAATAAAATTTGATTTATCTTTAAACTTATCCAATATGTTAATGTGCATAGTTAATCTACAAGATTCGATACATTCGATGTATGGGGCAAAGAAATCTATATATGCTTGATAAAATCTCCAAAAAAATTTTTATATTTTTGCAATCTTAACAAATTTAAATTTAATTTTACTAAAATGAAATATTAATATTTATCCTTTCTATAACCTTGTAATTTATTATTTATTATTATTATTATTATATTTATTCTTTATTCTCTTAAAAATTCATAAAATTTCACAAAAAAGATCTTAAAAAATATTATAACTAACAAAATCCATGTTTTAAATTAAAAAAAAAAAACATATGAAGCAAAATGAAAATATGAAAATATGTAAGAGAATGGTAGAGGTATTTTGTATCTTAAAGATAGTTTTAAATACCATTTCAAATTTAAATTTAAACATAATTAATTTATAGTGGGGTATAGTCAATAATAAGTGTATAAAAACAAAGGATATAAAATTATAGATCAATTCAATTTACAATAAAAATATAATAATCGATTAGAAATTAATATATATATACAAAATAGAAAGTACATACTACATAGTCAACATGAAAATAGATATACATTACATATATATATTGAGAAAAAAAAAAAAAAAATAGAAGAAAAGTACAAGTACATAGTATGGTGACTCAGAAAAAAATCCATTATACAATAGTAGCTCAATATTTCAAATTCAATTACGATCTTATAGTCTTAGCTGTGAATGATTTTCTAAAGCAAGTTTATCCATCATTTACCGGCATGTAACATGCTATACACACCACTACGACGGGCGAGAAATTACAAACGCAAGCGTTAAAGATTAAACTCAAGGTTATTTTCATCACAAATCGACAAACTTATATTATGTTGGAATAAGTTGCAAATCACGGACGGACAGGATTGTTTTACTAAAATTTAAAGTTGTTAGCAAAGCTGTTTTAAACGAAAATAAATTCAATCAGTAACATGACTATATTCGGAGTTGAGATCTTGATGAAATTCTGTGAAAACTTTAGGAGTATATTTTAACCATCATAAATTAATTATTTTTAATAATAATACTACCATACTACCAACAAAACTGGATCGGAAATTATTAAAAGAATAATTTAAGTAGTTCTTATATTTCAAAATACATATACATAAGTATAGGTATAACCAAAAATAATATAAACTATTGTACAAATTTTCTTCAATTAAAAATATAAAATAAATTAACCATAATAATTAACATTAAATAAATATGTATGTATGCATATAACATAATAAACAATGTAAATGTGCTTTGTTATGTATGGGTCCGTAAATCATCTAGTGGTATCAATTTTAATGTATGTACGTATTAACGCGTACAATTTTACAGAATATTTCTTATAAAATTCTATATAAGAATTGATTTAAGATTTTCAATGTCATCACAGTGCCTAAAATAAAATTAGAGATTGTAATGTAGTAGACATTTAATGTTTACGTTAATGCATGTAACGACTAAATTATAAATTTATTTTGAAATTTTATTTTATTCCACCGTACAATTTTATTATTATACTAATTTTCAGCAAGCTGGTGACATTTAATTCTAATCTGTAAATTAAATCTGTATTTGAATCATTTTACACCCGACTTTCATTAGTATTCCTTTAAATTATAAATATTTAAAATGAAACGTAGCGAAATTAAATATTAAAATAAAAAATTAATTTTCAATTAAAATTCTGTCCCATGTAAAATTGTACACATATAATATTTATCAGTATCAACAAAGTACAGAGTTTCTTCTTCACCAGAATTAAATTAAATTACATTTTTTTTTAAAAGAAGACGTAGCGAAATTAAATGGTTTTTCATTGTCAGACTTAAAACTAAATTTAATTTTTTTTTCTAAATAAATCGTTCCGTGGTTGTTGTCTAAGATAAATCAATAAAAAAAATAATAATATAGTGCCAAAAATAAATTAAGGTGGTTATGCTGAAGTTCGTCGGAATGTGAAATTCCGATTACATTCCGCATTTGGTATGCTGAAGTCCGTAAGTATTCCGCAGTCTGCAAATGTCATTATTTATCCGAAATTTTAAAATTTATGTATGCTGAAGTTAGTCGGAACGGAAAATAATTTCAAAATTGTACGCCGGAATTTCTCATTCGGAAGTATTAGAATGGTTCGGAAATGAATTATAAAGCATACAATTTTTGTATTTAGAATAGTAGGAGAAGTAGAAAATGTAATAATAGTTTTTTTTTTTCAATTTTTTTTTCATTTATGAAAAATATTTTTTTTTTATTTAAGAATAAAAAAGCGCTTCAAAAGAATAATATATTTTATTGTTTTTAATATTATAACATAATATGTATATATATTAAAAACGATACATATATATTTTACATTCTTTAGAGAATTTTAAATTTTCTCTGATGTAACAAAAAATTACTATTATTTTAATTTGTATATATATACATACTACATATGTAATTAAGAAAATTGTAATTTTTACTTTTAATTTATGTATGCATATTGTATATATACATTATGTCATATACATTATCTATTAAAATTTTTTTACAAAATAAATAAAAAAAAATTGAAAATAAAAATGTTTGAAATGAATATGAAAACAAAACAAAAAAATCTTCCGAAACATATGATTTTGATTTCTGCACAGACTTTGCAGTCGAAGGGACTTCAGCATACCGATTTTTTCGTATTCGGATCGGAATTTTTTTTTGGAGAAATTCCGCTTCGGACTTCAGCATAACCACCTAAAATAATGGAAAATAATTCATAATCAAATTTAGTACGACTGTTTATCAAACTTCCTCGAATTTAAAGGACGGACGATTATTAACCTTTATTTAATTTCTGATTGCATAACTTATGAAAAAAAAAAAAATTTCAACTCAAAGAAAATTTTTGTACAAATTTTCTACAATTAAAAATATAAAATAAATTAACCATAATAATTAACATTAAATAATTATGTATGTATCAGTAGCGTGCGGTGGGTTTTGTCATAAGGTGTGCAACAAAATTAAAAGCCATGCATTCGGAAAACAAATATACATATAATGTAATTCACATATGTAATCGAGAAAAACATTAACTTGAAAACTAAAACATAAATAAAAACATAAAAAGCTTATATACTATAATTAAATAACATAATTAAATATACTTAGTTACTTATAAATAAAATCCATCCGTCTATCTGTCTTAATAACAAAATCATCAATTACATTTTCATAAAAATCTACCTTTGACTGCAAATAAATTAGCAGTTCTTTTTCAATCGCAATCAAAGATAAATTACTTAATCTATTTTGACCCATTGTATTACGAGAATACGATTTTATTCTTTTCAAAGCTGAAAAAGATATTTCAACCGATGCTGTTGAAAAAGGAATTGTAACAATTAAATGAGCCAATTTATTTACTTCACTCAATGCTTCAGTCAGCTCATGATCTTTAATGTACTGAATTATTTGAGTTACAGTCATGTTATTTATAGATTGTGACTGGTATATCACGCAAAGTTCATTATTAAGACGTACAAAATCAAAATATTTTTCATAATTTTCTTTCAATGAGTTTAAACCTTCAACCGGAAATTCTTTTTGATATTTATAAACAATTTTTGAATTTAATAGTTCAAAAAATTTTAAGGCATTAAGTTTTTCAAACCGCATGTCCATTTGGTTGTAAATTGTGTCTATTTTTTCATTTTACAATTGCTTATATATATTAATTTTGGATCATTTGTTACCATGTCACGTCTTTTTTTAATTGGTGGTCCTACAGAAGACACAATATCTTGATATATATATTTTCAAAATTATTAGTATTTCTCATATTATGAATGACAGTTTTCGTTTCTGTCGATTCTGAAGAACTAGAATTCTCATTATGTCCACGAAATGCATTTTCTTGTTTTCCCAAATAACAAACAACTTCAATTAATCTTTTCAGAATATTTCGATTTCTAGTTACTTTTTCGTTATGTTTCACAATATTTTAAGATTTTTGATGATGTTACATTAAGTCTATTCTCAGCGTGCCGAAGGTTTTTGAGGACACAACTGAAAATATATGAGATTGTGTTTTCTCATGTTTTTTTCCATCTCCATGCAAATGATTTAAATCAAAATATCCTTGTACAGTCCATAAATTTTTGCCTTTCCCAAACAGCAGACACGGCCAACAATATAATCTATTTTCTTCACAACAACCACATATCCACTTGAATTTTTCATAAATTGATTTCTGAAAATGTCGTTCACATTGTTTGTCTTTTATTTTTATAGCTTGCGTTATATTTAAATCTGGTGTAGGTCTTGATTGCATTATTTTCTTTTTAAATTAATTATTCCGGTTCGAAAAAGAATTTTTCAATAAATCTTAAATAATAGATTTTGCTTCCATTTCTTTTTTTTAATAAAATAAATAAAACAGTTTGTTAAATATGAAATGAAACTACTATGTATACAAATGCATGTAATCTTTGCTTTGTAGATATTATGTATCAACAAAATGTCAAAAGCCAGAATATAAAAAATAAACATACAATAAACTCTTAATATTAATCAAAATGTCCAACTTGAAAATTAATAGGCACTTGTTTTTAAGCGAAAACAAATTAATGTATAACAAGAATTTTAGAATATTAATTTATTATTCTTTATAACTTTATTTTCTCGTCTTACTTATTTATTCACTTGTCATTGTCACATTTATTTTTTGTTTTTGTTTTGTATATCATTAGCTAATTCTATTTCACCACGTGCAATTTAAAGCCTGCACACCCGAGTAGTATAAATTTTTTAACTTAACCTGAAATTTAAGTATAAAATAATAGAGACAGATTGATATCTAAATATATGAATTAACGTGCACAAAATATACTGCACGTTGTCATATTAGAATTCACCTTTTTTTCCGCCTGAATATATGCACAAAAGTGGTTCTAAAACAAAATGAATAAACGTGCAAAAGGACATACTGCACGTAGTCATTAATTCTATCATATTTTTTAGTTTTAATTTTTTTTTCACGTTTGCCTGAATATATGCAAAAAAAAGTGGTGTAGAAAACATTTCAAATTTCAATCTAATAATTTTCAGTGAGGAAGATGATTTTAAGTTATGGTTTGATTTTTTTTTAATTATTATTAATAAAATATGATTATTTACAGTATGAATTGATTATTTATAGGGTGTGCAGTGCACACCTTGCACTCTATGACCGCACGCGACTGGTATGTATATATATAAAACATTAACATTAATTCCATTTATTTTTATATCAATTTGAATCTTATTTTTTCTCATTCCCTATCGTTCACAAAAATTTCCTTGACGATAAATTTATAATTTTTTATGACAGGTACCACAAAAATTCGCTTCTCGAACCGAATCGAACCGTCAAAATCGAAACGTATAGAATACCAAATACAAATGTTCATATCACAAATTGCAAGTTTATCAAATTAAATAAAATGATTGTAATTGAGGTCTCAAAATGAAAGAAGTTTTCACCTTAAATCAGGTTCAGGAGTAAATAATACCTGTATTTAATTAAAATCTAATCAAAAGTAGCAAAACATCTATTGGGTTACAATAATAATCGAACAATGTAGATAATTTGAAAATTTTATTTTTAGGAAAATATAAGCGGCATGCAATTGACATACCTGATAGCAATATTATTAGCCTAAATATAATATAAATATATACGATGAACAGGTAGGTAACACCTTATGAAATCCAATCTTTTGAAATTTATAAAATAATATTGCTATTTAATAAAAATTATATGTAATTAAAATTACAGTGTTTTAGATAATAATGTATATGCAGTTGTTATAAATAAGTATGTCACATTAGTTGAATTAACCTTTTCATGATGGTAGGAACTTAGCTACACATTTATTTTTATTATTTTAACGTATTATCTAACATAATCGATAAAATAATATTAACAAAAATATTCATTATACAATAATGTTTTGAAATGTAAACATTCTTTAATAAAAATTCATTATTTTACCTAAATAATTTATGACCTTTAAAATTAAGTCATATGTTAAATTTAACAATTTAATACTAATAAACCAATTTACCTTACTTACAAAATCAACCCTTCATTCAAACATAATATTAACATATTTCGTCCCAATCATTTTAGAAAGTATATATATATTTATATATATATATATATACTTCAAAATGAAATATTTACCCCTCTTCTATTGAATATTTTTAATATAAATGGACAAAATTGAACGTTAAATAAATTATTTTATTAACCTTATCTATATTAAGTGGGAGCTAAAAGACACCAAAATACAGGGCAAGTAAAACTGAAAATATTTTAAAATTTAATTAAAAATAACAATTTAAATTAATTTCTTTTAATATAAAATTTTATTTTTGTTTTTTTTTTTTACAATAATTTTGCTTTTTTTTTTTTACAATAATTTTGTTTTATTTTTTAATAAAAAATTACATTTATAATAAAAAACATTGTAAACATTTTAAATTTATCTAATTTTCATATTAATGAAATTGAAAAAAAAAAAAAAAAATTTGTTCGTTGTACGTTTTCCATATACGTAAAGAAAACCCATCAATCACAGCGAGAAATATCACAGTTGTGTTATTATTTCTTAGCGCTTCTCTTGTCCATTTATTATTTTTTGATTTCAACCCCTCTTGTTGATTGTTGTACACATATATTATTATTATGAAAAGAATATCCTTGTATAAAAGGATGTTCTTCTCATTTTTTTTGTTTTTTTTTTTTCATTTATTTATTAAATCACAATTAGTCATGCTCATATCGTTTTTTTTTTTGTTTTGATTTAACGAGAGTTGGCTTATAAATGAATAGTAGAACAAATGTGCCAAAATAAATGTCATCATCTGTTAATGTTCCCATGGTACATTAACAGTATTGGTGTTGTTGCAATTCCATGTTAAAATTTAACAAC
Source organism: Argyra leucocephala (assembly GCA_963942445.1). NCBI lineage: Eukaryota > Metazoa > Arthropoda > Insecta > Diptera > Dolichopodidae > Argyra > Argyra leucocephala. Next base: position 208,070,285 of record OZ012677.1, on the reverse strand, counting down.
ATATAGTTGTTTTTTTTGTTTGTTTGTTTCCGTTGTAATTGTTTTTTTTTTTTAAATTAAATTCACCATGGTCGCCAAACATTTTCTTTATTACTATTTATTAAATAGTTATTTTTGTTATTGATATGATTTTGATATATATTCAAATCAATTGATGATAATGATGAATCTTCACTTGGTACTGGTGATGATAAATTACTATGATAACCAGATGATACTGGACTTAGTTGTGATACATTAACTGACATTGGACTATATGAACGTGATTGTGATTGTTGATTATAATAATGTGATTGTTGAATTTCGTCAAATGAATGGAATGGTTGTTGATGTTGATTTTTATTGATTGTATCCAATTCTAATGGTGTTGATATTGTTACTAATGTATTCAATTTATGTCCTAAATGTGTCATTAATTGTATTCCAAAATTTGGTGTAACACCACGAGTTGATGCTAATATTTTTGATATTTCATTGGCAGCATGCACATAACCATTACGAAAACTTTCTTTAATATCAATTTCTTCATTAATATTTGAATTTTGTTTTTGTTGTACTGTGGGAGTTGTAGTAATAGCATTCTTCTTTTCATTTTTTCTTATTTTATGTAAATATTCAACGGTATGCTCAAGTATATCAGCTTTTTCTAATTTCAAAATATGTTCATCATCTTCTTTCATACATTCAATAATTAATTCCTTTAATTGATCCAAACATTTATTAATCCTTGCACGACGTTTACGTTCCAACATTGGTTTCATAACTTTACGATATTGTTGTGTTTTTGAAATTATTTTTGTAGATTCCATTTTTAAAATTTTTATTTATATATTTTTTTAAAAAAAAAAAATATTAATTTTTATTTAAGTAAATTTTTATTTTTGATGTTAACTCTATAATCGTTACTAAACGAATAATGTCAGAACTGAAATTTACCCTTGCTTTTATACCTTTCATTTCGATTCGATTCGGTTCAATTTGTTTTGTTTTTTGTTTTTGTAATTTTTGTGTGCACGTTTATTGTTTACGTATTTGCCATGCTTGTATGCCATTGTATGTGTGTGTGTGTGCGTGTTTATAAAAAAAAGCATGAGAAAATTTTTAGAATCAAAGAATTTTCAATTGAGTGCATCCTGTCTGAGTTTTGTACATACGGTATGAATATGTTTTTTTTTTCTTCTTATTTTATTTTTATCTTTTGTTTTTTTTTTTTTTTTTTTCGTGTATGTCCTTTAGGTATTTTTTTAAAGTATTAAAAAAGATCCTTTTTTTTTTGTTTGGGTTATGATAATATGATATATTTATTATTAAAAAAAAAAAAAAAAAAAAAAAAAAGTCTAAGGAATTTAATAAAATATAAGGCGAGAATAAAAAAAAAAATTTTTTTTTTAAAGTAATTAAAAGGAATTTTAATAATTTGTGAAATATTTTTAATTAGCTTCCGTATTTTATTTTAATTTCAAATAAAAACATTTTTAATCGTTTATGAGAAAATTAAGGTGCGTGCGGTGAGGCTTAAGTCATCATCATCATTTAGGATACAGTTACATACTCAAACTCGATAAATGGTGATTGGCTAATGCAATTCAACATTATTGAAAATTTTGTATAGTCACGGAACATTTTCTATAATCCAGATTTAACTACTTCCCAGCATAATTTTATTTAAGAGACTAGTATTGTACTTAAGTTAGTGTTGTACAGAAAATTACGATATTGTGTTTACCTTAATGAAAAATAAAATAAGAACACTTTGAAGGATATGAGATTAAATTTGGCTTTAAAGGAATTTTCAAATCAAACTTTTGTTGTTTAAAGTGTTTGAGGAAACCTCTTTTTTAAACATTTAGGTATTGTAAAAATTCAAATGACCAATGACAATTAGTTCATATAGAGTATACATAAAAGTATATTATGCATATATGTGCTCATTGGCTTCGAAGTTTACCCAAAAATGATGTTTTATTGATTTTATAAATTTTAAAACGTTACCTAACATTTGAAATATTTTTAATCAGGATTCGACATCGTATATTTGGTATTTGAGCTAATAGTGCTTGTCAAATAAATATAAACTAAATATTCCCAATCCGCTGGTAGTACTTAAATAAAATGGAGATATTCTATTTAAGAAGACTTAATTCTCGGCAATAGTGATACAGTTAATCATATTTAATGAGCTGATAAGCCAGAAATTTGCTAAATAAATATTCGAAAAACATTGTATAAACAAAAAAAATCCAATAAAAAATAGTTATTATGAAATCTAGCGAATATTCAAAGACCAAATGAAGTTTTGTAATACATATAAACACTCTGCACAAGCTTTGCTAGCCCTTTTAAGGTAAATGTAAAAAATAATAAATAAATAAAATCGTGTGCCATTCATAACTGATTTGATGAATTTTTTTCTCCGCTTTTATAATCTTCATTTGACCTCCATTACGATATGGTATGTATTCTGTATTAATTTTTTTTTTTTGTTGAGACAATCAGTCAATCAATTTTAACTAAATCTTATGTATTGTATGGACTAAAAGCCGAATTAGTAGTTTGATTTATCAATAAGAGACAAATAAAATCTTATGTTTTTAGGAAGATTGTATTTTGGAAAGTAATAGGTTGCACAGAATAGTATGTATTGAATATTAATATTTTGTATGTATCTAATAATTATTATTAATCTCAGTTGTTATACACTTTAAAAAAAAAAAAACGCAACCACACACATTTGATTTGTAAACTCTTTTAAAACATATATCAATTAAAAAATAATTTTTTTTTACTAAAAATGTGTTTTATTTAATTTTAAACAAATTTAGTAGCGCACAAGAAAATTCAATTTGATTTTATATTAAAAATTTGGATTAAAAAATAACCCAAAAATGTAGGTATACTTATCCTGAAAAATTAAAGGATTAAATTCCATAGTTTTTTTTAAATTTAGGAGTAATTTAATCCCGAAATACAGTTTAAATTGAATTTCTCAATTGATAAACATCTAATGAATTCCATTCGCCCTATCCACTGCCCTACTGATGTGGGTTATACACAAATGATGATATAATACTCATACATATGATATTTGTCCTCTGTACAGTTTTACAACTCAAAATAAGTAAAATTACGAATATATAGGAAAGACTATAGAACCTAGATAGAACCTAAAAAAAAAAATTAGTGTCATATTATTCATATAGACATGATTTAAATAAAGAAAAAAATACAAAAAGAAGAAAAAATTTTATTTGACTTAATAATTTTCATTTACACTGAAAACGTCATATTTATCAATAAAAGGTATAAGTTCAATTCATTGACTTTTTTATATTATTATTATATGTATACAATATTGTTCTACATAATATTGTGTAGAAAAAAAAAATATATATATATATGTACTATATGCTACTTATTATACAATAACTAAATAATATAATTTACTACAAAATACTATATTCATTATACATATATGTATGAACAAAAAAATCAACTCAGCATGATTTGAACGCATTCTAAATTATTCGTTTCACCACCAAAACACAGTTCACAAAATTACAAACAACATTATTATTCCTGATATTTTAGATCTATACTCTAAAAGTATATATTTGTGACAATATGTTACCTCTATTTATACTGTATACTGTATTTTTAATTCTTTTCAGTTCAGTTCAGTTCAGTATTTTATAAGTATATCCTTACTCCCTTGTTATTATTATTATTATTGTCCTTATTATAAGGGTATAACATATTTACGTATATTAGAAGAATACCTTGTATATATATATATATATATATATATAATGTATGTGTATAATATTATTGGATATTTGAACCTTTTACATGCACAATATAAAATATAAAAGATTTTTGGCTCGTGGGAAACTTGGATGAAGTGAGTTTCCCACAAGTCTAAGACACATGGCCTTTTTTGGTTATTTTTTGTATGTTTTTATGTTTTTTTTGCTTTTTTTTTTTTTTTTTTTTGTTAATTTAGCTCTTAATATCTTAGCAGCTTTAAAAAGAAAAAAAAAATTGAATTACATGCAGCTGTCGTTTTTTGTCTTTTCTGTTTCTTATTCTCTACTAAAATTCCTTAAGTCAGGATTCATTTTTTATTGAATATACGTTTTTTTGTTTTTGTTTTGATGACGACGACGTTGATGATATCCCAAGTTTTGAGATTTCATTTGGTCGGAATGTTGGTTGAAATATTTTATTTTGATTTTTCCTTTTTTTATTTTTTTTTGTAATTCGTTTTTCATATTTTTCATATATAGGAATATTGTATGTAAGTGTTTTGTTATTCCCAGGACAACGATAAAGATAAAATTTTTGAAAGAAGTAGAAGAGAAACAAAAAATGTTATAAGAATTTTTGTTTTGGTTCTTATTTTGTCCTTTTTTAAATATTATAATATTTTATTATATTTATTTGCTGTATGGTCATTTTTATTATTAGTCTTCCTTTTCATTTAATTTATACTTCATATTTTGTATGGTTTTCATTTTGATTTTTACTACTTGAATTTCATTGAAAATATTTTCGTTAAAAAAAAAAATGCAATCCCCAGAAAGCACAATTTTGATTTTATATTGGAAGTTATTTTATGAAAAGGTGTTAGGTTTAGTCTTTATAATATTTTAATTCAAAAGTAGGGTTATAACTACCCAGTTAGTATCTAAATGCTATGGATAGTGTAATGACATATTTTTTTTTAATTTGTGTAATTAAAATTTGTAATAATAAATAATTTTATTTTGTTATTATTATATAAGGGTCGTCTAATCTAATTATTTAATACTAATATAAATTAATCGTAAAGATCGTCTATTTAATAAACTGGACTATTATAATATAATATAACTTTGAACTTGTATCCGTAATAAATGCGTAGTTATTCAAAATAGGCATCTTAAAGGTAATATATAAGGTATATATTTTTCTAACCCTTTAAAACTGGTTTTCGGTAGATATGGGTAATCACGAAAGAATATGTTTAATAACTACCTTCGTATCAAAACGACCCCCACATATTCGAAAACATTCTTTAACTGTATAATTTTGATAACATAACAAACACGCTGGGTGGCGCAGTAGGTAGAACGAAAAAATGCTTTATGGATTTTTCGACCTGGTCCAGTACTCTTTGTCATTGGGATATAATAAATGGCAAAAAATAATTGAGAGTATAATCTAGGGTAACAAATTAAATAAAAATGAAACTATTCTATTTAAGAAGGCTTAGTTCCTGACAATAGCAGTAGTTTTCCACATTTAATACGTAGATAAGCCAGTAATTTGTTAAATAAATACTCGAAACATTGTAGATATTGTAGTGTAAAATTGCAGTACCGTACTTAATTAAGCACGAAAAGGTTATGCTACCTAAGTTACTGTAAGAAAGTACAAATAATGAAGCAGACATAAGAAACAGATACGATGCAAATATTTACCCAACTGAGGGACTGCCAATATCTACTCAAGCTCCAAATATAGAAGAAATCAAAGCTACAATCAATATCCTGAAACACAACAAAGCAACAGGTGAAGATGGAATTCCAGCAGAAATAGCCAAACTGGACCCCGACCTATTCGCAAAAACAATTGAACCCCCCACATCAGAAAAGCATATAGAAGAGAATATACCACCATCATGGAAGAAAAGGAATGATTGTCAAGATACCTAAGAAAGGAGACTTGGCAAATTGCAGCAACTGAAGAGGAATCATGGTTCTAAATACTATTCATAAGATAATAGAAATTATTATAAAGAAAAGATTAGAAGAAGTACTAGAACCAATACTACGGAAAGATCAGGCACGTTTCAGACCAAATCGAAGCTGTGTTGACCAGGCAAATATTTTACGGGTCATAGTTGAACAATCAGTAGAATGGAATGCCCCACTATATCTACTATTCATAGATTTTATGAAAGCATTCGACACAGTCAAGAGATGCGCAATATGGAGAACACTTACAAAGAAGGGAGCTCCTGAAAAAATCATCAACATCATCAAAGCGATGTATAAAGATGCAGAGACAACAGTTCAACACAGAGGTAACATCAGTGATCCATTCTACACCAATATAGGAGTTAGACAAGGATGTTCACTATCACCATTTCTCTTCAACACAATACTAGACGACATTCTAAGAAAAGTTTGCACTGGAATAAACGGAATAGAATGGGATCTCTTCGGCAACTTAGAAGACTTAGATTACGCAGATGATGTATGTCTCATATCAAGAAATCAAAGGGACCTACAGAATAAAGTCAACAGATTAGAGGAAGAAGCCAAGAAATCGGGACTGGAATTGAATATCGAGAAAACCAAGGCAATGAGGACGAACAACAGTGATAGTGAGTCAATAAGAGTGAGTGGACAACAGATAGAATACGTAGAAGAATTCAACTACCTGGGGAGCATCATAACAATTTGGGAGCCTAATGAACATATGGCGGAGCAACCAAATATCGAGAACGACAAAGCTAACAATATTAAGAGCATGTGTTAAGTCAACATTAATATATGGCAGTGAAACATGGCTCACTTCGGCCAGAATCAAACAGAAGCTACAAGTATTCATGAACAAGTGCTTGAGAATTATATGCAGAATATTCTGGCCGGCAAGAATTAGCAACGAGGATTTATGGATGATAACTGGAGAAGAACCGATCAACAGACAGATAAATATGAAAAAATGGAAATGGATAGGTCATACACTAAGGAAATCAGAAAGTGATATAGCAAGAAGCGCTCTAGAGTGGAATCCACAAGGACAAAGGAGACCCGGCAGACCATACAACACATGGAGACGCACAATCGATCAAGAATTAACAATCAACAATTATACCTGGGACGATATTAAGGAAGTAGTACTCAACAGAGAGGAATGCAGGTTCACTATCGAAGCCCTATGCTACCATGCGGAGTAATAGGAAAAAAAAAAATACAAATTAATAACATAAAGACAAATCTAGTTTTTCACTGCTCAACTACAGATTTATTTCTACCTTATGTCAGTCGAAGTCAATCACGGATTAAAGAATCGAAAGTAAGTAAGAAAATATTAGTGAAAAGTATTACATGCATATCTGAGCTTTGAAATAAAAGTAGTAGAACAGTACTACATTATCATTACATTTAATGTGTAAATTGAAAAAAGTACGGTAGAAAAACTTGAACCATTCCAGAACCAATTTTTATTATTATTCTTTTACTTATAGAGACATAGCGAAATTAAATATTTTTTTTTTAAATTTTTTAATTTTCAATTTAAAATTGTACCTTTACATGGCTATTTACCATAAAAATTTTAATTTATCAAATTTGCCACAACTCACCCATCGCCAGAATGAAATTTAAATCTAATTTAAGTTTTTTTTTTATAAATTATTACGTATGCGGTTGTTGTCTAAGATACATAAAAAAATATTATATTATAGTCCCAAGTTGTATGTTATTTTAATTACTGTATTTATTATCTATTATATATTTTAGTTACAAATTGAAATGATGGAAAACAATTCATAATTTTTATATTAAATTGAATTTCGAGAAGCGTGCGAATACTACTCTTTTTTTATTTTTTACCAAAAAAAAATTTTTTTTTTGCTTCCTGGGTACACATTTTTTAATTCAATTTTCCACTTCAATAACTCATAATAAAAATGCGTGTATACATAACCTCATAAATTCAATAAACTTATTATGTATACACATATATTATATAGTTAGTAACTTATTGTATTTAATATTAGTACGTATATGGTATAGAAACAAAATACAAAAAGGCATAAAAAAGAACAATAAAAAAAAAAACGAAAGAAAAACAAAGAAAATGAGCAACCAAGAAAACAGCCAAACATGAGATATATACATATGTATTAATCACACAAAATATTGGTAATCGTGATGCACGTGGTTGCTTGGATAATCATGTCATTTGTTACCAACAATATGCAAATTATGATCATGTGTACTTAACTTCCTTTTATTGAAAATAAAAAAGAAAAACAAAAAAACAAAAGAAAAATAAACATAAAAACTGTACTTAAAAACTGTTCTTTTTTTTTTGGAATTTCGGTACTGAGATTCTCAATTTGAAATCGTGGTTATTGTGGTTTTTGGAAATTTTCAAAGAATTATTATTGTTGGTAGAGAGAATATGACCATTAAGAAATGATGAAATTTCATTGAGATTTTTTTTGTTTTATTTTTTTTTTTTTTTTTTTTTACTATATTTGAAACAATTTTTTAAGTAGAGTTATATTAATTTGCGGTTTTTATTTTCTTGTTTATAGTTTTTTATCAATTAAAATTTTTAATATTATTATTTATGCATAATAAGAAAAGAATTTTTGGTGAGTTTATTCCATTGAAGGATGAGATTTATTATTTAAAAAAAAAAATTTGGTGGTTAATTTTTTTTAAAGGTAAAAGTTTTTATACAGAATTTAAGAGGTAACCTGAATTATTTATTAATAAATTTGTGGTTATCAATAAAATTGTAAAAGATTAAAAACATTTCAATTATAAATATTTTGAGAATTTCTATGAAAATTGTTTTAATATTTTAGATTTAAAACAAATATTACCGATCGTTAAATCGATGCGCGATAGCCATAGCAGTTAGTGTTGATGTTAATTTAGAAGTTTTAAACAACGTAAATGAACAACGTTGTGTGGATAAAATTATATCATTGCCAGGCGAGAATAAAATATGGAATATAAAAATTAATTGAATTAGTTGAAGTTGAATTAAATATTTAAAGAGCATAATTTGATTACAGATAATAGCTAAGTATAACCAAAGAATATCTATTAATAAGAAGTTGCGCTGAAATAAAATTTTATAATTTGTCAATGTGTTGGTTGATTACCATTTTTCTAGATAAATAGATAGCAATAAGAATTTAATTTGTGAGAGAGAGATAAAAATTCAAAATACAAAGTGGAAAAAAAATGAACGAACGATTTTTTTGTATAAAAGGAATATTGTTGTATTTATTCTTAGTTATCAAAATTTACAGATGCGTTACACTTAAAACTCCATAGCAATAAAAAATATTATTTATTTGAATTTGAAATATTCAGATTATTAATATTCAAATTTGTTATCTATTTATAAAATTAACAGGTACCTAAACGTATTATATTACTTACAATATGTATTATTAGTTCATATTAAAATGCACACTTTCATTTTTCAGAAACTAAAAAGACATCGAGTCATTCATAAAAAAAAAACGGCTTGGTATTATTTTTAATTACCTGTTTCAATACCTGACAAAAATTGTATATTGAAAATTCATGAATGATAATCTGTTTGAAATGAAAAAAAAAAATTTACCAATTATATGAAGTATTATTATGTTCTATAATATATATATATATTTATCTTGTTATCATATTATTCATATAAGAATAATATGATAACAAGAAAATAATATGATGTTTAATAAAAAGCATTTGTTTTTGAAACCAATATTATTTTATGTAGGTACCTGTAAAAAAGCAATCATTCAAAATTTATTTATTCTCCATACCCTAATAAATTTAATAGGTTTATTTTTAAAAAAATTCGTACATAAGATTTCAGACGACCGTACACTGAGCAAAAAAATATGTTTGGCTCAACTATGAAATTAAAGAACAATAATATGGTTGGAAAATATAGTTACATTAACCATATTACTTCATGTAACTATGGGTTTTATATAAAGTTAAAAAGTTTTTTATATGGTTAAATGAAATATAATATGGTTGCAACAAAAATAGTTCATAGTTCATACAACAATATTATTATCTTCACAAACATAATTATGTTTGCAGCAATATTATTTATAATTGAAACAAAAATAATTATGTTTGGAGTAAACATATTATAGTTACTTTCTACAAGACGATATTTTGTTCTCAACTATAATTTTGTTGTTTTAAATATGATTCACTAATATATTATGTTTAAAATAAATATAATATGGTTGAATGAAAAATATTTATGTTTACATTGTAGGTTCAATAGTAATATTATTCTCACAAACTTGAATTATGGTTGCAGCAACATTATTTTTAATTGAAACAAAAATAAATATAATTAAGGTAAACATATTATACTTAAAATAATAACAACACAATTTATATGTATTTAATTTCTATAGGATTATATTTTTCTATCAATTATAAAATGGTGGTTTAAAATATATATTTGCAACGAATGAATTCCAATGAGTTCCAATTAATAAGTATTTGGTTAAATTGTTGCTTCTTTCTTTAAATCAGAATTGAGAATTTTTTTTTTTAACTGTAAGAAATAAAAAAAAAATATATATTTAATAGTTAAGATTATCCTTCAAATTAAAAAGTACTTATATTATAGCATTTGACAAGAGACTCTAAGGAAAGCCTCAACTTTCGTAATAAATTGCCATAAAAATAAGTAAGTTTTTGATTTAAACAAATTATTAAATAATCATTATTTAACCAACCTGTATAGTTTCCTTTACTTCGTCTTAATTTTGGTTATTAATTATTTTTTAGAAAGATTTGATCCAGTTTCTCATAAGGTACTTCATTGTCTATCAAAATTAAGAGAAAAATTAATGGTTAGTTTATAAAATGTTATGCAAAAATTTATGCAAACACTTACCAATCTAGATAGTTATATTATATTATATCAATTAACTGAGCATTTTTATATTACGCTTGCATTTATAAACACGTTTTGACTTCGTAAAGAGCAACATCAGACTGAAAATTAGAGTGAATTTATATTTTTGAACGATTTTATTTTAACGTCAAATATAATATGATTACTTCAACCATAACATTATAGTTACTTTAATCATAATATGATTACTGCAACCATAATATGTTTGCTTCAAACATATTATGATTAATTCAACTATATGAGATGATTGCTTCAACCAATATTATGATTACTTTAATCATAAGGCAACTATAATATGATTGCTTCGATCATAATATGATTAATATTACTACAGATATTTGTAAAACAACTATAATATGATTTATTTAATCAAAATATGTTTGTTACAACTATACTGGATTACGAGCTTCTTAACCATATTATTATATCCACAACCATAATATTTTTGTAAGCAATATAATTTATAGTTGGTTTATATTTTTTTTAAATATAGTTGTAGCAACCATAATTTATTACAACATAGGTATGTATATATTTCGATTAACTATAATATTTTTAAGATAAATATAATCTGTTTCTACCAACCATAGTTATATTCATCATTAACATATCAAATGTTTGTTTCAACTATATCTAACATAATAAGTTTAAAGTAACCATAATATGTTTATCGCAACCATTGGATAAACATATTATTTCTCTTAGTGTACACAAGAAAAATCTCTAGTGGGCTAAATAAATAAACAAAAATCTTCCGTAGCTATTTAAAATTACATTGCAAAAATTAAGTGGTTTTTTAAATTGTTTATATCGCCACCTTTCTTTCTCACTACTTCTTACATAAGAAAATATTTACGACAGTTCTTTGATTCTTTAACTAATGGGGTTTTTGTTTGTAAATGTAGTAGTAAAAATATCTTGACTTCCAGTGCACCTTCTTTGGTATAACTCCAAGCAACGGAAGACTGTTTGTTTAAATTTATTGTGCTTTCCATCACTGCCACAACACTATATAAAATATGAACCCGTAGCCATTTCTGCAATGTACCAGGGACAACAATTTAATTCACCTAGATAAGAAAGGAACATCACATTTTGGCACATCAACAACACTTTATGTAGCAGCTAAATTATACAATAAACTCAATAAACTAGATAATGAACTAAAAACATTAAATAATTATAAACTAAAAAAAGAATCAACCAATAAAATCCTAAATAACTACGATAATAATCCTAAATTCATATAAAAACAAAATATAAGGTTTATTGCAACCTTATGTAATTTCAATTTCAAATATTCAATAGTATAAATATTAAACTATTTTTATTGTTCATACGTTAAATATAATTAAAATTGTAAATTTTTTAATTTTTTTTAATTTTTTAATCTTATACTTGTTAAATTTTCATTTGTTACACTACCAAAAAAAAAAAAAAATTTTTTTTTTGTATAAAGCCTTATATAGAGAGAAATCTCGTTAGGCATTCTTATAATTGAAATAAATAAATAAATAAATAATGTACATTAATCCTTACTTATTCCACTTTTTACACATATATCAGTACAAAATCAATCGGTATCTGAAATATGTATAATAGATATTTTCTAAGTAATCCAACTTATAATTTCACCATTATTTCAACATAATTTTCGCTAAGCTATGCTCCAGAGGATATACTTTTTATTTTTCTGTATATCAAGACGAACGCATTTTCTAGTAATTACTATGTACTTTTTTTCATATCTTATTATATTGTACTAATTTTGTTTTTGTCTGAAGCCTTTTATAACAACAACAACAATAATCAAAAAACAGTACATTATGAATGAAATAACGAGAATTGAGAAAATAAATCAATAGTTTTTTAATGTATTATGGAACTAGGTGTAGGTAGTGAGAAAATAATATTAATTAATGCATTACGATGGGAGATGATACATATTTAATTTACATTGTTGTTGATGTTAGGAATTACAATGTGCATACTTTTTTAAACTGCACCCAAACTAGATTAGCAATGGCATTATACTATAGTATTACTAGGGGCCCCTGTTGAGTAATTATATTTCTAGTTGAAGTCAAATTTAAAGTTTTTAAAAAAACAGTAATTTACGTACTGACATAGACTTCGCACGATATAACAGAAACCACTCGTGTTTCTAAAAATAAAAAGTTTTGTCATTAAAGAGGTACGTATATATATACCTACATAATACATAATTTTAATAAAAACTATATTATTACTACAAATAACAAAAATTTAGAAACAGTTACTTAAAAAGACAAAAATGAAGAATTCAAGTGATTTTTTTTGTTTTTGCTTTTTTATATTTTTTGTTTGAGATGAATTTGTTTCTTTGTTTTTTTTTGGCATATGTACATAGATTCATTTGCAAGTATATAATGTAAATTATAGTAACTGATTCGTTTGCTTTTGTTTATTATTTTAATAAATTCTCACATATGCACAATGTATTTGCTGAATAATAAAATCATATGAGTACAAAATTTTCAACTGTGTACGCATTTTTGTTTTATATATACATCTTATATATAATATCAGAAGTTCATTAAGGAGTAGGAGAATCGAAATAAAATAAAAAGGTGTCTACTGCGCAGGACCTTAAATGCTTGTCAATTATAATTATAGATATAAATCTATAACATTATTTTCTACTAATTACTCTGTGCTTAATATAAATCTTGAGCTTGTTTCTTCAGCAATTCATTATTATTCATTCTATTAAATAATCGTTTTTTGATTTTCTAATTTTCACCTATAGATTTTTACCGGAAGAAAAATATCAAATTAAAAAAAACTATTTATTACTTTCTTAGATTAGATAACCTTCAAAATTAATGAATTAGTCAATTAATAATCAAAATTATCTCAAAACTATAATCTTTGAATTAATACCATCTCTAAAACCTCATTATTCTAATCTGATTTTCTTTAAATAAATAATTTTGCAATAAAAATATAAAGTACATATACAAGAAATAAAGGGTTGAATTCTGCCTTAAGCTGAATTACAATTTTGCATATTATCAAGTGTATTACTGAACTACTTATTACTAAAAATTATTTTGCAATAGAAGACTTGTTGATATAGGCTTAGAAGGATATTATGACAGACATTTAAAACCAAAATAAAAATTAGTCATTGTAAATGCAATATTTTAAAAGTCATAATATCGGAACAGATAATTACAATATTTCATAAACTAAATGGTAGGCTAATTGGGAAATTAATTCATATATTTCGGCATATTTATTGTATTTATATCATATTATTCGGCATATTTATTATATTTTTTTTGCATTACTAAAATATCAGATGGGAGCTTTTGTCGGACCCAAAATATCGGTTTAGGTTAGGGGAGCAAATTACTACATAAAAGGAAGATGAAGTAAGGATAGAAGGACAATTCTCTTCTATAAAAAACTCTTCTGTTCTATTCTATTCTATTTATTCTATTTTGTTCTATTTATTTAACATTCTTTTATAATTTTGTTTATTTCTTTACTTTCCTTCATTTTTTTTAATCTTTTAAATGGCTTAAATTCTGCGAAGGCAATCAGGGTGATTATATCCTATTATTTTGAATTTTGGCCTCAATTAAAATACGAATTAAGGCGTTAATGTTTGTCTTGAATTTATTCAGGTCACAAGTAAAAAACGATTTATGCTTGGGATACATATACGATAGAGTGGGGAAAAAAAATGGAATCTAATTCTGGATGTTCTGATTATAATCGAATTTTCAAAACTTGACTTGTGCCATTTAAGAATTTATTTATTTGTTTATTATTTACGTATTTCACTAGAGCAATGCTTAAATGAAGATAATATAGATTAAATTTCCACTGAAGATGAATCTACCCATGCCTACGAGATATTTAACAAATAAGTAAACAATTTTTTGTAGTATTTTTTTTATTTATTTATTTTTAGTCTTCGAAACTCATTATGATAAAGAAATATAATTAAGAAGGGGGTTATGGGTATATGATGGCTATACAGGTAGCCGGTCAGAAGGGATTTCAACCTGGCGATTTTAAGAACGAAACCATATCTTTTCAATCTAAAGCTTAGGTGTATATGCAACTGTATGATCCAGAGTCGAAAATGTAAAATGATAACGAAGTGAGAATACGTGTGATTTTATTTTAATTTATTTTAGTCAATTTTTATTGAAGTGGCTGGCACTTAACACTATTTTCTAAATAAAAAGTGTCACTAACTATTCTCTTATTTGTAATTAAGTAAATTTTGATTAAAATCATTCTATATTTGTACTATGTTAAAACATTTTGATTGTAAATTTGAGAATAAAAAATGTTAAGACTAAAACTAAAAAACCCTCAATTGAGCTGTACGTAATTATATGGCGGGAAACAAAAGTGCATAATAAATTTAATTTGTTTAAGAATATACCTTTCGTTTATAAATTTGACTATATTTCAAATCTTATAAAAATCTATCATGTCAATCAAAAACCTAAATGTAAAACTAAATTAATAAAATATAAATAAAATTAGCATTTTTTTTTTGTTTTTTAATATTTAATTAATTATTCACACTTAATTTATTTAATTTATTCTTCACACTTTTACAGATTTGTTGTTATTTTTGTTTTTACAGCCATATGGTTAAATTTTAAAAATTTCGCGCCAGATTTACTTTTTTTGCTGTTGTTTATCTTCGTTTTACAATCCGATTTGAAAAACCATTTAAATTTACTTTTCCCAACAAATTTCATTAAAAAACAAAACATAAAAAAAATATACAAAAAACAAAGCCAAACAAAATTTTTTGGGTTGACTTTATGTCATATGTACATATTATTATATATACCTAATAATTTAATGGGTGGTGTTCTTGTCACTGAGTTTTTTTTTTCTCCTGTCCACATAAAAAAATTATTTCATTTATTTATTTTTTTAAAAGGATTAAAATAGCTCTATCTTACTAAAGGATATATGTATAATAAAATTGATTATTTGAATTGAATCAAAAGAAAATAAATTTTAAATAAATTTTAAATAAATATACGGGAATTGAAATGAGTATGAGAAATGAGACATTTTATTAAGCCGTTTTGTCAACACACTAAAAAAAAAAACAAAAACAAAAGCGTGAAAATGCACTATCGACTACCTTATGGTTAATGATGTGAACATATTGCAGAATTTTTGTTTTTTTTTGACATACTTTTCTCTCTGATAGATTGGTAAATAACATCTAGTATGAGTTTGAATTTTTTGCATTTATTTTTTTTTTTAATTTTTTATTTATGTTGAGCGAAAAATTGCGCAAAAAATAAATTTGAATGGTGGTAAATTGTTGAATATAGAAAAAAAGGTATTGCGAGTGAGAGTTGAAACATATTCTGTTAAATGATGAAATTATATTGATACTAAAATACAAGTGTACTATATACATATTGTTTTAGAAGTCTTAGAAATTCTAAATAGGTTGGGAACATGTTAGTAAACGTTGATTGAAGTGCTTCAATTATTTTTTTTGAATTAAGGAAAATTTTGTTTTTTAATAATAAAAAAATAGTTAAATATTTTTCTTTCATTATTATTAAATATACTTATCACAAAAATATGGGTATTTAATCTACTACTGACAGACTCCTTCAGTGTTTTGTACTCGACTGAATCTAACGCTAAAGAATAATTTTTTTTTTAAATAAAAATTTTATTTAGGCCTCTATTTAATAGACTCATTGTTCACTTCTAGATTCTACGGGAAATATTATCAATTCAAGTTATTTAATAAATTTTATTAACCCATTCATGCATTTCAAATTATTATAGTTCTGATTTCTTTATAAAGCACTATTTATGATTTAGAATAACTCCTTAAATCCGAATTTTTAACTTTAGATTTGTAAAAAAAAATTATTGTAAAAGAAAAATAATGTTCAATTTTGTCCCTGTATTATACTGTTAGATTAATGCTTAAAGGAAGTACATTTTTATTGTTATGTAACCCCATCCATAGGGGCATATGTTGGAATAGCAAGCACATCAGACTAAGCGAAAGCTTGCTACAATTGATTGTGCAATTGATTAGTAAAACACCATCACCGTCACCATCACCGTTAATATGTTAGTAAAATAAAATAAACCATATACATGCTGTTAGTAGAGATGTAAAAATCATGAGTATAAACATTTGTCTGTTTTTTTATACCATCGAATTAAAATACTTTAAAAAGCTAGGCCGAATGCAATTGAAGATGTTTGGTTAAAGTTAAAATCTGGTGTCAAAAGCGATTTAACTATTCTAGCTGATGAAGGTAGATCAAATTTAACACAAACAGAGTTCCGTCTACTACGGGTAGAACATATACTCGCGAAAACATAACTACGAAGATTACTATTCCTAGTTGTAACTGGCAAGTCGCTTATACTCAAAAATTTATACCGATAAATATGTGCGATTTAATATGATTTCTTTTATTAATAAATTTTTAACAAATATATTTGAAATTAACTGGAATCAGCTGTACCGGTGAATTCGAACGAATAAAAATCGAGTACTCGATCGTAAATTTTCAACCGACGAATTCGATTTAAAAAAAAATTCGAATATTTTTGATCGAAAATTTTCTCGTTCAAAATTTTATAACATTATTTTTATTTTTATTTTTTTTATACGAAGAAATTCGAATAATTTTATATCGAATCGAATTCACCGGTACGGCTGAATAAATTATTTATTTTTTATTCCCATTTTGAAATTGTTTAGTCCCAATTTGAAATCGTTTATCTCAATTTGCAATTGTTTAGTCCCAATTTGAAATTGTTTAATCCCAATTTGAAGTTTGGTCCCAATTTGATGCTATAAAGGTATAGTAAATAAGAAAAAAAAATATGCATATACATAACATACACATATTACGTAATTGTTTTTGTTAATCAGTGTTTTTTTTAAAAATTAGTATTATGATGACAAAACAACGATTAATCCAATGTAATACTTACACCCCACTGATGGTGTTGCAAGACAATAATGATGCATATTTACAGACTAGATATCTTCCTTTAATTTCTAGTTTAATTTTTTCGAATTAAAAATATAATATGTGAAACTACTAAATAATAATAGGATATCTGGTGACATAACCTCAAAATTTATAAAAGACAAGTAAATTTGATATGATTTTTGATTTATATTTTCCTTTATTTTCAAAATTATTTTAAAAATAATTAATAAGAAAAATAAATTAGTAAATTATATATTTTATAGACCTAAATACGATACCTAGAGTTTTAATATTTTTTTAATTTTAGTAAATCATAAATAATTCATATTAAAAATACAAAATTTCATTCTGATCCTCAGAGGTAATTGACGAATGATGTAAGTAAAACCTAAAACTATATACTAATAAAATAAAAAGGTGAGTAAGTGGGTTTACTTTTTATTTAATGTTTAAATATATAAAAAAAGAAATAATTTTACATATTTTTTAACGTAATTAAAATTAGATCTAGGGTTTTGGGGTAACCTTTGGGTATATTGACCATGCGGATAAGCACACAAACATTAAATAATTAATTAATGTTACTTAAAAATCCTATAATTTTCATCATCTTTCAAACTTTCCTATATTCTAAAGCTTTAGTGTTCCAACTTAATTGTTCCATCAACATTGTATCGTTCCACGATAATGTCGAAATTATCAGTTTGCTTCATCCAGAAGGATGAAAACAATATTAAACCTTTCAAACTAGTATGAAATTATTGGCAAAAAATCAGATATAAATTTATGGTATTATTATCTGTTATTGACTAGCTTAGACTGGGTTGTTAAAGAATGAGTAGGGTGATTTTAACAGCACACATATGATGTAAATATTATTTTATTTATTCAAATTATAAGTTGAAATTGATAATGTGATATTATATATTATATAATATATATACAATTATATTAATGATATACGTATGATTATGTATATTATATGATCTATGTATTTCTATTATTTGCGTATAAGTACAAAAATATTTGCATATGTCTCTATCACGTGTTCATTTTTTATTTTAAATATTTTGTTTTTTAAACAAAAATATAAAACAAAATAAATAATTTGTAAATATCAAAAATAATAGTCATGTGCCATTAATTTTTTGTTACTCATCATTGAACAAATTCAATCATTATTCAAATTTTACAGATGATGTAACATATTCAAGGATAATTTATATAGGGATCATATAAGGAAAATCAATACAAAATATTATCATACAAGTGTCTACAAGGTATTATGATTTGACCACAAATAGATATTAAAATTTTTTTTTTTATTTAATATCTATTTTTGTACAATAATTTATAATCCAAAATATTTATTTCATTTTTCATTTTATTTTATTTTAATTAAATATTTTTTGTTAAGAATTTATAAATTATTATTTGATATCATTTGAATAAAACAAATTTATTTGCATTTTATTTGAATTCATTTTTAGCCCTTCTTATGTTTTCATGAAATTTAAAGAGGACTAGAATAAGTTATTTAAAAAAAAAAAAAAAAAAAAAAACAATTCAGAATAATTTGTTTTTACCATAATTCACAGCAGGATATTTTAATAATCGAATATAATATCAATTGATATGCATCAATACCCAGAGTGGACATTTTCAATTTGTTTTGTTGATACTTGAAATAATTTATTTGAAAATATGGATTATTGTAACAAAAAAAAAATATATATATATATTCTTAAATAACAAAAACAAATTCAAAAGAAAAATCTATTTTCAAAAAAAAAAAAATTGTATAAAGTTTAATTTTAAAATTTATTTTTATTGAAACAATTTCAATTTTAAATAGTAATAAATAATAATTTATGATAGAACACAAAGAGTTCTAATTACAAACATCTTTATTTTCAAGAGGGTGCTTGAAAATTTTGTTAGAATAATTTTTGACTTCTTAAAACATTGATTTGATACCCATTTGGGAAATATCAATAATTTTTTTTTTCAATAAATTAATTAAAGGGTATTTCGATTAAATCAATATCTGTTCTAAACTGTTGGAACAAATAGGGAATTTAAAAGTATGATTGGACAGTTTTGGTTTACTTATCTTCTGAATTCCTGGTCAAAGTAATATAAATGGAGTTAAGTGTATTGACAAAGTGGTTAATCTGTTCAAAGGTCTATCCAATAAAAATTTGGAAAAAAACTGGTTAATGAATGTTGCATTTTTTACAACCCTTCTGATATGGTTTTTTTTCTTTAAGTGGCTCCTAATTTATAAATTGGAATGAGCAGTCTGTTGAACTGACTTATTTGCAAAATTGCCCTTTCTGCCTCAATTATTACTGTTTAATTTTCCCTGGAAGAATTTAAAAAAGAAATACACTTGTATTATTTCCAAGAGTAAGCGTAACTTCCTGTACAGTCTTTAGAAAAATATTGTATTTGTATAATACCAACAGAACAACTCAAATTCTAACTGTGTCTTGTACTCAAGTAAAACAACAAATGTGAGAAACTATACAACTAAGCTGAACATTTTCTTGGCTTTGAGAAGGTATCATCATCATCTTATAGCGCTACAGCTCTGGGTGAGCTTTGGCCTTCATCACAATGCTCCTCCAAAGAGGTCGATCTTGTGCCGCTTGTTTCCAATTTGGGATTTGTAGGGTTTGAGCATCGTTTTTTACGTTGTCTGCCCATCTGCTTCTTGGTTGTCTTCTACCACGGCTGCTATCCGGCTTTCAATTCAGCACCACTGCTTGCTTTCGGCTTTCATCCATTCGACTTACACGGCCAGCCCATCTTAATCTTTGGGCCTTTGCAAACCGTACAATGTCCTCACTATCACTATCAATCATACTATTGGCTTTGAGAAGATATATTTAACAAAAAACATTTGTATTTTCTTGGCTTTAACTTGAGTTAGACTTTGAAATTATTTCCAAGCAGTGTATAGGGGATGTTTTAAATAGAAAAATTAGAGATAAAAATGATTTCTTCTTTAAAAACGAATAAAAACCAAAAGTAACAGTAAATGTGACACTCAAGTCCTGGTTTCAAAATGGTACAAGGTAGAACAAATTGTCTTAATTAATTAGAGAATCCATTTCTCCTCTACCAACCTACAGAATCTTTTAGAAATTAAAAAAATTTAACAGTCGAAGGCTTATAACGACGCTAAAACTAGAGTAAATAAGCAAAAAAAATTGATTTGAAAAAAAAAATTAGTAAATCTAAAATAATTGGGGAATTTTTGTACAAAAAAAAAGATAACAATAAATTCCAAATTTTACAATTGCACATTTTAATTGATGTTCACTTCACATTTGAAATATAATTAGAAGCACAGATGTGGCGTGACGTATTTAAAAAAAAAAATAAAAAAAAAAAACAGGAAAGAAATAGAAAAATAATATAAAAGTGCAAAACAAGTGAATTTTTACAAAACCAACATTTTTTTTTTTAAATCATTTAAAACAGTTGTTTTAAATTACGACCCATAACAATAGGCATAGATTAGATAATATTACACTATCACCTCATCGCTTATACATATACAAGCAAGAAAATAAAAATTGTTAATTAAAACTGATTGACATTTTCTTTTATTAAAATATCCTCTATACATTATTATCGATTTTAAATTTTTATCACTGACATAACCCTTAATTGAATTCAGAAGTCGAATTTTGCAATGACTTTGCTTTAAAATTACACAACAAAAAAAAAAACAATAAGAAAACTATAAAAACTCAAAAAATTAAACAACCTTGATTGTGACACAATTATCAACACTTACTACTCTTATTGCAACTTTATAACATTTTACAACAAAAAAAAAAAAAAAAACAAAACAAAATAATAACTGTGAGTTTTAAAGTCCAGGAAGAAGGATTATTTAAAATCTGTCATTATTTCACACATAAAAGCAAAATTTATTAATGATTGATTACATCTCATCAATTTTGTAATATTGAAAATCAACCATCCCAAGTTATAATCAATAAAATTGTTGAGTTGAGAAATTATAATTTTGGATTTGATCATCTGGGACTGAGAAAGGGTTTTCACTTTTTTTTATTTTTTTATTCAATCAAATTTCGTTTAGTTGAAATTGTATCGATTCTAGTATCGATAATAGTTTTTGTTTTTTTATAAAAAAAATAGATTTAAACGTGTGGTACATATAACATTGTAATTTGTGAGCTTTCTGCTTTTTATAATTTATTTTTCATTTCTGAAATATCTTGTGTCTACTTATTTACTTCTCAGGATATTTTATGTGATGTTGTATGAAAAATAATTGATATGGTGCAAATAATAGATTAAATCGCTATTTGAAATGAATCGCGATTCTTTGAAGAAGACCTTCGACTGAAGATCTCTAGCTTGTTGTTATCAACTTATGTTTTTCAGAGCATGTCCATTCCAGATTTGATTACTTTACAGAGTTAAATACATGTTGAGGATTTACAATGAACAATTTGTCACGTAAATTTAATTGTGATTAACTTAAGTTCGATGTATAAAGTACCAGTTTGTCATTTTATTTGTAGAATCAACAAGTTTTATTACAATGGAATACAAAAAGACTATGCAATCAAAATATGTATGCGTTGTAATGATAGACTATAGTAATTTGTTAATGAAATGAAATCGTTTACAATATTTAAATAAATAAAATGGATTTGAGGTAATTTGAATATTGTAAACTATTTTCGAATCAATCTATTGTGGTTATGCTACATAGCTAAACTTAAATATATTATTGTTTTATTGTATTCGAGCATCTGAAGTAAAATATTTGTGAAAATTTTAAAACTTATTATACCTTCTGATCTGTATAGAGAGGTAGGTAGCAGTGGCTGCTGACGGTAAGCCAGTAAACTCCATCGTGATAAGAAAAAACTATAAGTACTACTACAATATAATATTTTGGCTAACATCTAAGATCCAGGTAAATATAATTCAAAATCATCACATTTTGTATATGTATTGTAAAAAAAATCTATTATATAGCCACAAAAATGCCTGTTTTACATAAAATAACTTTTACCGAATTATAGGATGTTAAATAATGAAGTTGAAATTTAAATTTGCAACAATATAGAAAAATTTTGTAAACGCTTTATCTATCATTGATTGAGAGTATTTTTCTGTTCAACTCTCTGTCTATGATTGCGAATGTTGATAGTAAGACTTATCAACAACACTGCGATCTAAAATGAAAAATTTAAGTCTTGCGGAAAGTACCGTGTTAGTTTATAATATAATTAAAAATAAACTAGCGATGGAGAAACTATCTGTTTTAACATAGATTTTCCAAAAGAATAACATTGAATTGTATAACATATTTTGTATACCTGTCTATATGTTTATACATAAGATATTTATGTTTAGGTTTATTTAAATTTCTTGTTTTAAATGCTTTAATAATTTCTCATATTTATTTATTTATTCAAATTAATCTCAAAAGGAGCTTTAAAGCTCATGTAGAGTGTATATACATATATGAACTACTAATTTAATGTAAAAACTATGGCATAGAAAATTGCCAGAAAAAGACTTGTTTTTCCGCTGGAATTTATTTGATTAATATGATTTTCTTTTTCTATTTTGAAAATATTGTCATGGGAGGAATAGTTATAATTTTGTTTACATGTTATGCAATATTAATCAAAATTTGCATGCATAATGTGATATTCAACAACAATGAGAATCAGAAAGAGTTCGGTTATCTTGGTTGAAATTTTTAAGTCAGTGATTTGATGATGCAGCTAACAAAATCATTATCGCAATCGTTTGCAATAGATAAAATAAGTAAATATAAAATAACTTGAATATCTAATTACAATTTTTACATCTAATTGTAAGTCCCATTTAAATATAAATCGTATTGATTGTCGAAATAAATGACAGTTTGAATCACATAATAGTATACGAACGTTCGCCTGGATCTCATTAGAAGAGTTGGACAGTGTTTTTTTTTTTTTTCATTTCTACAGTATTTATTTATTCAATTTTTAATGTTAGTATATTATGTACATAAGACGATTAGTCTTTATAAGAGTATACAAATAAAAATTATTAAAAGAAAATATTAATACTTAACTTACAACTAAACCAGCCAAATAATTTACAGATAATAAAGCAATTAATTCAATTAATTCAATTAGACCAAATTAAACAAGCTTAAAAAGAACACAAAAAAAAATCAAAAACAAAAAATAAAATAAAATAAAAAGAAAAAGAAAAACAATAAAAATATTTAATTCAATTAAAGTAAATTCAATGCAAAGCTATAATATTCTTTCCTTCTTCAACTTTAAAAAATAAAATAATATATTGTTTCAAAATTAACTATTATCTAAGGTTTTAGCTTAAGGTATTCCCAAGACAGCTCACTAAACTTGTTAAGAGATAATTCACAGCAAATAGTACTTGGCAGTGCATTCCATAATATTGCAACTCTTACAAAGAACGATATATGTCTAAGTCTGCCATTGTGACGGGGAACAATTAAATTCACACCCCTGGGTGATCTTCCAAATATCAACTTATTGTGTAAGTATATAGGTGTGGCTTTAGAAATTATTTTCTTCATGTAGTATATATATATCTGTAATTCAAGAAATTTGCGAATGAGCAGTCAAGTATCAATTTAGATACATCACTAATTCTATCAAATCTACGGCGATTGGTAACAAAACGGGTACATGCATTAAAGATAACATTTAATCTAGACAACTCACATACACTCATACCCGCATATACCACATCGCAGTAAGTAAAAAATGGCATAATTAATGACAGGATTAGTTTCTTCTTTGCCCATTCACTCAAATAATCAATTTATATTTTGAAATTTTGACTTATCCGCCAACAGAAGATATATATAATCTACTAAACCTATTTAAGTTTCTACTTAACTGTTTCAATGTATCACACCAAACAGTATCAGTTTACTTAAGTGTCATTTTGCAACAGTCTTTCAATATGTCAAAAATATTTTTTTATATTCTAAATGTTTAAAAATATTTATTTTTTTTTATGTTAATAAACACTGAAACAGATTGTAGTCAACTAATCTACATAAACATAAGTGTATATGAATATATATATATGTATGTATATTGAATGCAATTAAAATCTAAATAAATAATTAATGATATTGGGTCAAAATTGGAATACAAATTTTAATTTACTTAATATTTTCAAATTAATAACAACTTCTCCAATGAGTACAACACACCCATTCAAATATACATACATATCTACAAATTTATAGCACTATACAACTGAAATACAACTGATGTTAGCATAATATTATCACTACTACCAAAATACTAAGTACTTTATTATTAGAATGATCAGTGCAAAATTACTAAATATAGATAAAAAAAAAAAAACAATATACCTAAGTACTTTTAAGAACGAGTTAAAAAAAAATTAAAACAAATAATAAAAGTTAATTTCAGGGTACAGCTTAATTTTTCAGAAATTCAAAAACATAACATCTTAATAATTTAACAAATATTAATTACATGAAAACGAAAGCAAAATAATAATAGAAAAAAAAAATTAAAAATATGTTGATATGATATTAAGCCCTATATTTACCAATAATATTTATTTTTATGGTGCTTTTTAAAAATGAATTTAACTTCAATTAAATATAGTTTTCCTGTTTAAAATTAGATTAGATTAGATTTTTAATTCATTTATTCATATTATAATAAAATACAATACTTAAAAATATACATTTACTAAATAAAAATAATAAGAATAAATATAGGATCATTCGGATATTCATTAGAATGTGTGATGAATGAAAATGCAAACAAAAATACAAGCATAAAAATATAAAATATTGTTGGGTACCTACATAGTACATATATACTATAGTAAAGTAGAAAATTAAAGCTAAATATGGAAAAACTAAAAATATCTTAAAATTAAAATTATATAATGAAAAAAATAAAATTTAAAATAAAATTTCATAAAATTTAAAGCAAAATTTAAATAATAAACGAGAATAAGCAGAATTAAATACAAAATTATAACAAGACTAAAAAGTAAAATTAATAACTAGAAGACTGAAAGAAAATTAAAAAAATTATAATTAGAAAAAAAACTAAATTAAAGTTAAAACTAAATAGTATTAAAAACAGATTCAATTTGAAGGTGATTCAGTTCAAAAAGCCAAAATCGCAGATTTTTGCAAAATGAAACTGGTGATCTGTCCGATCTTAAAGAATACGGTAACATATTAAAAATTTTTGGAGCTATATAATCATAAAAGTGGCAAAAATGAGAGGTACGGGCTCTTGGAACATTTACAAGGTATAAATTATTAATTCTAAGATGATATCTAGTAACAAATCGGTGACCGAGATAGCCCGACCTATTGAAAAAAATTTTCAACGTTTTAAACAGATATAAATGTCTAAGTGGTAGAATATCCAACTTTTTAAATAAAGGAAAACTAAGCAATAGTCTATTTTTTTTTTTAACAAATGATCCTTATACAGTGTTTTTGAGCGATGAGAAGAGGTTGAATTTTATTAAAATAAGAACCACCCCAGCAACTAGTTCCATATTGCAGCTTAGAACTGAATAGAGCAAAATACACCATTATAGCATAACTTTTAAAGAACAATACAGATTTAAGTGGTAAATGTTTCGCAAAACATTTTTAAAATAATTATTTAAATGTGGAAGTATGTGCAGACCAATTCAGTTTATTATCAAGTAAAACACCAAAGTACCTAAACGTATCTACACTTTCAATGTTAAAACAAGAAATACTACAAGGCGAAGAGAAGACAAAAGAGTTTAGAGACTGTATAGAAAATAAAACAAATTTCGGACAATCAGGAGAATGATACCAAATACTAAAATTCTCGAGGAAACAATTATTAAGCCTAAATTGTATAATTTGAGTTTTATTACTTATAACAAACTTATGAACATAAAACCATTTTCGAATTAGGTCCAAGTCAAAATTTAAATCGCAAAATAAGTCAAGTAGATTATTATTGTTGTATGAAAAAGCATTGTCATCCGCAAAAGCTGTAGGTATACCCTTGAAGTGTTGTTGCAATAATGAATTAATAAAAATAAGAAACAGAACAGGACCTAATACTGAAACTTGGGGTACACCAACTTGATACTAAGAAGGTCACTGAACTTTCCATTCCAATTAAAAATAAAACCTCTAAACCCCGCATTATAAATTTTAGTTAATAGTAAATCATGACTCACTGTATTAAACGCTTTAGTGATATCAATAAATAAACCACAGAAATTACCATTGTTAATACCACCATAAATTTCACTGCAGAACTTTGTAAGTGCGGTACTTCGTTTTTTCCTAAAACCAAATTATGCGTCACTAAAAAATTTACTTTTATCAAGAAACTGTAATATTCTGGACTTAATAGCTTTCTCAAAAATTTTTGAAATAGCAGGCAGTATAGAAATAGGTCTGTGTAGTTATTAGATTTCAATACATTTCCTTTTTTACAAAGGGGAATTACTTCAGCTACTTTTAACTCATCAGGAAAGATTCCTTGATAAACGCTGAGATTAAAAACTTAACTTAAAACATCAACAATAAGTAGCGAAATCTTCTTCAAAAAATTATTGGAAAAAGAATCGTTAGGTGCAGAATTAGATATTTTAAGACTCATAATGAGTCTATGAATTTCCAAAGACGTTATAGGTTCAAAAAAGAAGCTATGTCTCTGAAAAGGTTCCTCACATAAATTAGATACAAAATTCTCAGATTGTGCGTTAAAAGAAATTACATTATTTACTAGTTGTTCAGAAGTATTCACAAAAAAATTATTAAAGTGATTAGCTAAGATTGATGGATCAGATACTATTTGAGAATTAATTACCAAAGAGAAAACAGAAGTAGAACAATCCTTATTTAAAATTGAGTTTATAATTTTCCACTCAGCATTTTCTCTAAACTGTCTGGAATAATAATTGTCTTTGCACTGACGTATTTTAACTTTAACTTCTTTACAGAGTGTTTTATAATATAACATTAAGTTAGTGTTACTTGGATGTTTTTTAACAGATAGGCATATTTTATTT
The DNA here is from genome assembly GCA_963942445.1 of Argyra leucocephala. Classification (NCBI taxonomy): domain Eukaryota; kingdom Metazoa; phylum Arthropoda; class Insecta; order Diptera; family Dolichopodidae; genus Argyra; species Argyra leucocephala. The sequence continues at coordinate 208,042,482 of OZ012677.1, read as the reverse complement.
CTTTTACGAATAAGTTTCAATAGAACATTAGACATCCAAGGTTTTATCTTGTGCGTATTATTAGTAAAAGTACGAGTAGACATACAAGATTTAACATGCTTACTAAGCGTTTTAGAGAAAATAGAATAGGCTGCTGAGGGGTCTTCAGAGTTATAAACATCTTCCCAAAGCTCAAAAACTAAAATATTATTTAATTTGGAATAATCAATATTATAGGAGAAATTAATAGAAGAAGAATAATGTATAATGTGAATCAAGTACAGGAGAAGAATTTAAAAATTTTAGGAACAACATACAGTGATCGGATAAGCGAAGACCGTAGACATCACTATCAAATAGTTGTTGATTATTTTTATGTAACCTAATAAAGATATGATCAAGGCAAGTACCAGAAACGAGCCGTGTTGGTTCAGAAACCAAGGAGGTGAACCCAAAAGAAGAAAGAAGTAATAAATAATCTATTGAACTTTGTTTCTGAGAAAGTATATCAATGTTGAAGTCACCTATCAAAATTATGTTTTTAAAAAATATATTTTCATTACCGTCTAACTAAGTATATTATTTTCTCACCATTCAAAATCTACTTCAATACTTATCTAATGATTGTTAATTATTAATTCATATTTTTCTTGTATAATTCTATCTCTACATTATTCACTTAAAATTTTCATTCTTCATTTGTTAAATTTCACCGGATGTTTTTAAAGAATTTATTGACGACATGAAAATGCTTTTCTCTTGTTATTTTAGGTATATGCATGCTTCCAAACAACAGATAAAATAGTAATTTAATTTTATTAGCTACACAACATTCATAATAATTTATACCATACAGTATTAACAAACAGCACATCTGTGCAAAAAAAAATCTATACCAAATTATTATTTTACAATTGTCATTCAATATCTATACCTACAACCTTACCTGGTGTTGAATATTTTTTTATAAATATTTCAACAATAACCCTTTACTGAGCTGACAATTATACAAATGGTTAGTTGAATGGAACTTTTCTTAAGTATATTATTATGTACCCAATGGCTAATTCAAGTGACATTTTTATTACCTCTTAGGGAGATTTATTGAACCGGAAGAGATTTAAAATTTTATTTTTTCTTTCTTATTTTGCTTTTTCTATAGACTAATAATGCTATTTTAACTGTTTATGATGATGTCCTTGGAATAAAAATTAAACAAAATGTTAAAATAAAATGAAAGGATTAAACATTTATGAATATTCATTTATAATTAAATCTAAGGATATACTTATAAATTTTAATTGTTAGTTTAAAAAGGATTTAAAATTTTTTTATTTTTAGTTACAATTTTTCAATAATGAATGAATGATTCAATAAGCAATAAAATTGGGGTCATTACTGTTCTTCGAAAATCAAAATACATATCAAGTTTTTTCCATATATTTTGTTGTTTATGATTTAATGGTAGTGATTGCGGCAATTATCACTAATCATAATCGAATAACTTTCATCTTTCAGTTATTAAATTTGATTAGGTCTTGAATTGTCTAAGATTTTCTATAACAACTATATCATATACCGGGTGTTCCAGAGCATGCGTATAAGCTTTTTAAGAAGGGAAGGAGCCGTTATTTTAACATTTAAAAAAAAATTTATCAATTAAATCGAGGGTGCTCTATCGATTCGTGATATTTTTAAATTCCGGAAAGGACCGGAAAAGGTTGTGTTTAGCTCAAAATTCGCCGAAATTGGCCAAAATTGGCCAAAATTGGCCGAAATCGAAATTTATAAATTGGAAGAGTTACTTTTTTTTTGGTAAATTCGAATTCTACGTCAATAGAAGAGAATCTTTTGTAAAGGAATTTTTTTATTTTGACTTTTTTGTTTTTTTTTTTATTAATTTGAAAGAAAAATAATGAGAAAACAAAAAAAAAGAATCATTTATTATTTTATTATAATTCATAATTATTTTTTGTCGTCGAATCTAAATTTGCATAAAAAAGCACCTCTTCCCATTTAAAAATCTCGATTTCGGCCAATTTTGGCTAATTTTACTTAAACCATCCTTTTCCGGTCCTTTCCAATTTCTGTAAATTTCGAGCTTACAATCCCTTTTCCGGTCTATTCTTAACCTACGAACTAAAACGATTTTTGCATATTCATTAATACTATTGTAAAATTATAAAGAAGAATTAGGAATGTATTCGTATATCGGGAACCCCTTTGTTAAATGTTTTCCTTTTTTTTTTTTTTTGCATTCTATTTCCGCTATCGAAATAAGATGTGCTTACAATTTTCAATAATATCGTAGATTGAACTTGTATCCTCTATCAATCAAATAATTCCATTGAGAAGTAAGAAAAACATGAAGCGATCATAGCTACACAGTAAAAAAAAATTTAGGTGATTGAAAACTGTTGTTCTAATTAAGACAATAAACAAATATATTTGGATGCAATTTAAAACACGTAAGGTGGGAGCATCCATTGGTGATCCAAACTAAAAATTTATCAATTTCAGAAATAAATGTTGGATAATATGCCCTGTATTTGACTATAATATCCAACAAGTTTTTAAAAAGAATTTTAGAATGATGTTGCAACCTCTGGTTGTGTTTTATATAAGAAAAACTTAATGTTTATTCGTTAGCAAATAGTATCATACCAAGGACCATATTCATTCATATTGACTGCAGCCACTGGGTAGCATCTGCAGCCACTGGGTAGCATCCGCAGCCACAAGCAGATCCCATATGTTTAAGTGGGATTATATAGAATTTACTTAGTTTAAAGTAATCGTTGGTATTTAGCTTCCATAGCCCATTTTAGCGATCTCTATTCTGTAGTAAATAGTTTTTTTGCTACTATATATGTTGCGTCTGTTATATCAACTTTCATCGAGTTGTTAACCTTCACATGTTTTCTTTTGGAGAATGGATGTAGCCTGCATTTATTTGTCAGGAATTCACAGTTGAATTCTATATTCCTTTACCAAAATCTAAAGGTATTGAATTCTTTTGGGAGATCATATTGACCGTACTATCCGATAATATTGCAACTATAGTATTCCCAAATACTGGTATATCTGCTAACTGGTATATCTGCTTGATTTTATTCATAACAACTATATTACTTCTTCTCGAAGTTTCATCATAAGGTGTCACAAAACCAAGGAAAATAAAAAAAAATTATTTTCTTGTTTGATTGTCTTTCGTTAAATTACATTTCGAAAATTTTTCACCAGACAATCACTTGTAAATATCCATTTTAAAATCACTTGATGACAAATTCCATCCCAAAGATCACCATATTCAAAACAATTTTTTTTTTTTTTTGTAACAAGAATGTAATCTGCATATGGCAATAAAAAAATTATTTAGAATTTATCTTTTTTTAAAAATTTTATATCCTTTTATTATCCTTATTTTATTTATTATAATATATCTAGATAACTTTATTTAACAATTTTACATTGTTTAACTCTTGTCTCGTCTAGTCCGGTTCATATTTTTCATCTCATGGTATATTCTATATATATTCTGTTATTAGTGTATATTAAAATATGAAAAACAAAAGTTATGATTGTCATCAGGCGACACGACCCTTTTAATTTTAAATATTTTGAGATTGAAACCAAAGATTTATTTTTGTTTTTCTATTTTTATTATCTTTTTATTAATTTATGAATTTCTTCCCTCCTGTTTTTTTTTCATTTTTCTTCTTTAAGCTACTAAGGTAGACAATAATATAGATATATATATATATATATATATATATATATATATACAATATTGCAGTTAGTAGCTATTTACCTGTTAAGGTGGGTAAAAAAAAGACATGTGACTGTGGCTGGCTTAAAAATGTTTACTGAATTCATTAATCTACTAGGTTACTATGGGATTATTGATTGTTTGTTGAAAAATGATGGTATAACATCATCGCACACATATTTTTTGTAAAAGGATTTTATTTACATTCATTATTATTGTTGATGTTTGACTGAATATTTGTAGAGAGGATTTATATTTAAAACAGGTAAAATAATAAATAACGGTTGTTGTGTTGTACATTTTAACAATTTACTAGATATAGTTTTTGTTATTATGTATGTATTCAATTTTGAACAATTTTTATGATTTCATTCTGTAAATAGCTAGGGCTATACAATATCCAAAAAATAATGACATATGGTGCAACATTACAAGGTTTTTACAGGATTTACGAAAAATTGAGTAAAATAAAAGATTTCAAATTATTGATAAAACTTTTTGTGAAAATTTTCTATGTTTTAATAAAAATAATTGGAAATATTTAAATAGATGTACAAATTGTAAATCATATAAGGGTTACCATCTTTTCAATATATTTCAAAATAACTTCACAATTGTCACAATTTGACTTCACAATTAGTTATTGCAATACCGGACGAAAACATTAATACCGTAACTTCGGTATTTAGCTTTACGAAAACCGGGATACCGGTTTTATATCGGTATTAAGAAAATTATACAAGACAATAGAAAATTCATACATACATATATAAAATTCATTTACATAAAAAAAACTATAAAAACAAAATTATAAAATTCATATTAAAAAAAAACATGTAGGTACCTATATAACTATTTCAAATAAACAGACTGTGTATAGTAATGAAACGTGAGCAGACCCATGAGAACCAACAATTTTTCAAATGGTAAATTACTGCAAAAAATTTAATTTTCAATGCAACCACATCGGTTCAAATTCCAATATATAATATAATAATGTAATAAAGATATAACAATTGAAAAAAAAACTAATAAAAATAATATAATAATAATATACAAAAATATATATCAAATAATTAATATAATTTAATAAAAAAGCCCACATTTCGAAAGGGAAAAGGACCTATAAAGTTGGCCTGCAGATTTATCTGTAGGATCCACTGTTAAAAATAAATAAATAAATCAATAAATCAACAGACTATTATCAGATATTTCATCAATCTTAATTATATATATTACATATTACATATTATATGTATTATTGTACATTTTTTAAAGATTGCAAAACTTTCCAATGGCCACATTGGAACAATATTATTTTTTTAAAAAATGAGATCGCACAAAACAAAGTTTATTTAAAGTTTTATCAGTCATTCTGCATCTAATTTTATTTCAAAGTAAATTTGCCGTTGGAAAAGCTCTTTCCGCTTCTACACTAGTTGGTGAGATGGTTAACAAATAATCATGTACTCTCGGTAGATTGAGTCCTAATATTCCTTCTACTGCAAAAAACGTTTTTTCTTCATTAATTGTTCGTTCGAGTCCAAAAGAACTTTAGTTTACCGATGAAACTCGCTTTTCAATTTTTTATCGATCGCTATCTGTAATTTTTCCTTTAAGGACATATCATTGACGGTAAAATACTCATTGTTGTTATTTGCATCTACGTCGTTGGAAGTTTATATAATTGTTTCTGAATAGTTTTTTGAAGATTGCAAACATAACCTCTTTATTAAACGTAGAATAATTTTTCTAATAGTTACTTTGGTAATTTGTGGGAATAAAGTCTTGCCGAGGAGAATATTATCTTCTGATTGTGATCCTCCATATAAAAATTGAAGAACTTGTGACAGATCTGTACGTCTTTGAAATATACGAAATTCTAGAGCATTTCGTAATTGAATACTTATATCCGAATTTTGCTCGTAAAAAGTTGTGATCATAAATTTTAGTGTAGGATCGACAGTTAAAAGATTTGCATCTTTACCACATAACGCTTCTAAAGCTAATTTATACTAAAAAAATGTATCATTATTATTTAGTAAAATACCGAAATACCGGTACTCTTTTCATAAATACCGGTATCCAATACCGCAGCAAAATGTCTGTAATACCGGTCTTTCGGTATCCAGGATCCCGGTATTGCAATCCCTATTCACAATATGCTATGTACTTACCTTTTGTTGAACTACCATACGTGGTAAATATTAACCTGGCCTACCTTCTTCTTTACGCCGATCTTTATTTATTTATTTTTATTTATTTCCATTCAATAATGTCTAAAGAGAATTTGTTAATACTCATGTTGAGACTATACATTTACAAATTTAAGCTTATTAATAATTTTTAAATTTTTTATATAATTTAAAATTAAAATTCAATTCATATTCAAAATTCAAAGTACTGTAACAAATTGTAATTAAAAACGAAGTAAAATAAACAAGAAAACGAAGTGAGAAAGCAAATAAAAGAAAAATTCACTTGATGTTAAAAAATCAAATAGAGAAGAAAACAAAAAATAAAAATTTAGATTTAACTACTATATTAAAAATTCACTAAAATACAATTAATATGAACTATATAAATTATAAATTAAACTATAAAAAACTTTTAAAAAATTTTATTGATTAATTCATTCTTTAGGTGAAGTTTATCTAGTACTTTTAATTCAATTTCTATACTGTTGTACCATATTATGCCCAGATGTACTGTTGTTGATGTTCCAAAATGTGGTGTATTTTTTCGGGATATAAGTATGTATTAAGTTTTTGCTTCTAGTATTCACTTGATGGATTTCATTTCTTTTCGGCAAAACGGTTGTTGTGTGTACATTAAAATTCTGGACATCATATGGATATGAAGTATAACTTTAAGGTAAACTAAATCGCTTACCAGTAGTTAGTATGTTGTTTGTCCAATGAATAAACTCTCTCGAATTTTTTCACGCCAATTATAATTGAATAAGTTTTTTAGTGCTCTATTTTGAATGCTTTGTATTTCATATATAATTTGCTTCGTTGTGGTTCCCCATAATTTAATTCCATAACTAATATGACTATGAAATAGAGCATAGAAAACAGATTTTTTCATAGCATGAGGAATTAACAATAAAATTGTGTAATAACATTATTACTTATTCGCTGTATACTATCAATGTATAAAGTGAAGAGTAAAGGTCCTAAAATGCTCCCTTGTGTCACACCAAAGTTCACATTTTCATTTCTACTTTTCAAATCACCAATTTTAATAAATTGTGAACGATCTTTCAAATATGCTTGAAACCATTTATATTCCGTTCTTCTTATTCCAAATCCATGCAATTTTTGAAGCAGTATATTGTGATCCACCGTATCAAATGCCTTTGACAAATCTATAAATACTAATGCCACTATGTTTTTATTATCTTTATAATTTTGAACTTTTGTTATCATATCAACTATTGCTGTTTCTGTGCTAGATTTCTTTTTGAACCCATATTGATTATTAGAAAAAAGTTTATATTTGTCTAGATATTTAGAAATTTGATTATGTACAGTTTTTTCTAAAACTTTGGACATTACGAGTGTCGCAATGCAGATCGGCCTGTAGTTGTCAAAAACACTTTTTATTCCACTTTTGAAGATTGTTACAATTCTTCCAATTTTTAGTTCATTTGGAACTACTCCTTCTTGTAATGATTTATTTACAATGGTTGATATTGGTTCACTCAAATTCTTATTACAACATTTAAACATATGTGCTGACATATTATATGGATCCAGAGATTTTGAGCTGTTTAAGCTATTAATTACATTAAATATATCATATTTATTGACTCTTTCAAATTTAAATGATTGGTCAGTTTCAGCTGGTTCATAAAATATTATATTTTTTGTTTTTTTGGGCCAATTTTTCTCCTATCATGGCAAAATACTTATTCAAATCATTTAATCTGTTTTAAGCTTCTATGTCACTTAATCCATGCAGTAGATCTATTGATTTATCGTTCTTGTCTCTGTTGTATAATATCTTGTTTATACAGTCCCAGGTTTCAGCAGTGTTGTTTGCGCTCTCCTTAAATATTGTCTCAAAGTATTTTTTCTTCTTTGTTCTTCACATTTTCGTTAGCAAATTTCTATAGTATTTAAATTGAAGTTCTAGGTTGGAGTTTAAACGATAACTTTTCCATTTGGAAAACCAGAATTGTTTAGTTTCTACTGCTTTTATTAATCTTACAACAACTTACACAACTGTTCTGTAATTTATATTTGTGAAAGCTTCAGCATATTGTGCGATAATATTAGCTTATGTTAACCTTTGTTATCTTTGTATGAACACAATTTTCTCAATATTTTATCTTCTGTTCTATTTTTATTTGATCATATTAAAATGACCGACAATCCGAAAAAATTTGGCCTTTTCATATTTTTTAAATTAAACGACGATGTATTTAATAAGCATTCAGCTTTTATTTTTTTTTTTTAGATATAGTTCGAAGACTGAACTCAGTTCGACACCTGTAAAATAAATATTAAAGAGTACTTTGCAATTTTTGGAAATTAAAATTAAATTAGATTAATTGTAAAATTTTAGTCTATATTTTAGTTAGCTTATTAGAACTTCACCAAAGTAGTTGTATTCGAGTCTCTCCTAATAAATACTACACCACAGTTCAACTCTTACTCTAATTTCTTTTTTTTTTATTTTGTTGTTAAACATCGTTATTAGGTGGATTTATTGATGACCTGTGAAACTTTAACACAGGACAGGATAATTGATATTGAAAATAGATTATAAATATCTCGTATATAGCTATGGATCAATAAATTTTTTGTTCAATAACTTTTTTAAAAAAAAAATATCCAAGTACTTCAATGAATCTAAGTTTTTCCAACAAATCTCAGTTTTAGACAATTGATAAGAATTAGTTGTGGAAGTTGAAAGAAAATTAATGAATGCAGTTAAGTTGCTTTTAAAATACAAATATTACTAATTTATATGGCGCAATGAGAATCATGAGTCTCTGACTAATTAAAAATATATATTATTGAAGGGAAATTTGATTTTTATTTAATACAATATTAAATACATCTGAACTAAAAGCCAATTTAATAATAGTTATTAACAATTAATAAGAACAATTTCTAACCGTTAAAAACAGAAAATATAACTGTTAACAAATTAACGGCAAAAATATATATTACATAGGTACGTTAAAAAATGTTTGTACTTTTTTTTACTACGACTTCAGCTGGTAATCTTGATGTAATATTATACATTTCTATGATATTATTGATTGTATGGATCAATTGGGGGAGATTTCATTAAGATAATTAAATTATTAAATTTGAACGGATTAATATTATTAGATTAATATCATCATTTTAAACGTGTTTAACAAGCAAGGTAATGAAATATGTTATGAGGTTAGATGTATTAAAATAAATAAGTTTGTTTTAAATAATATAAAATTTTATTATCTTGAAATCTATAGAAGGTTAGTATACAAAATAAAACAAAATGTAGGATTAAAGTTCGTTTTATTTTTTTATATACTCTAAATTGTATGCAAGTAAAAATTACAAAAATTTGAAATGAAATACGTGAGTCCTTATGTAATATTTTTAATTTTGATTTGTATATCAACTAAATTTTATTTTAAAAATTAGAATAGATTTGAAAAAAAAAACAGCTTTGTTCAAAAAAATTAAAAAAGGTTATCCAACGGTCAGAATTCAATTTCAATATTTGTTTTCTATTTGCGCAACATTTAATTTAAGGCGTTGTGAGATTTTTAGTGGTGATCGAAACAAAAATTCATGTTAACAAAATTTGTTGTTTTTTTTCAAAATTTAAATTTTCAATTTAATTTTATTTATTTATTTTGCTTATATAATAAGAGATATACTTTATTTAAGTCCCTGTTCTACGATGAAGGCTTGTTTTTACATTTTCAATTTCATTTTCATTTTAATTTTTACAAAATAGAATATTGTTAGAAAATTTTTTTTTTTAAAATTAACTTTATGCAATTAAATAGAAATTAACAATTGAATAGTCTCGGAACATAAAAAAAGTCAATTCCTGATTCAATATTTATTGTTTTAATAACACAAATTTATTTATCTTGTTCAGATTAATTAACTACGTGTTGTTATTTTTTATAAATTGTTATTGATAAATTTCATAGTTGAAATGGATTGCATGTTAAAACAAAAACTTTTAACAATATTTTAAAATTATCTATAAATTAATAAAAAGTGATAATTTTTTAATAAAATTTCACATTATGAAAAATCAATTTTGTTAGAAAAATAATTTTCACAAACGCGCATAAAAAACGAATTAAAAATGAAAAATATCGATTTAATTTTTATCATAGTGAATATTTTAAGTGTTTTTGTTTTTGTGGTATGTTATTAATTATTAAACTGATATATAATCCATTTAATTCACATCCTAAAAGGAACCGAGACATAAATTTTATTGAATAATTAAATATTATAAATTAAATTATAATTAAATTTGTATTAAATAAAAGCCGAATTTCTGTTCACTAACATATTATTATTTATTATGATATTTTGGAAGCAAAATACTGCCAACTAATTAAATTATATAATTTATATTTCATATATTAATTAATTAAATTTTTTTTATTAATTTGTTAATTTTGAAATTTAGATAAATTCTTATAAAATAAGAACAAATCCATCTTCCGAAACAATTATTGTGCCATGTGATGGTATTGACAAAAATTCCTTTGTTGATAAATATTTTGATATGTCAAATTTAACTTATGTTTTCAATGCTGATACATTTACTATAAATGGTATTTTAAAAGTGAAATCAGATTTTCCACCAAATGAAAAATATGAAGTAAGGATTTTTTTTGTTGCCAAATTTGAATTTTATTTATATTTAATTTTAATAACAATTAATCAGTTTAGAGTGTTAACATTTCAAAAGAAAAGCGGACAATGGATTCAAACAATATTTTCAGTTCATCGTATGGACTTTTGTAATAATATTCTTAGTCCAAATGAAGTATGGTATGATGCTGTAAAACATTTTAAAGATCAATTAACACCATGTCCACCAAAAAAGGATGTAAGTATAATGAAAATTTTATTAATAATGTTTTGTAAAAGTTTTGATTAGCATATTCCGTATAAACATAGACATTTCACTACTAATCAAAAATCACGGTTTTGTATCTGTCTTCGGCTATGGATATTTTTTAGAAAGTTATTTCTATATCATTTCGTGAAAACAGTTATCAGGAAGTATAATTATACTATAAATCAAAAATGTAAAAATATTTTATTTAAATATATAACAATTTTTTAATTTTTACATTAAGATCAGTTAACGTTAATAAAAAATTGAATATATTATATTCTGTAATAAAACTTTTGAAATAAAAATGCAGCACTATTTATCTTATACGACGAACTAAAAACTACTTTGTAAAAAGCTTAACATTATAGTCTTTAAATTACAACGGAGTTGAAAAAAGCAAACAAAAATGGGGTTGGCTTCTTACTTACTGTCAATGTTGGGGAAAAACTCGATCCAATTATTTATTTATTTCTCTCTGAATTAGGTCTCATTCAACTCAGAATTTGAAACTGTAAAATACAAACAGCACAAATTGATCCCATTTTGAATATTGTATAGAGAATTATTTTGTATTCATGAAAATCAAATCGTTATATTATGTAAAAGTTGTCGCTTTACTCTTTCGTTCGATATTATATTCTATTCTCATGTGTTTGACCGATGGACTATCGATACAACAAAATATTATATTCTTAAATTTTAACAAATAATAATAAAAGTAAGTGAATATAATTAATTAATTTTATTTTATTTTATTTTATTTAAAAAAAAAAGGTTGAATTCGTTTTCAAGGATTATGAAGCTAAATCAGTATATGATGTAGATGATCGTAATATAGCTGGTGCGTACAAAACTGAAACCAGAATAACAGGAAATAAAAAAACAAAATTTTGTTTTAACAGTTTTTTGGAATTATTATTAATAGATTGAATTCGACTGAAAAATTTTGATTATTTTTTTTTTTTTAATTTCCAACTCTCTATTTTTTTGTTTAATCTAAAAAGTATGGTTGAAATATTAAGTGTAAATTTAGAATTTAAAAAAAAAAAAATTATTGTAATAGAAAAAAAATAAAAATAATTAAACAAAATCAAAACAAATATTTATAATAAATAAAAGTTTTTCTTCTCCTAAGCCAATCGCAATTTTCAAAAAAACACAATGAGCCACGACGATTTCAAAATTTAACGTAAATAAAAATTTGAATTAAAATTGATAAATTAAATTAAAATTTTTAATTTTTGCTTTTAATTTAATTGATTAATATAATCATTTTATTTAAATTAAATTATTAACAATTAAAAATTAACTTTATTTTTGAATTGAAAAAAAATTATTTCTTGATCTTTTTTGAAATTGAAAGTAAAGAAAAAATTTAGATAATTTAAATGAAAATTAAAGTTATACTTCCTAATTTAAGGCATTGTAAAAAATTAAATTGATTTACGCATAAAAAAAATTATTCTAGAATTAAAAAAAAAACAAAATTTAATATTGCGCAACTGATTCTATTTTTTTTAACATTTTCTCTCAGTCAAAAACTTTAAGCCAAGTCATGAACCATATCTGAACATATTACATGACTAATGAAGTGCAGTATGCGTTTCTGAAATTGAGTTTTCATATTTCATTTCCGTTATTTAATAAATTATTTTTTATTTTGTAAATTTTGATATTTCGGAACCAACTTATTTTCGTCATCAGTCATCTTGCAGCTACGTCTAAAAACTAAGAATTTTAATTGCAAAATTAATCCCTAAAATTAAATCTGATTATGAAACAAAAAAGAAGCCCTAAATAACAACAATAAACTTTATTAACATTAATAGACTCCTATTCCTAGTTACACTCCTATTGTAGTTTTCGCGGGGTAAATATCACTTTGAAGTTTTGTAAAAAATAATGAATATTAATTTCTTTTAATTAAACTTAAATGAATTTAATTTACATTACCGATTTTTAGAACAACCTGTTTTTTAGCGTTGCGGTAAAATTTCAGTAAAGTTCTCAACAATTACGGATTTGTTTTATGCAGACAGTGCAATTTACAAACCGAAAATAATTGATTTTTGCTACATTTCAAAACCAGCAAAGTTCAAAATTTAAGTGAAATTAAATTCTGTGACACTTTTTTCATATTAAACTATTATTTAAAATGTTATAGTAATGGAAAAAAAATTTTTTTTCGTCATTCTTGATAATTCGATGCCAAAAATGGAAAAATTAAAGTTGATATTTCTGAAAAATTTGAAAACTCTGAAAATCAAAAAAAAAAAATTAAAAACAACAAATTTTGTGTAAAAATAAAATTATTCATGTATTCATCTTGTTTTTTTTTTCTTTTTATACTTAAAAATAATACAATATTTTTTTTTTTTTTTTTTAATTTAACAAAACTAACATTGTCACAAAATATTATTATTTAATGAATCTTGAAATTTTAAAAACAAATATTTATATTGAAAAAAACAAAAATATATTTTTAAAACTAATTTGTTAAAGCTTTTTGTCCATTTGATACTATTTCAATTATTTATTTGATTTAATTAATTAATTATATAGTTATCACAGATAAAATATGTTATGTTGTCACAGCCATTAAATTTAAAAGAGGATTCTTATCGAAATATTTTATTATTATATTGTCGATTAAAAGAATTACCATGGTCGCCATACATTTTTTTCATTTAAAATATTTTGTTGTTGTTGTTTTATTAAATTGTAAGAATATTCATTATCACTACCATATCCAGATGATGCGGCTGGACTTGACATATTACTGCGATAACTATCCATTTGTGATGAACTCATTGATAAAACTGATACATTTGATTGTAATTGTTGTTTTTGTTGTTGTTGTTGCTGATACTGTTGAACAGCAATAATTTTTTTATGTTGATCTTCTTGTATTTGTATTAAACGATGTCCCAAATGTGTCATAACTGTTGTACCCAATTTTATATCAATATTAGGTAATGTTGCTAAAGTTTTTGATACTTCATTAGCTGCATGCACATAACCTTCACGAAAACTATCAGCAGTTGATGTTAATATTGATGTTGTACATTTAATAACTGATGGTCTTTTAATTGTTTTTAATTTTTTTAAATGTTCAACAGTTAATTCAAGTATATCAGCTTTTTCTAAACGATTAATATTATCGTTATCACCTTGTTGACGCATCGATTCAATCATTAAATCTTTTAATTCATCTAAACATTTATTGATACGTGCACGACGTTTACGTTCCAACATTGGTTTTTTAACTTTACGATATTGATAAGTTTTTGACATATGATTTAATTGTTCCATTTTGGTATTCATAATTTTTTTATTATAATGTTTATTAAGTTTTTTATATAATTAATTTCACTTTTTTTTAATTTTTAATTTAATTTTAACGAGTGTAGAATATTTTGTTTTTTTTTTTTTAAATAATCAAAAAAAATTCTTATTTAATTTTTTTAATTTTTAAATTAAAGATCTTTACTGTTCAAATTCAAAACAGAGAATGATTTTACAAGAGAACTGACGTCCTTTATATACCCATAACACCAGAGAGCTAAAGTTAAAAAACCAGCACACACTGTACACAAAATATAAAACCCTAAATTAAAAAAAAAAAATAAAAGAAAAATCTACCATGTGCGTATTTTCCCGTTTTACTTTTAGGTTGTTGTATGTATGGTGTATTTAAATACGCAGGCAGGTTACTCAATTTTTTAATTTTTTTTTTTTTTTTTTTTAACGGACAATTTTCATGTATTTGTGAGTATGCCTATAAAATATTCAAATAACATAAAATAAATAAAAAAAAAAAAAAATAACAAAAACATCACTGTTTATAAATTCAACGTGCGATTAGCAGAACATCATATTCAATACACAACCCCTATACAAAATTCATATTGCATATTTGTATGAGTAAATGTATTATTTTTATTATTGCTGCTATACAAATTATACTATATATACATAATATACATATATATATATATATATATATGATATCAAAGAAATGTAAATAAATTTCATGTGATTCCTGCCAAGTGTTTAAGCCTGATGCAAACATCAGCCTGGCCTGTTGTTATATTCATCGTGTTCAAATTGCTAAAAGGGAATATACTTACAACTAAAAAAAAAAAAAAAAAAAAAAAAAAAACAAGAAGAACAAAAAATAAAAAAAAACCTTTTGCTTTTTAAAATCGTGGGAAACAATTTGGAAGTGAGGTTCCCACACGATTTTAAACCACCTGCCCTTTATTTAATTTTTTTATTATTATTATTATTATTTTTTTTTTTATTTTGTTATGCTGTTAATGTACGATGAGGAACCGAAGAAGATAACAAGGAAATTTACAAGAAAAATGTTGACTCAATTTTTAATATTGAGTATATTTTTATATAGTAATTGCAATGTAAAGAGAAACAATCTTAAAGATTGAACTGGTTTCGAATACATTGTCTGATATTATTGTAAGTAAGTTTATATATATATATATTGTATATATATATATATATATATATATATATATTTTTTTTTTTTTTTTTTTTTCATATTAGAATTGAAGACAGTATACGAAAGATTCATCATTAATGAAAATTGTTTAGGTCAATAGATAGATAAATGGGACATTTCATGTACAGTACTTTGATTATTAACGGACGAATGATGACAACAACAAATTGAAGAAAAAAGACAGAATAAAAAGAGAAAATAAAAAATTGAAAAATTGTTAAAAAAGACCAGTCAGTCAATGATCAGGATATTACGGAAATTTTCATCTTTTAATATTTAACTCTCCTCATATTATTATTATATAGAAAATGAAGAATGAAACGTTTTTTTTTTTTTTTGTTATTGTTGTTTTGTTTTTTAACAGCAATTGCAGCTGTTATTTGTTATTCAATTCTCATCTCATGTTCCTTGATGTTGTATAGTGAGTACAATAGAGGTTTTCGTTATGATTTTTTTTGCTTCTCCATATACCTTTAGGATGCCAAACAAATTAAAAAATTAAAAGAAAATAGGAAGATTTTGTATGGATTGGAAACAGATACGTTTAGAATAGCCAGAAAAGATTAAAAAAAAAAATAAAAACATAATTTTTTTCTGTTTTGTTTCAAACGTGGTAATATCATGAGAAAAATTACTCTACGCTAATTAAATTTATGTGTGTTTATGTTTTATTGTGGAATATAAAAGGACTCAATTTAAGTTGTAAAGAATTTTAGAATAATAATTTTGATAAAAGGAGGGAATATCAAATCAAAAATATAAAAAAAGAAAAGCAAAAAAAAAAGGAGTCAAAAAAATAAAGTGAGAATATAATAAGAAGATATTTAATTAATAGAATGACATTTAATAGGGTTTCATTGTCCGGCATATAATTTTTCTGTGGGTTACGTATTTTTTGTAAGTGTTTTATTTTTATTATTTTTTTTTGTTTTTTTTTTATATTAAGAAGGTGTTTGTTAATCAATGTGTGATTGAGTTTAGTAAAAAATTATAAAAAAAAAATAGAATGTTAAAAATTTTTAATATTAGAAAAAATTTGAAAAAAGATAAAATTAAAAATTGTGGGAAAATAAAGGATTTAAAGATTAGGAATGTTAAATAAAAAATTAAATACACTGAAATAATAAATTATAAAATTATAAAAAAAAGAAAATTTATGATAATTGAAAAATATATATTTTTTGATTATTTTTAACTGAAATACATAAACTGATACATTATAATATTGAATAATGGAAGTTATTACTTCAAAAATAAAACCGTTTTTACATATTTTTTATTTCGAAATCACAATTTCTGTTACTTTAATTCGTTGTTTAAAATTTAAACTTTTTTAAAATTTTTGTACCAGAACAAACTTACAAATAGAAAATCTTAGTTTGATTTTCAAATGCATAGTGACAAAAGAAGAAATTTATTATTTTAATCTTTAATAAAATTAAATTATTTTGTACTGGGATTTTTATAGGGTTAAAACAATTCCATTTTCATAATTCCATTTACACAATTGCAAAAAAAAAAAAAATTCAAAAATTCCAGAAAAAAAATAT
The DNA here is from genome assembly GCA_963942445.1 of Argyra leucocephala. Lineage (NCBI taxonomy): Eukaryota > Metazoa > Arthropoda > Insecta > Diptera > Dolichopodidae > Argyra > Argyra leucocephala. The sequence goes on along the minus strand of OZ012677.1, from coordinate 208,025,564 downwards.
CCCAAATTTTTTTTATCCATCAGCGGCTACGCATAAAAATAATGAAATTAAATATTCTGGAATAAGCAGATAATATCCTCTTTTTTGTATCCAGAAGCAGCTACGCACAAAAATAATTATGTAAATATTCTGTAAAAGGCAAATCCAACTCTAAAATCATTCATACATGTGTGGAATTTTATATTTTGGAATATTTTTTTGGAATTATGACACAATTCCATTTTTATAAGAAAAAATAAGAAAAAAAAGAACAAAAAAATGTTAGAATTGTAAATTAAATGGTATAAATAAATAATATTGAAATTGAATCTGTAAATTGAAAAAAGTACGGTAAAAATATCTGAACCATTTCACAACCGAATTTTATTATTATTATTATTTCAAATGATATCTAGATATTTAAAAGAAGACGTGGCGAAATCAAATATTTTTTCAAAAATTTTTAATATTCAATTCAAAATTTCATCCCATGTATGCCGCATGCATATAGTCAGTCATCTTAATATACAAAAATTTTAATTTACCGAATTCCAGAACATCGTCAGAATTAAATTTAAATTTGATTTGTTTTTTGTAAATAAAATATTACGTAAGCGGTTGTTGTCTAAGATAAATCAATAAAAAAATAAAATAAAGTACCCAGGATAAATTGAAATGATGGAAAACAAGTCATAATGAAATTGAATACAACTGTTTTTTATCAAAATCCCTCCAATTTTGTGAAGCGGGCTCTAGTTATTTGTTAATTTGAGTACAATTTTTGTTATCAGACTCCCTTGATTTTTGAGTAGCGGGCGAATTCTAGTTATTTGTTAATTTGTATAGTTTTTTTTTTTTAAATTTTAAATTGTTTCATATTTCTGGTGAAAACTATAGTGTATGTATTCTATATATACTTTCTATTTATGATAACTTCAAAGTGAAAGGTTTTAATTATAATAATCTTAACTTATTTAACTTATACAACCGAATTATAAATTTTAAGAAATTATTATTTTTAATTAATTTTATTTTGTAAAATTATGGCATAAGGATATTTGGGTTATTTTTCTATTTCTAAATGAACTAAACTGACAATTCAGGGATGGCAGCACGTAACTTGTTACAAACATGTTGTTACGCTATTTTTGAAAAACGGTAACACGTAAAATTTTTTCGCCAATTTTAATTTTGTTTCGCCACATTTAATTTTGTTTCCCTACTTTTGGCAGCACGTAACATTTGAAACGCCCATTTTTACTGAGCGTCTCAAATGAAAATTTCCGGTATAAATAGATGACGTGTGTTAAAAATGTTTCGTAAATTTTTTTTTGTTTCAATCCCAAAGTAGCGTTTCAAAGTACATGCTGCCAAAAAAATTTTGTGACGCTGTTGTTTTGTTACAAAAAAAAAAACGTTTGTAACAAGTTACGTGCTGCCACCCCAGTTTAATGAAAATTTCCTGAACTATAAATTATATTTTCAATATCTTTTTCAGGATGGGTGGATATTATTCAATTTGTTTCTGCAGATTATGCTTTAAATTTTATTTAATCAAACTTTAAATATGGAAATAAAAATATGTATGTAGGCTTGGTTTTCATACTTTTGTTTGTAGGACTTTTTTGTGAGTTGTTAAATTTTCATAAAGTAAATGATTATTCTGGACTGGTTTGACATTTACAGGGTAATATTTAACCGGTCGCTGACCAAGATGCACACCTGTTAAGCTCCTAAGCTTATTATTCTGGACCGTATTCACATTGACAGGGTAACATCTGACCGGTCGCTGACCAAGATGTGCAATTGTCAAACTCCTAAGTAGCACTTACTTACATTACCTTCACATTGTGACCTCTAGAAACTATCTAATCAATATAAAAATATAATCTGTACCAGCTTAACATTGACATGGTAACATCTGACAAAGATGTGCAACTGTTAAGCTCCTAACAAGTACTTACATTACCTCCACGTTGTGACCTCTAGAAACTATCTAATAAAAATAAATTAAAAAGTAAATTATTGTTCTGGACCGGATTGACATTGATAGGATAACATCTAAGCGGTCGCTGACCAAGATTCTTGCCCGTTGTTAGACCCGGAAATTATTTAATAAAAATAAAATAAAAAGTAAATGATTATTTGCTACTGTTGTTATACATACTTCCTTGCTTGTTACTCCCATTATTTTTAACAGATATTTCTATACAATATTTTTCAATAACACTTGTATTCTAAAAGATACAAATTTTTTTTGTATATATACCTTAATAACCAGAATAATTAAATTTTATATTGTCTAGTTCCTTCACTTCATTTATTTTTATGGATGGCATATTTAAATCACAAACAATCAATAAATTTTTGTCATAGAAACATCTCAGGTTGAACACATATGGTATTAGAATTAAATATGGGAAAATCCAATAATTAAATTTTTGTACCTAACTAATAATGGAATTTCCTATTTTTTCTTCCTATTTTCTTAGTACCACACATGATAGGTTAACACGTAAATTCCAAATATTTAGTTAACATATGCAATCCATATCTTTAAATTTTGTTTTTGTTTTTCTACAAAATTAGCATATAGTTTCCTTTATTGTATGTAATTGATAATAAAAAAAATATAAATTGTACTTCAGGTATATTAGTGTTAAGGTTTACCAGTTCTTTGAGTTAACTTTTTACTGGTACTGGACGTGTTCATTAATCATGTAAATAATATTTTAACACTGTTTATTCACCGGTTGAATGCAATTTCAAGTCATTGACTATTTAAAAGTTTTTTTCTTTTTTTTCTTAATATTTCATTCATTTATTTTTGCCAGCTCCTGTTCTTCAATTGAGTTCATTCATCATTTTTCAAAAAGTGTTGTTTTGTTTTTATTATTTTTTTTTAACTCTCGGTTGTGTGTGTAGTGTGCTTTTAATATCGATTTTCTTATGTCCTTCTTTCTTATACAAATTTTATATGGAGTGATCAAGTTTGTTTTATGAATTTTGGGTACATGAATTAGTACATTAAGTAACAAGGAGTCAATGAAGTGTTTAGTTAAATTTTTTAGTTTAATATTTTAAATAATGAACTTGTGATGGCGTTTAATAAACTTGTGGGATTTTGTTTTTGTTTTTTTTTTTGTTAAGGATTCAATTTACATATATTAATGATCATAAAATAAAAATTTAGAGTGAGTTTAACTAAAATAAATTATTTTTAAGAAGTACACTGTATGACAAAAAAAAATGTTTTTTTAAGGTTTTGTTAATGAAAATTATTATTTTAAGAATACCAATTTTGTATTAGTAATATTTGTATATATAAAAAGATATGACAGTGGTATGAGTATAATGTGATTATGATTATTATTAGGTTCATTCAATAGAAAATTGTTTTCGATTGCAGTCACTTGCAATCATGTTTTTTTGTTCAATAACTTTTCAATCACTTTCAATCACGATTTGGAGGGGAAATTTGTGATTGAAACTGATTTTTTTTTGTTCAATTTTTTTGTTCGCTTTCTTTTACGAGAAATTGGAGTGGAGTTGTGAGATGAACATGAAATTGAAGATAGCAATTCCCTTTCATCACTACAAAAAGAGTTTCCCTCGTCGTTGGACCGATTGAAATTTTCCACAAAATCGCTGATATTTTGTTCAGGAGAGTAATTTGGATCACTGCGTCATCATCATTCTGAAATCTGAACCTGTTAAAACAATTTGAATATCTTTTTCAATAAAAATGTTGTTTATATAAAACTTTTTCATTTTATTTACGTGAATCACTCCGCCTCGGCACTTCCCTTTCATCGCATCCAAACATTATATCTTGTAATCTAATACAAAAAAAATAAACAAAAAAATCTAATTAGAAAAAGTAAGTATCTCAAAATATTTTACTAACAAACCTTACAAGATCTTCTGTTAGACTTGGTGGCGACGACGTATAATGCTACATATTGATCTTCACTCAACCAAAGGTGAAGCACTGCACAACTGAATTTGTTTTCCGTTTTACTTTATATTTTAATGTATGTATACTAATACATTCAACATTTGAAAACTATACAGTATACACAAAAGAAATGATTTTGTTGAATGTGATTGAATTTTAGCACATTCAACAATCGTTTTCCTAAACGAAAAAATCAGTTTTTAAAATAGAACTTTGTTGAATGTTTCACATACGGCATTTGTTTGTTATTTTTTGATAATTACTGGCTACATTCGACAAAAGCATGATTCAAAATCTCGAAATCTAGAACTGCTATTAAAATACCGATTGGATCAAATGAAAGAGAAACTTTTAAAACTTAAGTATCAATTAATAACTCAATATGCCCAAAAATGCACATTCAACAAACGTTTTTCCAGCCGACGATGTTTCATTATTATAATTTTTATTTTAGCATTTCCTCCGCTCACTCAATAATTATATTTAGTATTTAATACTATTTATCTTTTAATATCTTCTTGGGAAAATTATTTAAAAAAAAAACCCTAGATTTATTATTATTTTTATTTCTAAATGTAAACTTATTATCTATTTTAACCTATTTTCCTTAAATCTATGCTTAATCTAATTAAACTATAATTTAACTACCTTACGTCTAATATTATTAACATAATACTATATAATTTTATTCATTAATCTAATCTGTTCTCTATCCACCGGTAATTTTTATTTACGTTATTGTCTATTGTCGGTATGTTTGTATCAAATTTTAATTCGCTTAGATTTGTGCTATTTGGGTTAGAAAAGATTTTTTTGTCTGTTGCCCTTCTATTTTAGTGGTATAATATGGGAATGTTGTTATTGTTTTGAAAAAAATTATTTGAGTCTAGATAGTAAAATGCTTCTGGTGGGACAAATCCAGATTCTAAAGTTTTCTTAATATAATTGTTGTTGAAATAATAAATGTGGCTTATGAGACTGTTTTCTTTAATATTGAGTATTCTGTCGAAATGTTTTCTATTTAAATTAATTATAAAGTTATCTATTCTACTTATATTTGCCTCTTTGTATATTACTTTGTTTGCATAATATGTTACTTGGTTATTTTGATGTTTTTTAATTTTTTTCAAGCCTATTCTTAAGCATTTTCTTTCGAATTTTCGAATTGATTCCATCCAGGATGAATTAATATTGAACCAAATCGGTGAAGCATAAGTTATGATTGGTCTTATTAGTGACATGTATGCCACTATTTTTACCCTCGGTGTTAGATGTATTAAAATCACAATCATTGATTGAAATTGAATGTTAAAGTTTAATTTTGAAAATTATTCTAACGGAAAGTATTCGGCAAAAATTAATTATATTTATTTTTTTGAAAAAAGATTTTAGAAAAAAAATTTAAAATATTTTAATAAAACATTTTTAAAATTTTAATTCAAATAAAAATTTTTTTAAATTAAGTTTTTTAAAAATTTTCCTCCATTTTTTTTATAAACAAGTTTTGAAATTTCAAAAACACAAAAATTTGTTCAATAAGAAAAATGGATTGTAAGTGATTGGAAATAATATTTTTTGAACAGGATTTTGATTGGCTACTGATATTTTGAACATTTTGGATTGCTTTTGACTGTGATTGATTGCAATCACATGTTATTGAATGAAACTATTATAATATTTTATTAAAATATAAATATTTGGAAAGTTTTAAATCTAAAACGTTTGATTTGAAAGATTGTTTTTGTACTATTTTTTTACTAACTTTGAAAGCATAGCGCTTTATTATAATATCATCGGAATAAAGCAATACAATTATCAAACTACACAAATGCTTGGTTCGAAAAAGAAAACAAAAAAAGTTCAAAGTTTTAATAGAAACTTGGTAGCCATAATTTTAAGGACAATAATAGGCCTCTGCTCAGATGAGTAACAAAACACTGTTAATAAATTTTATATATACCAACTCTTATATTTTATTTATTTCGTTTAATTCAAACAAATTGCAATAATTATTTTCTTTTTCTTTTAATATAAGATTGAAATTTAACAAAATCAAAATTTTAAAAAACAATAAAAAAATTATAAAAAACAATAAACAGATTTTAAAAAACAATAAAAATTTACAAAAGTTAACTACCTAATGGTTAGAGGGGTTAGTTAGAAGGGTTCTGATTACAAAGGTATAGCCGATTCTTTAACACATCTTTTGAGAGTGATAAGTCAATCACGTTCGTGTATTTGTTACCTATTATCATCATTCTGTGGATAGGCTCATTCATACCATAGTTGGTTCTATGAAATACAAGTGTGAAAATATTAGGTGATCGGAGTCGAGTGTTATTGAAAATTCGTGCAGATTTCAATATAAATGGGGATGTAATATTCCCCTTCACTACTTGGATGATGAAAAGAACATCAGCAACTTCACGCCTAGTTTTTAATGTGGCTAAATGTAGCAAATTTAATCTGTGTTCATATGGAGGCAGGACAAGTGGATTGGACCAAGGAAGGTTGCGAAGTGCATATCTTATGAAGTTCTTTTGAATAGCTTCTATTCTTTTAATATGAATTTCGTAATAGGGTGACCAGATCTGACTAGCATATTCCAGTTGTGGCCTCACAAGACATGTATATAGAGATTTTAAGATATAAGGGTCATCAAATTATTTAGACCATCGCTTTATAAAACCTAACATTGAGTTAGCCTTACTAATAATATTATTATAGTGGAATTTAAAAGACAATTTTTCGTCGAAAGTGACACCTAAGTCTTTGATCGACCTAACTATTTTAAGTACATGTCCATTAAGTGAATAGATGTTTGAAAAGAAACTGGTACGCCTATGATAACTCATCTCAACACATTTATTCGTATTAAGTATAAGGTTATTGCTACGGCACCATGCAAAGAAATTATCGAGATCATTTTGAAGTAAACTTGAGTCTCGAAGTGATGTGATTTTCTGAAAAATTTTCATATCATCAGCATAAATTTGAACTTCACTATTTTTTATTACTGATATAACGTCATTAATAGAGATTATAAATAGAAGGGGGCCTAGATGGCTTCCTTGAGGAATTCCTGAATTTGCTTCGAATAATGTTGACGTAGCTTATTTAGGATAGAAATCCTATTCTATGCTTCTATGTTCTTATACCTATAACCGAAAATAACCTATGCAACATATTTTTTTTGTCTGATAATGATCTATGTGCCAATCATTGTACCATGGTAATCAATCACTATTATAACGATATTAAATTAATCGAAATATTTGTAATAAACTAATTTATTTATTTATTTACTTTTAACAGTTGATCCTATACATAAATCTGTAGGCTAACTTTTATAGGTCCTTTTCCCTTTCGAAATGTGGGCCTTTTTATCAAATTAACTCTAACTAACTCTAATAACTCTATATAATATGAGTTATATTATTTTTTTTTTATTAGTTATATTATATCTTTATTAATTATTAAATAACTAGCTTTGTAACCCGTCATAAATGACGGAAGCAAAATAAATCCTAGTTTCTTTTTTTCTTTCATTAGATTCTTTATTCCGAAATTACAGTACTTATGTTTATATCACTTTTTATTTATTTTTATTTATGTTTATATTGGCCTAACACTAATCTTTTTTTTTTTTATATAACAGAAAAAGAAGTACCATACCAACAAATTTGTATAAAATGTTTGTGTTTTTGTATGGTATACTCGTACTCACTTCCATTTAGTTATAATTCGTTAATTGGGTTCCATTTAGTATAAATTATACCGCATTAGCGTTATTGTGGCCTCCGGGAGAGCAAATTTAAAAATGGGATCTTATTTTCATATAAATTTTGTCTTTTGTATAATGTATAGGGGTATTGTGTTATTTTTAAAAAATATTCATAATTTATATATTCAAAATTTTGTATCTAAATTGGTAAAATTTACAAAAAATACAAAAACATTTTCATCAATAATTTTCAATTTAAAAAAAACAATGTTTTATTATCCGACGTAGAAGTAGAGTTAATTATCCTACTCTACTTCTATCAAGTTGTATTGATTGAACAGTGAACCTGAACAGTGAAGTGAACAGTGAACACTTAACACTTAACACTGAAAATAAAATAATATTTTTGGAATGGAGCATGCAGAACATACAGAATACAGATACAGCAAATAATAAAAAAAAACAAAAAAAAAACAAAACTAATTTTTTTTGAGTGAAGTGAGTTACGCACACAATAATGACAAAAATAAAAGGTATAAGCAGGCATAAGTAGTATAATGTATAATATTATACAATTCAAATATGCTGATACACATGTATATTATTGTGTATAATTTTAAGTAATAAGAATAACCTTTGAGTGAATTATGTTTTTTTTTTGTGTTAAATGCTGTTTGCCTTTTGGTTATTATACCATATTAAACTATTGATTAAATTTCTATTAGTGCTTATTATTATAAATCAAAAAAATTGCTTGTTTTATTTATATTATTATTATTATTTTTTATTTTTCCTTATTATTTGCGAAGAAGACTAACATTAAATTAAAAAAATATAGTTCATGCAATCAATTTTTCCTGCAAAGGTTCAGCATGGTAGACAGGGGTTAAAAAAAAGCACCAAAGCAATTTGTATATATATGCATTTGTATACATATGCAATTTGTATATGTGTTGGAGCGTTCCGTCGAACTTACAAGCATCCAGATAAATGCAGAATAATATATATAATATTATCACAATTTTTATAAGTAGTTTTTATTCCCAAAAAAGTAGTCTTTGAGAAATATACAAATTTAAAAATTTTCATAAAAATTATAAAAAAAAATTATTGAAACGGAAATAATTTAAAATATATTCTTCGCACAAATAAAATAAAATTAAAAAATCAATATTAAAAAACGAAATAAAAAAATAACATTTAAAAAAAGAAAGTGAAAGAATTCAACAGGATAATGTCATCAGCAAAGAAAATTTTAAAAAATAAAAATCAAATATATGAAAGTCCATCCAGAAATACCAGATCAAAAGTCACTTTCAAACCATTAACAAGTTCTAATTTCCGAAATGATACACAATTTCTACCGAAAGAAAAAAGCACAGGCATTCCGAAATTTCGTGAAAATTCCATTTCAAAAGTAAAAAAATCAGATTCAATTTCGGTTGAAACATCAAAAGTGAATACACCATCTACAACTGATTCAGATTTAAAATTACCTACAACACATGCCAAAAGTGATCAATACAAACACATGCCAACATTATTGTCACCAATTCAAAGTCCGGATAATTTAGAATTGGTTAAAGTCAGTTTTAGCTTCAAAGATAAGATTCGATTTCATAATGTAACGCCGAAAAAAAAGTCTGATTCAAAAATAAAAATTGATAAAGAAAATAAAAACACTTCAGATGAAGTTCAAAATTTCGATCTAATGAAAAATAAAATTGAAATTCGAAATAATCGAAGACGTTCATTAAGATTATCTATGAAAGGTAATAAAATAGATTCAGTAAATCTATTAGAGAGTACTAATAGTAGTATAGAATATACAGTTTCAAAAAAAGAAAATAATTCTGAAAAGAAAGATGTTAAAAATAATTATCGAAACAAACCGAAGATTGATGAAAACATAAATTCGAACAAATCTGTTGAGCCCAGAAAATAAATCTAAAATAAATCTACATATATTTTTAAAGAAATTATGAATTAATTATGATCATTTTTAAATTTAAATTACTATGAAATTTTTATTTTAATTCCTGTTTTTTATTTAATTTTCTTTTTATTTAATTAATTGAATTATATTGCAAAAATAATAAATAATTATATATAAAGAATTAGTTTTTCAATACTGATAATACAATATCTGTCTAATATATTGAAGAAATGTATATGTACCGCCCTACCATTATCATTATTTTTGTAAGTTGGTCTTAAATCAAAATTCATGATAGATGGTCTAAAATCAAAATTCTGTTGAATGTTCTATGAACCCATAAGTTATTTATGTACGAAATGAAAATTTGTCTATAAGAGTGTGAAATGTCATAAGTTGCATGGGAAGTCCCATCTCACTTAGGTGGGTCATAATTTCCAATGGGACTTATGGTCTTTTTAGTTAAAATAAAATAAACATATAAAAAATAAACTGTAACAAGTGAGTATAACCTTCCTCTGACTTGCTTTTTAATAAGAATGAAAAATTTTTAAATTAAAAAATAGGAATGCAAAAAATATGGGTATTTGCGTAAAGGAATATGAGAGTCGCGGGTGCTACGCACTGTACCAGATCTGACCTACCTACGCACATTATCGCCTATTATTTTCAAGTTTACTTACGTGTTCTGTATGGGCAATATAAATAATCATTAATTGTGTGTACCCGCATTTTGAAACCATACGAAAAATTCCAACTAATAAATAGCAATGATTTTCTTCGTTTATTTTTTGCTTATTAATTCTGTATAATTTTTGATGACATGAAAAGTTTGTATGCAATATCTTCGTGATCTTTTCGATTCCATTCAACGAATGAGACTTATGACTAAGTTTTTTTGGGATTTTCGATCATATTAATAGGTGAAAGTGAGACGAAATTCCTATGGGAATTTAGATTGAACTTTAGATGGACATAAAGCTGAATTGGATCTATGACATGCCACCCTATAACAGTCTATAACTTATTTATTCGATTGATCTATATTTCGAATGTTGATTAATAATGTGCAACAAATTGTTCAATTGAAATTCTGATGTAGCCATTTGCTATTCTGAAATAACCTTTCACCTTTATAGTGTTATATAGGTGATATAAATAGTGCAAATATTTTTGAAACAAGTCAATGTAGTTTACCACAATTTTATGTATATAGCGTCACAACAAAAAATCACCATTTAAGGCTAATCAACTGCAATAAGTTATAGCCGCAGAGTTTTCTTTTAGTTCTAGTTTTAGTTGTAGGTTTATTCGTAGTATTAGTCATAATTTTAAGTTCTAGTTTACTTTTATCTTTATGTAGTTTATATTAATTTATGTTCTATAATAAAAGGCAAAAAACCACCAGGGGCAAGTGAAAATAAAATGAAAATATTTAAAATAAGAATAAAAATAACAGAATGTCCTTTAAAGTTTGAAATCAGAAATTCACACGGTTATCAAACCAAAATTTGTCGTTTGATAGATTAAGCTATAGCATAAGTATTTGTAAATATAATTGTAAGAAACAATATAAGAAATGTTAATTTGATATAGGCACAATAAGTGAAATGAATTGCATTCAGAAATAGCTGAAAATCCATTCTAAAACTTGAAAAAAGATGAATTTCGATTGGTAGCACTTAATTATTTACCTTATATTATCTTATCGTCATTTTCTATGTTATTGGAATATGTTCAGTTTTCTTTTTGAAATTAATTTATCAAAGTTATTGTACATAAGCTCATTCATACTACACTTCAAAGATCCATTGCCTGCGCTCAGTGGCACTCAGGTGTTTACCGGTGGATTTATCATCCACCAAATGTAACCGGCATTTTTCAAATCCATTTACATTTATCTTTTCATTTAATTTTTCATATGGATTATAACTCCACTAGTAGTACACAGCTAATGGATACGTTTCATACCCCTTTATGGGTAATGGTAAAATAAATATTAAATGATATATTTTTGTATCACGAGGGAGAAAATTTTCATCAAAAAGTTTTAGTGTTTCTTCTCTATAAACAAAAGTATGATAAAAAATGTTTATGGGGCTCATTATAGTTCCAAACAAGTTTATAACGATATTTGTATTGAAAATATTTCAAGAACAAACAAAATATCGTTTATAAGCGCACAAGTTGTTTATATCGAACCACTCACATCGAAAATAACAATTCAATGTGGACGGAAGTGTAGTGAAGAATTGTGAATCATGAAAACTATAGTAGGTAGTACTGTTGGGACTTGGGTGATCATAGTTACAGTACCAATCAAACATCTTACAGACGTTGTACAATTTTTATTTAATTTCACTGTTTCTCTCTCTTTCTCTTATAGTCTTTAATTTATAGTTTTATTATTTTTTTATTTAGTTTATTAAATTTTTAGTACAAAATATTATATTTCTTATTTTTACAATATTGCAATTTCACTGCCAAATACAGGATGAATTTATTCAGGATCATCATAAATGTTACAAATACTGTATTATATTATTTTTTCTTTTTTAATACAGTCATCTCACTCACTCTAATTGCTTACACTATAATTTTATTTTTTTTAATGTTTGCCAGCATCTTTGCACCAGTTTTCTAATAGTATTAATTTAATATTGAAGAGTCGAACCACCCATGCTTATTAAAATATAGTAAATCGTGTGTGTTCTGTAATCCACTTTTTGTGCAATGAAATGGTGAATATGAAATTTGGTGTCCTGTAATCCGAGTGAAATGAATTGAAATGAAATTTCGAAAGTGAAATTTGGTGTTCTGCTATTCGAATTCGTTAAATATTTTGTCGGATTCAATTCACTCGTATTTTTAATTGTGATTTGGTAGTGAAAAGGCGATTTCAAATTCCGAGTGAAAATGAAATTTCATTCCGAATCCATTCGGAGTGGATTATTGAACATGCCTGAATATTTTCTTTCGAAATGTTTTATTTATTTATTTATTTATTTATTTATTTTAACAGTTGATCCTACAGATAAATCTGTAGGCCAACTTTATAGGTCCTTTTCCCTTTCGAAATGTGGGCCTTTTTTATTAAACTATATTAATTATTTGGTATATATTTTTGTATATTATATATTTATATTATTTTTTTTATTAGTTTATTATATCTTTATTAATTATTAAATTATATTTGAACCGATGTGGTTGTATTGAAAATTACATTTTTCAGTAATTTTCACCATTTGAAAAATTTGTCGGCTCTCACGGGGTTTGAACCCGTGCTCCTTCGGTCGTTACATTACTACACTTGAGTGCTTTACCACTCGGCTACCGAGGCCACTCGAAATGTTTTTTTTAATTTTTTTTTTACAATAGGTGGTGTAAATTGAAGTTTGTTAGAAAAAAGAAAAAGTAGTATTTTTATGTCCATTATTGTATCATAGTTAATTCAAGTTTAAGGATGGGTTATGTTACAGTCATACATACTAAATGATGTAAGGTTTTAGTTTTTTTATTTTTATTTTATATTCGAAATCACAATATCGATTTATATGTACCCATATATGCTACAATACACGTTCACATATCGATAATTTTGTTGCGAAATCAAAAAAGAATAAAAAAAGCAAACAAAGTTAAAAACATGAATAAAAAAAAAACTAAATTTAAAAAACACAAAAATAAAAAATAAATTGAAAATAAATACGTTCTCATCAAAAAGAGTCTTTATGGTCTTATGAATACACGCGATCAGCACGCGGACGAACATGATTCGCGTGGAGTTTTTTTTGTTTGTTTTCATTGTTAATATTTTTCTTACAATTTTATTTGTGGTTATGTTTTATTATATTAAAAAAAAAAAAAAGAGATTTTTTTTTTTATTGAATTTCTACGAAATATTTTTATTTCTTTTAAATTTTGATGACTAAACTTTTGTAATAATAAGAATTAATTTTTTTTTAAAGTTTTTATGTAAGCAGAGTACAATGTAAAATAGAATTTCATTAAATTATGAAATTAAAAAAAAAACAAAAACAAAAATATTATTTTACAAATACCTAAATTAAATGTGACGTTAGAGAAGGTGTTAAGTTTTTGAATATCACAGTGGTTTGTAAAATCGAATTTTCAAAACGAAGACGTATGCCTGACACACGATCAAGTTATTGGGGAGTTGAAAAATTTCAAATTTATTTATTTTTATGTAATTGTCATTATTCATTTTGTTGGTTTTGTATTGTTAAAAGGATAATAATGGATAATGGAAATAGAACAAAAGTGAATAGTAAACCACTTGAGAATAATAAACAAAAATAAAAATTAATAAAAAATTGTTTTACGAAAATATTTGAATCCATTATTTTAATCGAGAACGTCAATTATTTGTTTTATGTGGTTTTACTTTTTTTAAATATTGAATTAATTTTTTGTTTTTGATTTTTTTTTTTTTCTTTTAATAGAATGACAGGAACACGTGAACTTAAAACTCAAAATAAATTAAAAAAAAATGTGAACGTCCATGTCGTTGTTTTGGAATAATAACAAACAAACAAAAAACAAATTAATTGTTGTCCTTGTAAATTTGATCTTTAATCCTTTTATTGTTTTTTTTTTTATTTTATTTGTTTTGTTGTAGTTTGACAAATGAATGGAATTGAATTAATTCAAAATAAAATTTAATGAAATGGAAATAATATGCGTAAATAAATTTTGAAATATTTAAATTTGAGATTTAAAATTTTACTATAAAATAAACTGTGTAGGTGAATATTGAATGGCGGTAAATATTAACAATAAGTTTTAAAACATATTAGAGTTGAAAAACCTAATAAATAGCGTCATATATATCGTAAAACAATTCCACAAAAATTATTTGATTTAAGCTTACCAGGTTGGCAACCACCATTATTACCTTACCTATGTTATAGAACCATACTGTAAAATGGGTTTCTTTAAGTTAGCCTAAAATAAACAGATCAAATGAAGTTTTACCAGACATAACTTAAGTTGGCTTATTAACTTTAAGTAGACTAGGGGCCCCTGTTGAGTAATTATAATTCAAGTTGAAGTCAAATTTAAAATTTTTTAAAAAAACAGTAATTTACGTACTGACATAGACTTCGCACGATATAGCAGACCCCACTCGTGTTTAATAAAAAGTTTTGTGGTTAGTAAATTTTATTTAGGACATATAAATATACGTCCATCATATACTGTTTCGTTTCCGATATATTCCCTATAGTAAAGGGCATTTAGTGGATAAAAATACTAAAAATAAAAAATTTTGTCATTAAAGAGGTATGTATAGATGTATATAGGGTGGTCCGGTTTAGAGCAAAAAGTTTTTAAGGGGTGATTCCTTGGAGTATTTTAGGAAAAAAATTGTTCTAGAAGAGGGTTTTATCTTTAAATTTACCTGGGCTAGACAGGGTTAAAGAAAATCGGATTAGAAAAATTATGTCTAAAGATTATCCACTACAGCTCAGAAGAAATTGAAACTAGAGCAACATAGCTTTTTCATAGCTTTTTTTTTAAATTAATACACCTAATTAACGGTATATGTTGAATGAGTATCAAACTTACCGTTTTTGAAAAATAGCTGCATAAACTTAAAATTTTGCTTTTAGAAACTGAAAATTTGGTAAAAAACGTTGATTATCTCGAAAAAATTCGTTATTTTTTTTTTCTTTTTTTTATTGTGTTGATGCGCTACATCATCCCCTACAACTTTTTCATACACAACTTTTATATCAGACTTGCCGTTTTTCATGTAAAGTCATATAAAATTTCATTAACCCTAACTAATTTCAGTAATTTTAACGAATTTGGACTAAAAAATAAATTTTTTACAATATTCAACTCTCAGTTATTATTTTTCTTACTAAAACATGGGTTACCCAAATATTAAATATGACTTTACCCTTTAAATAAAACCATATGAGTAAAAAATTTTCAACTACGTGCGCATTTTTTTTTTTTTTTTATATAATTACAAGTCTATGGAATGAACACCCTAACTGCTTTTACACAGAGATTTGGAATACACAATTACGTACAATAGCTTTTTTCTGTAGAATTTTTATGGTTATATCTACTAATTTAAATGTGGAAAACTATCTCTATTGTAGAGTACTTCGCCTTCATAATAGCATAGTTCCATTTTTTTATTTTAAGTGATAACCCAAACTCTCAACTATTTATCATTTATTTTTTATCCCAATGATAAAGGGTTCTGAACCAGGTCGAAAAATCCAGAAAGCATTTTTTTTTTTTGCCTTCGTCGGGAATCGAACCTGGGACCTTTCGGTTGAAAGGCAGGCGCTCTACCTACTGCGCCACCCAGCGTTTTATATACAACTTATTTATATATTAGGAACTCATTAAATAGAAGCGTAATAAAATGAAGAGGTGTCTACTGCGCACGTCCTTAAATGCTTGTCAATTATAATTATAGATTTAATGCGTTAACTATAATGCCATAGAACTACATATACCATGAAATATATGTGATATTCCGTATATGAAAAATACATGTAAATGCACACAATTGACATATACGAGACAATTAAGTTGAATCTGACAATTCGTTAAATTTTCGTTAAACATAGAATTATTATGTTAAATTCCATCCAACTGAATTCGATATATGTAATTTCCTTTTGTTGTTGTTTTTTGAAGAAATATTTTCTTATGTTAATATGTTAGTAAGTTAGTAAGCTTCGGCAAAATATCTATGTCAGCTTCGTTAATCAATTTGACATTTACACATGTATTTCTATGTCATTATAGTTATCACATTAAGTTTTGACGTGTAAGTTTAACGAAAAGTATTAAGTACGTAATTAGTAACGGTAATTAAAAGTAATTAGGTACGGCTAGTCAAGCCTATATATGGTATAGTTAAAAGTAATAATTTATTTGGAATAATAAAAAGATAGAGACAAATTTTGAATAACACATACCAATAGATGATGATGATTTTAATTAAAAATTTTGTATTTATGATTTGTAAAAGAACATAGAGCCAAGCTTTTACATTGAAAACAAATTACTATCATTGAATTTCAAAAAATCGATATTAATTCTCATAAACACTCACAAAACTAACTCAGATATGTTCGGTGTTTATAGGTGATTCAAGTACATTAATATAAATAAATAAATCAAAATCGTTCTTAACTTACTTCAAAATATGTTCAGCATTTTCCCCACAGCACACTTTTTCGGTAAGATTTTTGTTTAATGTCAAGTTTAATTTAAACTGATTTTTCGGACCAAAATGGAATAATACATCAAAAGTAATAAATCTTAATTTGTTCAAAAGGTAATCAATTTATCTTATATACATAGATTTTTTTTATAACAGGATTTTTGGAAATCATTTTGTCTTGAAAAATTTATAATAATAACAAAAAAACAATTAATTTTGTTAATTTTTTTTTTTTTTTTTTAATACAAGCAATTTTAACATGAGAAACAATTTTCAACGATTTCAATTTCATTTTCATTTTTTTTATTACAGGCACAAAACAAAACAAACAAACAAAAAAATGAACAATTTCATCTTCTGCTGTTCTCATGCAAAACACACTTCCTTCTTAATTTGTCACTATTTAGTGCACACTTACGCACACATACTTACGTATTTTGTGTAATCAACAATTCATTAAAAAAAAAATATAGATATTCTTAATTTATCCTTTAATATTTTATTAACAACAATAATAACAATAAAAATTTTACTCCTTTAAAAAAGAAAAAAGAAAAAAAAAATGTTAAGTGCCCTGAAAATCCAACAAATTCATCTTCTTTAATATAAAAAGTATAAACAAAAAAAAAATTCTACATACACTTAATTATATAAGGATACCATGACATATATTAAGATAATCATTAAAGGATACATTAAAAGTGATTTTTTTTTTTTTATTTACTAAAGCCAATAACAAAAACAACAAACAATCGTTAAAAAAAGGACTTGAGAAAAAATTCGTTCTAAAAATTTCTTTCCCACGATTCTGGACTGGAAGTGCAGTCATTATTATTTTTTTATTATTTTTTTTTTTTTTCGTTTTAACCTAAACTGCCTTTAACTGCTTTTAATAACGTTTTTCTTTTGTGTTGTTGTTGTGCGCAGATTGTTTAAATTTTTCATTGCTCTCAGTTAAATAAAAAGAGAAAGAATGAAAAGGCAAAAATAGAAATAACAAAAAAAATTAGTTTCTCCTTATTCGTCCCTTTTTAACTGTATCTTTATTTTAACCAACCTAAATATCCTGACTATATGACTACTATCCTATGTATGGTAAACACAGGATTCAAATAATCATGTTTCATTATTTTGTTGTTGCTGTTGTTGTTGTTGTTGTTTTGATTGCTTTAAGTTCAATTTGAATTCTTTGCAACATCTGCCGTTTTTTACCAGGACGATTTTTGTTTTTTTTTTTTTTGTATGTGAGATCATTGAATTTTGTAACATTTGTGCATGCGTATGTGTCCGTGGAGGATCTCACGGAAATATTTATTTATTTTTGTTTTTTTAAATCTTGATATATTATGTGTGCATCTATATAATAAAATAAATTGGGATGAATTGAATATGAGATATGAAAGGAATGTATGTGAATGATTGTGTAGTATATAAAAATCATAATAAGGATATAATTTAATAAGAATGAAAAAAAAAGGATAAAAAAATTAGGAATACATTTGATTGAAATTGAAGAGGTGCGATTTATTAGTTAAAAAATTCAAAGGATCATTAATATTATAATCAAATAAAAATTAAATGTTGGGATGTTTTTAAGTGAAATATGTTGAAATTTTTGGTAACACAAAAGGGTATTATATGAAGTTTCCAGTTGCTATAGTGAATTGTAATAGAATTTAAATGAAATATTTTTTTTTTCTTCAATTTAATCTAAATTTTGAACAATTTAAGATCATTTTATTGATTATTGAGTGGCAAATGGTAATTTTAAGCGATGATACTGATTTAGTAAGTTGATCAATTTACAACAACTTTGTAGGCTAGATTTGGTTATGATTCAGGCATGTGGTTAAAAATGGTATATTTAAGAAGATGGTTCATTGAGATATATGTACTATATATCATATATGTAGATATATGTGTCAATATATGTCAGTCGATCAAACTTCCTATGAAATAATCAAGCGAACGCAGAGTTTTAAATTTTTTGGCACTATCTGACTTAAGCGGGTGCTTTTGGAGTACTTACTGATATCAACTAGCGTTAAAAATTTTATACTTCCATCATTTGTACTACATTCAGAATAGAAGTATGTAAAAGAAAGTATAAAAATAAAGTTAAGACAAAATCTTACCCAATTTAATAAGGTTTGTAAGTGTTTGGGAGCCCTCAATTTACACTTTATAAAGTTTCGGTTCATTAAAAAGTTTTTGTAAATGTCAAATATCTTTCCAATATGCAAAACTATTTACTTGCAGTTGCAATTAATGACAATATATTTCCGACTTTTGTTTTACTATCCTTCCTTTTTAACTAATTTTTTTTTGTTACTATTTAACTACTAACTTGAAAATTTTATCTGTGAGTTTTATATACTTAATTTAAATTGTGATTGCATTGTATTTATAAGTTTTAAATTATTTAGTATTCAATATTACATTTTAGTAACTGATTACATTGTCGTTTATCCTGTTGATTTTTTTCAATATTCTAGCTCTGTAACTGTATAATTACATGTCGGGTACCACTAAGCTTTAAACAACATTATCTTTACAAGCTAACAACTGCAGCACAGAGAATAAACTAAATATAAACAAATAAATCAAATCGAACTATCTTCGAACAAAAATAAAAGCTCTGGATATGGGGGTTGGTGAGTAAATCCACAAAAAAACAAAATCAATAATGACTTTTGCCCCAAAAAAAAAAAATCCACAAAGAATGGAAAAACAAAAAAAAACGACCAAATAAGGAGGAGAAGGTTACCAGTCTGAAAAAAAATTATATTTCCCTATCCAGAATATTAATAAATAATAGCGGAATCAATTTATTTAAATTTTTATATTTATTTCCTGAACAGGGCAATATATTTCTTTTAATACAGTTTAGTAATCCTGTCTTAGTTATATTATAAATAATATTGTTTTTGTCGATTTCAGTTTGTGGATTTAGTCACTAACCCGTGTATATCAAATTTTGAAGAAAGTTGTTTCACATTTATATATCAAAGTCGGGTGTCCTTGCACTGCCTTCTTTGTTTACAAATATC
Organism: Argyra leucocephala; assembly: GCA_963942445.1. NCBI lineage: Eukaryota > Metazoa > Arthropoda > Insecta > Diptera > Dolichopodidae > Argyra > Argyra leucocephala. The sequence goes on along the minus strand of OZ012677.1, from coordinate 208,005,704 downwards.
GGTATTGAGTAAGCAACATTCATCAATATGTTTGTGCCTACTAAGATGCTTAGTTAGTTTTATTGGAGAAGCTGATTAATAGTTTTATTTTACAGTTTATATAAAAAAAACATTAAAAATAAAAATATTCTTAATTTCTGTTACTTAGATCATAACTTCATATTATTTCATTGTGTCAACTGTCCTCCATATGTATAACATATGTTTAAAAAAATACAACTATGAATATTTTCAAATGAATGTATTTTTTTTATTGATCATCGGCAACTAAAGATAGTCAATTTTAATTATTAAAACCAAAACAATTACAACTGTTACAATACAAGAAAGGACATTGCTATTCTTTTTTTTTCTACTCCTATATACATTTTTTTTAACTCATATGGTCTTTTCTATCTTATTTTTTAAATTATTACCCATATTCATTTCTAACAATTTTTCTTTTAATTCAATTGAACATGCGTTTAACTTCTAACATGATATCACCCTACAAATAAAAAAAACAAAAACAAACATTCACACATATTCCCAGTTTTACTCCTAAAAGAAAAATATTAATTTGTGTCTTGGCACATGGATAAAAATTATTCATCCCCTAATTTAATAAAAATTAATTTACCCATTTATTTATTTTCATATTCATCCCTGTTCTACATGTGTTGTTCTACTTTCATTAAATTGCGATCATTTCAATCCTCTTGACAAACTACAAAACAAAACAAAAACAAAAAAAGGAAATAATTTTCTAATAAACAAATAATATTTTTTGGTATAATTTTTAATGCTCAACTGTAATATCCTAACGGAAGGATTTATTACAGAACCACAATCATTACTCTATTTATTTTTAACTTTTTTTTTTTTTTTTTTACATTATTGCTTAAATAAAATCTGGGAAATAAAATTTTTTAACTGTTATTTTTAATATTAAAAAAAAAAAAAAAAATAGAAAAACATGAACAAAAAATTTCAATTACCCTACTACTGTTGATTGTTGTGGTTTATGATGAACTTACATCCTTCAATTCAATTCGAATGGTTAAATTTTTCTATATAATATTGTGAAGTGGAATAAAAGGATGAAAAAAACAAAATTAGCACATATGATTCTCTTGAGATGGGGTGGGTTTGTTATAGTTTTGTATTATTTTGAATTACAAGAAGAAGAAAAATAAAACAAAAACAACAAAAATAATAACAATACAATCATTGAAATAAACCTTGAGATTTTCTATTGCACTTGTTTCCCATGAAGAGGGTTAAATTGAAATTAAATGGGTGTTGATTTTTAATATAAAAAGAGTGAATCCAGTTAGAATTTTTATCATTTCTAATTTGACTATCAAACGAGAGTTACTTTATAAAAAAGTTTAATAAAAAATAAAATTAAAAAAAAAACAATATTAATATTTAAAAAAATTGTTAATAGTAAGTTAAAACAAAATTTTCAAAAACAACTTTAAAGTGGCGAAACCATTTTGGACTAAAAAATCAATAATTTTGAAAATTCTAAAAACAGTGATATGTAACATTTTAATAGTGTGCACCCACAATTGGGTAAATTTAAATATACAAAGAATTATTTATAAAAAATCATTAAAATTTTTCAATTGGCATTTTTTGTTTTTTAAATAATTAAAATTTAGCATTTTTGATTTATAATTAATTCATAATGTCACAATTAACAAGTGAAAATGTAAATTTAAAAAAACATTGCCCAAAAATAATTGAACGTGTTTTTAGAAATATTTTCTCTAAAATAAGAAAATTCAATAAAAATCGAACATCATCAATTGAATCCTTGGATAATATACGTAATTTACAATCAGAAAATATAAGTATAACATCAAATAATGAAACAAATGAATCAATTGAATCAACTGAAAATGAATTAAATGAAGCTTTAATTCAAAATAATAACAATAATAATAATAATAACAATAATAATAACAATAATAGTAATAATAATAATAATAATAATAATGGTATCAGTTGTGATAATTTAGGATTTCAATTAAATGATTCAATTAAATTTAATAATGAAAATAAAATAATAAAAATTGGACAATATGAATCACCACCATTATATCCAGTTAATTATATTCATACATCATCGGGTGTATTCTATTGGTTTAGTATTGGACAAAATTCAATAAATGGATATCCAGCAGCTGATCAAGATTTAAGAATTGTTAAAAATTGTAAAATTCATAAAGGACAACCTAAGTGTTCGAATCCTTTTGTTATAAAACAAAAAATGTGTATTTAAATAATTGGAATTTTTCGAACTAATTATAAAACTGTACTAAACATCCAGAATTTACAATAATCATTTTATTAGAACAATTACTGAATTTAATTGATTTAAAAAAAAATATATATGTACTTTGTAAAAAATGGTTTGCTCTAATTGCAACATCATTACTGCAATTTGTTATAATTAAAGTCAGTAACATTATTGAAAAAAATTGTAGGGCATCATTAATTTGCCATAGTTTTTCATAATGCATTACAAATTAAAGATAATTATTATCCAAAATATGGTTTCATCATGCACCTGTAAGAAGAATTAGTTGTATTTGGTCATCTCATTACTTAACCTATAACAAGGCTATTTGCTTCACAAGTATAATAACCTAAATCAACATCAACAAGATGTATAAAATCTTATAAATGAGATTATATGAGATTATACGTTATTACAATTTGGTTTGCCAATTAGATTTTATCCTGAATTTCATGGACGAGATTGGGATGAATTTTTGAATGTACGCACATATCTACTTCTTCGATAATTTAAATATGTTAAATATGGCAATAAGTGTGGTCAAATTTCAAAAATAAACAAAACAATGGAAAATATTTTCATTCAAATGGCCATCACGATTGCATCTTACATGTACTGCAATCGTTGAGGTCAATTTTTAGTTAGTTTTTCCAGCAAATTTGATATTATTTCGTTAATAGAACAAGTATTGTTGGCTTCTCACTTGCCAATTGATATTAACTGATTTCAAATAATCAAATGAAAACAATAATCCAGTGGTGTTTAAAACACATGAACGAGGCGGGCAATTGGCGGGCAAATGATAAAATTTTGCTTTCAATAAATGAATGATTGCATTAACCACATTAACGATGTCCTACTAGAATCACATCTCATTCAAATCAATATTTTTTAAATTTCGAAACAAAAATCAACTTATCATTGACTTGTTGAGAATAATATTGACAGCTAAAGTCTTATTCTAACACGTAAGCCAGCCGCAGCACACAGTTATTTTTTCTGAATTTAATGGGATATTTGTGAATGGCACATGGATTTAAATAATATAAATTTGGGTTATTGACATAGTCAGTAAACCAAATTTTACATTTTCAATTTGAATTCGAATTTTGATAATAAATTTTAAATGATATTCCAACGTAGAGCGTTTCCAGCCGTATCAAATAACATGCTTTGCTCAATAGAACAACCATGTTATGTCAAAAATAAAAGTAAATGTAACAGGATTCCGGTTGGCCAATCTTATTACACTTATCGAAAAAAAAAATCGCTTTACATATAATTTTATTGTGATTTTAAAAAATTTATGTAATTTATGTGTTAAAATTGAATTTTTTTATTTGTATAAAGTTTGCTGTGTTTCATGATACATTTATAATATTTAAAATTAATTAATTTAAACGGACTAAGTATAATTAAGGACATTTTTAACAAAGAGAACATTGTTAGGGATTTTTTTTTTTTTTAATTTAATTCTAAAACATTTTAAATTATAAACTATAATAATCAATAAAAAACAAAGACTATGTTAATTTAAAATGGGAACAGTTAACTAGTATGTAATTATAATATAAATATGTATATTTGTAATAAAAAATAAAATAAAATAAAAAACAAATTTTCACATCAAAATATTAAATAGAGAGAGTTTTTTATTTAAAAATTGTCTTTTACATTTCAGTTTTAATATTCCAACAGTTAAATACTCTGTTTTGAAGCTGAGTTTAAGCATTGTGGGACATATTATAATGTATTTAGATGAAATTTTTTCTTGGTTATTAGATATTATATGCCTCTTCATATCTAAACCCTGCAAACTGACTTGATAATAGGTCTGTATGTTAACTTTTATTTGCAAAAATTTGCAAATGAGAGGAAAAATCACGTGATCATAAAATTCTGCGACAATAGTTAAAATGTTCTCTTTTTCAAACAAAAGTAGACATACGCAAAATTTGCATAAATTTGCCCAAATTTTTTCATGCCAAAAATAATTGATTTTTAGGTTATGAGATTTTTTAAAATTTGAATTAATTTAGTAATTTTTTGAATTTTTTTAAAAATTATTGAACGCTTTTGTTGAAAAAAATTAAATTATATAATTTTTGTTTTTTTTTTGCCGGTAAAAAGTTATATAAATAAATTTGCAGGTTAGGTATACAACTTTTTATTTATTTTAGGTATACTACTTTTTATATGAAAAATATTCTATTGACATTTAAAACAACAACAAAAAATTTACAGTAAATTTTTACAAATTTTTGCAAATAGAAATTTAATTTGCAACAATTTATTTAAGAGAAAGCTCTGACGTCACGGTTTAAACATATTCTCTTAAATTTCTAAAAAATTTGTAAAGAGCATGCAAATAAAAAAGTTAACATACAAAGATTTGGATAAATTTATGTAAATTTTAAGACCAATAAATTCGCGAGTTAACATACAGACCAAATGTGACATGTAAAGAACTAATTATTCGGCTGATAACGATATTTTTAACATGATGATGCCTGACATTTTGTGTATCAATGAAAGGGGAAATCTTCAAGTCCAGTTTTGTTTAGATATTTTTGGATTACCTTTGAAATCTAGTAAAACAAAATTTAGAATAGATATTTTAGTAACCATAGATATTTTGTTTTAAAAACTTTACTGGAGAGTATGAACTACAGTCGTGTCAATTTTGTTTATGAAAGTCTTTAATGAATTAAATTTATTGCAGTTTTTCATTTACGAATGAAAAATTAGATTTTCTGTCGTATTTTGGTACCATCTCTTTTTTTTCTTTAGATACAAAAATATTCAAATTTTATATGGGTCAAATTGATGAAATTATTTTTATTTTATTTACTTTTTGATTTTCAGCGTTGTTCTTACTTTTTTGTATTTTTATACTTCATCCGCCGAAAGTTTTCAATCATACATATATGATATTGCTTATTAATCGTTATACTCGTATGTTAGGTGTTTAAAAAATTCTCTCCGAATACAATGAATGCCCAAGAAATGTGTAACAAATCTCCCTAATACATACGAGATAAGCTTAAGTTTGGCAATTCACACTCAGATGTCTAAACTTAACTATACCTATCTAAATACCTTGACAGGCTCAGATATCTCTCGCATTTAATAATAAAGCGGTTTACATTTGGAATTTTTTATCAGAATTATATATTCAATAACCAAATTTTGTGGACTAGAATTGCAAGCTTGCTTAAATATTTTTTTGCAACACAAGATTCTGTTTTAAGTATTTTAGTCTAACTTATGTATAGTTGAATATCCCTTCCAAGGCTTAATCGGTTGGAGTACAGAAATGTGTTTCAATTATGATGTGGTAGTCATGGTTTCGAATCCCGTAAAAAAAAATAGTAAAAATATTATATAAAATTTATAATCAATAAAAAAATAAAAAATAATTAATATAATCTATACTTTATAACTAAAATTTATTACCTATATCTTATAAAACACTCATTCATACTCATTCATACTCATATATCTCATACAACAAAATAAATAAATATTGACAAACACTAATAATAACAACACAATAAATTATCAACAACTGATAACAGTACATGACATGACGTACCCAGTAAACATAGGAACGTCCGGGATCTAATTTCAAAGATGGATAAAATCGCAGCGACAACTTGCGACAACTTTTATAAACAGATAAAAAATAAAATTAGACATTGCCTAGGAAATAGAAATGATAGCAATCGAGTATGATGGAAATGTCAAGCCCTATGCTCCCAAGAGCGTAAGAAAAAAAAAATGTATAATTCAACGACTAGTCTTCTCGTGTACATTTGCATAGAAATAAATAAATAAATAGATATTGAAATAGAACCCTATCTATACATATTAAAATTTATTGAATGCTAATTTTCATACTTTTGTGATCTGATATGGTTTTTAGGTCTTAATTTTATTTATTCAAATTTATATAGTCAATTTCATGTATTTATATTTTCTAATTCGTTGTACAACATTAAATACATCACTGATAATCAATGCAATTATGAAAAACAATCACAATTTATTTTTAATAGTAATTAATTCATTTCTATCTACTTTATTAATTCCATATTACAACATAATGTAATGTTGATGTTTAATTTCCCCCACCTCAGTTCTGCGTGTATTGATATCTAGGTAAATGAAATATCTCTGTTATCATTTATCAATATATTAATATTATTCTAAGTCACTATACGCTGCTACTATACATATGTAATCATTGCTTGTTGTCAATTATGTTAAACACTTGTAATTAATCATGTTAAAATGATCGTTTCTCCGATGATATCAAATTGCATTTTAATAAATACAATAATTATTTCCATATAGTTGCAAAATATAATTAAAATAAACTTGTTTGAAATTCTATATACTCTATAGCAACCATCGGCAACCTTTTCAACCGATGGGCCAAAATAAATTTTCTGGATAAGAGCATGGGCCACAGGGGTTTAATACTTACTGTTACATTTTCAACTGTCACAAATAATTTAATTCGAAAACTCATTTTCCAAGATTTGAATATAATCGTGAAATTTGCTATTTGATAAAGAAAGATTCGATTCCTGTTCTAACATTATTGCACAAAAAGGCAAGTTATGTGATTCATTTTTTAAAATATTGTTTTTAAGCATTTTTAGTTTAATCTGAAAAGCTTTTATATTTGAATATGCTTCATTAATCAAAATTCTTTTTATTTGAAGTTTTCGGTTTAATGAACGAATTAAAGAAGTCATGTCTATTAAAAATACTAAATCAAAAAACCATTTTGGATCTAATAATTCTATTACTTCTCTTTTGCTTTCAACCATAAATATATGTATAGCTTCTTTCAACTAAAAAAACCTTTTAAGTGCATTTCTTGCACTAAGCCACCTTACTTCACAATACTAGATATCGAAACAGTCAAATTAATATGAGTCGAGTTTTTTAAGGAAGAATTTTATTAGTGGCGAACGAACAAAACTAACAGTAAAAATAAAAACACAATGGGCCGCATTTAAAAACCGAATGGGCCGCATTTAGCCCATGGGCCGCACGTTGCCGGTGGCTGCTCTATAGTCTCTAATATGTTGTGTCGCTTAAGTTTAAAATAAATTATAATATGATTGATGCTATTTTAGAACAATTATCAGAAATTAATTGCATATGATTAGAGATCTAAACTAGGTATATAGAAAAACAAGAAAATAATTTTTTTTATTTTTATTTTATTAAATTCATTTCGATTCTGGAATACAAGTGTAATAAAAATGTAACAACTTTTAATATACTGAAGTATAGGAAGAATTTCAATAAAATACAAAACATTAACATTATTTATTATTTAACATTTCCTAATGAATACATGTTATTTATTTATTATCTGGTATACATAAATATTATATAAATTATGTACTTCCTTTAAGCGCATAACAATTATTAATAATTTATTACATTCAGGTGTTCTGAACTTCTTGTATATTATATTTAATATATAGTAAATTGATAATTGTAATTTAATAATCGATTAATAATGATGTTGCATATAGGAAAAACTTGTAAAATTACATTTGTTTACGATCGTTTGAGTTATTTCGGTAAAAAAAAATCTAATATTATATAAATTATTTTGAAATCTATTTATTGACAAAAAACTTTTAATTTTTTTTTCATAATTTATTTATTTTAATTAATTTTTATGTGTAAAGTTATTAAAATTAATTATATCAATTAATTTTTTTGTATGAAATATTTCAATTACAAGTTTGATGGGAGAATCTTACAGGATGCAATTCTGCAATAAAATAATAATTATAAATTAAAATTTTGTAGAAGGGAAGAAGGTGTATGTTTCTTTAAACATTATAAAAAGGTTTGTAGTGAATAAATTTGTTTATATTAAAAAAAAAAAACAAATACACTATGGTAACACTTTTTCTTAACTGTGTCGATTGTTTTCATTGATTCGTTCTAAAGAAGTAAGAAATACTTGATTACGTAACGATAGAATATTCAGAATATAGCGAACGACTGTAATAAACGGTAAAAAATATAAAAAGCGAATTTAAATGTTGAAATACTTGAAATTGGGGTATTTTGTGTTTATGATAAGATGAACAAGATGTATTTGAAAAACCAAAAAATCAAATAAAATGAAAGCAACAGTTATAACGGTTTATATACAAAAACATCAAAACAACAAGCATTCAACTGTCATTTTTGTCCTTAAAGGATTAAGCTGGATTTTCTTTGACCAATATTTAAAATCTTAAAAATTTTATCGGCTCTAAACAAAGGAAATTAAGTTCTACACGGGTATACCATCTCCTTCAGTTTTTTGTGATGCTAGCATCGCTAAAAATTTGCAAAATTAATAAAATAAAAAAATACTCTAAAATCTCAAAGCAATATTTTTGTAGAGTTTGTACAGATTATGAGCCTATACCACCTTTTGTTTACTCTGGTCAGACAATACGAAATAAATAATAAATAATACGATATAAATAAATTAGTAATTATGGACTTGACTTTAAATTTCTAATTAGTGTAAAAAAATTGTAGAGTATGTATTGAAAAGAAAGCATATTAATGCAAAATGTCAAATAAATCAAGTTAAATATATTGCTATATTATTAATATTAATTAAGTAAGTAGATATGTAATGAGTAAAAAATGAAAAATATTGATTTTTGATTGTAGCACATTCATAATTTTTTTTTTTACAATTATTAAAGCCAAAAATAATAATTTCTGCAATATTGCAGTGACCTAAGCCTACACCGACACTATGATAAAGTATTCATTAAATTCTTCTTAGACTATCGAATTGTGTACCTTTCTAAAATTTAGTTTATTTCATTATTTTGCTGTTCAATCGTTAACTTCAGTACAAACTGTCATTTTATAGCAATTGTGTCATCTGACTACTGTCACACCAAGATCGATATTTCTGCATTGTATATATTCTGCTATCATCAGAAACATTCTAAAAATCAATTTTAAACCTTCATTCGCAAAAATATTTTTTTTTTAATTAAATCTGGCAACATCAGAAAACGATATTAAATTATTTTTTTTGCAACTCAATTTATACAATTTAAATGTTTTAATTTTGAAATTAGTAACCTACATACAAAAAAAAATTCCAAATCGATCTTAAAAATAATATCATTAAATAATTTTTTAACAGAAAATAATTAATTTTCACACAAATTCTAAGTTATTGAAAAAACTTAAATACATATGAGTATAATAATTTGAAAATGCTTTAAAAATAATAAAAGTCTTACAATAAAAAATCAAAAGAAAATCAATTTTCTTCACTCACTAAATTAAAAAATAAAAATCCGTGTAAACTAATCTCATAAAAAAAAAAACCAAAACAAAAACCAAAACAAAAGAAAAAATAAATCAACCAAATAAATTCATTTTAACATCCTCTATTAATATATCTATCTCATTCTTTCCACTCATTTTTAATCTATAAGTCATAATTATCAAATTAACCTTAATTGGTCATTGGTATTAAAAGAACAACGAACGAACACCATTATAAGCGTTTCTAATAGTTTAAGAGAAATAATAATATTATTGATCGGTTTTCATGTTCATAAAAACAATAAAAATAAAAACAAAAATAACATACCAAGTTATATATTATATTTAACCTTTATTAGAGTTATTTAATTACACATGTGTCAGAGAGTCTCAGCTACACTACAGCTAGTCAACAAAGCTCAATTTTCAAAGAAGAAAATCATTAAAAAAAAAAAATTGAATTCACTCTTTTTATGTGCCTTGTCTCTTGTCTATATCAATTATTTATTTACAATGTCATAATTTATCAAAGCAACATTATAGGTATACTATGTATATATATATATATATACGGATATAAAGGTATATTATGTACATAAAAAGAAACACATTCATTACATTCATATTAATAAGAGCATAAAAAAAATACAACCTATAATAGAGGCAAAACAATTTAATAACAATAATTTTTAATGATCTTGCATATAACAAGGTGTAGCATTTTATAGCTTAATACCAGTGGTTCTTAAATAATAATAAAAAAAACTTTAAAATATTATCAATTTATATTATAAGTCAATATTATAAGTCAAATTATATATGTATATAGATTATCTGCTACACTGTTTGTTGAATAAGTTAAAGTTAAAGTTAAAGCAGTGCTTCATTCACCAACACTACCGGAAATCATCAGGAGTAATGTTAGACTAGACTACCTATACAGCTCATAGTTTGATTTTAAAACTCATTTTATATGGATTTCATAGAAACCAATATGTGAGGTATAATAACCAAATCAAATTCCCACTTGGAAAAAACCAAACCTAAATGTTAATAAAATATATAATAAAAAATATATTTAATTTTGAAATTAATAAATTAATTTCTCAACTGATAAGTGTTTGACATTTTAATCAACTCAAAATAAGAGTTATGTTAATTGAAAATAAAATATTGACATATATGTACTTATAAATAAATAATAAAACCAATACAATAAGAAAGGGCACCAAAAAATAATACAAAATTTTGTTAGAATAAATTTGCAGTGAAGTAAAGAGTGACGGGATGCCGATGTAAAGATGTAATACAGCTCGTATACAGATCTAGGGACGAAGTCAAAGGACGTCAAAGGACGAAGTTTGAAGAAATCAAATTTAGAATAAGAACGAATGCTTACTACATCATTACGATAATAATGAATCTTGGAACCTGATACTGGAAAACAGAGATCTTATAAACGGGTTTAAAAAACTCAAAACATTTGAATTGAGTTTATAAAATGGTAAATAATCAAATGGTAAATAAATTACAAAAATATATTAAAATAAAAAGAGCTGCGCTACCTCGCTAAGTTTTGCTTGAACTGAAAAATGTTGTTAGGAAATTAGCAAAAATAGGAAAATTACCCTGTCAAACAAAAAATTACATTTTTGATTTACCACAATTTCAATGGGACAAACGATATTAAAAATTCATTTCTTATTTGAGCTTTTACAAGTTCAGTTCCAGAAATGTAAGTGAAATAATAAATTTTTTGAATTTTGAAATATCAGAGTTGTTATTGGAGAAAATGAGACGAACTAAATGAGTTGAACAAAGAGAGAATAATAAAAGGTTAGTATACTTTTCAGATTACGGAAAATCAATTCTGGGTGAATTGAAAAAAAGAAATATTAAAAAAAAATCAATATTATTTTTTACTGTCACATATTATCATTTTTTATATTAGCACTTCGTTTCAAAAAAAAAGTCCATTAAATATGCCTATTATAACAGTAATGTTGACGTTCACTGTTCACAAAATCTAATAAATCCTATTTTCTAATTTTTTATTATGTTTTTGTTTTATATTTTAATAATCTCAGAACGGCTACTAAAGCCATTTTATATTCATTTTTTTTTTATTTTTTATTTTATTGAATCGAATCTATACGATTATTCGCCTCAAAAGCAATTTAACTCGATTTCAACTAAGATTCAACATTTTTTCTCTTTTGTTTTGTTTTCGTTTAATATAATGAGAATGCAACATGTTAAACATATATATATATATATATATACAGTACAACATACATAATATAAGATTTCATCCAACTTAAATATCACAACCAATAAGCCTAAACAAGTAAGCAAGCAATCAAAAGGTAAGCAAGTAATAATGTACTACTGCTGTGACTCTGTCTTTCTTTGAATTCTCTTATTTTTTTATTTTTTTTTTCATTTTTCAAAAAATTCAATTCAATTTAACTTAATTCAACTTTATAAATACATATTATACATAGCTATATATATATATATATATATATATATACATATTGTATAGTAAAGTAATCAACAAATAATAATGGCCAAATCTACAAGACCTCTCTTTATGCATGTAAAACAAAAAAAAAAAAAAACATCGAAAGTAACATTAGTAACAGCAGCAACAAAAAAAAAAAAAAAATATCAAAACAGTAGAATAACTTATAATTTGAATTGTAGAGATAGATACATAACAACTCATAAAGGTATTCATCAGAATGTACAAAAATTGAAAAGCAACAAAAAAAAAAAAAATAAATAAATAAAAAACAGAAAAGAAAAAAAAAATAAAAAGGCAGGTGTTTCAATCGCGTGGGAAACACACGACAAAATCGGTTCTCACGGTTTCTTAAATGCCTGCTGCTGCGCTGCTGTTGATAATAATATTAATGATGATTACAATGATATTGATAATGATGATGATCATAATGATCGTATATAACAAATAAGAAATACCATCATAGTTTCAATGATTATATTATATTCATATGTGTATATATATATATGTATAGATGAATGTTGTAGGTATGGTGAATGTATGTACGGAAAGGTATGTTGTAGTTGTTGTTACTGTTGAATTGTTGAATATCTTGTGATTGAATATCTTATTGGTATACTTATCACCTTTATGTTTTGTTTTTTTTTTTATTTTATTGTATCTTTGGCGTCTTATACACTTATGGATTTGTATATATGCAAGCTTATGTATCTGGTGGTGGTTATAGAGTTGAGAATACAATGAGTTACCTTTGTGCTCAAATTTATCTGTAAGATACATTATTTTTTTGATTTTATTTTTTTTTTTTGTTAGCGCTGAAGAGCGATTATTGAAGTTTAATAATAATACACTGGGCTTGAATAGAGTGAAGTAGAATATTAAACGCAAATATAGTTTTTTGTTAAATTTTTGGAATTTATTATGTTTTTTTTCGTTGTTTTTTTTTTTTTTTTTTCTTTTTTTTTTTTTTTATAAATTAATGTTTGTCGATTCAATTGCTTGATTACTGATACAGTACAGTAAATTGTACTGTGTTTTTGCTGTTTCATATTAATCGTGCTGTTCCGACTTAAGCCGGTTTCAATATAGATAGTATTCGGTTTCAATTGCGAGACTTTTTATTATTGTAGTTATTGTTACTTTTATTATTTTATGTTGTAAATTGTGCTAAATTTAAATTGTTCTGTTTGAATGTTTGTTAGTTAACTTATTTGATTATTGGGATGATAGTTAGCAGCACATTTGAATATAGTGTATATGAATAGTGTATCAGATTAAAATATATGAATTGAAATTAACTAACTATATAGGTAGGTACCTAAAAGAGTGTATACAGAGGTAGAGGTTATATAGTAAACTGTGTATTTGGTTTGGTTTAGTACACGAGTTATAATTTTGTTGTATTTTGTTTAATAAAAATTGAGGTTAAATTGTTAGGTCAATAATGAATTTTATGAATATTGTGTATGTTGGGTGAGATGTGACTAAAGGTAAATTTGGTATGGTTGAATTTTTGTTTTATGGTATTTTTTTTTGTTTTGTGTTCTTTCAATAAATAATTTAAAATTAATATTAAAAATTTTAATAGAAATAAATTTTTTTTTTTTGAATGTGGAGTTGGAGTATGTTGTATAATGTACATTGTTGTATTATATATTATATATATTTCTTTTATGCACATTTTATTTCAAATTTTTATATTAATATAGAAATTATACTAGATTTGGCATTAAAATTGATGAAAATTTCAAGGATTATAACCACAGGTTACAACTTATTAGATTTTGGGTATAATGATAACTGTGAAAAAACCTTTTTTTTTTTTTTGAAAAATTGTTTAGTTTTTATTATTTGTTATTTTTCTAAAGTTTTTATTATTTTCGGTTTTTAATGAGTACATATTGTTTTTGGAATAATAAAGGCATTTATTTCATTAAAAGCTTTTATTCCATGTCGGCTCTAGGCCTTACTAATCAACTTTATCTGCCGAAGTTGACTATGGCTTTTTCTAATTTGATTTATGATTTATACCTGTCTGACGACATGTCCCCTCACAAACGAAAGTTTTGTTTGTTCCGACTACTTGTATCATCGGGTCTGGATTCGAAATTTATTTTGACTGGAATATAAATGACCAAACTATACTGTAGTGTTTTAATTTTCGTTTTTGATACTACTTATTGTACATCACATAGAAATCTGTATTTTGTTCTTTTCTCCATAGAAACCATTATCATTTTCAGGATTATACCGGGTGTTCCAGAGCATGTGTATTAGGAGAGCTTTTTACGAGGGATTTTTTTATGTTTAGACGTAGACTCCGAATTTGCAAAAAAAAGTACCTCTTCGCATTTGAAAATATCGATTTCAGACAATTTTTTTTTTTTTACACTCTACAGTAACTTAGGTGAATCACCTTTTCGTGCTTAATTAAGTACGGTACTGCAATTTTACACTACAATATCTACAATATTTTGAGTATTTATTTAACAAATTACTGGCTTATCTACGTATTAAATGTGGAAAACTACTGCTATTGTCAGGAACTAAGCCTTCTTAAATAGAATAGTTTCATTTTGATTTAATTTGTTACCCTAGATTATACTCTCAATTATTTTTTGCCATTTTTTTATATCCCAATGACAAAGGGTACTGGACTAGGTCGAAAAATCCATAAAGCATTTTTTTTTTGCTTCAGCGGGAATCGAACCGGAGACCTTTCGGTTGAAAGGCTGACGCTCTACCTACTGCGCCACCCAGCGTTACTGCGAATTTTGAGCTTAAAAGATCTTTTCAGGTTCTTCCCAGAAGTTGAAAATATCACCAATTGATAGAGCACTCTCGATTTAGTTAATAATTTTTTTTTAAATTTTAAAATAACGGGTCATTCCCCTCTTGAAAAGCTGATACGCATGCTCTGCCACCCTCGGTATATGATGAAGATGAAGAATTTTCTTTTACGAGACATCCAGTGCATGCTCACTTACGTTGGACAGTATCCATGATTTCGATTCGTATACATAAATATCGATAGTATATGAGTGTTTTATTGGATGGTATGGATTACAAGTGTCTTCGCAACCTTTTATCAAACGGTAACCCAATTGCACAATTACCAAATTTATCTTTACATGAATTCCAAACAGAGAATGCTGTAACTGAATTGTCACACATAACATCTCAGATTAAATATTTACTTTAAGCCATAAACTACCGAAATAACCTTACAATTATGAAAGACTTGAGTGAAACAGTATTTAGGGAATATTTAAAACAATATTTGTCCTGATATTCTGTCCTGATGGAATTATAGAAATTAGATAAAACGATTCTGACTTATATTTATAGTGTACATCAGGAATAAGAAAATAGGGACAGGTTCTAGTTGAGAAATTACAATAAATGGCTTGTATAATGACATGTTCATAAACCCGAAAATCAAATGATTATACATTGGCAAAATGTTGTGAATATAGTTACCAGCAGCGTTCAAATAAAAAACTGTGTTGTGTGCTAATTCCGATATATTGCACAAAATGTAAAAATAATACGTGATTCAAAATGTTTTTACAATTTCAAGTTTAGAATGCAGAAAAGGGAGAGTAAATAATAAAGGAGTACTATAATGTCGCAACAACACTGACAACTAAAAATAAAATATATCGTGTAAAACAATACTATTCATGTTACAAAATTTAACAGCTTAGAATAGAAAATAGCAAACATTTCAATATTTGAATCAGATAGTTTTGTAATTTTTTTAAATTATACTTGAAGGTAGGTCATTTTGTTGAAACATCAAAAATACATTTTTTTATTATTGATACAACAAATATTTGGTGTAAAAGTGTGCTCTCGATCACGTCCTTAGTTTTTTTTTTTTACATGCAATATAATTCAACCAATAATCGAAATTTGAGAATTTTAATCAGCATATTTCCAATTAAAATTTTTCCGTATTTGCGGGCCCCACCTGGTTTATTATATTTATTATTAAAAATTACATAAATCTGAATCATCAATCAAATAATGTTTAGCTAAAAAATTAAATATTGATATTATGATTTTGAGTGTCCGAGTGGTGAGTATTTTTAAAATGTAATTTAATTAAATCAATTTATTGGTGTATTTCAACGGTTGATTTATTTTCGAATTAATTTTGTTAGATGTTGTGTTTTGTTATTTGAAATTTTTTTTTTATTGTTTTTCTGATATTTTCAAGTCAGTCATTGCACTCTGCCAAATTTGACAAATTACAATTATGCTATTGTGAATATTATTTTAATTCAATATTTTCAATAATTGTTATATATTTCATAATAAAAAATTTCATATTGTTTTGAACTTGTCTCAACTCAGTATGTTGATTTAAAGTTGAAAAATCGTGGGAAGTTTTTTGTTTTTAATAAAAAAAAAAAATTTGAAAAAACATTCATAACAGTCTGTTTTTTTTTATTTTTTATTTTTTTTTGGCAATTTTGAAATTTGAAACCAAATAATGTTCACGCTTCCGATGTATGCTTTTTTTGATATTTATTCCAATTTTTGTTATGAAAAACATTATGTGACTGCTATGGTGTTTTATTTACAAAATTCATTAACAACTTTTATACGAAAAAAATATACATAAAAAAAAAAAAAATGAAATTCAGTTGAATTGTAGGTGAACTGAACTTATATGATTTGCAATAAGTGTGTGCTTTTTTTTTTTTTATACGGGAAGAGAAGATGATCCGTTTAAATTTAAAGAATTTCATTCATAAGGGAAGATTTTCTCTATGTTTGTAGTTTATTCGAGTACAAGACAAACAAACAAAAAAAAAAATTAATTGTTTTTAAAATAAATTGAATTATATTGACCTTTTAATAAATTATTCAACTTTATTTTTAAAATGTTTTGAAATTTTGTACATTTAAAGCGAGTTGAAATTATGTAAAAAAAAAAAATTAAAATTTTTAGTATTGCAATAGGACCTTAACCTTATAAAAATTATATACAAACAAATTATTGTTATTGGAATCGGAGATATTCAAAAATAAATACTTAATTAAATATATTAATTAAGTAATATAATTAATGTAAATAGAGAACCCAAAATAAAAGTTACGCGAGGCCTGTAATTCAATCCGATTTAAAACATTTAAAAAAAAAAAAACTGCTGCTTTAAAGTGAGAAATAAGTTTGTTTACACTTTGAAAATGTCACGTTAAGCTGATCATTTTAATTTTGAATTATACCTATAGAAGTTCAATCGAAAAATTAAAATTGTTTTAAAGCATTTAAATTGTACTTATAGAAGTCTAAATGGAAAATTTATTTACAATTTACATAAAGCAATGTTTTTTCAGTAAGTATGTATGTGTAAGCTATTAAGCTCCTCTTCTCAATTTGCATAAAACGAAAATTTTTGTTTATATAATAACACGTCACTGTAAATTATAAAGTCAAGTGAAAAAAGTGACAGGATAAAATGTTAGTGTTATGAACAGCTGATTTTGTAAATCCTTTAAAATTTAATTTGAAGAAATTCACCCATTCATTTGCTTCAACTTTGGTAGGCCAACCATATTAACATAGATTTATGTTAAAAAAAGGGGGTGATATAATAGGGTCAATAGGCTGATATAAATGGTCAGTAAAGTGTTCTAGAACGATCTGAAACGATCTAGCGTAAAAAAAAAACATTTTTTGTGTTCAGTAGTTTCCGTTAATTGAATTTTGTTGTCCAAAACAGTTCTAAATTGATATTTTTTGTTTTGTACATTATTTTTATGGCAAAACGATATTTTTTTTGGAAATATTTTAATTAACAAAATAAATAAATAAAAATTAGTAAAAATGTTGAACAGTATATGGATTTTTTGGATACTTCACATATTAAATGATCTTAAAAATTATTGGTTTTCCACACTTCCATAAAATATCAAAAGCAAAACTAAATTACACAATGTCAAATTCGATTTTGATTAAATTAACCAAATTTTCTTATGGTATGACAAAAATTTGATGAATTGTCAAATTTAATTTAATAATGACATAATGTGTTGATTATGCGCAGTTCAATGTATTTTCGATGTATGAAATATGACATAATAATAACAATAATTATACATAGCTATGTTATCATCGTATTATTTTTTATGCTCTTGACAGTAACCTAAGTTAGAATCACCTTTTCGTGCTTAATTAAGTATGTTACTGCAAGTCGTGGTATCAAAAAGGCACAATTAAGTGCTAATTGGTTTTCCAGAAGTAGCTGGAATGGCCATTTCTACCTACCTACGGTACTGCAAGTTTATACTACAATATTCTACAATATTTCGAGTATTTATTTATCAAATTCATTAAGTCTGGCTTATCAAACCATTAAACATGGAAAACTGTTGTCAGGAACTAAACCTTCTTCTAAATAGCGCGGTTCCGGTTTATTTAATTTGTTGCCAGATTACAGTCTTTATTATTTTTTTATCATTTATTTTATCACAAAGACAAAGGGTACTGGACCAGGTCGAAAAACTTATAAAGCATTTTTTTGGTTAATCGGGAATCGAACCTGGGACGTTTCGGTTGAAAAGCAGGTGCTTTACCTACTGCGCCACCCAGCGTTGGCCTTCAAATGCTAAAAAATAGGGTACGATATTTTTTAAAGGGCTTCTTATTAAATTATGTTGGACTTTGCTTTGAGGCTTACATTATCGAAATAATGTTAAAGAATTATCTTTTTAGTAGAAAACTGCAATCATAAGAACACCATTGGTGTTAAAAAAGCAAACTTCAATTAGTTATTCATGGCCCAGCCGGATTTGCCGGTGCAGCATTAAAAAAATATTTCTTTTCTCTCTATGTAAATATTTAACTTAAAACAAAGTTTTCTATTTCATTACATTTTTGTTACACATGATATTTTTTCACTCTCCCTAATCTCATTATTGTTACCGCCGTAAAGCTGTCCATTCTGGTTAAACGTAGAAACACAACGGAGACACCATATAGAGATGAAGAAGATGGTAATTTTGTAATGTCAGCAACAATTGAAGAAATATTCAATATTACCCTTGATATGTTCTCTATAACATTTTGTTTCTAATGCTCTTTTCTTCTTTCCTTTAAGATGATTTTTAACAAATCTAGTGAATTTTGGAAGGTTTTGTAAAGCACAAAATTTACCACAATGGTGCAATAGGAATATTTATTTATTTTCTGCTTGTCAATATTTGAATTTACAAAATAAACGTTCATTTGAACTTGAAAATGTACCTGCATTTGTAAATTAGAAATATTTCGAGGTGGCTAATTCAAAGACACAAACCAGAAAAATTTAAAAAATTTTTACAGATAATTTATTTTTATGGTAATTTTACTTGTTTTGACAATTTTACAAAATAGGTACTGCTAATTTAAGGAGCTGCATATTTTATTGATTTTATAATGTTTTTCAATTTGGTCCATACCTATATTAAATATATTGCTTTCCTATATAGGTTTAAAACTTGGATATGTTTTTCTATAATTTTTTTCATTCAAATTCAACATTTTTTCAAACAAATTGTTTGACAAAATGTTGAAATAGAATGGAAAAAAGTATATTATGATCCTAACTAATTAACTTTATCTGCTTCTGTCGAAGTGGACGATTGACTATGATTTATTTGAAAGATGGGCACTGATGAAAAATAGTTCTATTTATTCTTTTTTAAATTCTTAATCGGTAATTTTTGCGGTAATTATTTGAAAAAGTTTTACATTTAAATTATGGAGTTCCTGTTACTGCTTTAATTCACCGACATGGAAATGTTTATAGACATTATTAGTATATTAATATATTAAATAGCTGTAGCCATAGTTATGATTGTTTGAGACAATTACAGGAATATAAATGTATATGGTCATTTTATATTTCAATCTCTATTTTTATTAAATTGAACAAAAATGTTGTTATAATTTATAAAAAGGTTTACGATTATGTATTTGGGTCTCAGTCATTCTATATTATACTTTCAATTTCGCATAGAAATTTTCTCCTTCAATTTCCATTAAATTAGGCTTATCAAGTCATTATCTAAAGGTTATCTGGTTTTTGAAATTATTTTGATAATTTGGATTACAAGTGTCCATTGATGTCCACGCTTGTCATGTGATGTCCACAAATGTCCACAAATGTCCTCGCTTTATCTTATGCTACATAAGTCTAAACATCCTTCGTTACCACTGCAAATAAAATAAAATGATCGTGAATCAATTCATGTATTAATGTTCGTTAGTTATAACCCACGAGTTTATTTTAACATATATATGTATATACATACATACATACATATAAATAACTAAATTGAATTTCAATTTAAAACAGATCAATTAAATTGAATAAATTTTTTAATCTTTTTACACATTTCTAAATATTTTCGAATCTCAACTCAATTTCAAAATCATTTTTATTTTACACTAATTAAAGTTTACTAAATAATTTAAAATATTTTTCAAAAATTAAAAGATTAATATCAATTCAGTTCAGTATTAATATGCAAGCTTTATACATAACATCACCTTTTATGATTTTAACTTACAAAGTTTACATACATATATATACAAATTGTCAGATCATATATAAAAGAATGAACCACTTGAAAATAAAAATGACCTGATTAAGTTTACATCACTGAATAATTCTTTTGTTTCAGTATATTTCAATTCAGTGTAGTTCAGTGTGTTTCAGTATATTTCAAATAAAACAAAAATCAGAACAAAATTATTAAAACAAATTTTTACTATGGAATAAAAAAAAAACAAAAAAAAGTTAAATAGCAATCAAATCGAGGACGACTTACCATTTTTGTAATGTACACATTATTTGACTTACATATATATAATAAAAAAAAAAAACAAAAAAAAAAAAAATGCTAAAGCATCTATGAATGTCCACATCAAACATTTTTCTTGTTATTGTTCCAATACACAATAAAACCTGTGTTAAATTCAATTAATCCATGGCGGCTTCAATGTTCGCCTTGGACTATTATTAATAATGGGAACATTTTATTTTGGTTGATATATAATTGAAAAACAACACTGCTGCCAATTACTAACTAGTAACTACAAAAACAAAAATAAAATAAAAAATTTTAACAACATTTATTTACAATATGTGTATTCGTATTAATTGAAAGATATAATAAACAGGGTCGATACAATAGATGGATATAGATAAACCAAATAAATCTATAAGTATTTTGTATATAATATTAAATAAAATGACCAACAGCTTGATAATCTAGATCTAGTGGTAATTGTTAAAAAAAAACCCCATGTTTGATATTTTACCGATTTGTAATGCTTTCGCAGACAAGTTCCAAGAAATTTACCGTCAATCACAAACAGACCAAGAATTGGAAATCGTGAATTCCAAATTATTAACTAACATAATTCCTCTTATGCATAACCTAGCTTTGTCATCTGAGGACGTTTTTACAGAAGTAAATAACTTAGACATAAAAAAAGGGCATGGTCCTGATCTTCTTCCGCCGATATTTTTGTATAACTGTATTTTCAATTTAACTGCTCCGCTTACCTTAATTTTTAACAGATCCCTAACATTAGGCATTTTTCCACTAATTTGGAAAAACATCGTACCTAATACCAATTCCCAAAAAAGGTGACAAAACTCTAATTGAAAATTATAGAGGCATAGCAATTCAGTCGACTATACCCAAGTTATTTGAAAAACTCGTGACAGATAAAATAACACCTATAATAAATCCAACTCTTAACCAGGAACAACACGGTTTTAGAAAAGACCGTTCTACCACCACTAATTTAGTGTTATTTACATCGGAGGTACTATCTCTTATGGAAAAACGTCCACAAATCGACACAATATATATAGACTTTAGCAAGGCATTTGATCGAATAAATCACGATATACTAGAAATAAAACTGGCAAAACTAGGTATCAGTGGCGCTATGTTAAATTGGATAAAATCTTATAATACCAAAAGAGTTCAATTGGTTAAGTTTCAAGGTATTACGTCTAAGGCCATTTATGTCTACTCTGGGGTACCCCAAGGAAGTCACTTAGGACCACTTCTCTTCAATATATACATTAGAGACCTTTCTAATTGCTTATATGGCATATCTCACCTTTTTTATGCTGATGATCTCAAATTATACCACATTATAAATAATTTTAGTGATTTTTGCTTCCTCCTTTACATTTTTATATAACTATACTTTGCATAGCCTCAACTTAGAGCGTGTAGATCATTTTAATGATTTAGGAATCATCTTGGATAATAAATTAAATTTTTATCTCCACTATGAAACAATGATATCAAAGGCTAACAAAATGCTAGGTTTTATCAAAAGAAGGGCAAGAGAATTTAATAATATATGGGTAGCAAGAACTTTATTCTGCTCCCCCTAGTGCGTTCAATCTTAGAATATGGTTGTATTATCTGGAATCCCACCTTTCTAATCCATAGTACAAGAATTGAATCAATCCAAAAACAGTTCCTTCTCTTCGTCCTAAGACATCTATATAATCCCAGAGACTTTAATAACCTTCCACCTTACACTGAAAGGCTCCATTCTATAAATTTACTGAGCTTAAACTCGCGTAGAATTTTACTTTCAAACTGCTTTACATTCGACGTTCTATCTGATAAGGTTGATGTTGACCTTATTAAATTAAGAATCAGAATCAATAACGATGTTAGACCTACAAGACACACCAAATTTCTAATCGAAACAACACATAGAACTGAATATGGGAAAAATGAACCCATCAACAGATGTTGCATACTATTTAATCAGTTTAGCTCCCTTTTCCATGACACACTTTAAAAAAATGCTTTCAAATCCTAAATTAATATATAATTATAACTAACATTAACTTAATAATTAATTGTCTCATATTAAAAATTAACTAAAATAAAATGTAATATTAATTTCTAAATTTTTTTCTCTCTCTCTCTTTCTATCTAATATATTAAAATAATGCAAATCAATAAAATGTATAATTAGTAAATTCCTGCTAAAGTAAAAAAAAGGTAAAAGTAGAAGAGAAGAAAAAAAAAATTAACTAGATTTAATTTGATCTAAAATAATTTTTTATATATTTATTGTATATATGTAATCTATGTATTATTATAATTATTATGTATCTTTTTTTTGTCAATACCTTGTAGGTAATAAAATAAAATAAAATAAAATAAAAAACAACTTCTAATGACATAATGAAGTTCTGTGGAGCTCCGGTAATTAAGAGGTTAAAAATATTTTAAGTTCATTAAATGTATAATCATTTTTTATCTTCCAAAACTATTTATTTCAAGAGTTTTAAAAATTGAAATTGTTTTGAATTGAGTGAACACCACTGCTTTATTAAATATGTAATAACATCAGTTGTGTGGGGGAGTACAAAGTATTCCGTTTCAGGTACACAGTAATTAAAAAAAAATTATTTTCCAATTACGAAATCAGATTTTAACTTAAACTTCGAATATATCCGATATAACGGTATATTTTTTGTTCAAGACTATTTTTTGAAATGGTTCTGTCTTTTCTAAAATAACTTCTTCTATAGCCTTTCGTTAATTTTCATTCGATTTCTTATGATTAGAATTATTATTTTTTAATCTTCTAAGTCTCACACTATGTCAGAGAATAAAATCCTTCTATTTTAAAATTTTCATAACAAAATTAAAACAATACCCTATAGTAAAACCAGATATGAAAGCATCCTCCATCTATCTCGGAAGATCATAAAATACATATAGAGTGTTTGCAATCGCTTTAATTATCTGAACAGAAGTTGGGAAGTTAACTTGTAATAATAAAACTATAATGACTGGCCCCAGTCATACAATATAGATAGCCCTCCCTGAATAAAAGACTACATAAATAAAAAACAAAAGAAGAAAAAACAAAAATATATAAATTGAACATAAAATTTTGCATAATTTAATTTTATTTTTGATTTTTGGTTCTGTTTTGTTGAAATGAAAAACAATCGATAATTTAAAAAAAAAAAAAAAAATAAATAAAAATAAAATAAAAAGAAAAAAAAGATAAAAATTATCTCCTGCGGTTTTTCTACAAAAATTCGATAGGAGTCAATTCTTTGACAGTACGCGATAATCAACTTTTAAACTTAAATATTTTACTGTGTTGTGTTTTTCATTATTTTATTGTTGTTGTTTTGTTATTCAGTGACGACAGCACAAATTTAAGTGATGAAATGATACCAAAAGACTATTCGTAAATTACTGCAATAAATAAATGCATGTGTGTATGAATGGATGTTTGTAATATGTTGTTGTATACAACTGTATTCGTAATGGTATACAATAAATATTGACAGGCCTTATTACCCAACAATCAAATTTTTTTTTTTTTTTTTTTGTTGTTAAATTTAGTAATCGGGCTTATTTAAAGAAGCTCTGTGTTCACTCTTAAAATTACAAAATTGCATTTCTAAATTTTTTTTTTTTTTTTTTTTATTATCTTTTGTGAGTCTTTACAATAATTGTTATTGAAAATTTGTTTTATAAAATATTTTACGTTTATAATATTTTAATTATATCTAAAAATAGAAAAAAATCTATTATCAATACAAAGGACTTCTTAAATTGGCTATATATATTCTCTCCAGCTTCCATTCTCTCTGCCGGTTGTTTTCAGTTCATTGAATCAAACAAATTTCAAATTTGAAGGTCTATAGTTGTTAGTATGAGCGTTATTAGTGTAGTTAGTATAAAAGTATAAAAAAATATGTATGTGGTAGATGTCTAGATATTTCTAGTAGCCAGAATTTTTAATTTGATGATTCGTTAATGTAATTTCAGCATTTCGGTTAAGTTAAGCATCTGTTTGATTGAATCAAGATGCTGAATATATTAAGCGACTGACGTGTTAATCATTTCCATCTTTAGTTTCATTCACTACGATTTACTTACTAAGGTACTTGCGGTATAATTTGTATGTGCCCCTTATTTATTTCTTCTAATTCTAGAATATGCTTTTAATGCCGCAGTAATTAATTCGTTTGTTTGGGAAAATAGAAAGCTCTGCTTGATATTTTTTTTTCCAGATAGTAGTAAATCATCGAAAGAGGTTTCAGGGACTACCTATTACCGGGGAAGGCAGTTTTAGCACTAAAAACTCCTATCATTATTGCAACATTAAAACTAGTCTTATAGACTAACCATTAATTTACATTTAACTTAAAGAAAGTAAGATACCTTTGATCTACCAAAATCCAATAAGGTTTTAATAGATAAAAGGTTTTAACCTAACACAAGTGGTCTTGTTCGTTTTAGTCGCTTAACAAAGTTTCGATTGTCAATTAAGCTAGAAGCTTCGGTATTGACATGTTCGATCAAACGAGTTTTATGCCGTGCAGCGCATTTCATTATTTCGTCTTTTATAGATGAGATCTTCAGATCGCGATGAATATACCAAATTGCGAACATGGAGCATTGACTATGTTGCACAGTACCTTATTTTGAAACGTTTGGATAGTTTGAATATGGATTTGTTTAGCACATCCCCATATTTGACCCAGACTGGCTTCAATATTTGATTATACATCAAAACTTTGTTATATGTCGAGACCGTAGAATTCCGCCCAATCAGCCAGTATATTTCTTTATATTTGAACTGGAGTTCTTGTTTTTTGATTTTTACATGCTCTTTTCATTTCAGTTTTGCATTCAAGGTCATGCCAAGATACTTAGCTTTATTTTCGTATGGAATCACGACATCATTAATTTTAACTGAAAGAGGAGTTACTATTTTTTTATAGGTGAAGTTTACATGACTAGATTTGGCTTCATTTAATTTAATTTTCCATTTTTTGCACCAGTTGGAAATTTTTTCATTAGCTTTTTGCAGTTTGTTTGTAGCTTCTTCTATAGTAGAACCAACTGCCATCAACGCTGTGTCATCTGCAAAGGTTGCTATTTTTTAATTTTCTCAGCTTGATATGTAATTGATATTTCATAGATCATTGAAAATTTAAAAATTTATTTGCTTAATTAGTTTGTTTATTTCTTCTTTTTATTATTGAATCCTTATTATTTTTATGTAATCCCATAGTTGTCAGAGCTTAAAATTTATTTATTTTAATTTTTCTTTTTTCATACAATTCAGAAGTCATAGCTTATATTATTGTAGAAAATCATGTTGAAGAAGTATGTAGTTAGTAGAAAAAGGCAATCATCAGAATCCTATTGGTGTTAACAAGCAAACGGTTTTTATGTTTTTTTCTCTTTCACAATATTGTGATGTGGTGAATATCTTGAAGCAAATAAAAAACAAAAACAATAACAGTGTATAGATATTTTTCAATAATGATCGGTGAACACTGTGAATTGCAGCAGTGATTGTACAATAATAGTAATAAATTTTTGTATTCAATAAATAATTTGAAGGACGCAATAATTTATTCTGTCCATCTCCCCATATAAGTGAGAAAATCACTTGTTGCAAAGAAATATTGCGATCTATTTGTAATTTTTTTTGTTCTGTTTTTTGGTGTTTTTTTTTTTTACTATACATAATATTATAGTGTGTCTGAATGTATGTTTGAATGTATGTATTATAGAATTTAAAATATAATTCAGAATATGGATATTGATTGTAAATAAGAATTAATTTCAAAATTGAAATTGGGGTCATCGATGTCTTTACATTGTGATTGTGATCGATTTAGGAAATTATTTATAGCGTGATAAAAAAATCATTTAATTGTGTTTTAAGTTTAGGTGATAATTCTTTTTTTTTGTTTTGTTTGTTGTTTTAGATATTTAGAAATCTTAATCGATAAATAACTATCAATAAAACTTATATTTACAATCATTTTTAATCTTTTTAATCTAAGAATTTGGAACAGTAATGTTTGGTATGTCAAATGAAACACATAATAAATTTTTAATTTAGTAATTTTTTTCAATACAATGTAGTTTTATGTTACTGAGGCTGTTGAAAATAAATAATAATTGTTTACTTCTGGTGCTTAAGTCAGCTGATTATGGAGTAAGCATTAATGAGCAATAGAGCATGCGTAGAGTAAGTAATAGGTAAAACAATCAACCAAACAAATTTGATGGCAATGAGATATAAACGTTGACGAGCTATTGAATTATAAAACATTTTTTTTTTTTTTTTACACGCTACCCAAACACTAGGAAAGGATTCCTTTATACAAAATTATTGTAGGTGTGGGTAAGGAAAAAAAGAATTTGGAGGGAAAAAGGATGATAGAGGAAAATTGAAAGTAGGAGACGAACCTGAAGAGGTACTTTTTGAAAAGTTGCAAATTGTATAATGGAGCATTTTTGTCGGTAGGGAACACGTGAGATGGGAGCATGTTCCACATTTTTGCAGTTCTTACAATAAAAGAATTTCCAAAACCAGTTTTAGACCACCTAGGTATTTCCACAGTGTAGAAATGTGCACCTGAAGCCTCCCTAGTGTTACGCCGGAATAGTTTGAGGGGAGGCATTAGTGATTTTATTTCATTAGAACAAGTGTCATTTCCAACAAGATATCTATAAAAAAGGGAGAGAGCTCCAACATTTCGACGAGTGCTAAGAGGAGTAAAGGTTAACTGGACGATAGGGTCGCCAAATAGGCGTAAGGTGCGATTTTGGATTTTGTCCAGGAAACCTAGTGAAGTTAGGGAGGCGCCAGCCTATATGTGAGAATTGTACTCCATCTTAGGTCGGATATATGCTTTTTAGATATTCGCCAGATCTCTTGGAGAAAAGTAGGCTTTACATCGAGAAAGAAAACCCAAAACATTTGGCAGCCTTCTTAGCTGTATCAAAAATATGCTCATTCCACTGCATTTTTTGGTTTAACTGCATGCCTAAAATATTTAGATTTTCTGACCTTTGTAAGTTTTCTCCTTGAAATCGCAGGGTGGGGACGGATTGATCTCTTTTACAAGAGATCAAACAGCTTTGAGTTTTGGACGTGTTGAACTCAACTCTGTTTACGATACCCCAATCGGCTATTTTTGCTAGGTCATGGTTAAGTGAGCTAGTTATTATGTTTCTCTTCGAACTGATTGAGGTAGAGGTGACATTTGATTTCCTTAAAAAGTCGTAGGATGCCACCAATGTACTGTCATCAGCAAAACTATGGATTGGATTGAGGGTTGAAGAGAGCAGGTCGTTGATGAAAATCAAGAAAAGGGTAGGTGATAAGGCAGAGCCTTGTGGCACGCCAGCATTTATTACATAGTTGTCGGACATAAAACTGTCGACAACGACATGTATACTTCGGTTCGAGAGAAAGCCCTCAATCCATTTGCAAAAGAGGCTGCCCCAAACCAATAGCCTGACATTTGCTCAGAAGAGCAGATTTGCCATACTCGATCAAAGGCTTTTGAGATATCGAGAGCTACAACCTCAGATTCACCGGTACAATTTACATTTATTTTCTATTTGTAATACTAAAAGTGATTTATGTGTTTTAAGCATGGAGTCTAATAGTTACTGACAATTAAGATTTATACGACTTTCCTATACTTTGATGTTGTTGTTGTTGTTATACAATGCTTTTGCATGAAATTCCACTTAAATGCTCATGATGATATACAATTTTTACAATGATGTTGCATCCATTTATCACTTTATTATTAAATTGTTTCTTCTTTCAACTTCTATAAAAATTTTTTGCTGATTTGTGGTTGACAAACATCATGTATATAATATCTAAAATGACAGAATTTATTTTTTTCATTATATAATTTTAATTTTAAGCTATTTTAGTTTTTCCATATTTAGCTTTAATTTTCTACTTTACTATGTATGTACCCAACAATATTTTATATTTTTATGCCTGTATTTTTGTTTGTAGTTTCATTCATCACATATTCTAATGAATGATCCTATTATTTTTATTTAGTAAATGTATATTTTTAAGTACATATTGTATTTTACTATAATATGAATAAATAAATTAAAAATCTAATCTATATCTAGAAATAAATTATAAAATATACAATAACTAGGGGCCCCTGTTGAGTAATTATAATTCAAATTGAAGTCAAATTAGAGTTTTTAAAAGAAAGAAAGCTAAAAAGTTTTAAAAAGAACAGTAATTTACATAGAAATCTCGAATCCTATTTAGGACACATAAATACACCTCTCTCATTTACTGTTTCGTTTCTGATATATTTTGTAAGTGGCATTTCGTTTCTGATATATTTTGTAAGTGGCATTCAGTTTATAACTATAGTGATTACTACAAATTACCAAAATTTAGAAACAGTTACTCAAAAAAAATTAGAAATGAAGAATTCAACAGATTTTTTTTGTTTTTATTTGACATATGTACGACATATATGTTCATTGTAAGTTGTAACTAATAATAATAATTGATTTGTTTGTTTTTGTTTTTTATTTTAATAAGAACTCACATATGCATGTATTTTGGGAATAATAAAACCATATTATTAGAAATTTTTACAACTATATGTGCGCATTATTGTTGTATATACAACTTATTTACATATTAAGAGTTAATTAAGGAGAAGAGAGAGAAAATGAAAAGGTGTTTACTGCGCAAGTCCTTAAATGCTTGTCTATTATAATTATAGATTGTTGCTTGTTTCAATTTTCTTTAAAATCTACTGATTTTGCAGCCCCCGGTCGACAGTATTTTTTTCAATATTGGCAAAGATTTAAAAAAAAAAGTTTGACGTCTTTTTGTGATTTTTAACATTAATTTCCGCAACACTTTTTTGAAATAGAAATTTTTGCATAGCACTATCATTTTGATAACGTTTATTATTTGTAGAAGAAAAAGAAAATTGAATTTCAGTTTAAATATTTATTGAATTCGGTTATCAATTAAATACTTTAAATTTTTTTGTTTAAAGTGTACTGTGATGACGTAAAGTGTTAAAGTTTAGTGAAAAGTATACTATAATTAGATTTGTACAAAGTTAGCCGAATGTTAAATTGCGAAACGCCAATTCGCCTAATATCTTTTAACAAAAAAGACATTTCGCAACTTTCCATTTGACATATTTGACCATTTTACAAATGGTTGTTTGGCATAATGAGACACTTCGCCAAAAGATATGACCCTCCTAATTCAGATTCTCTCATATACATAAATATATAGAAAAATTCTGTAAAAGGCGTAAAACCTTGATTTTGAATACTATTCTAAAATCCTTCCTAACTCACAATCTTACATATACATAATATTCTAGAAAAAGGGAAAACCCTGATTTTGAATCCAATTCTAAAATTCTAGTTGCAAAGTGTCCTATTTGATAAATAAACTATTTGCAATATGGTAATGTTGCTAAAATGAAATTAAGGCGAAATGGGAGTTTGAACAGGACAGCTCCCCTAAAATTATACGTAAAATGTTAACAACGTGTATAGTGCAAAGTGTATTGTAACTTTGTAAAGTGTTGAAGTATAGTGCGAAGTATACTGTAATTACGTAAAGTGTAAAAATGCAGTCCAAAGTGCACTGATATAACTCAAACGTTTCGGAGTTATCCTTAAAATCCCTAATAAAAAGCGGGATTGAAAAAGAATTTTTTATCTCTTATTAAGTGATAGTGTAAAGCTCTTTAGAACATCCGTTATCGATTGTTTGAGTGGTCAAAAGTAAACGATTACGGAATAAAACTGCTGAAATGACAAAAAATGCTTAAAAATTTTACCTGAAAATAATTATTATGAATTAAAAATTCTGTTCATATTCATTTTTATAATTACATTTATTTTGTTTTGTTTTGATTTTTTATATAAATTAAAATTTGTCTTAATTATTATTATAATAAAAAAATATATATATTTTTAAAATAAAATTAGAAAAATATCACAAATAATAATTAATATATTGCCATATTAATAATTAAATAATTTTAAACTGGGTTTTTATTTATTTGAATCATTTCGTTTTTCATTTCACCATCCAACATCATTCATTCACACACCTCCATTTTATGAAGAAAGTTCAATTATTAAATTCATTAGGATCATTTAAAAACCTATTTTGTGGTTCAGCAATTTGACTATATGAATGATAACAAAATGATGTAGGTTCAATATAATCAATATCATCACATTCATTATATTGATCATTATTTAATGATGTTTGTGCTGTCCAAAAAAATGTTCCAGCATTTGTACGAATATAATTAACAGGTACAACAACTTCATCTTGTATTGTTGCATCATATATTGGTGCAAAACCAATTCGACAATAATTAATATCTTGCATTTTAATTTTATTATCATCTAATAATATATTTCTTGAATTTGATTCAATTAATGTTGTTGGTGTTTCTTTATAAAAGATGGCACTATAATCATTATTACTATCAAATATCATTTGATATGATGTATTATCAAATTGTGGTGGAGGAGGAGGTGGTGGTGGTGGTGGTGGTGGTGTTGGTGGGGTAGATCCTGATGATTGTGATGATAATGTACTATCAGTTCCAATTGAATATTGATAATATTGTAATGGTTGATAATTTTGATCGTAATTAAATGATTGTAAATCTACTTGTGATTGTTGTGATTCATATTGTGATTCATATTGTGATTCATATTGTGATTCATATTGTAATTCATGTTGTTGTTGTTGTTGTTGTTGCAATTCATGTTGTAACAATTGTTGATAATTATTATGATTATGACAATTACAAACATTTGCAATTTCTGGTACTATTCTAATATATTCACTTTGACGTTTTATTAAATTCTTATTTTTATTATGACATCGCTCTGGTACAATTGGATAATGAATTGGTTCAATTTCATAGTAACTTGGTAAACGATCATTTTTACTTATTGATGTTGTTGTTATTTTTGTTGATTTATGATTAATAGGTTCAATATAATCCATTAATTTGATTTCTTCTCTATTTATTCCTACTGATGTTGTTCTTTCTAATCCATTTGTTGTTGCATTTGATGTTATTACATAATTATTTAAATTAATATTATTTGGATGTTCAGTTTTTAAATCAATTTTTTTATTTGATTTATTTTTAATAATTCTTAAAAATTTTAATATCCGTTTTATTGAAACCGGTTTAGTTTTTTCAGTTAATATTTTTTCATCAGTTTTATTTATGACATCATAATGTCCACAATTTTTAATATCCGTAAACATGATGATTAATTTGTATATCCTTTATTTTATTTTTAATTATATTAAATTCCACAAAATTCCACGTGATTAGCAAAATTATTTTAAATAATTTTCAATATAGAGATCTTTACTCTTTGAATTTCAAATTTATTATGATATTATGATCATTTCAACCCTCACTTTATATACTCGGACATAATTTAAAATCATTTTTTTTTCCTATATGTTATGGTATAAAAAATGAATCGGAAGGTACCTACTGAAGAACGACAACAAACACAATAATAATAATAATAATAATAAGTCTCAGTAAAAAAAAATCTCAGCAAAGTAAAATATCATATTGAAGGTTTATTCATATTCCTGTTTCGGTTCACATTATACTAAAAAAATAACGAAAACCAGCAAAAAAAAACGATCCTTTTCCCATAACCTACTCATGTATAAATCCCTAAAATTAATTTTTGATTTTCTTTTTTAGGGTCAGATGAACAAAAAAAAAAATCTTACGAGTAGAAAAAAAAACTACATCGATTATTTTATTTTGTTGTTGTGTTGTTGAGATTCAAAGTGTGTGAACCTTTGAAAAGGGAAATCCAAAACAGGTGGATACAACAAAAAATTCCCATGATCACAGAGAGAATTCAAAATTAATAAAACAATAACAAATTGGTATGAGAGTGTTAACAAAAAATTAATTTTACTGTGATAGTTTCTTTTTATAATTGGTTGGTGTTCAGATGTAGTGGCCGGTTGAAGATCTCACATCTCTATCAATTATTAAATATTTAATTAAATTTGTAAGCATAGCAAAACTATAATAATTATAATAAAAAAATGTTCTATGCACCATGCACAACGTACCATTTCAATGCAATATATGCACTATGCACCATGTATTACGAAATATGAACGTCATTATGAACTATTCAGTATGCACCAAGCACCATTCAATATGTATCAAGGGCCATTGTAGTATTACCATGTTCAACTGGAGGATGCTCGAGTTGTGAAGATTATGACTTCTTTGTGATCTTTTATCGAACTTTTATCGAGCCGATTTTTAATTTATTAGTTTTAAAATTTAAAGGAAAAAATAGGCATTTTATTATCATCAGTTATCAAACAATTGAGGCGAGATTAAGATGTTCTTGCATCGAAATTCGATTAAAAAAATATATTAGCTTGAACTCAAATATAAAATGCTTTATTAGAAATTGGGTACAAAATTTAATAAGACCTGGCTAATTTAAGGGGCTTAGTGCCGGAGGAGTATTCCGAATTTGATGAGGTGAATACATAAAAAACATAAAAAAGAAATATCTATTAGACTAATGTATTAAGGTGCAAAATATAAAGTCCCTGTCAACGTAACAAAGTTGAAGAAAATATAAATTCGTTAACACTCAACAGATACTAAAGTTTTAAAGGAAGAAATGCTTTTGAAATTGTATAAGTAAGTAATTTCTTTTTTCAGCTCGTTTACCTAGAAAAACTTTTATAGGCATATGAGGGGATCTATCAATATAACAATTCTGGTAGTAGAATTTAAAGCAAAATTAATCTTCTGTCTCTTTTCAATTGTATTGCGATGTTATAATTGCCTTCATATGAATGAATATATTTGAGGTGTATTTATGTTGCAGCTGTCTTCATTTTTTATTTTTCAATGTTCTTAGTGTAGAATATCACATTCTTAGGGATGACAAACATATATTCCTCCTGAGTCCACTTATCAAAAAACGCAAAAAATTAATTAGCAAAATTTGCAATACGCAAATATCCATTTATCAAAAAATTAAGAAAAATGTTTCTTTAGCAAAGACTTTGTAAATTAATAACGAAAAGAAACTCTCGAAAGTTTGTTATTTGTGTTATCAACAATAATAAAGTACCGTAAAAAGGGCAAAAACAGAGTTTCAATAAATGTGTATCGAGGGGTTGGGGTGGCATTTTTATGCGTAGGTTTTGTTAGATACGAAAAAGGAAATATCTACTTTATTCGGAGTTGGAATGTTAGAGTTGGTTACAAAATCAGAGCTATACGTCTTTTGCAAAATATTTATATACATATAAGGATTAGAAATATATTTATATACACATCTTAATAAGAAAGTGAAAATTATTTTAGTAGAAGAAAGTAGCAGAATAAATTTAATCCAAGAATTCAAGAACAATTTTAAGAAATTTAATTTCAAAAATTTTAGTAATATAGAAGTAATTTTAGTATATTAGAATTTATCATTTATAATAAAAAATGTGAATAACAGTAATATCTTAATAATAATATAAAAATCTGAACAATAAATAAATATGTATTTATGCATAACATTATTTTTATTTTTCTCTATAATAATAAAATATAATTTCTATTTATATATATTTCTATTATATATATTTTTTAACGTCACGACATAAGTGTCTCAAATTATTAATCTTACATTGTTTTCTAGACTTTGGTCATTTGCTATAATTATTTAGATCCATAGGTTAAATAATATGTATATATATTTTGAATTATAAAAATATTAAATTTTTAGTAATTTAAACCCACTAGCTATTAACAAAATCTGATGTCTAAACGCTCCCTAACAAATACTATTAATAGAGACGTACATTTCAACAAAATGTGGCGAACAGAGATGTCGCTGGCAGTATAGATATGAAATTAAATGCATTTAAACTAAATACATACCACACTCACATTAAAAACACATTAAAATAGTTATAGACAGACACGTTTTTTGTGTTTTTTTTTTTAGTATCATAATAGCCCTAACTATTTCAAAACTCAAAATAAAAAAACAAAAACATTTATTTATAGAATTTATATTTTTATTTCACTTCTTTTAAATTTTGGTTTTGACGTTTTGGTACGTTTTAGATATGACCATTATAGTGAAGGTTATGATTGGTTACGACTTTGTTAAATCATATCGAATCATATAGGCCATTTAACGAAGTATCATATAACATCATATGACGCCTTATGACTATTATAGTTAG
The DNA here is from genome assembly GCA_963942445.1 of Argyra leucocephala. Taxonomy (NCBI): domain Eukaryota; kingdom Metazoa; phylum Arthropoda; class Insecta; order Diptera; family Dolichopodidae; genus Argyra; species Argyra leucocephala. The sequence goes on along the minus strand of OZ012677.1, from coordinate 207,970,430 downwards.
GGGTAAAGCCAATAATTATGCTTTTTCTCTTGTTCTTCAGTTTTTATTCTTATATTGTTATTCTGCTAGAGTCTCTGATGTAGATAAGGGTAGTCTGTGATTTTTCTTTTTAAAGTTTTTTTAATTTTTATGTGTACTAAATTTGCCGTGTATTGAATTGGAACTTGATAATAATGTCATAACATATTTTGTATTTCTTGTTCTTAGCAGATCGTAAATTTCGGTTTATGATTCTCCATGTACAATATAATATTTACTCAATGCTACTGCGCATTTGAATTTATATTTTTGAATTATTTGTCAATAAAATAAATAAATTTCAATTATTGGAATTTCTGAACATGGGTGAGGTAAAAAATATATTTTCTAAATTTACTATTTGCTTTACCGGTAAGTTTTTTTGCTGTAAATATCGTAATATTTTAACAAAGTTATTTTATCAATATAATAATTATATTCTGATAATTCGGTTTTTGTCTTTGCTAATTTGTTTTTTTTTTAAATTAATTCATATAATCAGATATAATCAATGCTATTGCTCAATAGGTGAATTGTTTTTAGGTTAATTTTAATTTGTTTTTGGTTTTATTTGGTTTTATTGTTTTGTGGTTTATGTCTTTAAATTAAATTTTGCACACTATCGTAATTCGTAATAGTTCTAATAAAGTTGTCTAATCTAGTTGAAAAAAGCTTTGTGTTGTAAAAGCTTTGTGAAAAGTTTAACAGACGTTTAAGCGTATTAATATATAAGATATGTATTAGCAAAACTTAAAATAACCGTATGTAGATATTAAAAAATCACAACAACACAATCTTTTAAAATAAAAAATATTACTGATAAGAAGACGTCATATTTTTAATTTATTTAGAATTACGATATTTCGAACTTTTGTTTTTCTAATGACCGTCTTTTTTCACAAGTCAATCATTAAAGCGTTCATTACGATATAATCAAAAATTAAGATTAATGACGGGATTAAAAATAATTTAGGTAAAATTTGTACGGTCTGACGTCTTAATGATCATTAACTGGCGCAGTCTATCTTTGACATAGGTTTTTGAAGTTTTGATCGTGCAATTTTTTGAGCCTCAAATATTTCAAATCAATTCAACTCAAATCAAATCAAATCAATTAACAGTATTCCAACAAGTTTAATATTTCTGGACTTTCAAGATTTACCACCACTTATTTTACGCGTTTTTTTTATTAATTATTTGGTATATATTTTTGTATATTATATATATTTATATTATTTTTTATTAGTTATATTATATCTTTATTAATTATTAAATTATATTTGAACCGATGTGGTTGTATTGAAAATTGTATTTTTCAGTAATTTTCACCATTTGAAAAATTTTTCGGTTCTTACCGGGTTTGAACCCGTGCTCCTTCGGTCTTTACATTACTACACTCGAGTGCTTTATAAAATATTTATATGTACGTATTATTTTATTTTTAACTTAAAATCAAATTAATTTCAATAGTTTCCATATAAAAACATATTTGTAGTAATTAAAGGAATCTAAACTGTGAATGAACACGAAAGAACGTTGAATATTTGTTGATTTTTGGTTAATTTTTTTTTGTTTTCAATTTTTTGTCTTATTGTTATTATTTTTTATTTTTTATTTTTTAATATTGATAACGTAAACATTCAATAAAGGTAGATGTATATATATATATATATATATAAAATATACTGATATTCAACATTGGGATATAACTGTTGAAATCTCATACGTTTACATTATTAAGGAGCACTAAAAGAGAAATAATAATAACAACAACAATAAAAACAACATTAAAAAAGGAACTTAATGGAAAGATGAGAATGAAGGAGCATTCAGCATTCTGTATTGAATACAGAATGCATCGTAATTTTTTTTTTACTTTTATTTTGTTTTGTTAACTTAAATGAATGGTATTGGAATGGTAGTACTCTGCTGGTGTTGAAAAACTCAGATGAGAGTTTATTTTTTTTTGTTTTTATATTTTGATTCTGGAAGTATGTTTTAGCATCCCAAATTAAATTTTTTGAATAGTATTTTTTTTGTTATTATTTTTGTGTATAGTTTCTCTTCATGATGAATTTTGAGAGTTTTTAATACCGTGGGAATATGATCCTTTTTAGTTTTTTAACTTTGTTATTTTTTTTTGTTTTGTTAATTTTGAAAGGAAAAAGGATCATATGCTAAGGAAATTTTTTTATAAGATTCCCACGCAATATCTTTTTGTGTGATGGAACTGTATTTGATTTTAAGGAAACAAAATGCATCTTTCAGGAAAAGAATAAATTTTTTTTTGTTTGTATATATATATAATATATATATATATATATATATATTTTTTTTTTTTGATTAATTTTTTTTTATCTTTAAGGATTAAAGATTATTTTGATTTTGTTTTTTTTTTAAATAAAAAATGATTTTGTTTTGATCTTAGAATGTAGAATCAACTGTATATAAATTTTGAAACTCAATCCAATTTGAAAGAAAAATAATATAAAAAAGAAAAAAAAAGAATAGAGAGAAAAAAAAATGTTACGTTATTATTAAAAATAGTTAAGAGAAATTCCCACGGAAACTAACTAGATTTCTAGGTCATAATGTTATCAGAACACAATAATGATGTCATACAGGTGTTGTTAAAAAAATCAATTTATTTTTAATAATTGAATAGATTTTGTAACCGGTTTGTCTAGACTTTGTTTACATTTGAAGGTTTCTTTTCATTATTTATAATTGTTCATTATCTCTTTTATATTGCTTAATTTGTTTGGTGTTGTTGTTGTTATTATTGTTAAATTTGTAGTGGATTGTTGTTCATGTTCTACGATCTGAACGAATATACCTATATAATATACAAAATAAATATTTAAATAAAAGTGAAAATTATTTGAAAATGATATTTGACAAAGAAGAGATTTTTAATTGGGACCTTTATATTTCAATGTTATTTAATTGTTATTGAAAATGTATTTTAAATTTAATTTATTTAATTTTTCTGGTTAATAAAGTATGATTATTTTTGGGACTAGTTTTTTGCTCAAATAAGAATTTGATATAAATTAATAAAATTATTTTAATAAATAAAATAAAACACTTGTCAATATTTCACTGATTAAGAAAATATATACAGATTTTCTTATATATTTTATTTTAATTTAATATTTTAGTAAAAATAAAAAATAAAAATATGAGCCGACATGTTTCGTCCTTTTAAGACATTATCAAGACTAAGTAAATAACATAAAATTTAAATTTAAAAGATGAAAAATTAACATGTAGTGCAAGTATACCAGTACAAAAAATAGTAACTGGTAAATTACTAGTAAAAATTATACAATTATTAAAAAACACACATATGATTTTAATATTAGCTTAGATTGACATGTTGTAAGCGACAAAGTTTACAAAATACAGAATTTGATTTACAATTTAAAAAAAAAATTACTATTAAGTAGCGGGCTCTCATTAGTTAGGTCTAACTGATTGTTTAATAAGTTGATTCTTTTTATTTTTAGTTTATTAATATGAAAAATTTCATATTTATCCAAAACTCTGCTACCTGCTACTTCCTCTATCAATTCCAATTTGTCAATGTCGGTAAAGTGGTCTGAATATTTTAAGTGATGCGCTAAGCCTGATGACGGATAGGGAGAAGCTACCGATTTTATGTGTTCGGTAAATCTAGTTTGGGTTCGTTTTGTTTTACCAACATATAATCCATCACATCCTCCACACTGAATTTTATAAACTCCACTTTTTGTTAAAATATTATCTGGCTTCGGTTGTCTTATTTTATTGTTTTATTTTATTTATTAAAATAATTTTATTAATTTATAAAAACAATGTTTCACCAAGTGCCAAACAAAAAATCTTTTGATTTTTTAATGAAGAATTTGATATTAAACATATAGACAACAGGTTGAGCTCGAACAAGTGCTAAAAAATTTCGTATTAATATAAAATAGTTTTAAGATCGAATTTTAAGTAAAAATTAACAACTTTAAATAAATAATTAGTTTGTTTTTAGAGCATATTAGTCGCAAGCATTGATAAAGGCGGATGCGGTTACAGGACAATGACGATGATTATGATGATTTACAAAGGCTGTAAATGAAAGGAAATTCGACTTTTATTTATATTTATTTATTCAAAAGTCTGCAAGTTAACTTCAGCTCCTTTCCCTTTTACCGAAAAGTTGGCTTATGAAACAAAAACAAAAAAAATTAACAAAAAAAAATTTCATTTTAACAACTAGAACTACAAAAATAATAATATTAAAATTTGTAATGAATCAAAAAATAAAAACAATTTCAGTCTTTTCAGTCTTTTCAGCCTTATTATTTAACTTGAAATAAATCTTAATCTGCAAAAAAAATATTTATGGAAAACGAAAAGGCTGCAAAGGCAGTGGAGTAGGCCGTAAATTTTTCCATACAAGCTGCGCGTCAATGGCTGATGATGTGATTAAGGTGGTCTTAATAGGGGCAGTACGACGTGGAGCTGTTGGGACTGCCCTGTTCATACAAATTAATCCATAATCATTACGGACGGAGAAGACATCAACAACAAACCATCGAAAACAGGTAACATCACTACTGCGAAACATCAGACCCAAATAATTTCAAATGAGTTGTCGCTGAAAAGTTTTGTCAATTAGTATGCATTAAACACAGAATTTCACCACTGTCTAAATTGACTGCGACAGTGAAATGATACTGCGACAGAATGCCCAAATTGTGGCATACAATATTAAAAAAAGTTATTGATTTTGAAATAAATAATAATATAATACAAAAACAAATTAATCATATGGAGTATCTCCTGGATGAAAGGCACAACAAGGAAAACCTAAACAATTTGATCATCACATGACTTTCATTTGGATTAAAAAATCCAACAGAGATGTGTTGATTAAATTAAGTAATCACTTGCATGCTGACATCACAAGAGAGGATATTCTTTCGATGAAAGAGCTGGTAATTAAAAGTAGCAAAATGAATGCAAATCAAGTAAATAATAAAAATGCATTTTCAACCTAGTCAACTTCAATTCTACAACATCCAAAACGAAACTGATGAAAAGAAAAATAGTGATGAGACACGTTTTTACTTCGGAAATAGGATTAACAGCTCCCTCATTAAATTTTAACCAAACCTATTAGCTTTGATGATGCTTGCTCGATAAATTTCGTCACAGATATTGTGGGGTGTGAGCAGTGCTTTTATTAGGAATATATTTGATTTATTTAAGAATTCAACAGCTTGTAACAGAGTGGTTGTGAATTAGGATGCGATTGGATTGTTGACTGGACATTCTGCGAAGATATGTTTCATTATGAGGCGGTCATTCAATTCATTTTATTGCTATAAAAATAAAATTAGTGCTATAAGAATCCTATATGACTCTCGATAATCACTAAAGGTGTTATGATGACTTTTTTATGCGAATAATGTGATTAATATTGCTATAAGGATGTTCAATGTTGTTATAAGTCTAAAAGTGCGTAATAAAATAAATATAAACTCCATAAAATTATTATTTTAAAATAAAAAATAATACCTTTCTCATTCTCGCATAACATAAGTTATTTCAAACGACTTTCATTTCAAAATAAAAACATATACATTAATAATACATATTATGTATACTAATCCTATAATAATATTACAGTAACAATATTGCTCCGGTGGCTTATAGGATTCTCCATTTTAGTGCTATAATGTATTTATAACGTTTCGTAACAATTGCGGAGCACTAAAATTAATACTAATACTGCTATAAGAGTGTTTATAATAGTGTTAAAAGGGTTTTATAAGGTGCGTAAGAGTTGTATAGCAATAAAATTGTTACGTGGGATATCACTAAAGACAAATCTGATTATTAATAATTATAGGTTATGTTTTTAGTTGTATTATTTTAATTAAATTGTCCTTTTGTAATGAAATAAAAATGAAACCCAACTTTAATTAAAAGATATTGTACCGATAAGACATACGACAGTTCTTCTGACAGGCATAATTGAAATCTTAATTTGTTTTTTTTTTCCCAAATTGGTATCTGTGTAGTAAAGAAACGACCCAAATAAAGTGGTCATTAATTGGCGATAAGTACATTTTTGCTATACTCTTTATGTGCTGTGTCTTCAATTTTAAAAATACAAGATGTGTTTTGCTTATTGGGTTAGTTATTTGAGTTGTATTCAGATTAATCTGTAGACTAACTGTTATTAAAAAAATAAATAAATAAATTATTTAAGTGGGTACGCGAAGAATTATAGAAATATTTTTTTGTTTTACATTTCAATTACCGATCGAATCTGGAGCCGAGAAGTTTTATTTACAATTACCAAAGCTACGCAAAGAATTATAAAAATATTTTTTTGTTTTACATTTCGATTACCGATCGAATCTGGAGCCGAGAAGTTTTATTTACAATTACCAAAGGTACGCAAAGAATTATAAAAATATTTTTTTGTTTTACATTTCGATTACCGATCGAATCTGGAGCCGAGAAGTTTTATTTACAATTACCAAAGGTACGCAAAGAATTATAAAAATATTTTTTTGTCTTACATTTCGATTATCAATCGAATCTGGAGCCGAAAAGGTCTACAATTACCAGCAATGGAATTGACTGTGAATATATGTTTGTGGATAATAATTACCATCAGCAAATAATGGAATTGCAATGGATATAACCGAATAATTGTGAAATTTCTTCACTGCACGTCAATTCATAGATTGATTATGGATTGAATGTAAAAAAAAAATGAGTCATTGCCATTTCTTTCTAATCACAATGAATGACAAAATAAAAAAATTGGTTCAAAATTTTACGCAGTAATTCCACCTAGTTATTTTTTTTAAGATAAAATTAACCATCTTTACAAATATTAAAAATAACAGAACCACCCATTTTTTACACATTGAAAATTATTATCTTTGTTTTTTAACATCTTTCATCTTACATTCATACAATTTATGAACATTTATAGACAAAAAGAGGTGGAGTTAAAAATATAAATTGTAATTACATGAAAAATAAAAACAAACAAAAAAATAAAAATAAATAAAATTGTTTTTATAATAATTAAAGTATAATTAAAATGTGAGAAGAAAACTTTTAAGATGTCCACATGTACACAAATCTAATGTTATTAAAAGTTTTTTTTGTTACATTTTTTTTTTTTATTAGTTTTCACCTTTTACACACATTTTTTAAATATTTTTAAAAAAAAGGTTAATTAAATTTAATTTAGTTAATTAATTAAATTACTTTTTACATATATATATTTTAATATTAAAATAACAATTTCAATAATTAGATTACACATTTTAGATGAAAATTATCTTGTTTTTATCAGGCTCTCATTAGAATGAAATTAAAATTTTTAATTAAAAAAAAAAAAAAAATGGCAAATCCACTAATATACTTTTAACCGTTTTTTGTAATTCCAATTACTAAATGTTTTTCGTAGTAAAAGGGTTTTTGACCGATGTTCATTTAGACAGACTGTTAAATCTCCGATATCCGTAATGTTGGCTTAATTTAAAATAATATTCAGGCCATCCGAAGGCTTGTATTTTGATGTAAATTTATTCCTTCATTAGGCTGGATTTTCATTGGGAAATATTTAAAATCTTAAAAGTTTAATCGGATCTAAAAAGGGAGATAACATGAAATGACATTATTTTATATGAGAGCTCAATGCGTACGACAAGAACAGAAAATATCATTTATCGGGGATATTTTCACAAAAATTTGGGATATTATACTTTGATAAAGTGTATTTGACGATAAACTTTCATTTAAACTTCACTTTAATAGCATAATTAACAAGGCAATTACTATGTTAGGTTTTATTAAAAGATGGTTTAAGGAATTTGATGATCCATACATTACTAAATCTTTATTCACTACTCTTGTTCGCCCCTACCTTGAGTACGCAAGCCCTGTCTGGTCACCTCACTATTCCACTCATGTTAATAGAATTGAATCTATTCAAAAATTTTTTTTGCGATATGCTCTACGTAATCTTCCCTGGTCTAACCCAATAATCCTACATCCATACATAAATCGTCTGAAGCTTCTTCAGATGAACACATTGCAATTAAGAAGGCTTGTTGCAGATATCTTATTCATATCCCAAGTGTACAATGGTGAAATTGATTCCAAAATTATAAAAGATCAGATTAACTCGTACATTAACACCAGTACGCGTTTTCGTATAGAACATCTTTTTAATCTTCCTTTCCATAGAACTAATTATGGTAAATTTGAGCCAATTAATAGAATGTTAATGGCAGTTAATCAATACAAAAACAGTGTTGACTTTTCTTTGAACAAAACCAGTTTAAAGAAAACCTTGTTTCACTTGCTTCCTTAGTCCTCCTAATTAATCTTGTTTTTCCGCTACTAATATTAACTAATTTGTAGTGTTATTGTGTGTAATAATTAACTTTTAATACTTTTAATAACTTTTCATCTTCTTTTTTTTTCTGATGAAATTTATTTTATCTAATTTTGTTTTTTGTTTTTTATAAAAACTATGTTGTATTAAATTTCAAAGTAATTTAAACTTTAAATCATAAATCTTATTTGATACATTGTGTTAATTCAAAATTTTAATAATTAAATTGTATTATATTTTGTAAACTCTTTGAACTAAATAGTAAATAAATATATAAATAAATATCGGGGATAGGTTCTTTATACTGGCAACACTTTTTTAACAATTTGTTGAGACGGTTGAATTGTTGTTTTTTTGTGTATAAATTGAATTTCCCGAATAAAAATTTAAAAAATTCTTTGCAGCGGTCTATTTTTTTCTTACATAAAAATTCAATAAGTTCTTTAGAGCCAATACAATTTTTTAGATTTAATTTTATTTAAAGTAGGTATTTTACTTTATTGCTTTGTATATGCATTTTGGGTTCATAGGAATAAGAAGCTCAAGTGCAATTATCTCAAACTTTTAGTACCCTTTACTATTGTTTTTTGATTCAAAGGGTCTCATTAGGCTTTTGAAATTGAAAAGAAGTTTTTTTTATTATAAAATGTAAAGCCTTTTTTATATAAACCCAACCACAATTCTAGCATAAAGAGCCTTTGGTCAGAAAAAAGACATAAAAATTAATTACATTTTAATCAAAACAATTTTACGTCAACGTGAAATGATTTTTTAGCGCAAACACATTTTAACTAAAACAAATTACGTCACACTACAAAATATGAGCACATATCGTCACATGAAAGAACTAAAATATGAACATGAAAAACATGAACAACGGGAAAGTCAAAGTTTAGTATAAAGTATGTACATTTTATCGAATATGGTCTAAGTTTATGATTCTGCTCTAAATGAACTATTTTTTTTTAATTAAAAAATTCTAAATATGTTTTACACCATCATCAGATGGTTGATTGATCTGATATGAGTGTGACCAGGTAGCTGACTTGATCAATTAAGACATTAATTAAATTCAGTTAAAGATTTTTTTTGTATTTTTATTATTAGAACGAATATGTAATATGTATAGATCAATTTTGATAATGCAGGGGCTGCCATTCATTGTAGTCCGTAATGACAGAAGAAAATATCTATACTAACTGTAAATTAAGCATTACTGATAGACGGAATGTACTACTGTTAGAAGAGGTAAATAAAAAAATACATTACAGAATCCTTAATGTTTTAAGTTGCCAAAACACAAACTTGCGGGGTGTATATACTTATTAGTACTGATTCGCTTCCACATTTCTATCAGTTTATGAATTAAATGATGATTCACACCTTTAGTCAATTTCGCAAAAACATAACTAAACAAAGTCGAAGTTTGGTTGATGTAAATATAACTTTGTATTGCACTGTTTTAGCGACGATGAATCCTATGGAAAAAACGTAAATCGAAATAAATAGATCTATATGAAATCTCACTTAAACTCATTAATAAATCAAATTTCAAACTCTTACTCTCTTAAAAATATTTATAATAAACATTGAAGTTTTTTTTTTTGAATTTTGGAAAATCTTCATTATTTACAAAATCTGTTAATATGATTAATTCAATTATTTCAAATCCCAGTTCCAAAATTTCGAACTAATTAAACCACAATTAAAACATCAAATCTAAAGTGAATATCCTAAAATACCAAGAAATGATCAACAAAAAAATAAAATCTAAATTGCCTTAAATAAAGTTAATAGTACCTATAATAACTCCAATAAATTCAATGTTTTAATATAAAAATTTACTATCCCCACCCGAATTACTTCCAAGTTACATCAATCAGAAAAAAAGGAAAGAGTAAAAAAACAGCAAAAACAAATAATAAATTTCATTATACACAAAAAAGTTACCGTTGATAAAAAAATAAAAATAAAAGGGAATAAAAACAAATCGACTTTAAAAAATTTTAATTTCTTTACCACTCACTTCACTGACAACCAACTTCTATCAATGGTGAGTAAACGGGTAAGCAATATAGTAGTGACTTAATTTACAAAAAAAAAAAAAAAAAACAAATAAAATGCACTACACATTTTAAATATATAGTATAGTAATTTAATATTATAATGCCTGTCGTCATTCAACAACCATTACAATCGGCTTATTGTATTCATCTGTAAACATTCATTCACACAAATCATACAAAATCGTATTTAGTATTTACTTATCATAAAATAATATGAACCAAATAATCATAAACTAGAGTTGCTGGTACCTACATACATTATTATTATATGTATACAGTGAAAGAAAATGGAAATAATTTAATATAGATTTTGAGTACATATTTTCAAAGCAAATCGTTTTGTTTTGTATGATTAGATTACTATTTAGTATGATTCTAATTGTTGCATGCAGTTTATTTGATTGAATGTTTAGGCCTTATAATCTATTAACATTGTACTTTTACTTAGAATTAAAGTTTATTAAATATTTATCTGTTATTAGTATCAAGTTAATTTAACCCTTCCACATTTACATTGTCTGTATAGCAATCATCAGAAGTATTAAAAAATATGGTGTATAAAATCATACATGATAGCAATCATACAAGTCTTCTTCGTTATACTAAAATCCATAAAGAGAAAATAAAGTATGAATTAATTGAATAGTTCTATTTCTGCAGCTATATGGAAGCTATCTTTTTTTATTAGTTGATATAAAATTGAAGCTTGGGCTCATATTTTCCATTTATGAGTTGACGCATCATAATGGATTTATTTTACCATTAAGTAAATTCATTGTTGACCTCAAATCATTTTTTCTATTCTTATAATTAAAACTGGAATTATTTTTTTTGTTACGGTGTTAAAAGTAAATTAACGATATTAAATTAATATAATTATTGAAGTTAATTGTTTGATTTAAATATTCGACTTTATTATTTTGTTCGTATCTCATTACAGCACAAAAACAAATAAGTTTGAATACGAGCAGGTACTGATTTTATTTGTTTTCATGGGATAGAAAAAAAAATTTTGATTTATTAAAAAAATTATTATTTGGAATGATTTATAACTCATAACAAAAATTTTCATTCATACGGTATAATACCGTTATGTTAAAAAGCGTATGAAGGAATTACACAAGTATTTCATACAAATCTTATTGCGAAAAGACAGAAAGGGATAGATTTTTTTTACTGATATCATTAATATTTATATCAGGAATGAATTTACCGTTAGTTTAACATTAATATATTAGAACAAAATGATTAGCTCACATTCCAAATCTAACCAGAAATTATGCCTTAAACAATTTTAATTTCTTTTACTGTACATTTCCATTACTTAGAGTATATAGGTACATGTACATAATATGTCAATTACAATGCCCTGCATATACTTATACTTTAATTTTCTTGTACACTAACTAGATATTACCGTTGTTTCTGTTATTTGGTTATTTGAATGAACTTTAAGAAGAAAGCTACTCTTCAGTTCAAGCTCAACAACAACAACAACAAGAAAAACAAAAATAAAAAAAAAAATATAATAATGCTGGTTGATTCATGTGATTATTCCTTTATAGTTGCAATTACGATATCTCAAGAATGACTCAAGAACTTGTTTTTGACATCCTCTTACAACAGAAACTTAAACCAAACCAAAAAAAAAAAAATCATAAAAATAAAAAATCAACAGAAAGAGAACGAAAGCAAAGCAAGCAGAAAAAAATAACATTAAAAAAAAAACAAAAAAATAAGTCATTTTTGAAACCGTGGGAAACAGATTTGTCGTGCGATTCCCACACGATTACGACCACCTGCCCCCTTTTTTTCTACTTTTTCTCTTGAATTCAACCAAAAAAAAAAAAAAATAATAAAAAACGGTTATTTTTTTTTTGCGCTCCAATGCTGTTAATTCATTCCTTTGCTGTTTTTTTTTTATTATTTTATGTTTTTTTTTTACTTGTTTACTGTGTTTATTTGCGCAAAATACTTATGAACTTAATGGGAGCTCTCTTTACTATCTAATAACAACAACAACAATAATTATAACAGATCCAAAAGAGTCATCATTCATTCAAGAAAATTTTACATATACATTTTGTTTGTTTTTGTTTTTTTTTTTGGATCATTTCAGTTGGAACTAAGTTTAGTCATCATAATATTTTTGTCCTATAGATGTTTTTACCATGTACATAGAATTTATTAATTGGAAGAGATGGTGAGATGATGAGAGGATTGATTTTAAATTTGTATGTACAAATATAGGTTTACGTGTGGTGTAATAAAGATTATTGAATTGGATGGGGATGGTAAAAAGAATATGAAAATTTGGTTTTTGCTTTTTTTTGTTTTTTATAATTACGGTCAGTCGTTATAAGTTATAAGTTATAACATTGAAATCAGGATGACGATGAAGATGCTATAATAACAATAATAAAAATAATGATCATGATTTTAATTTTTGTTGTTGTTGGTTTTTTTTTTGTTTTATTATTATTGATCAATCAAGTGGATCGTGGTGAGGATGATTGTGATGTTGAGTAGTAAGTAAGAGACATAAATGTGTTGTGATACAAGATTTTTAAGTTTAAATATTATTGTATTTTGCAACTGTAGTCCAAGAGTAGATTAAGTGATTGACATTTTTGATAAGAGACATTTTGTAATTTTGACTATTTAAAAAATTAAATTTATCAAGATAACAGCAGGGCTTTGGCTTAATTTTGAATTATTAATTTTACGAACTGAGAAAAAAAAATTGAAAGTGAAATTGGAGATAAACAAGGTGCAGGTAGTATGTGTAAAAAATAATATAATGACTTATGCGAGTGAGTAAGAATAAAAATTTTAATATGACTTTCAAATCACACGGTATAAGTTTCTATTTATAAATCCATGGGCTAACTGTGGGTGTGAATTTTTAATCAATAATTGTGTTCCATATGCAAGAGGCTCTATATGCTATACAAAAATGTTCATTACTAGGTTTTTTTTAGCATTGGATTAGAAAATAATGCATTGTGCGGAGAGTAATAAAAATTTTAATATGACTTTTAAACCTCGACATAAGCATACTGGAAACTATTTATAAATCCATGGGCTAACTGTGAGTTTGAATTTTTAATCAATAATTGTACTAGATTTTTTTGAGTATCTCATGGATTAGAAAATAATGCATTTTACGGTCTTACAAGTTCTCTACAATATACAATATGTTCTTTGTTTCTTAGGCAGATTTTTTTTTATTGTAGGCGATATGAAAATTGAGATCTGTGATCAAATCTTTTTGCAAGCATAACTTCTAATAATAATGTTTATTTGTCCCCAAGATTTGCTAATGTTATTTAGTGTATTTTTTTTTCTTGTTGAAATTTTTCTCAAAATATTGTCAATCAATCCAAATGGTAAGTGTTGTAAAACGAAATTATTGAGCCATCAATTGAATATGTTGCTTATCTGTTGGATGGTTGTTGGAATAAAGTTAAATTTAATATGTACTTAATAATGCTCATTCAAATTGTTATAGAATAGAGTGGTTTGAAGCTGATGTTCTTATTAAATTCAAAATTTGTTTTAGCCGATAAAGAACCAAAATCAAAATAAATGGACTAAGAACTTTTAAAAAAATTTATAATATTTTTCACTAGTTTTGAAGATAATATTTCATACCCTATAAACATTCAAAATGACTTTTAGGAAATTTTGCCATAGTATCTCAACCAATTTTTCTTTTTTATCATCCTTCCGATCACCTCATATCCCACTTCAAACATAACAATTACTATCAATGTCTTGTGACATATTCTAGGATGCAAATTGTTGTTAGTTCAATGAGCTTATTGTATATTGTAATTTTTTCCATTATTTATATATATATATATATGTATATTTCTATGGATTATTATATGTATATATATATATATTATATATATATCTGTATATTTCTATGGAATATTAAATAGTTTCACTTTCACATTTCCTCCGCCATCTTAAGTTCTACTTTTATTCCTAAAACTATTATTCATTCATTACGGGATTAATTCATATATTAAACCTATATCGTTTAACATTTTTGGTTGTCTATACCCTCCCGGTTTAAAATTATCCTAAGAAATAAAAAAAAAAAAATATGACAACTTAGAAAATTAACCAACTGATAACGAACAAAAAAAAAAAGATTGACCAGTTGATTGATATGCAAAAGAGAATATTTATATAAAAAAAAAATAAAAAAAAATAATAATAATAATATTTATTAATATCATCATCATCATCATCATCAGATCTTACCAAACATTATAATCATTATCATCAGCATTATTATCGTCATCAGTTTCAATAAAGGAAATTATATTACATTACAATATTCATCATTATCATCATGATTCGTATAAGAACCGGAGAAGTTCAATTTACTTAATTGTCAAATTAATACTTGCGACATACTACTACGGATTGGATGAATCGGATGAAGTGATATGATGAAAGTGACATAAAAACAAAAAAAAAAAAAACAATATTCAAAGAGGAGTGGTCTTGAATTTAAAATGTGAGTCAATAATCTGGACATTCACACAATTTCTATATACATATATTATGTGATATTATAAGCCATTCAACTTTAATTTGTAAATTAGGACTACAGCAAAATGACAGATATGACAAAATCCCAACTAAATTAACCAAAATTGAAGTGAGATACGTGCATACATACATACATACATTATATTATATGTGTACATATATATATTTATTATGTTTATGATAATGGGCTACTTACTTTAATTTTGATTCGTAATTTCGGATTCATAAAATTGGTCCATCTACATACACATACATACCGACGAACACAATAAAAATATTAAAGTGTAATTGATGTTGATGATAATTTTTTTTTATTGCCGAAATCACATTTAATGAGGTTCAAGTTAAGTTGATTCAAAGTAGAGGAAATGAAATTAAGGTAAATTAAAATATTTACTTAAAAAAAAAAAAATGTTTTTTTTTTTTTTAATTTTTTGTTTTTTCTCATGATGTTAGTTTTTATATTTACTTGTCGGTCGTCGGTAGTTTTTTTTTTAAGTCATTTTGAATAATAAAATAATGAGAAATTTAAGTAATTCCTGTTGAGGAGAGCAATCACTCAATGATCATTGCGTACATACATATGTACATATATTTTGTAGAAAGTTGATTTGATAATAAAAAAAAAATAATAGTTAGCTGCCATTTTTATTTTTTTGAACATTTCATATTATCGTTATTCGAATTTTTGAAACTGTGTTTTTTTTTATTGTGTAGTTTATTAGAATTGGCACATATTATGATGCAATAACGTAGTACTGTGATTATTTGTAATATAGTAAGTATATCATATAGGGCAGTATTTATTTGGTAATATGGTGCGGTGATACCAGAAGATGTTTAAAATCAGTTAATATTAAAAAGTGTGTAACAGAAGCTTTGTTTGCTATTGGTGAGACCATTTTATTATCAAATACAGAATAATTTAGGGACCAATCGACAACTACCAAATAAATGAAAAATTAGATTTACGAAAAATTTTTACGATCAATATATAGTGTAGTAGTTGTGCCATTCTAATTAGTAGGTCCCGGGTTCGAATCTAGTTGTTGAAATAGATGTTTAAACGATTTTTTTACTCTCTCTCTTGATTCATATGAAAACTAATGAAATTTTAGAAAACCTAGTTCCTGATAATAATAATATTTTTTCATATTTCAGTATAGTTCTTTATCATATACTCTTGTAGAGACTTATCGTGTCACGTATATGTACATAATGAAATAAATAAAAAAAAAAAAATAGTTGACTTATTTTTGTGATTGTCTTGACAATAACATTTTGTTGTTTTATCCCAATGACAAGGGTACTATAACACTGACATTTATTTAGTCAACATGAACTTAGTGAAATTAGAGAATTATAATTTTTTAATGATTTCAATTGAATGATACGATGGATGCATGATCGATGGATGGATGGATTTCAATTGAATGATACGTAGATGATGTAATTTGTCAAAGTTACAAATACTACTACATCAATTTACGTATTAAAAACAAAAACCGTATCATAGGCAAGAACCTCATTAGATACAAACAATTCACATTAGAAGCGCAGTTGATATAATCTTCAAATCAAATATAAAAATAAATGCCGCAAATATGTAAATTAGATTCAGATCAACAAAAGAGCAACAACATCTTGAAGAGTTTGATTTGAAACAATAAATTCATGAACTGATGGAAGCTTTAAAGTTAAAATATACAAAATATGTATATTAATAATAACATACGCCAAAAAAGACATAGCCAACATCAAATAAAACAAAAACCATTCGTTGACCTGCATAATTGAAAACAATAAAAAAAATTTCAGGACACACTATCAGAAATCGAATTCGAAACAACCAAATCGATGAGAATGTAACTCTGTTTATGTGGTCAGTTAGATTAGAAGTAGAAGAGGATCCTAGAATAATCACGTGGCCACGTGGCCCGGATGATCAAAGAATAATTATAAGATAGCTTTCGAAGGCTGACAGCAAAATAACCGGATAGACCACCGGGACTTAAAGAAGCAGTAGAAGCGGTAAAGAAGCAGTAAAAAGCAGCGTTAAAGAAGCAGTAGAACCACTGCATTTCAAGACTTGTAATATGATCAGAAACCAGGCTTAATTAAATCTGGGGAGGAAGAAAGTTTTTAAAACATCGTTTCTAATAATGGTAGTATCAAAACAAGTTCTTTTTGACTTAGTATCACAGAATATCCCAATCCTAGATATTAATTTAAACCGTATACAATCGACCTATGATATGAAGCATTGATTAGATCAACTTAAAACAATTTTCTCGAAATTTTATCTTATATGTAGTTTGTATTTTAGCGCTCATGCTTAGTCAAATCATCTAACAAGAAAAAAAAAAGAATAGGTGTATGTAAAAATCTGACATGATGTCATTACATGAATTAAATCACGTGTTCCACTATGTAACTAATTATAGAAATTAAAAAAATGTTTTGCTTTTTATTTTATTTTTTTGTCATAATCAATCAAAGTACATATTTTGAACCTAACAACATTGTGAATCAACTTCACATTAAATAACAATAGCGGGAAAGAAATCAATAATACAAAACCAAATTCCAATTAAAAATGACCACTTTTAAACACAAACATAAAAAAAAAACCAACATCAAAAACAACCACAAAAATGGTTAACCTTGTTGACGACACACTATAAAGGTAATCCACACTTAAGAATTAATGTTTAAAATGTGTTTTTAATAAAAATGAATATTTTTCTCAATAAAGCAACAAAGGACAAACAAACAAAATAACAAAATTAATTAATTTAAATTAAATATTCAAGTCGTTATCAGCGCAAGCAAACAAAAAAAACAAAAACAAAAAATAAAACATATTTAAAAGATTATACTATAGCGGTGCATCATCAGTATCATCATTATCATTATCATCATCATCATCAATATTCAATTGTGGTAGGCATCAGAAAAATAAAAATAAAAAAAAAATCATTATTCGACTCAATGCCTGTATGATGCCTGGCTCATTGTTGGCTTCTTGTTTAACATATTTTCATAATATTCTTACTCTTTTGTTATTATTATTGTAGAGATACCCTTTTGTTGTAGAAACTCCTTTGAATATCGTATTGTATTATTTTTGTTTCATTAATGAGAAATTAAACATTTTCAATACATTAACGATCTTTAAAAAAGAAAAGAAAAAAAAAAACGGTAGACAATCTGTTATATACTTATAGTACCTAATAATACTATTAGTTTTCCTGATGTAGAAAAAATAAGGAATAGCACTGATGCACAGTGCTTCATTTTGCATAAAAAAGCGGTCAAAATATAAAATTTTATTGTTGAAACAAGTTAAGTTTTATTAATATCAGCAGCATGTCACTTGGTGGATCGTTTTGTTTATAGAGAGACCTAATTCTATTTTGTTTATATTTAGTAAGCTTTAAAATATTGTCTGAAGGTCTACAATTTAAATGAATATGAAAAAAATGTATTTCCTGGGCTATGTGAACGATTTTAATATAAATTGTGGGATTTAAACGTTGTCGTCCGACCAATGGAATTAAACAGTTTCTGTTTCCCATTTTAAAGAATGTAAAATTACCGAAAAAAATATTTTTTTATAAAATAAACAGGAAATCAAAACATATCAAACAAATTAAGGTTGTTTTTATAATTTTGCTATTCCATATTTTGAAGAAAACTAAATTACAATGTTCTTTATATATCTGTTTGGCTCTAAAAGTCTATAATAATAGCTATAATATCCTACGCGACATTTGTATTGTGGACAAAAATAGAACAGACGAAAGCATGTGCTAATAAGTTTTATTAAAAATACAAAGAATAATGCTTTGGAGCTACTCTACTACAACGATTCATCTATACCTGATGCAGACGTCAGGAATAACAGAAACAAGGCTGCATCTAACAAATAACCTGAAACACAAAATATCAGGACACAGTATGATCCTGCAGAAAAATAAACTAGGAACCGAAGCAATTGCAATGCCATATATGACAAAAGCAATTGATTCCGGCAGAAACTTCACTGTACTAATACCTAAAATGGAAGAAATCGAAGGTTCAATAAGAGACTTACCTCGAGCATGGTATACTGGATGGTTGAAAAATCGTGGAGAAAATCGGTGCGGGCAATTTGGACCAAGGTTAAAGTTTTACGTCCCATTTGGTACATATCCCGCTATTTTCAAGCTGAAATCTATGCCATCGAGGTATTGGCATTAAAGTGCAGTAAAAGAGAGCACAAAGGTACCAAAATATACATAATTTCAAATAGCCAAACTGCTTTAAAAGCTCTTTTTAATTTTTAAATCAAAGCTTATCTATAGCTGTTACAGAAGTTTAATAAAGCTAGCGAAAGATCTACTTTTGTGGACATGAAAGAATACGAGGCAATTAAGAAGCAGATGTTCTAGCAAAAACAGATGCGTAGAGTCAATTCTTAGGACCAACACAGAGTATTGCTAGTTCAAACGCCTACTTACATAGAATTGCTTCAAAGTGGGAACCTATAGAAACCCAAAACATATATGGGATAGTTGCCAAGGACTAACGAAGAAAATCTAAATCCTTTTTAAAAATAAGTATCCAAAAACTGAATCAGGTAATCAGGAAGAGTAGATTCAATGCCAGAATGCTAACATGGTTTATCAAATGTCATGCATTCAGGCTTATCATTCATCTGTTCAAGATTGGTAGATCGAACACAGACAGATGCAGATTGTGCTTAGAAAAAGAGGAGGCTTCCTCTTATATTCTATATATTTGCTTGCGACGCTATAGCTCATAAAAAATATAAATATTTACAGGAATAAATATTCCCGGATTCTGGAATTGACATCAAAGCCTCTATTAAGGACATAGACCTACAATTCAGAAAAAAACATGGAAGTACGATAGATCTTATAAGAAGTCATGGTCACATAGAACTCTCCATTATTAAAAAAAAACAAAAAGCATTACATCGTTCTGTCCCCTCCTTTGAAAGGAGAATAGAACAATTAAAGAAAATTTTTAATTTGTAAATATGCCACAATTCTATTTTTAAAATTCGCTAAACTGAGTCCAACAGTCACATAGATTTTCATTAGTAACTCTTTAGGTTGTAGGTAATTGATTTTTTTCAATCCAAAAAAAAATAATTATAACGCTAATGTTAACGAAAATACATTAAGCCCGAAAACAGTTTATTTTTCTTAATATTACCGTTATAATTATTTTTTTTAAATGTCAATTCCTATAACGACACGTAGTTAATTTAAATTTTTTCCCTCCGCTTTAAGTTCTTTTTAATCCTATTATTTACTGACAATAAACTATATTTTCTAATCGCGTTTTTATTTTTAAAAAACTCAGCTTAATAATTCATTCGATATTTCATCCATCGAGGTCTATCTAGTCAGAATTTATGATTTAAACGTTTTTTTATAATATTATTTAGGCCCATACCATATTCCAAATGTTTTGTTTGCCATATAAGCAAGCTCATTTCAAATTTGATTTCACACCATTTAGTTTAGAAAGTAAATGTCGCCCTGTTTGACACTACACTGTCGATCAAATACATTTACTGTCGCCCGAATACATTTGCTTAAGATTTTTAAAACACATGATACATGGCATCAAATACTTTGAACAAAGTAGAAAGTCATTTGAAACCCGATACGTATTAACCCAGAATTTTTAAAATTCCATTTTTCCCACACGTCGCAATTCATGCTTCCTGATGTCTTTGTATTTTTTTTTCATAGTACACAATCGAGAGTATTATGAAAATGTTATAGATGACAATAAATATCCTAGTCTAAAAACCTATTTGTCCTTAAATATATTTATATCTTTTTTACTTCATATATCATCCAAAATCCAAATATTCATTCTAATTTATGTTAATCAGATTACTAATTTTATACTACCGTCACGATCAAATTATTAAAATTCAAATAACGAACATGTATAAAAATGATGACCTAAAAACTAAAAAATATTAATTATGACTTTTTGATTTTTGTTCTACTTCTGAATCACTGTACATTGTTGCATACAAGAAAAAAAAAAAAACAAAAATTTACTATATAGTAAATTGATAGCCTCTTGCCGGACACGTAACTATCAATATGTATAAAAAGAAGAACAAAAACAGAAAAAACAAAAAAAAACAAAATTATACGACCCAATCATTATCATCCTATTAATGATGATGATCATCATAAAAAAAAAAAAAAAAAAACAGAATATGTACAATGTTCACATTTGCACTGCAATAGTGGAACCGTGGGAACGTAAACCAGACTTATTTTATGTTGTCGTTATTTTTATTTCTTTTTTTTATTATTATTATTATTATTATTGTTGTTTTAATTTTGTTTTTTAATTCTTTTTAATGTTTTTATTTTATACTACATTATATTTAACATGTGGATCTTTCATCTTGATGAAGATTTACTTTAGTTAAGGCATTTATACCTTTTGTTGGGTGATGTTTAAAGTTGTCTTACAAAAGTCTTTTTTTTTTTTTTGTTTTTTTTTTTTGTTGTAATTTCTTTCAGAGTTTATTGAGAAGAAGGAGGAGATTAAATTTGAAAGTAATTCATTGAATATTCATGGTTTGAAATGCATATCATTATTATGTGCATGGTAGAATAGTGAATAGTGTTGCCAGTATTTGTAGTTTATAGACTCTTCTATAGTAATTAATTATTAATATGATTTTGAATTTTTTTATAATAATTATTTACTGAAATGATTTTCATTTTTATTCGTTTATTCACAAAACAACATCAGTATAGAATTTGTGGCTGGTTTAGATCTAATGCTATTTTGTGTGATCATTATATTTAATATGTAAACGAGAAAAAGAAAAACTGAATCTGTGAACCAGAATCTGTAAATAGACAAACAGTACGGTACAAATATCTGATCCATTTCCTAACTGATTTTCATTATTATTCCTTTAAATGGTAGATTATTTAAAAGGAGACGTAGCGAATTTTATTATGTAACGATATTTTATCAAAATTCTTTAATTTTCAATTAGTATATATACATACATTTTAACAAAGAAAAATATTTTAATTTAACAAATGGCCGCAACTCACCAAAGTATATAATTTAAATTTATTTATTTTTTTTTAAATAAATTATTACGTTGTGGTTGCTGTCTACGATAAATCAATAAAAAAAAATTGTATAGTGCTAAGAATAAATAAATAGAAATGATGGAAAACAATTCATAATGAAATTGAATACGTTTTTTAACAAACCTGGTGAATACTAGTTAGGTTTTAATTAGAAAATTGGTATGGTTGGATCTATGATTTTACCAATGGTTCTACTAAATTGAAGTTTATTTTTATTGATTTTCACAGCAAAATTCTTATTGAAATAATTTTTTTTTTCATTGAATATTTGTTGTATATTTTCTGGTATTTATATTATTACTAATATTAAATGTGGAAGACTACTACTAGCCTTCCTAAATAGCATTGTTCCATTTTATTTAAGTTAATACAAAATATTATACTATTAACAGCATTTTGTTTTTTTAAATTTAATTATTTTTAGAATAATGAAAGAAAAGTTCAATTTGACATCGACGCCCTGACCGAGGTCTTCTGATTAGTATTCAGATGAGTAGATCACTACACCACGTACGCCGGTTAGTGTTTTAATCCCCATTTTATATTTTGAAAACTAGTTTTTCTGTGATTAACCTCTGGTTGTCCTGACGGCATTCTGAAATTTAAATTACCAACTGAAACTGTTTGTTTGTCATCAACTTTGAAATCAAAAATTATAATGCTTACAAATTTAACGCAAAAAAAAACAACTAAAGAAAAATCTGTTTTAAATTCAAAATAACAACTAAAGTGTATAATTTTGTGTTTGAAAGTGAGAAATCAATATTTTAGTTGAGGATGTTCAGGTGTTAAAACGAAAGTCAATTAAAAATTCCGATTTTTCATGAGCCTTATTTAGTTTTTTGATGAGCCTAATTTAGTTGGGGATTGATTGAGGGTAGTATATAGCTTTGAGACTGGCAAATTGTTACACATAAGATTGACTTCATGTTGTATTTTCGACTAAAGATGACAAAAACGGCAAATTCAATTATGACGAGTTTATTAAGCATGAGGGATGTACCATACACCATATGTGGGTGAATAGTTGGTTTACTTATTTCTTTATTGCTATATCATTTGCCTATTTTTGATCTTATTACTAAAATTTTATTTTACTAGCAGTCTGAAAAATATCATTTTAATAATAAAAATTAATTAAATCTTTTGTTTATATACAGTTTTTCTAATATTTAATTATTTTTTAACATTCAAAATACATACTAATTACCAAATTATTTCATGGTAATGCTCCTTTCACTATTCCCCAACATTTGTTATTAATTTCAAATAGTATCATTTCAAAACAAATTTAAAAGCATTTCACTTTCAATCTTAATAATTATAGCAATTGCAATCAACAATTTGATCTTAATTGCAGCCTCTGTATATGCCATCTCAATATAAACATTCATTAAGATAACCATCACTAATACTATTTAGTAGATATCTGTTGTAAATTAAAATGCATCAAAATGACAGTAGCCTCTATCGAATTACACAAAACTATTAATAAAAATAATAGCAAAAAAAAAAATAACACAACAAAAAAAAAGTAACAAGTGAAACTCATTCATTATGGATCATTTTTGCGTAATTCATTCAAATTAAAGAAAAAAAAAAAAAAAAAAATAACAGAATCATTGAAAAGACTGTGATCTCTAATGATATTTCAGAACCAGATAACATACACTAGAACTGAAGGAAAATTCAAAAAAAAAAAAAACATTAAAAAATTAAAGAAACAACAACATAAATCGTCTGAGTTGGTCTGGGCATAACAAAAAAAAAAACAAAAATCTCATGAGAACGAACGAGTATGTATCACAACAAATGTAAGTAAAGCGAATGATCATAACATTTTTTTTTTATATAAAAGAAAAATTAAAATATACGATCGCTAGATTATTTCAAAACCGAACTTGTTTTAATTGTTGTTGTCTCTGTTTGAATCTACACTTTGTACCACAACACAACACAACTTAAAAGTGACCGATGAAAAACGAAATTAAAAAAAAATCAAATAAACTGTAAAAGACTGTATATTGTTATGGTCTTTCTCACTCACTCTGTCTGCCCTCTTTAAAATATTAAACATTATATGTTTCTAATATAATATGTATGATTATAGATGCTTGTGGAATGTTAAGAAATATTGGGTTTGTTGTAATAAATACGAGTACCAATGGTTCTCAATTTAATAATAGGGAAGGCTATTAATGTTTTTTTGTTTTATATTATTATCGTCGTATTTCATTTTTCAATAAATTTGTTCAACCTTTACAAAGCCAAAGGTATAAGAACTTAAGTAAATTAAAACTAAATAATAACAATAATAATAACAATAATAATAAGAATAATTATATAACATAAATTAACATAAAAATCACACTATTACTTTACATGTTAACAAAAATATGACAAAAGCTATTTTTTGTAAACTTTATCTATGCTAAGTAATTATAAGATTGTACAATGGGTAAAATAAAGTTTGAAACAAAAAAAAAAAAATCCAAAGCACAGACAAATTTAATAAAGAATAAAAGCAACAAGAATACTACCGCATTTCTGAACTGACCAATTATAAGTTCAAGTCCAAGTTTTGAATTAATAAACCTATTTAACGCAATCAATACAACTAACTTTAGAATATTGATATAACTCAGGGTTGTATAAAACAGTTTCACTGCTATCATAGCAAAAAAATCACTACTAACTTTAAAAAAGCTTAAAGTAGTGCAGCAAATATCAAAATAAATGGCTTTCGACACAGTATGGCATAAGGGTAAAATACATAAGCTTAATGTAATTGGTCTTCAATTGGTTTTTTAATCAAAATCATACAAAACTGCAATAGAAATGTCTGTGTTTCCATTAATAACATTACATCAGAACTAAGACCTAGAGCAGCAGGTGTCCTACAAGGCTCTGTATTAAGTCTTGTTTTATATAATATTTATACTCACGACATTCCTTTAATAGAGAACAGCTCTATCTCAATTTACGCAGATGATACTGCTGATACTGCTATTCGAACTCCTCCCCACAAATCGTCATATCAAATTTGCAGATGTACCTAAATAACCTAAATGACTATTATTACAAATGGAAAATAAAATTAAATTCAGAAAAAACAAATGCTATATTTTTTACAAAAAAGAGAAAAGCCTCCTTGTTGCCACAATCCAATCTCCGGTCTTAACAATACCGAAATAAATTGGGTGGATACTGTAAGATACTTAGGCTTGCACCTAGATAAAAAATTAACGTTTCAATATCATATATATATAAAACAATTGACAAAATTAACATGACCATCAAAATACTATATCCATTTATAAACCGGAGATCATTTCTATCTTTAGAAAATAAAATAATAATACTAAAAACCATTTTTTTCCCAATTTGGGCCACTTGTGATAAAACACATAGAAATAAATTACAAATTTCACAAAACAAAATACTAAAACTAATGATGAACTTACCAAATTATTAGTAAAAGAGTTAAAATTATATGTTACCAAACATTAATAAGACCAACGCTTGTATATGGTGCACCACCAATATGGTACAACATCAGTGCGAGCTTAATGGAAACTCTCCGAAAATTTGAAAGAAAGTGCATAAGAGTTTGTACTAATATATATATATAAAGCCCAATTCCGAATACAAGCATTACTACTCTAATAAATACTTGTACAAGGAAGCAAACATAATTAGAATCGATAATTTTGTTATAAAATTAATTCGAAGACATTATGATAAAGCACAAAACACTCCGGAAAATGGTTTAATATCGCATATATTCTACCACAATGAGGAGTACATCAAAAAGACCTTGCTCACGGCCTTCATAGCTCCTTCATAGCATTTTATCTATTTGGATAAAAACGGTTATATCCAAAACCGTAATCATGTCCCTCTATTATACCATTATAATAGACGGGCTACATGTAAAGCTATTGATTATAATCTGGGCAATGTTAACGGAGAGAATTTAAAATTTCAAATGTCCATACCAGATAAGGACAAATTAATTAAAGCAAACTATTGGTGGTTGGAAAACTCTAATTATAATTAGCACATAGTATAACATACATTATTTTTTTAATTAGGTTAAACAGTTTTAGTTAGATTAAGATAGACTAAGTTAGGCTAGGTTTTTAATAAATATAAATATTAGTTTTTACCTCCTACTTTTCCAATAATATAATTCAAAGACTAAAAAACTTTGTAAAGTTGTACATAGTATAAAAAAACTCATAAAATTTTGCGTAAAACTAACATAAAAACGGTAAAATTGTTTAGATGTTAATAAAATTAGAAATAAGTAGCTGTTTTTGTAAATTTTTGTAGGCTAGACTAGTGTAAGAATGTAAAAATAGTGGGAAAAAATAAAATTTATATTAAAAAAAAAAAAAAAAAAAAAATGATAAACTTACCATTTTATTTTTCAACGAAAAAGTAGCACGATAAGACCAATGTGAATATGGTTGACGAAAATATTAATATTATAAAAGAGAAATTTAATAATAAATTGCAATATTCAAACAATATTATGATACAAAACTTGTATGCTAATAATTTGTATGTACATATAGATAATAAATTAAAAGAAATATATATATTAGTAGTAGTTAGGTTTTAGTTTAATTAAATAGTTTAAGTAGCTTGAGTTTAATTAAATGTAAGTTTTATCTAAAAAAAAAAAAAAAAAATTATTTGGATAAGGTTTTCACTATCCCGTTTTCCCTTAAAATTTTTTTTTTTTTTTTTTTAGTGTTTATTTATTTAACTTTACAATCTATCTTATTTTTGTCTAATAATAGTATGTTACTATTAGACGATATTAAGTAATTTGTTTTGGCTTCTTTTTGTAACAGGTGGTGAGTTAGCCCCCATTGGCTTATCTCCGAAGTTTTATATTTCTGGTCAAGCTAGTGGGGATTTCTGGTTTGACTATTTATAAATCTGCTGCTTAGATCTATCGGATGAAACCTTTTCAGCCTTTGCACATGTTGGTCTGTACACTGTAGTTGTGATGCGAGATCGTTGGGATGTATTTCCAATCATGCAAAGTATTTTGAGCTTCTTATTGCTATGGCTTCTTTAACCGATTCGACTTTTAAGTCCTTTCTAATTTCCTCATTTCTCACGAACCATGGTGCATTTACTATATTGATCGGAGTACTTTGCATTGAAACCTTTCCAGTAATTCAACGTTGGAATTACTTGTGGCTCCGCACAGTTCTATACCATAGTACCAGATTGGTTTCAAGACGGCCTTGTATAGTAGGATCTTGCACTCCATTGATAACTGCGAATAACGTCCTATTAACCAATAGAGGCTGTTAAACTTCAGTCTAAGTTGTTTATTTTTGTTGACAATATGCTCTCTCCAATTTAAACGCCTATCCAGATGCATACCAAGATACTTTGCAGAGTTTGCATGTGTTAATGCCACATTATTTAGTGTTACAGCCGGGCAATCTTTTTTTCTGGTGGTGAAAGTAACATGCACTGATTTGTTTACATACGCCTTGATTCTCCATATTTTTAGCCAATCTTCAATTTTTAATAAGTGTTCTTGCAATTGGTTTGAGGCAGCAGTTGAGCATGTGTTTGTTGCTAATATTACTGTGTCATCAGCAAACGTTGCAGTAACTGTGTTTTCTGTTGTTGGCAAATCTCCAGTATATATTAAGTATAAGGTAGGTCCTAGCACACTACCCTGAGGGACTCCTGATTATATTATTTTTTCTGATGTGTGTTCATGTTGTTGTTTTATTACAAATTTACGACTGTCTAGCTATGATCTTATGAGTAGATATAATTCATGAGGTAGTCTTTGCTTCAATTTGTATAGAAGTCATTCATGCAACACCTTATCGAACGCCTGTGCAATATCTAGGAACGCTGCTGAGCAGTATTTTTTTCTTTCCAAAGTGTCGTTTATTACATTTACTACTCTGGGGACTTGTTGAATCGTTGAGTGATTTTGCCTAAACCCAAATTGGTGGCTTGGTATTAGGTTTTCTGTTATCAATATTGGCTTTAGTTGCGTCATCAACAATTTTTCAAATACCTTTGACAGTACAGGTAGTAAACTGATCGGCCTGTATGAAGCTACTGCACTTGGATCCTTACCCGATTTTGATAACATCATAATTTGGGCTTTCTTCCATTGATCCGGAAAACAGCTTAACCTTAGGATAGCATTGAATAGGTATGTCATATATCTTATACCTATTTCTGGAAGTTCTTTTATCATTTTACCAGTTATTTTATCATATCCTGGTGCTTTTTTTGGGTTTATTTCATTTTTAATGACTGCTTTTACTTCTTTTACGCTATATTTTTTTATTGGTAGATTAAGCTGAAGTGGTGTATCAAGATAATCTATTATTTCCTTATTCAGGGGTTCTGCGATTTCTTGCGGGTATGGAGTGAATGTAGTTTCTAGGTGCGAAGCAAATAATTCTGCTTTCTGTCTTTGGCTTCTAGCCCAACTACCATCACTTTTTTTCAATGGAGGGTCACGTTGCTGGGGTCGATATGAATTCTTCATCATCTTCCATAATGCGTAATCTGTATCTGCTGTTGCAGTTAGCTCTTTTAGGGATTTTTGTACAGCTTCATCTCTTACGGATTTCATTAAACGCCTTAATTCCATTACCGCCCGATTGAGTTTTGTTTTGTTTTCTGGCGATCTCAATTTCTGCCACGATTTTCTTAGCTTTCTCTTTTCCTCTATTTTTTTTTTTATAATTTCGGGACAAGTTTCATGTTTAAAAATTTAATATTAATATGAGAATGTACCATTTATTTAAAATTTAAAATGTTTCAGCTGTAAAGAGAATATCTCTAAACTCTGTAAAAATTTGTGTATTTAAAAAAAAAAAAAATGTATATTTAAGGAAATAAATGAATTGAAAATTGAAATGGCTATTCGCCAATATCACTATTTAAATATATAAAAAGGTGTTTGAGAAACACTATTACAGACAACTGTAAGTCGTTGTTGGTTATTTTTAAATTACATTACATTGTATTTTAAAACATAAAAAAAAAGTCAATAATCATGACTTAAAAAACAGAAAAAACAAAAATAAAAATAACCGATCAGAAAGCAAAGAAAATTTATGAAGAAGGTGTACGAGTATCTGAAAATTGAGAGCGAATATATTTAAAAGAAAAATTATTATTGAATAATATATGTATGTATATATATTTATGTATTACATTATATACAAATTTTTTTTTATTTTATTTTTTTGAGAATTGATCGCTATCGTACTTTAAACACGCGATTGGCACGGGTTTAATCAGTTTTTATTTTTCTTTTCAATATTGTGTATATTATGTATATATATATATATATATATATATAAATATGTGTTTGAAGGTAGCGGGCGATTAATTGAAACGCTTTTAACTCAACCAAATTCAAATTTCATATCATACACACATACAGATACCTATACATAATATAAAATATACATACAAGTTTGGTGTGTTGATTGCAAGCTTATAATGGTACCTATATAAGAATTATTGAAACTAGTTTCTTTTTTTTTCGCTATTTCGCCTTCTCAGCTTCTTGGGAAAATCATATAGGCTTTAAATTTAAGTTTATTAGAAATATTTTTTAATACATACTATGATTTTACAGGTGAATAAATATTTTAATCATTTTTTTTGTTTTCAAAGTTTTTAGTTATTATTAGCGATTGCTAATGGACAATAACGTATATTAAATATTGGGTGGTGGTGGTGGGAGGAGTACAACATTATATTATATTGTGTTAATATGTAATTATTGCGAAATTTTTTATTTCATATTTCTTAATTCCTATTTTCAATTGGTTTTTGTAAAGTCTAATTGAGAGGAAAACCAGTAGTAATAATAGTTACAGTTATATAATAAATTTTACAGTTTCAATATAAATGTATGTATATACACAGTTGTGTACAACTATGTATATTATCTAAATGTCAAATTTATTGTGACAACACTAGTTTTTCGTAAAATGATTTGTTGTTTTTATATATATTTTTTTTTTTGTTTTTTTGTATAACTGTAATATCTATGAGATGAGATGGGATGCAATTGAAGGTTATTGTAATGTAATAACAATTAAATTAATTAAATGAATTAATTAAATGAGTTTTTTTTATTTTTTTAGATTAATGGTTGGCATTTTCAATTATCATTCTTATTGCAAGATGATTTAATGTACCGGATTTTCGCAATAATTGAATAATAGATTGCTTAATTGTCTCTAGTGTGAATAAAGTGGTAACAGATGGCGGTAGAAGCATATTTTTCGTGTAGCTTTTTTTTTTTTTTTTTTATTAAAGTGTACTGAAAATATAAAAATTTGCCAGCATCATCACTGAGGTTGGTACGGTATTTTAGGTCGGTTGTTCACTTCGGTATATAATGTACCTAATAAAAAGTAGAATGTAGTGATGAAAATATGACAACAAAATTAATAAGACTTATAATTGTTATTATGAACCAACTGATTTGAAGAATGATGATTAAAGTGATCGTGGGTGGGCTTAGTATTGCAAATTCAATCTTGGTCTGTATCGCCATTCTATTTTTAAAATAGAAATATTAATACGATAATAAAATTACGAAATTGCGTTTGTTGAATTTATTCCCAATAGTCACATATGCTGGTGAAACGTTATAACTATAAAACAGACAGATACAGAAATAATAGAAAAATCTGGGCAATTAGTATATAGAAGAACAGTGGGAATTTTACGAACCAAACATCAGCTAAATAACTTAATTTTACAGGATCTAAACGTAAAATATGAAAATAAATTAATCCAATATCTTAATATATTAGGCACAGGTGTTATTAGACAGTAGAGCTAACGGGTAGAAAAGAAAAGGGTATTTACGTTGTACGTTGGATGGATATGCTTCAAACATGATAAACGATAGCAGAGTCCACACAAATAACCCTAAGTAGAAATATCTGACAATTAAATGTTTTTTTTAATATAACCACGTTATAAAAAAGTAACCCGAAGGAGAAAAATATTTATTTTGAACTGAATGGGAATGCAATTAAAACTAATTTCGTTAAACGAATGAATCAAAAAAAGTGTAGTATAGGTGTGGTTCATACAATGTAAATTTATTTTTAAAAAAAATGCGTTTTAGCAATAATCAATTTCAACGAATATTATTGAGCGATTAGTTAGAGCGAGCCATGTTATTTCAAAGGTAATGTCAGAATGTCAATGCAGCGAACTTGTAGCTTATTTTTATTTTAAAGAACAACTTTATAATAAATTATTTTATTTTATAAATATACATAATATGTTAACAAATATATTTTAATATGTTAACAAATATATTTTGTATATACATATTGTATTTAATTTTGCATATGCTGAGAATTCAGTGGATACATAAAGATTAAAAATTTTTTCCAACCTTTAAACATAGGCTCTTATTGTGAAGTTTCAGTAAATATTTTAGAAGTGTCAGCAGATATACAAAATCGGTATTGTGATTATCAGTTATCAGCAAACTACTGATAATAAATTGTGAATACTGATAATAATTGATATTGTGAATGTAAATAACAGTCAGTTTGTTTTTAACATTCAATAGTTTTCTAATCCTACCCAATTGACAGAATTTGTATATAAGTTGAATACAGGATTGAAAATTCAATAGATATATTTTGTATTTTGCTTCATACCTCTAGTATATTGACGATCACTGATGTGTAGTGTTGTTAAGCATAATTAAGGATTAATATATGTAAACAGTAATTATCATACTAACTAAAGGATATAAAAATATTCGGGATATTAATTATTGCTTCATTGTCCTGTAACCTCATCCATGGGGCATAGGGCGGACAATGATTATTGCTTAGCTATTTGAATTAACATTAAAAAATAAATCTAAAATGAAATTCATCTGCAATCCAATCCAACTCAAAATATTTAATCTAATCGTTTAGCCAACACCCGCTTTATTATATTTCACTAAATCATTTATAGTTCTTTGACAATACGATTTCCTATCCTAAATATTTAAGATGATGGGATTGCTTGTTTTTTCAATCATATACTCTGACTTTCTATTGCAATCATAACGTTTATTATATTTCAATATTCATTCATTGTATATTGAATTCATAAAAAAATATTTATTGTTTATTAATCGATATTGTGGCGTGGCGTGTTCTTCAACCCTGGCTATTCTTATTCTTAATATAACAATAAAAATCTAAATAAAAAGTTGTTCCAGCCGGATGAGATGAAAGAATTTTATTTTTTACTTTTATCTTTTTTATTATTTTTTAAGCGTCTATTACAATAATGTGCACAACAACAAAAAAAAATAAATAAAACAAACCACATTTTGATGGGTGTATTGCGAGTCGCATATACAAAATCAACACGAAACATTTTGTTATTAGATGTGAAACACAAGAGAGATGAAAATGAAAATTATTGTTGCAAATTGCAAATTACATATATGAAATTACAAAATTATTAGAATTAGCGTGAGAATTACTATATTTAACATTTTTGTATATATAGTTAAGGTGAGAATATTTGTAAAGAATATTATTATGTACACGGATATTGATTTTAAGTAATTATAGTTGTAAATTATAAAAAAAAAAAAAAAATGAAGGAGAAAAATTGAGAAAATAAATTATTAGGTACAGTGTTGAAGCAGTGCAATTTACGTTTAGTTGGTTAATCTGAAACGGATCTAATTTCAAAATTTATATTAAGTGGGGTAATTAATGATGCAGGATGATGCAGTAATCAGTTTTAAATAATAATTGATAATTTATTTATATTTTCAATGCGATTTATATTAAATTAATGTAATATAAGGTAATTGCATCCGTATATATTATGGAAAATTTTCAAGGATAATTTTAATTTGTTGTTGTATTATTTAACATCATGGATGATAGAAAATATAGCAAAAAATAATAGAAAAATAAAAACAAACATTGAAAATAATTAAATGAGAAAGTTTCAAAATTTGGTAATTTGAAATTAATACAATTTTGGATATCATTTAAAATAAAATGGGAGTATAATGAGTTGATAAGCCTTGTAATTTGATAAATAAATGCTCGAAAAACATTGTAGATATTGTAGTATAAGCTTGCAGTGCCGTGCTTAATTAAACACGAAAAGGTGGTTCTACCTAAATTACTGTCAAGAACATAAAAAAATATGCTATCATGAAAGCCAATTATTTTACAATACAATCCAACTCTAACGAATAGAAAGATGAAATAGGATCTATTGAATGGATATAGTTTTTCAAATTTAAATTTGCTAAATATACGAAAAATTAAATTTTTTTGTATTTATTGGCAATTTTCTGCATAAAAGCAATTATCTTATAATCTTGAAATTATCAAAGTTCATCCCATAGTCTTGGAATTATATAACAAATTTTTTAAAGCTCCTTTTTCTTATGATATCTTTATTAGCTATAAAAAAATAATTTACCGACAATATGATGTTAAAACTATTTTTGGCTCTTCTGAGGGAGATGTTGTATCCACGTAGGACTTAATAACTCCAAAGGATACCTTGTGTTCCCAGTTTTCCAAAAATATATATCTTTAATGGCGTATTTTATACTTTAAGGACGAACAGGACATTTGAATGTACCCTTGTTATTTTGATGTTTTTGTATATAAACCGTTATATCTATTGATCTAGGAACACCAGGTATCCTTGGGATGTAGTCATAACGTCCTACGCGGATACAACATCTCCCTCAGTATCCCCCTATTTTTGTATGAATTAACCTTAAAAGTAATATTTTTTTTAAAAATTAGTTTTGCTTCCTACCTTTAGCAAATTCGTAAATAAAATCAGTATTGTGCCGCGTAAACTACATTATGTAGATTACGTTATTTTCTACAAGTCGACAATACTTTGTAGACAATATAATTATGTCTACTACATTGTGTAGACAATGTTTACAATTAAATAATAATGAATTACAATTAAGTTAAATGAAAATTCTGATTTTTTTACAAAAAAAAAAGCAAAATTATATTATTATATAATTTATAGTTTCATACATATATCTGTCGATTCGACGGAATGCTGCAATACATATACCAATTGTTTTGATCTGTTTTTTTTAACATAAAATAAATAAATTTCGCTACCAAAAGCGCATTGAATATTAAAAATAAATAAAAGTAAACAAAGAAGACCAAATAAATATTTTGGGACCAGTGTAGGACCCACAATCACATAAATTTGAAATGAAAATTCTAATGAAAAATTGAATTGTTGTCATTTATGGCGGATTCCAAGTCTAGTTTTATATATTTATTACAAAATGTGTAATAAAAAATTAATTCGAGTTTGTTTTTCAAAACAATCCAACAATTGACATGTATTAATCAATTTACAAACTTTTTTTTCCCCAAATTTTCTATATATTGATTTGACCATTCCAGGATCACATGGTTTAATACCAATTCTACCTTAATCAAATAACAAAATTTTCAAAATCAAACTTGCTTAAATTCTTTTAAAATAGATGTCACTTGATCCATTAATTTTTTATTTAAAACATCTTTCGCAAGTACGTTGACGGCGTGGCCTGTTACAGTTACAGTACCACTACTATGAAATGCTGAGACAATTTTTCCATCTGTTTTTGCTACTGTCGAATAAAATAGCATAAACAACAGTACGAATTCAGATCCTTTGCAATATCAACAGACTCCACAACAATTTCAGATCATTTAACAGCTGTTTCAAAATCTCCTGTTAAGCATTTAAAAAAAAAGCTTGATGTCTGATAGCAGTATATGCAATATTGAAACAATCGTTCTACCATTGATGGAACAATTTTTCCACCCATCGATAAATAAAACTGAATCTAAGCTCATAATAAACATTAGCTGATATAATACATTTTTATATGCTTTATCAAGCCAAGTTGATGACAGCGTTTTCATATTTTAGAAACTTTATTTAAATATGCTGGCCGACTTTTTTTATTAAAGTACTTGAAATGAAGCGAATCTGCTGAAAAATAACTATTGTTTACATTATAGTTTGAATTGTTTTTATTCTATACAGTATAGTTTACATTGTCTACAGTAAATTGCTTGTTTTACACTACACAAAGTGTAGACAATTAAAAATTACGCGTAAAGGAACAACGCTGAATAAAATTTAATAATATAAAAAACATAAACTTGTTTTCATTTGTTTATGGAATTTTTTTTTGACAAAATTTAAAAAAAAACCATATCTTATAAAACTTAAGCCTATCCTAAAATCTACCGATGTAAATACAGTAATTACACTTAATTTTCTTCTTCTCATAATGTATTTTCCAACCAGAAATATTTTCTACTGATTTACTTGTCTATTTTTGGTACAAATATATCACATTTTAACATCCTATTCTTAATATTATCTCAGGCTGAAAATCTATAGATTTACATGTCTATTATAATATCGTAACATGATTTAGATATTGAATATTTGAACATCTTGAATATAAGTAAATAAAATGTTCCGGCGCTATAAATCCCGTTTCTAAAAATTTTTTAATATATGCCTCGTTATAGTGTAGTATATTTACTTTTTTGCAGTCAAATTCAACATTTCGTCAAACAAATTATACAATTTTTTTTATCCAAATTCAACATTTTTCTAATAATTTTAAAATAATAAGTATTATATATAATTTACTAATACTAGTATCAGTATGTAACAAAAGTCTGAAAACATTTTTCTTAAAAGAACTAAATTTTTCAATCCAAAAAAACTATTTAGGAAAAAATCCTGAATTTGGATAAAAAAAACTATATTTTTAATATTAGACCATTTTCGTATGTGTTTAGGACCCTATCAAAATGATTTCGTACTTTAGGTTTCACATCTTATAATATTTTATGTCATTATAGATAAATTTATTAAATTATTATATATATTCAAGGTCGTAGTGTACGCATCATAGTTCAATTCAATTAATTAATACGTCATTATTGACAGTATTTATAAACTTTAATGAAAAAAATTGTTACATTGTATATAATTGTACCAATTATACATGACAGTTAGCAACTAATCATATTATTAATAATTAACATTTTACATTCTTGCCATTTAATATAAAAAAATGTTTTTACCTGAGCACCTGTTTATTTATGAAAATACCTGAAATTAATTATTCTAGAAATCTTAAGATTTACTAAGTAAATGGTTGGGTTGTTAAACACCTGTTAGATACTTACATTATAAAAATATCTAATTACCGTAAATTATTTGTATTAGGTAATTAAAAAATTAAATAACAGATTGAAAGAAAGTAATTATGTACGACTATTAGAATCAAAGCGAAAAAAAAATTCTAATGGTTGCTTAAAATTTATATTTAGATAAATCTGTCTAATTTAAATATCGTAATGGACAACTGTTTAATTTAAATACCGTAATGGACACAGTGTGTATTATTTGATTTGAAATTCAAATATTTATTATGTTGCATAGAAATTACTAGAACAAAATTTTCTCTGCTTGTAATATTTTATTATGGCTAATGGAATAATTCGAATTATGAATATGACAGTACGTTTGGTGGTAAAATTTTGTACATTAATGGTTTTTTTTAAATTTTTTTGAATCAGGCCCAGGACCTACATGGTTTGTTGGCCACCTAAGTAAGTAAGTAAGTATTTTTTTTTTACCTTACTATGACATCTTTGGTTTTTGCAGTTCCTCCGTTTCAACTAATACTTTGTAATTCTGTAAAATTTCTGTAAATATGAATTTCTGCAAAACTTATTAGGAATAACCATCATAATCAATTCATTTTAGAAAATATATATTTTCATACCTGTTAGCTATATAAGAAAAACAGAAAATTTATAGTAAAAATGATAAGGTACAAATGTACAACTGTAAATAAGATAGACATGTGATTAGAATTAGAAACATTACAGCGGTCTGGTGTTATGTAGGATATCGTCTGTCACATCCCGTAATTTTGTACCAAAAACCAAGTATAATTATACAAAAACAAAACAAACAAAGCAATAATAGCGTTTATCAAGAACATAGACCGGCAATTCTGATATAAACGGGAAAGTACAATAGATCTTAAGAGGTCGCGGTTACATAAAACTCCCCAATTTACAAAGAAAAGCGAATTAGAAACAAGTTAATTAAAAACTAAAACAAAACTGACACAAAGTTTAGATGGAAATCACCCGACACAAAAAAAAAGCTGAAACTAGATCTGAAATACAAACATTTGTATTAGCTAATTGGGCTTAGATCTACAATTTCGACGTACAACAAAATTTTGATCTACAATCAAATAATGAAGCCAGTCTGGGCATACGGTATTCAAATATGATGGGGTTGTGCTAAACAACTATGTATTCAAACTGTCTAAACGTTCCAAAACAAAGTATTGCGAAATATTATTAATGCTCCCAGGTTTGTTCGTAATCCTGATATTCATAGAGATTGCAGGGTTTCAGGATGTCTATAAATTTGGTCTGTCTCAACATGTTAATGTCGAAGTTTTGATGCTTAGCTGACAATCAAAACTTTGTTAGACGAGTTAAACGAACGAAACCGTTTGAACCATGTTAGGTTAAGATCTTTTATATATCAAGAGTCGCTAATGGGATCTTGTTTGATCAAAAATATCTGAAAAAAGAGCCAAAATTGTATTAATGGTTAGTCTTAAAGACTAGTTTTAAATTTTTTGTAATATATTTTTTGTAATACATTACCAAACCATTTTTGGTTAAATTAATGGTTAAAACCATTTTTGGATGTGTTTAGGACTCTATCAAAATGATTCCGTACTTTAGGTTTCATATTTTATGATATTTTATGAAGGATGGAAGTTTTAGTGAGTTAAAGTCGGCACAGTCTGTCACTCCGTCTTCCGCAGCACATACAATAGAAGCTGAAGGTTTTTTTGCTGATTTTCTTCTATGTGAAAAAAATAAAACCAATTGAATTTTCGAAAAACTGTAGAAAAAATATTTTTATATTTATAAAAAATCCAATCATTTCTGTTTCTTTCTCTGTCATAATCTTTAACTATTTTAGTTCCGGTTTCGGATTGTTTTTCAACATTTCTATTAGAATTAACTAGATTTAAAGATATTTAATTTTATTATTTACAATGATTATTAACAATTTTCCACTAATCCACATACAATTTTTTTTGTTGTTTTGCTGCTAGTCTGTAAGATCTAACTTTGTAGACGAATTAAATAAATTTCCAACTCATATAATTTGATCGATCTTTTTGTTTTGTTTTTCTTTTTTTTTTAGTTTAGCAGGTATTAGTTATTTATGATCAATTCATATTCACACAGCATTTTTTTTATTACTGTGGTTTCACTTCTGTAAATTTTCAAAGTAAAAAAGCTTAATACCTCTAGTAAACAATTTAGTAGTTGTAAATAAAAAATAGACGGCAATTAGTCTTTTAAAAATCTGACTTTAAACAAAACGATTACATGGTAATTGATTTAATTTCTCTAGCACTCTTACTTTATACCAAAACATTAAAATCCCAAACCCAATATATACACACCTAATATAATCTACAATTAACTTACAATTATCAGAAAAAAAAAGAAAAACTAAATGTTTACATGTCCGCTGAGCTATTCAAGAAGTCACTAAACAAAATAAATATTGTTAAATTTATCTCAGTAGGTGACATTTTTCCAAAAATTAAAAAAATCCTGATTTTTTTTTCTCTACTATACTCCTACACAATATACTCTGAATACACTTTAAATTGTTTAAAAATACAAAAAAAATACCAAATATAAACCTAAACACGTGTTTATATGTACGAAAAAATTATATATATATATATATTTTTTTGTAAAGTCCGTAATTTATGTACCTATTCTTAAAAATAAATAAAAGACAAAAAAAAATCTTATAGGTCCAATTCATGACTTTTAAATAAGAATCCCATAAACAAAATTACAATCCGAAAAAAAAAACACAATAAAATCAAAAATTGAATACAAACAAAAACAAAATATCGAAAAAGGATCTTTAAATTTGTATGAGATTTTTTTTTTTCTGAAAAGGATACAAATCATTTGAAATAGGCCTAAATTGGGAAAAAAAGAAGAGGGGATAAGATGAATTCACTTGTATATAAGCAGGTTGCAGGTAAGTTTCTTGTATCATTCGAAATTCGATTATTCTTCATTGAAGAGTTCTAAAATATTATTAGAAAATTAATTTTAAAATTAAAAAAAAAAAAAATAAATTTTATCAAATAAAAATGTTCGTAAAAGTAGAAAAAATTATGAAATCACCAACTGATGATTTTGGTGTTGTATCATCAAAACATCATAGTAAAAAACAAACATTAAAAAAAATTTTAAAAGCAATTTTTAAGAAAACATTATCAAAACTTAATAAAAAATCAAAATCAGAATCAATGGATAATATTAAAAATTCAAAATATGAAATTGAAAATTTTGTATCCGATGAAATCGATGAGAATGAATCAAATGAAAGAATTGCTGAAATTTCATCCGCAACAAGAACACCAACATTGCAAGTTAAATGTAGTTTAAATGAATTAGATTATTATACAAACACTGAATACCAAACAGTTCCAGTACATTTTGCAAAAACTGAACATGGTACATTCTTTTGGACAACATCAAGTCGACCTATTGATAATGATTTAGTACAACCATTATGGTGTTCAACATCAAATCAAATAGCAATTTGTATGCAAGATCGTTGGGTGCAAGCTTAATTACAATTAAACAATGAAAAAAAATTAATGATGTTCTAAAAACTGATTGTGACAAGTGATATTATATAAAGCTTTAATAAATATTATAAGTATAGCCTGATATTAGCAGTAATGTTTATCAACTAGACGATAATAGAAGAAATTATTTAAATATTTTTTATTATTATTAAAAATTAAATTATGACTGATCAGGATGTATCCTGAATTAATTACAATTAATAATTTTTTTAATATTACTAAAGACTTAAGCGAGAAACAAGAAAATTAAATGTCTTCCATTTTAATGTATAATAAATATTTTTATAAGAATTGTATAGCTTTAAAAAAAATGTTGTGATATTTTTTTTTTATAAATTTAATTGGAAATAATTTTTTAATTAAATGAGAAATATTTAAAAGTTTTAATTTTGTAAATAATTATAAATAAGAAATGAAAAATGTAAATAAATTATTGTAGAAAAACAAAATTTAAATTTTTTTTTGATTTAAAACAGAAAAATTTCAGGTTTCCATCAAAAAATTATTTTGAAAAACATTTTAGATTGAATGGCAAAATTGACAAAATGGTATAAATGCGATGCAAGAGCAGTATTGAAATTTTGATTGGAATTGTTTTGAGTTGTTTACAAATGCATAAAATGATTTCTCTAATTATAAGATTATGGTGTACATTTTATATTATGTATGAATATAATTTGGATTTTAGAAAAATAACCCCTAAATATGTATGCTACTTTTGATAATTGTCAAAAACACATCATTGTTGTGTTCGAAAATTAATTAATAAATTAACATTTTAACATTGTTGTTGTTTAAAAAGTTCATTAATATTTTTGACGGTAAATTTTTTGCTATACTGATAGGAAAGTCAAATTTTTTATAATATACTTATATCATATCATCTATTAATTTCCAAAAAAATTTGCAAAAAACCAATACCAATTGTCAAATTACTTTTCATAAATGTCAATTACAAATGCAAATAATTGTAAAGATCAAATTTTTGACGGGAAATGTTTTGCTATACTGATAGGAAAGTCAAATTTTTTCAATATACTTACATTCACTAATTTTTTTCCAAAAAACCAATTTTCAAATTACTTTTCATAAATGCCAATGAGATAATTGTAAAGATCAAATTGCTGACGTTTACAAAAAATATATATAATATGTCCTATTAATAGAATGTTAATAATAATTAGTAATAAATATAAGAATAGTATAAATTTTTCAGTATCTAAAGATACTTTAAGACGAAAATTATATGAAATTAATTGAATATTTTGTTAACTCGACTTTTTAATTTATATTAAAAAAATAATATTACTATTTTTGTATATTGAATTTTGTTAGTTTTGAATGTATACCAAGTAAATTTAATTGTATTTTTAATTAATATATGAAATGTAATACTAAATTGTAAACTGTTTGAGCTAAATAGTATAAATAAATAAAAAAATGTTAAATTATTAATATAGAGATCTACAACAGATAATATATTAAAGGTATTCACAATTCAGTCTGGAAGTGTAAAATTTGTAAATTTACAATGATTTGAATAGCGATTTCGTGAACACACCCTTTTATTCTTTTGATGTTGTACTCGATGTAAAATTATAACAGCGGTTTGTTTACATATGAATTTAATTTATAATTATGAGAATAGGTGAGAAAAAACTTTTATTTTTTCACTCACTTGTAACTACATTCATAAAAAATTGTTATTTCAACTTAAATTTGATTTAAAAAATTAACTCTGTTTTTATCCAAGCCATTTTCCAAATATATGTATATTGACTTTACAAATGTCAAATTTAAAAAGTACAATAGAATTAGTACAATACTAAAAGTGAGTCTTGTAAAAATCTAGTAGTCTTGCAGAATTTTTTTTTACAATGTCAATACACTTCTACACCTAATACAAGACTACCCCATCATTATACATCTATTTTTGAATACCCTTATGAAGACAGAAAGTGTATATTTAGAACATTTTATTGTACTAAAATTTTGCGATTAAAAATTGTATACATCAGAAAGGGCGATCAATAATAACGACAATGATTTCAAATTATGTAAGACTCAGTCAAAACAGGTTCAATGTTCGATGAAAGTATATATTTCATGTGAATGTCACAATGTTTTTGGGTGTTATTAGAAAAATCCGTATTTAATTTATTTTGGCAGAATCAAATTAGATTTATTATAATGAAATTTGGATTCGTAATTCGAAATGTCAATATTGCCAATATCATATAACCGCTAACATTCAATTATGGATAGGTCATAAAAGAAGAAGAAGATAATAAAATTTCAAGTAAAATCGCAAAGAGGAATAAAAAATTACAATAAAGTAAAGTCGGAAATGCAATATTTCTAATTATGATGTGGTATCACTATTGTATCAGTACAAAATTCATGAGGCAATCCGGCAATGATGCTTTGTGTTTCTGATGCAATTAATACATTTAAAAAATATCAGAATTTGACAGTCGATGCTTTGAAAATTTAATTAAAATTTTATTTAATATCGCTTTGAATGTATTTTTGGAAAATTGTGAACCATCAGAATATGATAATATATAGTAAGTAATTCAATAACAAAATAAAACAATCACTAGAGTATAAAAATTTGCTAAGAAAGAAAACAAAAAAGAAATTGTACCTTTGTTATAAAAATAATGAAAAACAAATTAAGTAATATACCTAAAACAAAAAATTATTTTTCACAGATAATATATTTCAATCAACTGAAATTAACTAAAATCACAAATAAATTTGAAATGTCACACAACTGTTTATAACAATTGCATACAAAGTATCAACAATTTCTATGATTCGAAGTTTGCTTAAGCTTGCGCATCACAAACAGTAACGTTGAAGAAACAAACTAAATGTTTTAAGCAACATTTTAATGTTGCATTTTAGAATATGGAACTTTTACAATAAATGATACTGATGCATTTCTGAATTTTCTAATACTTTTATTTTTT
Organism: Argyra leucocephala; assembly: GCA_963942445.1. NCBI lineage: Eukaryota > Metazoa > Arthropoda > Insecta > Diptera > Dolichopodidae > Argyra > Argyra leucocephala. Next base: position 207,927,426 of record OZ012677.1, on the reverse strand, counting down.
TTCTGAATAAATATAACTTTTAACAATGCAGACATACAAAATAGCCAGTTATAGTAAAAACTCAATAAAATCGCCTGTCTCAATTATGACCATAATGCACCATTCAGATCTATCAAGCACCATGCACCATCATACATCATACACCATATACTATAGATCATGACCCATACGTCGTACAACATATACCATGCACCATGCACCATCACCATATACCCATACCTCATACACCATTGATCATAGTCTACCCAATTTACTCACTATGCACTGTAATACAACAAAAATATCACAAAATTAACCTAAGTATGCCGAAGAAAGTATATCATTTATGTTTTACATTTTGTAGTTTTGTAATTTTGTGCAAGTAACAAAATCACAATGAATTCGGTTTTATTTGAATGCAAAACGATGGGTACAATCCAAAATGTAAAGCTTAAATTAAATTAAAAATTTGCAAATAATTAACATCGTAAAATAATCTATTATTAAGCATTTATTATCTTAATCCTAGACCTTAATATGCCTAAAACAATTTTTTACTCAGTACGTATTAAAACTTCCTGTAGCTCAATGTCTATAGATAATACATAGTGCAAGAAACATATTCTAATATAACATTTTATTAGATTATTTCTTATATTCTTGTTATTATATTATTTTAGAATTTAAGAAAGAAAATATTTAGGTTAAATCTACAAAACACTGAATTAATTTAATTAAATATTAAATTTCACTATACACCACAGACACCTCTTGAAATCCTACATTAAAATTCTAGTGTCGTACAACTTTTCTTAATTTTTTTTTATTCAAAACTATGTTAATCAGAATTTTTTTTTTACTCTAACCGATTATAAATAATCAAAGACGTAACATTTTTCTTTTTTCAATAAACCTAATCTTTCCATCATCTCAAGAAAATATTTTTTTGATCATCGCTTAAGATTTAAAAAAAAATAATAAAAATAAGTAAACCAATTTTGAACGGCGTTAGAACCTGTTCTCTTTAAATCGAAAAAAAATCCAAAAAATAAACATCACTTCACTTGTTATCATCCCATAAAAAAAAAAAAAACCAAAAAAAATAACCAACCTACAAAACAAATTCCATCACATTACCATTGAAACCCTTAAATTACATTTTAACAAAAAATTAAAACCTATTCTTTGATTTAAATTACCTTTAACAACATAAAAGGATTAAAATTTATCACCTAAAAGAATGGAATGTCACCCTATTACAATATCGAAAAAAAAAGCAATAAAAAAAAAACGGCGCGGCATTATTTCAAATCATTCATTTCAACTCTTTAATCTTCGATCAACCATCACCACTATCATCATATAACACATAAAGAAAACCTCAAGTCATTAAAAAAAAAAAAAAGGAAAACAATAAAAAAAAAAGTGAAAAGAGTTAACAAAAAACAAAAATGTATCTAAAGAGGTAATCCTTTACCTAAACTTACTATTTTTTTACTTACTATTTTATTGGATAAACCTGTTATCCAGTAAGTACACATCCTTTTTTTTTGTAATTTTATTTTTTTTATTATTATTTTTTCTTAGAAATTTTTTAATAACGATCCAAATTGAGATTTTTATTTTTTTTATTTATTATGTTTTTTTTTTTGATTCATTTTAATTGTCTTTAGTTTGACAGGTTGTTTTTTATGTACCAAAAAAATAAAAAAAAAAATCTTTAAACAGAATCATGAAAGTACTTTGGAACCACCACACCACGTGCTATATAGAAAAAAAAAATCTTTTATGCGCTTAGATGAAAAAAAAAAGACAATACAGTATCAAAAGAATAAGTCCTTTAAAAAATAAACACCTACACTCTGATAGCCAAAAAGTAAATTTGATTAGTTCAGACATTCTGTGAACAATTTTTAAATTTGTTATTTTTATTTTTGGTTTTTTTTTTCTATAATATTTCTAAGTTATAATTAAAAGAAAGGAAAAACTGAAATGTTTTTCAATATTAGCGTTTAATAAAAAATTGATTTTTGTTTTTTATGAAAAAGGTCAATTTTGTGGGTCAATGTCAATGTCAATGTTAGTAATGGAAAACATTAAATAAAATATATATAATGGGACTTCTAATAAAACATTACTATTATTGATTGAAAAAATTAAGATACAGTCACTGATAAAAATATTTACTCAAACAAAGTCAATTTTTGTGAAAAAATGTTTAAAACGTGTGTTGAAATTCGTATAATTTCAAATCTGTAGTTGTTAGATCAGAAAATATCGCTACTAATTACTATTTTTATATGCCATCTGAATTTGAATTAACAAAGTACACGTAGTCAGTTCAGGTTCATATGTAGTTTTATGATCAATTAATTTATGATCGATATCGGACCAATATTGCTGTATATATTATATAGTTATAACAACAAATTTTTTCATATATTTTTTTATGAAAATAAATTTCTTATAAATACAGAAATAAATTTGCCAATGACTGTGAATATAAATATGCACATTTTTTTCTCAAATAAAAAAACAAAATAAAACAGTAATAAAAAAAAATAATAATTTTCATATTTTCATTTCAATTTCAAATAAAGAAAATTTTAACAATCAAATATTTAAAAAAAAATAAGGTTTCAACAGTTGTTAAACAGTTTTCTACAAACACTTTATAACATTCAAAATAAAAGGACATTAAGTCATATTAAACAACTCCCTAATAATTTACCATTCATTTATGTAATTGACAAATAAAATTGTATGTACATAAATAACTACTCAATTGCATGTATTATCTCCTCAAATAATATACAAATACCTCAAATAATTAAAAAAAAAAAATAAAATTTCCTAGAACATTTTTTTATTTATATAGATACTCAATCGCATACTATGACACTGTTAAATACTTACATTTATATTTAATTAAAGACATCATCTCTTTGGTAATATGTATATATAATTTGTACATAATTAATAAATAAAATATTCTAAATCAAATTTCTTCTCTATATACAAACAACTAGAACTACGATACAATTCAATTCAATTTGAAACTCGCTTACAATGATCCTTTCAATCAGTTCCTTTAGAATATTGTTATCTATTAATCTTCAAATTTTAAATTAACTACACTGATATTTTTTTTTTTTTTACTTACTATTTTAACAATATATTATCAAACATCAATAGAATTACAAAAAATATCATTTACTTAATTTATTGAAAATACACATTTTCACATACATATTCCATACAAATTGAAAAACATTAAAATTTTGTACGTATATCCTTAATTGACATAAAGCGAAAATGAAATATTAATTTAATTTTTAAAATTACATTATAATAACATTTTGGTAAGTCATTTTTAAAATAACAACAATAATTATCCTTCTATTGAATCCGTTTTGGATTTGTAAATAATTTTCTTATGGTTTTTTTTTTTTTTTTTTACATAGATATTGTGTTAAACAAGAAACAGGATTAATTTTAATTTTATTGAATTTTTTCTTTTATTTTTTAAGAAAAAAAAAAGTATTTTTCCTTCCCACGATAAAAACATAATCATTGTCTACATAGCAAATCATTGTCCTACAAAGTATATTGGTACTCTTTTAATTGTATCTTATTATTATTTCTAAATGAAAGGATATCAAAGGATAACAAATATAATAATATTAAAGTAAAATTTCAAAACGTGTTGAACTCAATGCCTTTAATAATTATATTTTAAAGCATACAATAACTCAAATCTAAAAAAAAAAAAAAATATTACAATACAGAAACAAATGAATCAAATGAAAACCAAAACAAAAAATATCCTTTTTACGTTTACACATACACAAATACAAATCAAAAATTTCTAAAGATCATTAAAGATACACAGTTATTTATTTTCAAAATTAAAATTAAAATATAAATAATTAAAATTACTGTTCAAAGGATCAGGATAACAATTTTTTTTTTTTCTTCATATTATTACAAAGTACAAAAATATAATAAAATATTATTTTGTGTATATTTATGGGTTTTTGAATTCAAAAAAATAAATTACAAAATCCAAAAAAATACATTTTTGTTTTGTTTTTGTTTTTTTTTTCTTTTTTTAAATCCAAATCTAAATACATTAACGATCAAAATTTCTATATACATATATATATTTTCAGAACAATTCATTATACTTTTCATATAATTCTTTCAATTTATTAGAATTTTTTCTGATTAAAAAGCAAATCCTTAAAATATCCTTTTTTTTATATTATACATAAATAAAATATATACACCCATTTTTTTTGTTTTCTTTTCTTTTTTTAAAATTGACCAATTTTTTGTGTTTTATTTACAAAAAAAAATTTTTTTTTTTTTTTTTTTTAATTTAAAAAAGTAAAAACTCTTCCCACGATTTTCAAAAGATTTTTTTATTTTATTATTATTTTTTTTTTTTAAAAAAAGGACCAACGAATATCTTATTTTGAACACGTGTTCAAATTACGAACAGTTTTTTTTATTTCTAAATACCCGCATTGGTAAAGATCCAAAAACCAGAAAACTCATTTATTAAAATTCATTATTAATAGTTGTTAGGTTCCATTAATACTATATATATATATATATATATATATAATGTGTACAAAATATCCTTAAAAATTCAGTTAGTAAATGAGTCACTTTCATTTTTTGATTTACCTTATATCCATTCATACATATAGTGCTACCTCTCTCTCTCTATATATAAAAATACTACAAATGAACTCAAATTTCTTTAACAATATTATTTTGATAAGGAATTAATATTAAAGATCCTTCAAATATCCTTCAACAAAAATACAATAAATAAATTAATATTTTTATTCTTCTTTTTTTATTGTTGTTGTTTTTTTTTTTTATACATTAAAAATTACCTTAAACAAATCTTTTAAAAAAATCTGCACAGACAAAATTTTTGTGTGGGAATTCATACTAAGTAAGTGTTCCCACGATTTTGTTCGAATTTAAACAAAAAAAAAATAAAGTCCTTTATTATAATGATTAGTCCTTTTTAATATTATTAAAAAAAAATATATATATATATTTTTGTTTTCTTTAACTTACAATAAATAAATGTATGTATCTATATAGTTAGTGATCTTATAAATACAATTTTTGTTAAGGATCATAAGATTTAGATTTTATTTATTGAAAATACACAATACAGGACCCAATTCAATTCAATTCAGTATAATATAAAAATTGTTGGCTAACAAAAATATAATTTGATCCTTTTATTTTTTTTTTTGTTGAAAACTACAACACAAAAAAAAAATTCTGTTAAGAATAACAACAACAAAATTCAAGTAATCAGTGAAATGATCACCAAAACGAATCATATCAACTCCTCCAATTCACACAAGTGTTCAATTTTTTTTTTTTTTTTTTTGTTCAAATAAGGTTAGGTTATTTAGGTTATAAGATAGTAGTAGCCGAGAGGTAGATAGGTAGTTTTTTTTTTTTTTTTTTTTACTGAATTTTTATTAAATTTTTAATGAATACAAAAAATAAAAAACAAAAAAAAATCTCTGTTGTATGTGTATCGTAATCGTTATCCTTTTAAAAAAAAAAAATTTGTATTCAATTCTGAAGACCTTTTTTTCATATATTTTCATATAGTTGTTGTTGTTTTTTTTTTGTATCTCAGTTTTGGTATTGGAATCTATACAAAAAAAGGCCATATAAAGTAATCCGTAAAATGATGACAGCGAACACCTGCCATTTTTTATGTATAGGGATTTTTAGGCTCAAGTGATGAGAAAATATTTTCGTATCCTACGTGTTTAAAATATTAAAAGAGATTTTTTTTTTGTTGTTTTTTTTATTTTATTTTTTTTTTTTTCAAATTAAAAATTCTTATTGTATGAAAAAAAGGTTTAAAAAAAGATTTTTATTTTTTGTTTTTTGATTTTTCATTGTAAAAATTTAAAACCTTATATTCGAATTTTTATTGGAATATTCTTGTTTAATGGCTTTTTGAAATATATTTGTTACCAAAAAGTAAAAAAAAAAAAAAAAGAAGAGGGGATGAAATGATTCACTTGTATATAAGCAGGTTTCAAACAAGTTGTTTGTATCATTCGATATTCAATTATCCTTCGTTAAAGAACCAACTCTCTGAAATATTAAGAGAAAATCGATTTTTTTTTTTGAAATTTTCAAATTTAAAAAATAAATTTTG